>CM040238.1:69106250-69741250 GCA_022545495.1 Chrysanthemum lavandulifolium
CTAAACCTTCTTAGCCACTCAAGTTTCTCTCAAAAGAAGCTTGTTTCATTCTTACAGGGAACCCTACGTAAACTATTGGCTTTCTCTTAGAGATCGCTGGTATTGAAGAAGGAGACCCTCTCCCTAGTCTCCGCTCAGGAAAAACCAAAACGCACTATTGAGTCTAGATCCACGAGATTCATCAAAATATCTCTTAGGTACACTTGACATTTCATCACTTGATGTTCAAAAATAAGAACATCAGTGGTATGTTATCGAGTCCTTCACAGATCTTAGCAATCTGTCGAGAACATTTATGAGAGGTTCACAACTGTGATCCTCAGTGATTGAATGGAAACTCCTGCCAGGGTCAACATCAAACAGCCCTGACAGTAGGTCACTTCGGTAACTCCCCGTGGATTACGCTTAGTGTGTCTCAAACGGTCTACAGTCGTGAGGTGATGCTTCGGTGTACCTCAGCGACTCATCTGAACTGTAGGTGTACTTCGGTACATCGTGTTATCTCACTTGTGGGACTCCAGTTCAGGAATGGCCTTTGTGAGAATTAGAGTTGTGTTTTCACACTATGCTGTTAACACTCTCGAAGTTCAAACTTGTAAGTGCCGGAATCCGCTTATTACTAACCGTTTTCATGTTTTCTTCTTATGGAAGCTCCGGAGCTGGATGATCGTGCAGATTCTTCTCATGCTCATGCCAACATCATCACTAATGGAAGTTCTATCTTAAAGCAACACAAAAGTCAGAATGATTCTTCATCAATCAAAGAATCTACAAAGTTTAAAGACTTAAAGAACTTCATCAGTACTGAAATCCAACGTCAAAGAGCGTGTGAGCATGTTGAAGAATGATGTGGAGACACTGGAGCAACGAAGCAGACCTGAGGCAGACTTGATGCAGACAACAACAACATACTATCACTACCATCACAAAGAACAATGATCAAAGAACAAAGTTAAAGATGACGTCAAAACAAAACTGTTCAAAGAAGACAATTTCTCTACACTGGGGAGATTGTTCATATCAAGGCAATTCTTCTCACAAGAAAGAAGAATGTCAGAAGACGTCAAGGCTACTATTACATCAACGCCTTCACCGATCATATTCATTCATCACTAACACTTAGGGGGAGATTGTTGGAATCACTCCTAAACCTAAATCAAGTGTTGGTATTTCACATGTAATAGTTAGCTTTATTATGGCCTTTATGTTTGTTATTAGCCTTAAGCTTATGTAGAGGGCCCATGAGCTTAGGCCCAAGCCCATAGGAGAAAGGATGGGAACTAGGAGTGTTGCCCTAGCTTCCCTCCTATAAATACTCTTGTATAACCCTCACTTGAGGGTTGGTTGTTCAATTTATTCTCTTTCACACATATCTACGCATAACCGATTACATTCATACGTGTGTGTGTGTTTGGTTTATTGTTCAATCGCCTTTATATCTTTCTATTAAGCTTGTGTTGTAAAACTAGTGACCTAACACTTAGCAATCATGTAATCAACTAGACAATTAACTAAGGGTTTAACATAAATGTTGTAACACTAATGCACTAAAAATAAGCGCATACAATGTAGACAAAGGCGATTTGGGTATAACATTTAAGGGTGGATTGTAAACAATGCTCTTCATTAATATTTTGGAATCCACCGAAATATCACGAGAACTGCGAAAAGAATAGGCTCAGAGGGGTTTACTAGGTAATTACTTGTACTAAAAATGAGTACATAGCAAGGGTGTGAGGTAATTACTTGACCAACGTAATTATAATAAACCGGTTTAAAACAAGGGTTATCCTAATGCCTCTGATCATTTAGTCAATCCTAATAACACGAATGAGATCTCACTAGCGATCTCGGAATGCATGACTAAATCAAGTTTTAGAATCTATATACTACCGGTGCACTCATAAGAATTAAAGGTGAATGCTTTATCCTAAATATCTAAAGGCAAATCTCATATTTTAAGGTGAAATTTTGAGTGGTAGGGCTTTTGTGATAGCTATATAACTCATATCCATGAGACGCTTTAAGAAATTTTAATTTGGGTGCTAAAATTACCTTTACAAGTATTTATTTAGGTTTATTACACAATTACTAGAAAACAAAACAAATGACAAATGTGTGACTAGTTTCTAAGGTGTCCCTTTTTACCCTCTCTATACTTAAATTGAACATTGTCCCCAACGTTCTTAAAAAGTACCAAAGATATAATAACGGGAAAAATAAAAGAGATAAAATAAACTAGTACTCCCCTGATTAGCTCGATATGAACGGAATGGAAATACGGTCAAATCCTCCTCCAAAAAATAAAATTCTTTGTGGCGCATATCATTGGAAAATTTTATAACCTGTAAATCTATAAGAAGAAAAACACGAAACCTCGCATAAAGTCGGCGGTAAACACAATATATAATAAAAACTAAACTAGAAAGCGAATAAGATACAATCCTTGCAAAATAAATGTAATACCCTAAAATTCATTTTCCGAAATTCTCATATAATTTGAATTTTACCCTGAACATTAATAAATAATTGGGACCTTATGTTATGTGATAATGGAATGAATATAACATTTAACCTAAGTTGCTATACAATATAATAACTATACGATTATGTGATACACTTATGGAATGCAAAACTAATATAAGCATAACCTAACTATGATAGAACCGACATACATTTTGTTTTCCCTAAGTCGACGCACACCTTATGTCATATATACCCTTACATTTAAAAAAGGGAGAATTGCATATCTCCCCATTTAAACCTTATTAATTGCATATTTACCCAATGAAAGTTTAAAATAACATATATACCCAACTAATATGATTTTTTGTTGTAAGACAATTTTGCCCTTACACCTCTTTCTCGATTTTAGCCCAAAGCATAATTAATTTACCGCCATTCCTCTTAATCAATTCATCCATTTACAGTTTTTTAATTCTTTTCAAAATATCAATTCAACCTTGTCGATCGATTCTTTTCATCCGTATAAAGTAAGTGTGCTTTATTAGTTTAATTACCTTTTAGTTGCATGTAAGATCAACTGTTGAAGTGATGATACATTACCTTTTTTTTCTCTGTTTTTGTTTATAGATGTTAAATGAATGATCATAAAAATAATTGAATTATGGGGTTGTTGTTTGAGGAGATGTATAGGTTGTTTATAGAAAATGGTTGACACCACTGGACATTATTCATGTAGCAAGCTATAGTATATTTGGGACATTTGATTACTGATTCATTAGATGAAATTAACAAAGAACGTAATTATGTTGTCCGAGTTTTTCTTTTTTTAGGTTTTGTCATGAAACAAGCTATTTGTAAGTTTTGGAATTTCTTGAATATAAAGTTGAAACATTGTGTTGAGTAAAAAATTGTAATGGCCACCATGTGTTTGTTTCATCACATTATCAAATACAGGTAATTAATGATGGACAATAGTTCGGACATTGCTATTGATCAATTCTCGCCACCAAGATGGGGGAACATTGTTGAATCACCAATACTCGAGTAAGTTTACGTAACATTGGCGGTGTCAAAAAATTTAATGTGTTTTAGAAAACTTGTACTCGTTCTCTTAAGCTCGAATGACTTTATTCTCAGGCAACAATCAACCAAATATAAGCTAAAATTAAAATATGGAGGCTATTTTCGCTTAGCCAAGAACTCGCGTCGGAAAAGATATTGTTACGGGTATCAAAAAAGTATCTATATTGAAACATGCTCATACTACTTCGGGGATCTTGTTGAAGACGTGATAAATCTGTATCCATCAAAGGGGGATCTAGTTTTCACAACTCTTTTTGTTGACAAGAATGCCACAGAGCAGTCCTTTATTGAACTCGAAAATGATGAGACTTTCAAAGTGATGCTTGATATGTATGAGAAGGAAAAGAAGCTACAATTATGTGACGCCGCGTAATACTCTTGATACCAATGAAATAGAACAAATGTATATACTAACTTTACGCATTCTATTATGTAGGTAGAATATTCTTCTAATTTCAGGTAGTATATTTGTGCAGTGGTCAAGCCGGTCAAGCTGAATACGTTGATGAACAACATGATGATGATGATTCAAACAATTGTCCAAGTGAAGAAAGCTATCATAGTCATCTTAGAGCACTGATAATAAGAACGAGCTACTACAACTACGAAGGCGAAACTTACTCACATCCCAACAAAATAAGTCCACCATAAAAGTGAATTCAAGATTTCCAAATGTAGTATTATTCAGGAGAGCTTTGAATAATTATGCAATCATTAATGAATTTGAGTACTTTATTGAAAAAAGCGAACCGTCGCGAGTCACAGCAAGTTGTGCAAACTTAGAGTGCAAGTGGAAAATTTATGCTTATGTCATGCAAGACGGAGTTACATTCAAAGTAAGTACATAATCTAAAGGGTTGCTTGTTTTAGTTTATTAGCTTAACTTAACTAGTTTATTAACCTCCAAAACCTTCTGTGACTTCACAATTCCAAGGCTGGAACATATCTAGTGCTTATGATCTTTTTATTTTTTATTGCTACTTGCAACTGTCACTGTGAACTTGTGAATTTGTTAAGTTCCAAGGCATTCATATGATGCTCTAAACACCAACTTTGAAGTGAACAAATTCACTTGTTGGTGTCATTTTATTTACTGATGTCCTTTTTTTCTTGCTGTCATTTTTCTTTTGCTGTCATTTTTTTTTCTTGCTGTCATTTTTTCCTTGCTGTCATTCTATGGTTGTTTTTAGGGGTGTCAAAAGGTTCGGGTCAACCCGAACCCGATACTATTTTAGGGACGGGTTACGGTTGAGTTATTTAGCTTAACGGGTTACCGGGTCAACCTAATATGACCCGAAAAACATTATATATTATTTTTAGAAAAAGTTTAATAGCCCATAAGCATAAGCATTTTCATCAGACGACTGGTTTACATATGAAATAATCCATTGTTGCTTATTAGTCGCTACAACTTAGTGTTACTTGTAAGTTGCATACTTAATTTATAGTATAGTTCTAGTTCCTGGTGGTACTTATGTTTTATAAACCCATGGGAGTTCTTTTTTTTTGCTCAATAGTAGACTTTTTAGTAGTCTACTGATTCACTTACTTGTAAGGGTGTCAAATGACCCGACCCGAACCCGAACAAGGCCTTATAGGGTCGGGTTAATTCGGGTCCAACTTGTCTTATCGGGTTTATCGGGTCAACCCGATAGACTATGGACTTTTTAAATGGTCATTATAGCTTATTGGGTTTATCGTGTCAACCCGATAACGAACTAACAAAGACCCTAACCCGACCCTATTAGGCTATCGGGTTGACCCGATAAACCCGATAAGACAAGTTGGACCCGAATTAACCCGACCCTATAAGGCCTTGTTCGGGTTCGGGTCGGGTCATTTGACACCCTTACAAGTAAGTGAATCAGTAGACTACTAAAAAGTCTACTATTGAGCAAAAAAAAAGAACTCCCATGGGTTTATAAAACAAGTACCACCAGGAACTAGAACTATACTATAAATTAAGTATGCAACTTACAAGTAACACTAAGTTGTAGCGACTAATAAGCAACAATGGATTATTTCATATGTAAACCAGTCGTCTGATGAAAATGCTTATGCTTATGGGCTATTAAACTTTTTCTAAAAATAATATATAATGTTTTTCGGGTCATATTAGGTTGACCCGGTAACCCGTTAGCTAAATAACTCAACCGTAACCCGTCCCTAAAATAGTATCGGGTTCGGGTTGACCCGAACCTTTTGACACCCCTAAAAACAACCATAGAATGACAGCAAGGAAAAAAATGACAGCAAGAAAAAAAAATGACAGCAAAAGAAAAATGACAGCAAGAAAAAAGGACATCAGTAAATAAAATGACACCAACAAGTGAATTTGTTCACTTCAAAGTTGGTGTTTAGAGCATCATATGAATGCCTTGGAACTTAACAAATTCACAAGTTCACAGTGACAGTTGCAAGTAGCAATAAAAAATAAAAAGATCATAAGCACTAGATATGTTCCAGCCTTGGAATTGTGAAGTCACAGAAGGTTTTGGAGGTTAATAAACTAGTTAAGTTAAGCTAATAAACTAAAACAAGCAACCCTTTAGATTATGTACTTACTTTGAATGTAACTCCGTCTTGCATGACATAAGCATAAATTTTCCATTTGCACTCTAAGTTTGCACAACTTGCTGTGACTCGCGACGGTTCGCTTTTTTCAATAAATTACTCAAATTCATTAATGATTGCATAATTATTCAAAGCTCTCCTGAATAATACTACATTTGGAAATCTTGAATTCACTTTTATGGTTGGACTTATTTTGTTGGGATGTGAGTAAGTTTCGCCTTCGTAGTTTAGTAGCTCGTCTTCATTATCAGTGCTAAGATGACTATGATAGCTTTCTTCACTTGGACAATTGTTTGAATCATCATCATCATGTTGTTCATCAACGTATTCAGCTTGACCGGCTTGACCACTGCACAAATATACTACTTGAAATTAGAAGAATATTCTACCTACATAATAGAATGCGTAAAGTTAGTATATACCTTTGTTCTATTTCATTGGTATCAAGAGTATTACGCGGCGTCACATAAATTGTAGCTTCTTTTTCCTTCTCATACATATCAAGCATCACTTTGAAAGTCTCATCATTTTCGAGTTCAATAAAGGACTGCTCTGTGGCATTCTTGTCAACAAAAAGAGTTGTGAAAACTAGATCCCCCTTTGATGGATACAGATTTATCACGTCTTCAACAAGATCCTCGAAGTAGTATGAGCATGTTTCAATATAGATACTTTTTTGATACCCGTAACAATATCTTTTCCGACGCGAGTTCTTGGCTAAGCGAAAATAGCCTCCATATTTTAATTTTAGCTTATATTTGGTTGATTGTTGCCTGAGAATAAAGTCATTCGAGCTTAAGAGAACGAGTACAAGTTTTCTAAAACACATTAAATTTTTTGACACCGCCAATGTTACGTAAACTTACTCGAGTATTGGTGATTCAACAATGTTCCCCCATCTTGGTGGCGAGAATTGATCAATAGCAATGTCCGAACTATTGTCCATCATTAATTACCTGTATTTGATAATGTGATGAAACAAACACATGGTGGCCATTACAATTTTTTACTCAACACAATGTTTCAACTTTATATTCAAGAAATTCCAAAACTTACAAATAGCTTGTTTCATGACAAAACCTAAAAAAAGAAAAACTCGGACAACATAATTACGTTCTTTGTTAATTTCATCTAATGAATCAGTAATCAAATGTCCCAAATATACTATAGCTTGCTACATGAATAATGTCCAGTGGTGTCAACCATTTTCTATAAACAACCTATACATCTCCTCAAACAACAACCCCATAATTCAATTATTTTTATGATCATTCATTTAACATCTATAAACAAAAACAGAGAAAAAAAGGTAATGTATCATCACTTCAACAGTTGATCTTACATGCAACTAAAAGGTAATTAAACTAATAAAGCACACTTACTTTATACGGATGAAAAGAATCGATCGACAAGGTTGAATTGATATTTTGAAAAGAATTAAAAAACTGTAAATGGATGAATTGATTAAGAGGAATGGCGGTAAATTAATTATGCTTTGGGCTAAAATCGAGAAAGAGGTGTAAGGGCAAAATTGTCTTACAACAAAAAATCATATTAGTTGGGTATATATGTTATTTTAAACTTTCATTGGGTAAATATGCAATTAATAAGGTTTAAATGGGGAGATATGCAATTCTCCCTAGATAAAATGGGTAAATATGAAAGTTTAATTTATAAGATTGGGTATATATGTTATTTTAAACTTTCATTGGGTAAATATGCAATTAATAAGGTTTAAATGGGGAGATATGCAATTCACCCTTTAAAAAAATGTAAATACTACCCAAGTATTCACTTTGGGTCGGGTTATATATATATTTTTTTGAAAGGCACAATATCATTAACAAAAAGAAAACAAGAGAACCAAAAACAGAATACAAAAGAAGATACAGACCTCACAATCCAAAGACACTAAACCTCCCCTTATACACTAAATCTATAAGACATAGAAGTAAGAGCGTAAAAAAGAGGAAAAGAATACTAAACATCCAAGATGATGTACTTAAGCCTACCCACGAAATCTACAAGAAACCATGATAGAATAGAACATGAAACACATCTTAGAACTTGCAAGCTTTTACTGGATCCGAACACCACTCGAGCCATGAAGAGATTGATCCTTTAGCTCTAATAGAAATCCAATAATAGGATAGAACTTGTAGTTCATCGCAAATTGTCGTAAGATTAGATACTTTGTTTTCAAATACCCTCTTGTTACGAGACGACCATATGATATATAGCATTGACCAACAAACCGCTTGCCAAATAGTTCTTTGCTTTTTATGGAAATTCACACATCCTTTATGGCATAAAATATCTTCAACATTTTGCACATCGAAGTAGACGCCAAATGAATATACATATTTTTCTTGGGACAATTTTGCACCATCTTGTTTCTTGGGCATCGTTTGGTGAATGAAGAATCTTTTCATCGATCAACTCTCTTAGTCTTCTAACTGTGAACATTCCTTTGTCTTTGTCATCAAGAGACCATTTCCACGTATCTAGCTGCAAACAGTTCGGTACATTTCCACTTTATGTCATATATGAAACATTTAAAAAAAATTTGGTAATACTACCCAGGTATCCACATCACACGTTCCATTTATTCAATTGCTAGAAACGATTTCAACCTTGCTTTATGTACATTTATGCAAATAAAAGATAAAGTTCACTAGTTTTGGAAATGATTTGAGAGATTAACTCCCCCTTTGAGATTCGACAATCACAGCCCCCTTTCTCCCTATATTACTGAAAACGTTTATCACTTTCCAATCCATCTCATTTTCAAACCCTAACAACATTCCTAGACGACAGCCTTATTTCCTATAATATTCGAGTGGTGCAAAGGAGGTACGAAGGTGGCGTTCAAACTGTGGTGATCGTGGTGGCAAGGTGTGGGAGATCGTGTGGTGATTGGGTCGAAGGTTTTGACTTGGTTCGAATATAGTTTTGGTCCCTTGGTTCCTGTTTGTTCGTTTGAGCGTCCTTGAGGTAACCTTTATGATCGTCCTTGTGTATCGTTGTTCTATATATAATACATCTATACGAATGAATGTCTAGGCTTAACTTATTGGTTTCGGTAAATGCCAATACAAGATTATAACATATATTAAAGGTCACATAAAAAAATGAAAGCAGATAGCATGTGTCGACCTCATTTCTGTTTTAGAAACTCTTCGAATACGTATGATATATGTAATGAATCTGGTCATTTGAGATGTTTTTATGGCGACTAAAATACGATTAGAACCTGGTCATAAACCAATACCAAATGACCCATATAATAATCATGATGACCTCGAACTTACCCTCACAAGAACATGTATAAACCATATTTTATATATCCCAGTTTTTTTTTTTTTTTTTTTGATTGCTTACACACGTACCACACCAAAAACAGTCTACATCCCCTATGATTACGAGTCCCAAACAAGACTAAACCCTTGACATAACATCACAACCCGCTCGTTCAAGGATGGCCTAGAGTTTCCATATATACGCTTCGTTCAAGATTAATATGGACAGATTCTTAGGGCCCATTTAAAGTTGTATTTAGATTGATCAAAGGCTGGAACAAACACATCAAAACAGTCTATAATCACGACACAAAACAGCCCAGTTTCGCGAGATAGACACAGCAAAAATCTCACATAAAATCACACTTAACCCACTCTCTCACGACCTTCTTCACCAAATCAAATGCATGTTCTTTCTTTATATTTCTTTTAGGTTTATGACCAGGTTCTAATCGTATTTTAGTCGCCATAAAAACATCTCAAATGACCAGATTCATTACATATATCATACGTATTCGAAGAGTTTCTAAAACAGAAATGAGGTCGACACATGCTATCTGCTTTCATTTTTTTATGTGACCTTTAATATATGTTATAATCTTGTATTGGCATTTACCGAAACCAATAAGTTAAGCCTAGACATTCATTCATATAGATGTATTATATATAGAACAACGATACACAAGGGCGATCATAAAGGTTACCTCAAGGACGCTCAAGCGAACAAACAGGAACCAAGGGACCAAAACTATATTCGAACCAAGTCAAAACCTTCGACCCAATCACCACACGATCTCCACACCTTGCCACCACGATCACCACAGTTTGAGCATACCTTCGTACCTCCTTTGCACCACTCGAATATTATAGGAAATAAGGCTGTCGTCTAGGAATGTTGTTAGGGTTTGAAAATGAGATGGATTGGAAAGTGATAAACGTTTTCAGTAATATAGGGAGAAAGGGGCTGTGATTGTCGAATCTCAAAGGGAGTTAATCTCTCAAATCATTTCCAAAACTAGTGAACTTTATCTTTTATTTGCATAAATGTACATAAAGCAAGGTTGAAATCGTTTCTAGCAATTGAATAAATGGAACGTGTGATGTGGATACCTGGGTAGTATTACCAAATTTTTTAAATGTTTCATATATGACATAAAGTGGAAATGTACCGAACTGTTTGCAGCTAGATACGTGGAAATGGTCTCTTGATGACAAAGACAAAGGAATGTTCACAGTTAGAAGACTAAGAGAGTTGATCGATGAAAAGATTCTTCATTCACCAAACGATGCCCAAGAAACAAGATGGTGCAAAATTGTCCCAAGAAAAATATGTATATTCATTTGGCGTCTACAACGAAGAAGGTTACCTGTGGTTGAGTGGCTTCATCATATTGGTATAGATCTCAATTCAACTCTTTGCTCTCATTGTGGAGATGAAATAGAATCGTTGGATCATTGTTTCTTAAGATGTAATCAGGTTGTTGAGGGTTGGAAAAAAGTCTTCAAATGGTGGAAATTGGGGTCGTTCGATGTGCAAAATGTTGAAGATATTTTATGCCATAAAGGATGTGTGAATTTCCATAAAAAGCAAAGAACTATTTGGCAAGCGGTTTGTTGGTCAATGCTATATATCATATGGTCGTCTCGTAACAAGAGGGTATTTGAAAACAAAGTATCTAATCTTACGACAATTTGCGATGAACTTCAAGTTCTATCCTATTATTGGATTTCTATTAGAGCTAAAGGATCAATCTCTTCATGGCTCGAGTGGTGTTCGGATCCAGTAAAAGCTTGCAAGTTCTAAGATGTGTTCATGTTCTATTCTATCATGGTTTCTTGTAGATTTCGTGGGTAGGCTTAAGTACACCCTCTTGGATGTTTAGTATTCTTTTCCTCTTTTTTACGCTCTTATTTCTATGTCTTATAGATTTAGTGTTTAAGGGGAGGTTTAGTGTCTTTGGATTGTGAGGTCTGTATCTTCTTTTGTTTCTGTTTTTGGTTCTCTTGTTTCTATTTTGATAATGATAATGTGCCTTTCAAAAAAAAAAATATGACATAAAGTGAATTGGTTATACAATTTGGAACCCCCTATGATGTCACATCATAGGGGAATATTCACTTTATCCTTTTTTCGATCTGTGCGGTTTTTGTCGGTTTATGTTAGTGTTTACGGCAGGTTTAAGCGTTTGACTTATTAAACTTTATATTTCTTGTTCGCATTTTGATTTATAGTTTTTGATATAAACAAAATTATAAAAATATAAAAAATAAAAAAATAAAAAATAAAAACAAAAAAAAATAGGAGGGTCGATCTAAATTTATAAGAGGGTCAAAATAACTTGACCCAAAGTGAATACTTGGGTAGTATTTACATTTTTTAAAGGGTGAATGCATATCTCCCATTTAAACCTTATTAATTGCATATTTACCCAATGAAAGTTTAAAATAACATATATACCCAATCTTATAAATTAAACTTTCATATTTACCCATTTATCTAGGGAGAATTGCATATCTCCCATTTAAACCTTATTAATTGCATATTTACCCAATGAAAGTTTAAAATAACATATATACCCAACTAATATGATTTTTGTTGTAAGACAATTTTGCCCTTACACCTCTTTCTCGATTTTAGCCCAAGCATAATTAATTTACCGCCATTCCTCTTAATCAATTCATCCATTCTGGTTTTAATTCTTTTCAAAATATCAATTCAACCTTGTCGATCGATTCTTTTCATCCGTATAAAGTAAGTGTGCTTTATTAGTTTAATTACCTTTTAGTTGCATGTAAGATCAACTGTTGAAGTGATGATACATTACCTTTTTTCTCTGTTTTTGTTTATAGATGTTAAATGAATGATCATAAAAATAATTGAATTATGGGGTTGTTGTTTGAGGAGATGTATAGGTTGTTTATAGAAAATGGTTGACACCACTGGACATTATTCATGTAGCAAGCTATAGTATATTTGGGACATTTGATTCTGATTCATTAGATGAAATTAACAAAGAGCGTAATTATGTTGTCCGAGTTTTTCTTTTTAGGTTTTGTCATGAAACAAGCTATTTGTAAGTTTGGAATTTCTTGAATATAAAGTTGAAACATTGTGTTGAGTAAAAATTGTAATGGCCACCATGTGTTTGTTTCATCACATTATCAAATACAGGTAATTAATGATGGACAATAGTTAGGACATTGCTATTGATCAATTCTAGCCACCAAGATGGGGAACATTGTTGAATCACCAATACTCGAGTAAGTTTACGTAACATTGGCGGTGTCAAAAATTTAATGTGTTTTAGAAAACTTGTACTCGTTCTCTTAGCTCGAATGACTTTATTCTCGGGGCAACAATCAACCAAATATAAGCTAAAATTAAAATATGGAGCTATTTTAAGCAGCCAAAACTCGCGTCGGAAAGATATTATTACGGGTATCAAAAAGTATCTATATTGAAACATGCTCATACTACTTGAGGATCTTGTTGAAGGCGTTGATAATCTGTATCCATCAAAGGGGATCTAGTTTTCACAACTCTTTTGTTGACAAGAATGCCACAGCAGTCCTTTATTGAACTCGAAAATGATGAGACTTTCAAAGTGATGCTTGATATGTATGAGAGGAAAAAGAAGCTACAATTTATGTGGCGCTTGTAATACTCTTGATACCAATGAAATAGAACAAAGGTATATACTAACTACGCATTCTATTATGTAGGTAGAATATTCTTCTAATTTCAAGTAGTATATTTGTGCGGTGGTCAAGCGGTCAAGCTGAATCGTTGATGAACAACATGATGATGATGATTCAAACAATTGTCCAAGTGAAGAAAGCTATCATAGTCATCTTAGCGATAATGAAGGCGAGCTACTAAACTACGAAGAAACTTACTCACATCCCAACAAAATAAGTCCAACCATAAAAGTGAATTCAAGATTTCCAAATGTAGTATTATTCAGGAGAGCTTTGAATAATTATGCAATCATTAATGAATTTGAGTAATTTATTGAAAAAAAGCGAACCGTCGCGAGTCACAACAAGTTGTGCAAACTTAGAGTGCAAATGGAAAATTTATGCTTATGTCATGCAAGGCGGAGTTACATTCAAAGTAAGTACATAATCTAAAGGGTTGCTTGTTTTAGTTTATTAAGCAACAACTAGTTTATTAACCTCCAAAACCTTCTGTGACTTCACAATTCCAAGGCTGGAACATATCTAGTGCTTATGATCTTTTTATTTTTATTGCTACTTGCAACTGTCACTGTGAACTTGTGAATTTGTTAAGTTCAAAGGCATTCATATGATGCTCTAAACACCAACTTTAAGTGAACAAATTCACTTGTTGGTGTCATTTATTACTGATGTCCTTTTTCTTGCTGTCATTTTCTTTTGCTGTCATTTTTTTTCTTGCTGTCATTTTTCCTTGCTGTCATTCTATGGTTGTTTTAGGGGTGTCAAAGGTTGGGTCAACCGAACCCGATACTATTACAGGGACGGGTTACGGTTGAGTTATTTAGCTAACGGGTTACGGGTCAACCTAATATGACCCGAAAAACATTATATATTATTTTTAGAAAAGTTTAATAGCCCATAAGCATAAGCATTTTCATCAGGCGACTGGTTTACATATGAAATAATCCATTGTTGCTTATTAGTCGCTACAACTTAGTGTTACTTGTAAGTTGCATACTTAATTTATAGTATAGTTCTAGTTCCTGGTGGTACTTATGTTTTATAAACCCATGGGAGTTCTTTTTTTGCTCAATAGTAGACTTTTAGTAGTCTACTGATTCACTTACTTGTGGGTGTCAAATGACCCGACCGAACCGAACAAGGCCTTATAGGGTCGGGTTAATTCGGTCCAACTTGTCTTATCGGGTTTATCGGGTCAACCCGATAGCCTAATAGGGTCGGGTTAGGGTCTTTGTTAGTTCGTTATCGGGTTGACACGATAAACCCAATAAGCTATAATGACCATTTAAAAGTCCATAGTCTATCGGGTTGACCCGATAAACCCGATAAGACAAGTTGGACCCGAATTAACCCGACCCTATAAGGCCTTGTTCGGGTTCGGTCGGGTCATTTGACACCCTTACAAGTAAGTGAATCAGTAGACTACTAAAAAGTCTACTATTGAGCAAAAAAGAACTCCCATGGGTTTATAAAACATAAGTACCACCAGGAACTAGAACTATACTATAAATTAAGTATGCAACTTACAAGTGGGTTGTAGCGACTAATAAGCAACAATGGATTATTTCATATGTAAACCAGTCGCCTGATGAAAATGCTTATGCTTATGGGCTATTAAACTTTTCTAAAAATAATATATGTTTTTCGGGTCATGGTTGACCCGATAACCGTTAAGCTAAATAACTCAACCAGAACCCGTCCTTGTAAATAGTATCGGTTCGTTGACCCAACCTTTGACACCCCTAAAACAACCATAGAATGACAGCAAGGAAAATGACAGCAAGAAAAAAAATGACAGCAAAAGAAAATGACAGCAAGAAAAAGGACATCGTAATAAATGACACCAACAAGTGAATTTGTTCACTTCAAAGTTGGTGTTTAGAGCATCATATGAATGCCTTGAACTTAACAAATTCACAAGTTCACAGTGACAGTTGCAAGTAGCAATAAAAATAAAAAGATCATAAGCACTAGATATGTTCCAGCCTTTGGAATTGTGAAGTCACAGAAGGTTTTGGAGGTTAATAAACTAGTTAAGTTAAGCTAATAAACTAAAACAAGCAACCCTTTAGATGTGTACTTACTTTGAATGTAACTCCGCCTTGCATGACATAAGCATAAATTTTCCATTTGCACTCTAAGTTTGCACAACTTGCTGTGATCATGACGGTTCGCTTTTTTCAATAAATTACTCAGGTCGTTAATGATTGCATAATTATTCAAAGCTCTCCTGAATAATACTACATTTGGAAATCTTGAATTCACTTTTATGGTTGGACTTATTTTGTTGGGATGTGAGTAAGTTTCGCCGAGTTTAGTAGCTCGCCTTCATTATCGTGCTAAGATGACTATGATAGCTTTCGCGGACGGTGTTTGAATCATCATCATCGTGTTCATCAACGATTCAGCTTGACCGCTTGACCACTGCACAAATATACTACCTGAAATTAGAAGAATATTCTACCTACATAATAGAATGCGTAGTTAGTATATACATTTGTTCTATTTCATTGGTATCAAGAGTATTACGCGGCCACATAAATTGTAGCTCTTTTTCCTTCTCATACATATCAAGCATCACTTTGAAAGTCTCATCATTTTCGGTTCAATAAAGGACTGCCTGTGCATTCTTGTCAACAAAAGAGTTGTGAAAACTAGATCCCCTTGATGGATACAGATTATCACGCCTTCAACAAGATCCTCAAGTAGTATGAGCATGTTTCAATATAGATACTTTTTGATACCAGAATAATATCTTTTCCGACGCGAAGTTCTTGGCTGCTTAAAATAGCCTCCATATTTTAATTTTAGCTTATATTTGGTTGATTGTTGCTGAGAATAAAGTCATTCGAGCTTAAGAGAACGAGTACAAGTTTTCTAAAACACATTAAATTTTTGACACCGCCAATGTTACGTAAACTTACTCGAGTATTGGTGATTCAACAATGTTCCCCATCTTGGTGGCGTAGAATTGATCAATAGCAATGTCCTAACTATTGTCCATCATTAATTACCTGTATTTGATAATGTGATGAAACAAACACATGGTGGCTATTACAATTTTTACTCAACACAATGTTTCAACTTTATATTCAAGAAATTCAAAACTTACAAATAGCTTGTTTCATGACAAAACCTAAAAAGAAAACTCGACAACATAATTACGTTTTGTTAATTTCATCTAATGAATCAAGAATCAAATGTCCCAAATATACTATAGCTTGCTACATGAATAATGTCCAGTGGTGTCAACCATTTTCTATAAACAACCTATACATCTCCTCAAACAACAACCCCATAATTCAATTATTTTTATGATCATTCATTTAACATCTATAAACAAAAACAGAGAAAAAAAGGTAATGTATCATCACTCAACAGTTGATCTTACATGCAACTAAAAGGTAATTAAACTAATAAAGCACACTTACTTTATAATGGATGAAAAGAATCGATCGACAAGGTTGAATTGATATTTTGAAAAGAATTAAAAACCAAAATGGATGAATTGATTAAGAGGAATGGCGGTAAATTAATTATGCTTTGGGCTAAAATCGAGAAAGAGGTGTAAGGGCAAAATTGTCTTACAACAAAAATCATATTAGTTGGGTATATGTTATTTTAAACTTTCATTGGGTAAATATGCAATGTAAGGTTTAAATGGGAGATATGCAATTCTCCTTTTTAAATGTAAGGGTATATATGACATAAGGTGTGCGTCGACTTAGGGAAAACAAAATGTATGTCGGTTCTATCATAGTTAGGTTATGCTTATATTAGTTTTGCATTCCATAAGTGTATCACATAATCGTATAGTTATTATATTGTATAGCAACTTAGGTTAAATGTTATATTCATTCCATTATCACATAACATAAGGTCCCAATTATTTATTAATGTTCGGGTAAAATTCAAATTATATGAGAATTTCGGAAAATGAATTTTAGGTATTACATTTATTTTGCAAGGATTGTATCTTATTAAACTTTCTAGTTTAGTTTTATTATATATTGTGTTTACCATGACTTTATGCGAGGTTTCGTGTTTTCTTCTTATAGATTTACAGGTTATAAAATTTTCCAATGATATGCCACAAAGAATTTTATTTTTGGAGGAGGATTTGACCGTATTTCCATTCCGTTCATGTCGAGCTAATCGTGAGTACTAGTTTATTTTATCTCTTTTATTTTTCCCGTTATTATATCTTTGGTACTTTTTAAGAGCGTTGGGGACAATGTTCAATTTAAGTATAGAGAGGGTAAAAGGACTGTTAGGTCACTAGTTTTACAACACAAGCTTGAATAGAAATAGAGAATATCGAGGCGGATTGAACAATAAACCAAACACACACACATGTACTCATTTTAGTACGTAATAATAAACCCTAAATTCTTTTCATGAGCTCTCGTTATGCGAGATTCCAAAATATTAATGAAAGAAATAATTGAACAACCAACCCTCAAGTGAGGGTTATACAAGAGTATTTATAGGAGGAAGCTAGGGCAACACCCTAGTCCCATCCTTTCTCCTATGGGCTTGGGCCTAAGCTCATGGGCCTTCTACATAAGCTTAAGGCTAATAACAAACATAAAGGCCATAATTAAGCTAACTATTACATATGAATTACTAACACTTGATTTAGGTTTAGGAGTGATTCCAACAATCTCCCCAAGTGTTAGTGATGAATGAATATGAACGGTGAAGGCGTTGATGTAATAGTAGCTTTGACGCCTTCCGACATTCTTCTTTCTTGTGAGAAGAATTGCCTTGATTCGAACAATCTCCCAAAGTAGAGAAATTGTCTTCTTTGAACAGCTTTGCTTTGACGTCATCTTTAACTTTGTTCTTTGATCATTGTTCTTTGTGATGGTAGTGATAGTATGTTGTTGTTGTCTCGCATCAAGTCTCGCCTCAGTCTCCTTTCACGCTCCAAAGGTTCCACGCCATTCTTCAACATGCTCACACGCCTTTGACGTTGGATTTCAATCGATGAAGTTCTTTAAGTCTTTAACTTTGTAGATTCTTTGATTGATGAAGAATCATTCGACTTTTGTGTTGCTTTAAGATAGAACTTCCATTAGTGATGATGTTGGCATGAGCATGTGAAGAATCAGACGATCATTCCGCCCCGTAGCTTCCATAAGAAGAAAACATGAAAACGGTTAGTAATAAGCGGATTCCGCACTTACAAGTTTGAACTTCGAGAGTGTTAACAAAGATAGTGTGAAAACACAACTCTAATTCTCACAAAGGCCGCTCTCGAACCGGAGTCCCACAAGTGAGATAACACGATGTACCAAAGTACACCTACGCTCGATGAGTCGCCGAGGTACACCAAGCATCACCACGATCAGACCGCTTGAGACACACTAAGCGTAATCCACGGGAGTTACCGGCGACCGCCGCCGTGGTCGTTGATGTTGACCGGCAGAGTTTCCATTCAATCACCGAGGATCACAGATGTGAACCTCTCATAAATGTTCTCGACAGATTGCTAAGATCCGTGAAGGACTCGATAACGCACCACCGATGTTCTTATTGTTGAACATCAAGTGATGAAATGTCAAGTGTACCTAAGAGATCTTTTGATGAATCTCGTGGCTCTAGACTCAATAGTGCGCTTTGGTTTTCCCGAGCGGAGACTAGGAGAGGGTCTCCTTCTTCAATACCAAAGATCTCTAAGAGAAAGCCAATAGTTTACGTAGGGTTCCCCGTGAGAATGAAACAAGCTTCGCTGAGAGAAACTTGAGTGGCTAAGAAGGTTTAGTGCATGCGCCATCGGGTCCATGACGACTTTTAATCTTCAATACCGGCCACTAAGTGACAACCAAGAGTATATGAATTGAACCCGTGTCCGCCTCTAAGTTGAATAATTTGAGGGCTATTTCTTTTCACCCTTTCTTTTTGCATTTCTTTTAATTCTTCAACTCCTTCTTTCTCCGATTCTCATTTTCTCCTTTTATAATCGCTCCTAAGGACTTCTAAATGCTAACTATTTGTGATGTCCTTGGGTAGATCCCTCCGCTCAAGGCGGATCATAGGACGGTTATTCCTAACCTTAGTCACCTTATAACTCCATGACTAACCTATGTTGCCATAAAACCAATTTTCAAGAAAATCTCTTACAACGGTTATGATTGAAAAACATTTTGTACCACCAGAAGAAACTATTTTGCGAAATACTCCCCTCCACATGTGCTTAAGAGTTTTTACGGAAATCAGACAAAGGAGGAAAGAGCGCGACTTTATGAATTGATCAACTCAAGATAGACAATCCCCGCGAGACACGGTTACGCTGTATAGTTAAAGAGTTACATTGTCGCCTTTTAGGTGACAACTAGCTCTAATAACTACCTTGAAGGTGTAGACAAGCCTCGAAAGGTTGTCAAACCCGCGTAGTTCATGTTTACCAAGAGTTTCTCGAATGGTACTTTCTACTCGACAAGTCCTTTCATGAGACACGCTACATTACTAGCGAACTAGTTTGAAATTATTACCCGTCCCGACAAGTCTTTTCGAGTTACTAACAGCTAAGTACCGTCAATTCGCTGGTTAAGTCTATAGCACAAAGATTCATTTGCATTTACACAACATATTTCTTATCACATAATTTTCTCCCCTCAAAATGGCATATAAAATGTTATTTTTGAAAAGTTGAGAATAAATATGACCATTTCGAGTGTTGGGGAAGATGACCACTCGTGAACAATTTGTGAACAAAGTTTTAATTCAAATACTCCCTCAACAAGTGATATAAACGGTTGAGGTTTTGAAAATCATACGGGAAGTACTTGTTCTTTTGAGCAAAACCTTGAAAATGAAAGGTTTGATAGGTTTTACTCAAAAGTAAGAAGCTTTCGCCCTTTTATAAGGATTGTGGCACCGAAGCGCACTACGTGGTCCTTTCTTGACAATTACGGGTTGTACATCGTTATGTGTGCACAAGCCATAGACATAATAAATCACACATCCAAAGTAATAATGAAAGAAGCAGCTCAAGGGTACCAGAAGTCCAAAGATGTTGCCAGAGTGCGAACCGGCGCTGATAGCCGGTGATGTTAATCCTGGTCGACCACCAACAAAGCTTTCCAATGTTCTCGAATCGATCCTTCGAAACAACCTTTCATCAATCATTCGATGATCCTCCTCACATCCCTTCGATCCCGAGAATTCCATCGCTAGAGACCCAATCTTTGATGTATATCCTTCAACCTATAAGCCAATCCGTCCCTAACCATCTTCAAAGTGTGATCCCCAAACTTGTGAAGATCTCTACACGCCATCAAGCAATTTCGTTGAAGTTCACCGCGATAAACGACGCCAATGGTTTGGTCGATGAGTGTATATTGTGGAAGTTGGTTGATGTCGGGAAGATCTAGTCGAGGTGGAGTGAAGTTGACACGGTCCGATATGATTCAACCGCAAGTCGGAGATCTTCTACACGCTCTTTGATGACTATGCTTCGATGAAGATGAGCAAGGACTTGATGAATTCACGTTGTACTTCAGCTTGAAAATTGTCTCATGCGACCCCGCACTTTGGCAAGGTACATGTCTTCAATGTCGCTGATAGACAAATTCTCAAAGTCCGCTTCATCGAATGCATAATCCCTTTCGCCTTGTCTTTTGACCACAATATTCTTGAGAAAAGTGTAGTCCCATTTAGACGAAAGATCAACATGTTTAATGGCAACGATTCCTTTAGTATCGAACACTTCATGTTGAGACTTCAACTTGGCAGCTTTTAGTAGATTCTTCGGCTGCCCGCCAATGGTGAATCCCATACATTGCATCACGGTCATACTTCCCACATTGTTAGAAAACATGTGGTTAGCCTTTTCCTCGATGGCTATGCGCTTTGAGTATATGGTCACGGAATGGAAGTGTCGAGATGTAGCATATTTCCTTGAACCATCGCCACCGTAGAAGAAATTCCAAGTCTTTGTTGAAGAAATATCGAATGGAATCCTTGGCTCATCCGGTTGGCCAATTGTTGGTAGAGGTTTAGACCACCGGTGTAATATGGAGGGTTATCCCGCTTGGTGAAGTCGATGTTTGCTTCGGGTTGAGCCAATCCATGTTGTTAGACATAGCTCGAGCAATGTTTTCAAGGTGATATTCGACCGATGGCACTTTCCGAGCTATCTTTAACAGCTTGAAAAGCTTCATTCTTGATTCGCCTCAACTCGATTTCGCCATCTTCTTTACTCGAATTTTTCTTGCAAGATCTTAGCATGCTCCAATGTATTACCGCTCACCGATCTTGACCTTCACCGGGATAGGGGTGGAATTAACAAGTGTAGAAAACCATTCAAATTCCTCTCGTGTTATCTTCATCTAGCCATGATACGACGCCACCGTAGGCGCCTTCTTCTTCTTTTCTTAGGCCTAGATGAAGATTCCGGTTTCTTAACTTGTTTGGGAGAGGTGGGTTGTTGTAGGGCTCACGGACTTCCTCATCGTCACCACCCGATACTCAAAATGATCACCGGTTTCTCGAGTCCGGGGTGGTAATTCAAGAACTCGAGGTTTATCAAGAGAAGAACGAGGAGGAGACCTTTGTTGAGCCGGAGTCCGCTGGGGAGGAGGTTGCATAGAAGATGATGCATCGACTTCTTCTGCGTTTGGGCTCGTTATCCTTATCCTTATCTTTGTCTTCATCGCCTCTTGAACGCTTAGGCCTTACGCCTTCTTCTCTCAGATGTCGACTGAGTTGGTATTCCAAAGAATGCTTCAAACAATTTAGCTTCGTGGAGGCAAACGCTGCAGAGCTGCTTCGACATTTGAGCTACTAGCCGGTTCACCAATTCATCATCCGAAAAGATTGGGGTTCAACTGGATTGATGTTCACATTCATTGGAGTTGATTTCATGGTTTGCTTGGCCGATGTAAGAGATTCGGATAAAGTTGTCTGGTATACATCTCCTTTGTCGCTTTAGGAACGACGTCAAGAAGGAACTTGTGAGTGTATCCTTTGATCATCTCGTCCATTTTCCTTGAAGATCATCTTTCATGAGCTTCGGACATACTCCCTTTCAACTTTCATCTCGTCATTCTCGCCATGAAGATATCAGATTTGATCGTCAAGAAATTCATCTTCCCAGAGAGCATGTCTTTCTTTCCGACTTGTTTGACAAAGATTCACAATTCTTTTATGAGTATGAGAAATCCAAGATCGAGTTGGCTTCTTCACCGATTTGGATGTTGATTTGGTTGATCTTTTGATGGTGGTGGTGAAGAATGAGATGATGAATCCGATGATGATGAGACATGAGGAGGCTCGGGTCCTTAGGAGGTTCGTAAGTTTTCTCCTTAGACCGTGACGGACCGCCAAGAAGAAACTTTTCATAATCAACATCTTCATCATTTCCGTGCTTAGCTTCTTCATCGCCTTTATCTTTCTCGCACTTCTCCTTTCTCGTTCCTCAATGTCAAACTTAATAGACTCCTCCACAAGCTTTTGTTGTTGCTCAAGAGTGGTGGCACCAGCCCCTTATCGGGTCGATTAACCGCATCAGATCCGGTGTAGGTTGAACATCACCACTGACCTCCGGGGCCACCCATTTGATCTTTGTTCAAATTCTTTAACTTGTTGGAGTCTAACAAATTTGAACTTCTTCCCGTATGATGTATCCAGCTGCACTTCATCCGAGCTTGAGCTTTCATCATAAGGCACAAGTATCGAGTCTTCCTTTTCCTTGAATACCTTGAGGACCGGGAGGTTTGCCATCAAGGATTAATGTCGGTTGCGCTTCGAGAAGAAGATCTCTTCATCCGATTGTGTATCTTCGTAGCTTTCCCACTAGCTCTCTTTGTGGTTCAGATTTGGGAATGGGAATAGGTACAGCTTCCTTAGCGGAACAATCCTTTTACGTGGAGGATTCCTTTGGGAAACTTCCTCGACTCTCAAGGCTTGCAAGACTCTCAGACTTCCTCTTCCGGTTCTCCGTGTAGGTGTCCCGTAAGGTTTCTCATCAAGATGACCAACTTTGCCTTCTTTCACCGCTACTAGATACCTTTTGTATGTCTCGAGCTTTTGATTTCGTTAGATGTAGGTGATCGTGTAACACAAGACCTGCTTCTTTGTTGACGATTCCTTGATTCTACAGCTAAAATAGGCTCACCAACATGTCGTGATTGTCGGGTCATTGAGCCTCTTGGGAATATCGTGATGAAGACCAAGTGCTCTCGGATCAACAGCTTAGTGTATCCGACATAGGGAATCTTTGAGCCAAGCTTTTTGAGAAATGACATCATGTCATCCCATATCGAGCTTCTAGTTCGATGTGCTTCATGTTGATTAATGACCAAAAGATTTGCGCCCATGAGCTTGGGATGCTCATAGCCACTATCACGACCGAGATGATTTGGTAATGATGATGTAGAGAGTTCTCCACGGTTGAGGAATGTTCTTAAGCTCCACATGAGAATGCTTAGTGATAATTCCCGAAGCTTCATCATAGCCAATATCAATCAAGAATTGCAAACTGCTCTCTTCAAGAGGGTGTGGCATAGAAGTCGGTTGGCTCGATGTCGTGGATGAGAAGAACAACCCGTAAGTCCGCATGTGTGATGGTGACTTGTTTGTGATTGAGCGCCACCACACGCACTTTGACCTTTGATCCTTTGCATTGAATTCCGTAATGTTGAATGTAGATCTCCCAGATCAGAAGCGTAATGTGAGAGCATGTTCGTAGGGATGATTCTTGAGAATATCCATAGCAATCAAACAGAAGATTCTCGAGCAGTGAGGGTTTCAAAGTCAACCCGAAGGTTGTTCTTTCCAATCTTCCTGATAGCCATTAGGGAAGATATCGCCAATTGTGAGAACATCCGTGCATCCACATTCATTTGAGCAACCATGTCGTGATCTCAAATAACATTAGCCAAAAGAACCAACATATCGAAAGACATAATGTTAGTCAATGTAAGGTTTTATTGTCTAATTATTGAATGTACAATGTCAATGATTGTTACGAGTCCAAAGTCACTTGTTTGTTCAATAGTCCAATGACGTCGTGATAAGTTTCGTGAGTTAGTTAACTTTAAGTTTTAAAGTTTATGTTATCACTTATTTAACACAACATATTAAACGTTTAAGTTTATTAGTGACATTATTGGTTTCGTGACGTTATGATTTATTTATTTACAAGTTTGCACGCGTAACAATTCATAATGAAGGTTTGATCAAGGCTTATGCGTAGAAATGGTAGCTTATGCGTAAACAGGAGAAGTATACGCGAGACGCAAGCTTATGCGTAGGATCCTTACTTACGCGAAGAAATATTACGCGAGGAAAAGGGACCTTATGCGTAGAGCTTACGCCAGAGGCGATAAAAACCTTACGCGTAAGGCTTACTCGTAAGAGTAGACCTTATGCGCAGAGGTCATCGCCACGCATATCCTTCACAGGATACGCCGTAGTCCCTTTGTAGAACCTTACGCGAACGCCACGCCGTAAGATTTCTCTTACGATAACTTTCTACGCGTAAGGTGATCCTTATGCGTAGAGTTTCAATGACCTTGATTCTCGAGTTTTACGCGTAGCAAGCCCGAAATAAAATCATCATAACATCAATTTTAACACATACATTCATTCTATAATGATCATGGCATGAAACTCATTTAAACAGTTTACGCGAGAAAATTACGCGTAAGACTTAAAACCCTAAAGTTCATGAATTACGATATGAAATCTAGCCATAGGATTTGCACCAAAGTTTTCGATGGTCTTAGATGTCATATGAGTGTGTTAACCAAGTTTTAACATCAAACTCCCAATGAATCAAAAATACCCAAAAGCGAATGAACATTAAACCCTAATTTCTAATTTTCAATCAATTAGTGTTTCGGGTTGTTTTAAGGCTTAGATATCATCAATTCATCATGATATCAACATCACACAACAATCTTTATGACCAAAAACGTTCACATTTGAAAACACCCAAAACCACGCATAAACCCTAATTTTCAAAATCAATCAATTCGTGTTTCGGGTGGATTTTGAGGATAAAAATAGTATCATTGATGTTATAGAAACGCTTTTGACACAATCTTTTAACCACAAACACACAAACAATGATTGTGTGTTCATACGCTTATGCGAGAACACAAAATCACACATATCTCAAGATTTAACCGTTGATTTGCATAAAATTCAAAACCATTGTTTGTAATTGATGTTAAGAACATGAAAACACTTACAAATTGATGATCCAAAACACGGATTTGTTGAACGATTTTTATGCGTAGGATTAGTTAGGTTAAAGTAATAAATGTGAAGTGAAAAAGTTAGGTGGAGGTGTTTTATTAAAATAACTTTAAGCTTTTGGCGCTTTAGGTCCCTCCACCTTTTCCATTTTCATCCAAAGCCATTTAACTTCCATTTTGGTTACCAAACAAAAGATTTTAAGAAAGAAACTTGACGACACTCCCCTCGACTTAAGAAAATAATGAAAGGTTATAAATTTTAGTCCGAGGAGTGTCAATGAACCGTAAAATTTACCACCATTGATAAAAGAAACAACCGGATAGGATAACATGCAAGTACACATATATTTTGAAACAGCTAAGAATTTATTTTCTCCCTCAACACTTGATCGAAAAATACCGAATTTTGAAAGATTAAAGTGTTGACGGAAGAAATGTACTTGCCATGTTGAAAGAAAAATAGATAGAAGAATATTTTTGTTGTTTTATCGATTTTATATTTTGTATTTTGTTTTTGAAAAATATTTACAAAAGAGATTTTGGTGTTTGATGTGTTTTAAGACTGCTTTTAGAGGTCATCCAATTCCTCTTGAGTCAAACACCGCATACCAATCCGTGGACCAACTCATTAAACCTAGCGGGAGGCAAGGCTTTGGTGAGTAGATCCGCCAATTGGTATTCTGCACTCATGGGTATAATTCAACTGCACTGCTCCACGTGGTCCTTGATGAAATGATAGCGAAGATCGATGTGCTTTGATTTCGAATGTCCGAATCGAGTTGCACGAGATCGCAATGGCACTCCGATTGTCGCAGACATCGGATTCTCAAACACGTAACCATAGTCTTTGAGTTGTGTTCTCATCCGATGACTTGAGCACAACACGCGGACATGGCTACATATTCGCCTTGGTTGATGACAACGATGTACAATCCTCGCTTCTTCGATTGCCAAGACACCGCTTTATCACCAAGAAATTGTAGTGCTCTCAAGTACTTTTTCGTGAATCTAAACATCCCGCGTGATCAAGATCTCAAAAGCGATTAGTTCAAAACCGTAATCCTTCTGATACCGATCCCCAAGTTAATGGTTCCCTTGATGTATCGGAGGATTCTTTTAGCCTCGTAGAGGTGGGTTTCAGCTTGGTCTTGATCGATAACGGAGCATAGATAAACGGCAAAGACAATATCGTGTCTCGCTAGTCGTTAGATACATGAGAGACCCAATAATACTTCGGTATTTGGTAGGGTCCACTAATTTCCCATGTAAATCAAAGATCTAGCTTCTTGGTATGAGTCATTGGTGTGGCATAAGTGTCACAGTTTTCATTCCAAATTTGTTTAACAATTCAAGGGCATATTTGGACCGACTCAAGAAAATACCACGGGTGATTGATGAACTTGCAATCCTAGAAAGAACGTAAGTTCACCCATCATGGACATTTCAAAATTTTTCTTCATTAGTTTTGCAAAAGCGATTGAGTACTTTTTATGTGTAGACCCAAAATGATGTCATCCACGAATTTGAACAATTAAGATATGTGCCCGTGATATTGTATAAAAAGAGTAGGGTCGACCGAACCTTTGGTGAAATTATTAGCAATGAGGAAAGATGATAGCTTATCGCACCATGCCCGAGGAGCTTGTTTGAGACCATAAAGAGCTTTGTTCGCTTTGTAGACATGGTTCGGGAACTCGGATCAACGAATCCTTCCGTTGGTCGACATAAACCGCTTTTCGGTTGTCCATTGAGAAACGCAGCTTTGACATCCATCCGATAGACCGTCATATTCATATGAGCCGCGAACGCGAGAAATATCCGAACAACCTCAAGACGAGCAACCGAGCAAAAGATTCTTCAAAGTCTATACCTCTTCCCGACGATAACCCTTAGCAACTAGACGTGACTTGTTTCGGATTACGCCCTTCAAAGATCCAATTTGTTTTTCCAAATCCATTTGAGACCAATGACGAGACCCTGTTGGTCTTTCAACCGCCCCATACTTCAAGACGCTTGAATTGGTTGAGTTCTTCTTGCATGGATTCAATCCGTATCTTTTGTCATTGCGCCTTTAATGTTTTTAGGCTCGATTGGCGATGACGGTGAGTGCATAAATGCAATGTTCACCATCTGAGTGAAGACGTTGTCTCGTAACGATCGGTTGATTCGGGTTGCCAATAATATTTTCCGAGGATGGTCTTTTGTCCATCTATGTGTAGAGGTTGATGTTGGTATACATTGTGCGATTCGAGGATTCAAATGGTTTGTTGAAGATTCCGCGACATCCGTGCAAGCAGCCTCATTAGCAAACGGGTTAAAGAACGATTTGGATCAAAATCGCAGTGGGGTACTTCATTAAGAATATCATCACCGGTTCATCATTGTTGGAAGCGGTTTGTTCAACTGCTGTGGTGGAGTCAATCGGTGGTGCTTCTTCAACAAGAGTTGTTGTAGCAGTGTATCGTATAAGAGTAGTATCAGTTGAGCAATGGAAACAATGGATACACCGAGCACGCTCATCAATATCGCCACCGAACAAAGGAGCAAATAACCTTTCCATTTGTTGACGAGTGAGTGGGGCTTTGTTCACCGATGATGGGGTTTGAGGAAGTTTGCTGTTGTGACCGGTTCCAAGTCATTATACTCGTAAGCCATTTCCGTAAGTTCATCAAAATGAGCATGAATCGCTTCCATAACCTCGCTTTGTACGACGATTCCGCATCCGTAACCTTTAGAATTCTCACAATATCCAATAAAGACTCCAATGTCGCTTTGGCTTTGAGCTTTCCAAAATCATCACGATCATTATTCGGATAGCAAAGGGATCCAAATACATGAAAGTGTTTGAGATTCGGTTTATGGTTGTGGAGAAGCTCAAAAGGTGTTTTGTTGTATGCTTTAGTAATCATAGAACGGTTTTGAGTATAGCATGCAGAGATACAACTTCCCCATAAGTAACTGGAAGTTTAGCATTGATTAACATTGTTCTGCAGCCCACTAACGCTCGGTTTCGCTTTTTCAACAACTCCGCTTTGTTCTCGTGTACGTGCAATAGATGTCTCGATGTCAATTCCCACTTTCTCATAAAATTCACGAAGAGTTTGGTTAACAAATTCGGCCTTTGTCTGCTCGATTTGTCGGACGGTGTTTCGAGTCGAACTCAGATTTTCGTGAGAAAGGTGATGATCATCTGTGGAGCTTGGTCTTTGCTTCAAGAAAGTAGACCCAAGTCCATCGTGAATAGTCATCAACAATTACTAAGATGTAGCGCTTGCCATTGATCGCTTGCACGCCATCGGGCCACACAAATCCATGTGAAGAAGATGAAGCACATGTCGAGAGTCGGTTCCACCTTTGAAGGAAAATGAGCACGAGTGCTTTTCCCTTGTTCACAAGTCGAGCAAAGGTGATCTTTGAATACCGGAATCGTGGGAGTCCTTCAACTAGTTTGTGTCGAGCAAGATTGGTGATGGTTTGAAAGTTTAGATGTGAGAGACGACGGTGCCATAGCCGTGATTTTGTTGATGTTGCCTTTGAAAGTAAGCGATGGGAGATGAAGCAACCATGTCTTGCATAGAGATAGTGTAAAGACTAGAATTACGCGAGCCGGACATAAGGTCGCTTCCTTGTAGATCACGAATGAAACAAGATTTCTCCCCGAAAGCAACCTCCAAATCTCCATCACGTAATCCGACCTATCGAAACAGACAGCACCGAGGCCTTCCACATAATAAACCCCGCTAATTTCGATGTTCCCATTGATATAGTCTCCGAGCCCATGATAGTCGCTGGTGATCATTCCCGAATCGACAAAGCCAATGAACTTTGCAATAAAGTTTGATAACAGCTTAAGGTTGCTCGTCATGTGTCGGGAACATCCGCTATCAACAATCCAGAGAATGATCTCAGATCACCGCATTACACACATGCATTTACACGATGGAATAGAAGTAGATGTGGAACCCGAAATGTTAGAGGGTTCCGAGCGCTTATAGTAGACATACACACATCAATAACTTTAGGCATCCATTTAAATCCTAGTGTGTTATATATCCATTTCGCCATCTATAACTACTATTTGCTTTAGTCTTAGTGAATGCACTAGGTGGTACTACATTCTTTGGAGGTGAAACCGAGCTACTGGGACAACAATGCTTGCCTTAGAATCTAAAGAAGGCGGTCTACCAAGCACGTACTTAGAATGATTAGTGGGCCTAGAGGTATTCCGATTCTTAGGATTCCGTAAACGAGAGATGATAGCTTTAGCAACACATTTGTCATGACAATCGAATTCATACTTTTACGACAAATAACACAAGGTGCATCGATCAATATCAAAAGTACTTAAAGGTTTAGCATTCGTTACATCACTATTTCTATTACATTTGCGCACGCAATATCTATAGTGGAAGCAACGTGAGTCTTATTCATAGTCCTAGGGTGTTCTTCACTTTAGCATTCCTTATTGATCTTTTCTTAGGTCGCAACTTCCTATTCTTCGATGTAGTGCTCCTAGGTCGTGAAGTGCGGACGCTTGGAAAAGATGCAACTATTCTGCTTTCAAGAGAAGGAAGCACGTTAGCAACTTGTGATTTGGCAAGTAGGGATTCTAGGTTCACGATTACTAAGTGTTACCGGTGCTATTCTCTTAATCACGGTAGGCGGAAGTTGTTCATACTTTCCTAACATTTCTCTTAACTTAAAGATAGTGTGAATCAAATCTTGATTTTCGTAATCTAATATTACCAAAGAAATGCATTACTTCTAGTGTGTGCAAGATAGTGATCAAGTTCGTTTGATGCTTCATGACGAGTCTTATTGAGTAAATCAAATATGACACCATATTCTGCTTAACTTTTACAAGTTCTTGTTCATATTTTGAGATTTGACTTTTCAAAGACACGTTTTGATCATCCAGCTGCTCGATTTTGGATTAAAATTGTTTGATTGCAACTGTGGATTTTGGTTTGCAAAGCAAGTTCACGATTTTGACAATCTTTTGACACCATTGAAGACGACGCTTTGCATTTGAAAGCTCGTAAGAGACGCTCGCTTTCAACTTTTAAAGACTCGATCCGAAGCACATTATCGAGATTCTCAACAATTACAACATTATCAACAAGACGCAGAGATATAATCGATGCATGTGGCAAAGAATTGAATAACACAACATTATGGATATCAAGACGATAACATCTTTCAAGAGTCGATCAACATCTTTTCTCAACATTTTCTTTTACGCTTAGTATTAGAAATAGATGTTTCGCTTTCTCGAAAACGACCTTCATCACTCCAAGTTCCTTATGAAAGTCCTGCTCCCAAGACAATGCACAATTTTTCAAATTTTTAACATTTGGTAAAAGATTTTTCCGAAAATGTCTCTTTGTTCTCGCGCCAGAGGCGATTGAAAGTGTTGAACTTTGATTTCGTAATGATATTCTATCTCATGTTCTAAAGTTTTGAGGTCACCATGAAAATGTCAAAATATCTAAGAATTTTGCGATTTTCGTGTTTTGAGTTTACTTCACCGATGGAAGGTAAAGGACCATAAATTTGTGCATAATCCGTTGGGGATTAACATTAGAAGACTCGACGCTTTTATGATAACCCTTGGTGTGTTAGAAGAATCCGCTGGTGTGACGAAAAGTGACCGGTTTTGAATAATTAAAAGGTTTGTTGTAAACAATGCTTTTAATTTTGATCGACTCGCCTTCTCATCTAATTCCTCTTGACGATGATATTCAACAACACTCATAATGTAATTATCAATTTTATATTCTCACCGAAACTTCGTGATTTGGTTTGAATGCTTTGGTTGAAAGCTTAGGTTTGTAATCGCAAAGATTCACCCATATCCATTTGATTGGGTTTTAAAGTAAACTTTTCAATAGCGCATCGACTCACCATGTTTGTAAACAATGCTTTAAACTCTTTAAGTTTGTTTTGCAAGTCGATGATTTCTTCAAGATGATCATCTATTCGCTTCGTTGAATGCTTTTTGTATGCAGAGAACTGCTTTTGACAAGTTAACAACTCACCTTTAGCTTTTTGATTTTCCAAGGTGAGAGCGTTAATTTGCTTTTTATGTTCATGTTTCAGCTTGTTCTATCTCGCATAACAAAGCATTCTTCAAGCGGCTAGATCACGATCCGTCTCTAAATATTTTTCGCTTTGATGAGATTTAGCAAAGCGGCTTCAAAACCTTTTTCACGGTTTTCTTGAGTTTTGAAAAGTTGAGTTGCATTTGTAAACATTCAAAATCCTTGGTTAACAAAGGCATTTTACTTTTTAAGTCCCGATTTAATGCACAACATTCTTCAATTTGGGATTGTTGGTCTTTAAGTAAAAGAGCAAGATCCGATGAGGCAAAGTTCGGCTTGTTCAACGGAGTCACAACATGATCATTATTTAGATCCTCAAGTATAACCACGGAGTCAATTTGATTATCAAAGGAAACCATAAGGTCATCTTGATCGTCAAATGTAACTACGGGTCTAATTGAAAATCGCCGAATGAGATGTAGATGACTCATTTTGAACATTCCGAGCCTTGCGGATTCGGATGTTGGCGGAGATATTAGATCGTAGATAAATATGGTTTGTTCGGCACCGAGACAAGCCATCGTTGTCATACACCGGGCCTGTGTCACTCATGTGTAACTCATGCATATTAGCCATCAACATAATAAATGCATTGGCCTGCAAGTCCTCCATATCATCATCTCGAGTCTCGATCCGCCATAAAACTCGTTTTGTCCGTGAGAGTTCCACCACTTCATCCTTAAGAGCTAAAAGAAGAGCCTCTTTGTGATAAGCACCGCCCCTAGTCCTCGGCTTTGGGCATGCATTAGCCAGTGTCCTTCTCATTGCGCTTGTAGCATCAAGACCATTCAACCCATTCTGAGCATTTCTGCTCCACCACTTGAGCTCGTTGTTATTCCTACCCACAACATTAAACCCTTGACCACCGCCCATCCGACGACCATAACCACGATTCTCGAACTTCAACTCGTCCATTGTTCACAACAACTTGATTCCTTGTGTTAGATGAGGAACGAATACAATTGTTGGATTTGTTGGTATAACGGCTAAAAGCATTAGCAATCATAACAAATCCTTGTTGCAATGCTTCGAACGGATCGATTCCTCATTAGCTTGACTATAAAGTGCTTGAGCATTGTTGTTGTTGTATGGAACCAATTGATTTTGTTGAGATTGTTGTGATTGATCATTTGGTGTGATTGTAGCGCTTGGTTGAGTTGTCGGTTGAGGAGGATAACTGCTTTGAGCATACAAGGCAAGTTGTTGATTTTCCGATGTGTAGTCAAGCAATTTGAGCACGGAGAATCCTTTCCTTATCAACTTCCTTTTGATGAGGCTTCAAGTAATCGTACAACAATCCGTATGTAGAATGATGCATGTTCTTCGCTTGACGGAGAAAATGACATACTTCTCCCATTCGTGACCAAGACTACTCAGAACTTAGTATTAACTCGCAATTCTTGGCATGATGATGTTGTGTTTATCCAAATCATTTATGATGTCCGAGAATCGATGATGATAAGACTCTAGTGTCTCTCCGTGTTCAATCATGAAGTGTTCATAAGCCAAGTAAATTTTGGATTCCATGTCCTCCTCGATTGAGTGCGATCCTTCCATAAGAAGATGAATATGTTCCCACATTGCCTTTGCGCCTTTTGAGCATCAACACTTCAAGAATTGGGTTTGGTAATCCTAAAAGGATATATTGCATTGCAAGCTCATCGCCTTCATAGTGTAGAAGTTCTTCCGGATTGAGGTCCGCAATGAGCAATGTTTGATTGTTCATCTCTTGGTGGATTAGCATTTGGATCTCCTGCACAATGACAAGAGGCATCCGAAATGGACCTTCCAAGATAACCTTCTTTAAGAACTTTCCATGTGGCTTCTTTAGATCACAAAACCTAAAGAACCTAATCACCCATTGATCGTAGTTTCTGGAGTGAGCATTGGAGGTCTATCAAGTGATCCACCTCATGAATTGATTGTTGGTCGCTTAAAGCTTCACACATCTTTGCAAACCAAGTGGGTTCCTTCATAGTGTTCCTTGATGGATGTTGATTGAAATCGTTTGTGTAGGGTTGAACTTGAAGGCTTGGTGGTGTTTGAACCATTTGTGGTGGAGGAATTGCTCCAAGTTGTGGAGTATGTTGTTGATTAAATTGTTGTTGATAAATTGCTTGTTGTTGATTCCATTGTTGATGTTGTGGACTTAGTTGTTGTTGTCGTTGAGAATAAGTGTAAGGAAATAGTTAGAGTATGGTGGTTGTGACATGTTGAAAACTTGTGTTGGTAAAATGGATCTTTGTAGTCGAATGAACCTTTGTTGATGAAGTATCCTTAGGCGAGAAATCACAATAAACCAAGTAGCACTTATGCGTAAAACACCAAAGTTACGCGTAATAATCAAGAGTTACGCGAGGTTTAGCTTACGCGTAAGTAGGGAAAAGACACTAAAGTTATGCGAGACACAAAGTTAGGCGAGAAACTTAGGCGAGGATTACCTTATGCGTAAGACTAGGCTTAGCGTAAGATGAATCTTATGCGAGGATTTCTACGCGTAAGCTTTATGCTTATGCGTAAGTTTAGGGTTTTATCTCAAGTGATCTTTTACACTATCACAAAGGCAAAAGATATCCAAAGTCGACGATTTTCGTGCTTATCCAAGCAAGAAAACACGGAGTAAACCACTAAACTCAAGATCAAACCAAGGATAAAGTTACGCGTAAAACTAGGGTTTTGATACGCGTAGCTTTACTCGTAACAATGATTTTGCCCAAAGATGTTTCTAAACCGATTTTTGTGATGAGATAGCTTCAATATCACCAAAATAACACAAAAGTGTGAAACTTGATGATCCAAAACCTCTAAAACAAGCTTACGCTGTAGGATGAAACCCTCGACAAGAACTAGCTTAAAACGAGATCCACGCGTAAAGTTTGAAACTTTTGCCAAAACAAGTATTTTAACACCTTAAAACATTGAAAGTACAAGAATCTTGGATTAAAAAGTGTAAAAACGTGTTTTAAGCGAACCAAAGTATCAAGGCCAAGCGTATGTTCTACGCCAGAGACCAAACAAACGCTCACCCAACTATTAGGCGATTGATACCATCGTTAGGTCACTAGTTTTACAACACAAGCTTAATAGAAAGAGATAAAGGAGATTGAACAATAAACCAAACACACACACACGATATAATGTAAACGGTTATGCGTAGATATGTGTGAAAGAAATAATTGAACAACCAACCCTCAAGTGAGGGTTATACAAGAGTATTTATAGGAGGAAGCTAGGCAACACTCCTAGTTCCCATCCTTTCTCCTATGGGCTTGGGCCTAAGCTCATGGGCCTTCTACATAAGCTTAAGGCTAATAACAAACATAAAGGCCATAATTAAGCTAACTATTACATATGAATTACTAACACTTGATTTAGGTTTAGGAGTGATTCCAACATCATTTAGACGAGAAAATGAAGAAAACGAAAAAGTCAAGAAAACGTCACTGAAAAGGAGGTGGGACGGTGTCACAGATACAATGTGACGCCGTCACTTGAAGAATCACGAAGATGATCCAGTTAAAAAATTTACAAGTGACGCTACATAGGATGGTGACGGTCTAGAGCTGACGGCGTCATGACCAGAATAGTGAAAAATGACGGTGTCACAACCCGTAAGGTGACGCTGTCACAACTAAGTCGGTGTAGTTCATGAAACCCTAATGACGACGATCTGATGGCGTCACACTTGTAAAGTGACGTCGTCACAGTTGTAATATTATATATATTTTTCGTAGAATTTTCATTAGGTGTGACACGTATTGCAGAGACCTCTTGGTGCACGAATTTGGCAGCTATTGTAGAGGTTTTTAGCCCCCAAAACTCCATGTTTTGATTGAAGATAAGTTATTCAATCTTTAATCATTAAAATATGTCTATGTTTTGTGTGATTAATTTTCTATCTTCTCTTCTCTTTAACATGCTAGGCTAGAGCTATTAGTGTTTGCTTAGTATTGAATGGAAACTAATTGTTGATTATTGATTGTCGTCTCTTGTTTAATTAGTTGTTATCGCGTTAGGAGTTGGAAAACTGGCTAGATCTTAGGATGTCTGCTTGAACGTCTGACTAAACGCTCCATTATAGTTAAATAGATGGTTTATTCATTGTATTTATTGCGTGAATTGCGGTCACTGATATTAAGAGTCTTAACAAGTCATATATATTCTCTAACTTTGGGAATTGAGGTCGTTGACATTAAGATTTTTAATGAGTCCTATACATTCATAGAGTTAGGGCATTTGGCACTTCCTTACGACTGATATTAAGGAATACAACACGCTAATTAAAACAAGGACGTGACAATTCGACTAATCATTAAAATATAGCTAGGGAGTAGTAAGACTCTAAGTAAACACATTTACTTATCATACGAGTTCACCAATTTACTTTTCTGCATTATTAGTTTAATTAGATAATTAGTAATTATAAAACCAAACTCTTCAAACCCCGAGATTTTTACTTGCTTTCCAAAAAATAAAAAAATAAAAAAATAATCGTCTTTCAACCTTTAGACTTAATTCATCATACACTTCGAGCCTTCACAACACTATTCTTCCAGAGAACGATCAATCCCTCATGTCTTACCTATACTACACTTCAACGGTTAGGTACCCTGCCTAGGAGGTTTGTAGAACTTAATGTGTTTACAATTATACGCATCACTATTTAGAGTGATTATTGATTATTGTGGGCTCGTTTTGGTATCATAATATTTTCTTGACTACGTGAATCAAGAGAAATTGTGATTTTTCTAAGTCTTTTGTTGTTTCTTCAAAGAACTGTAAGTTAATCTTTCTTCCTTTAAATCTATGAATTGTTTGGTTAGACTCCTTAAGGGTATCAACTAATCTTGACCTACTTCTATTGAGAAGTAAGGAAACCTGCTCTGGTCATACTTGGGGGTATAACTTACTGTTGCATAGATTTGGTTGGGTGTGTGAGTTTTATTTTATGTCATCTTTTGTGTTTTTTGTTGTGTTTTGTGTGATTATATGTTTGTTTTTTAATCATGTTTGATCATGTGCTAATTAGTAGTTTGGATGCTAGTAATCCTTTACAGTTGCAAGCTAATAATAATAGTAGGGTTATTAGATAAATTTTAAACTTCCTGGTACTGAAAATTTTAAAGTATGAGCTACTGCAATGAAAATTACTTTACCGACTAAATACAAACTGGTTTTTGTTGATGATACTTATCTTAGGACTGCTTATGCTACTAGTGTTCCTTTGACTAATCAATGGGATAGATGTAATGTTGTGGTTTTATCTTTGTTATTGAGTAGTATCTTTGAGGATTTGTATTTGAGTCAAGTCTATTACGAAAGTGTTGTTGAAGTCTCGAATGAGTTAAAAGAATCTCATGATAATTTAAATGCATCTATTTTGCTCAATCTTATGCATAAAATTAATTGTTTTAAGAAAAATGGTCTTTATGTATCTTAGTTAAGTTGAATTCTTTGTGGAGTGAGTTTGATAATTTTACAGAACTTCCTATGTGTACTTGCGCTGTTAGAACTGAGTTGTAACACCCCCAATTTCATGAATGCAGCGGAATTCAAACTGAGTGTTACTCGACGTATGGCAGTTATAACAATAGAAAACGAACTCTAACTGAGTCATTTTAAAATATTTATCATTCGAATTATATAAATATCAGAATTTACAAAATAAGGTCCTGGTGTTTTCACGGTTATAAATGCATAAATAAGTTTTCGAATGATAATAAAATTTATAGCCATCTTGAGTACTCGTGCCCTTCCTTTCCAGCCTCATGCATTATGGACTTGAGATAAAATATGCTAAAGTGTCAACACAAAGGTTGAGTGAGTTCATAGGTTTATGAGTAATAATGTGTAAACCTTTACAAGTAAATCCTGTTAAATGTAAACTTCAAATATTTCGAGTGTATCACTATTGTACTAAATACAATATCACATATAGGTAGTGTTTCCGTTGCCCTTAGTTCTTGACATCGAAACCTTAAGTTTCTGTTTCTGGTTTGTTCACAATTGTACCAAGTCTGTTGGTTTATTATTTTACCAATTCTATTTGCTCGAGATTAAACTAAGTCCATTAGATCACATACTTTGTACCATGTACATGAAATCATCCCATTTTGGTAATACGATTTATCTACCCTAGTAGGGGGCCACCAAATGTGGTTTTCTGTGTATGGGTTACGTTGTTATACACCCAATGCATTGAAAATTGTTTGTTATTGCACTATCCTTATGAAAACCAAAATGTAAATTTCGTACCAATAGAAATTGGAATAATTGTTGCAATCATAGCCTAATAGGTAATCTGATGTTATACCTAGTGTTCTCAAATGTTTTTTGCGTTTGTTTGCTCTAACTTACTCAACTTAATGGTCACATTAATCCCAATAGATCTAACCATAGTATTCGTGCTTGCTACGCATAGTGCTTAATGGTCCATGATATAGAAACTATAAGTATGACAATACTGTTACTTAGTATAAATAAACATTCACTTCCGATAAACATATAGTTTGCAAATAATCGTGTTTGTTAATAACACTAGTTGAGCATGTATCTTCCCCAAAGAGTTTACAAAGTATTTAAACTAGTAAAAGTGGGGCTATGACTCTCTGTGAGTTGATGATGTTTAGTGCTTAACGAATTCGATGGATAAGCCGGGAAACTTCTACGTGCAACCTAGAATATGATGTTGCGTTTTAGGTTTTGGAATAGTGATGTGAAAGCATAAACGAGTCTATATAAGTCATTATATTGATCATGATGTAGTACTTGGTATATCATAAGGTTCATGTAAGTCATTTATAGAAATGATTTATGAAATGTGTTTGGTTTATATATATCGTACCACTGTTCGGGATATCATAATTCAGAGGTCATGTAGTAAACGTACGAGGAGCTAAGACACTTTAAAGCGTAAATCCAACAACTCGTCGATACGTTCACACTGAAGAGGCCCCTCACATGAAACTCCCTAGTATTGTAGTACTTAGTATGTAAATCATATGTTTTGCTTGTTTGATTTGATGTCATAAGTGTTAACATACTTATATGGTTTGTAAAATGGGTTTGGTCATATTCTGTCCATGGTTTTGTCCAAGTTCGATGTGATACGAAGGTGGTATAGGTTGGTCGTCGTAAAAATGGGTCAAAAATGGTCATAATACACGTCGTTTGTGAAAAACACTATTCCGAAGGTCATGTGAATGTTTTTATGTTATGGAAATGATATTTACAAGTTATTAATGAAATCTAAAAATTTTGGTACTTTATCGAGTTCGGGAACTAGGTCAAACGAGAAAATGTTTTGAAAATGATTCCGGGTTAATAGCTTCATTTCGATCGTAATGGTTGAAATTCAACTCGCGGTGAGGAACCTTAGTCACTGGCTATGGTGGTTTTGTGAAGGCCATAAGGATTGTAGCATGCGGCTGCGGATCTTAGCCGCCGGCTGAGGGCTTAGCCTCAGGCTGATAATCTCAGCCATGCGGCTAAATGGGTTCTGCGTCGGTTTTTGGTAAATTTCAAATGGTCGTAACTTTTGATTCACAAGTCCGTTTTAGTCGATTCAAAAGGTGATAGTTTTGGTTTGAGTTACTCTTTCATCACATAAGTTTATCCATGGTTAGGTGTACATCAATTTATGGCAAAAACAAGTATAAAGTCACTAGTTTACTAGTTTATGGTAAATAAATGATTTTACATGTTTAACTTGTGTTTTTAAGGTTTGTACATCATGAAATCAATATAATGATCATATATAGAATAGATTAAGTATGAGAAAAAAATGATGATGTTGATGAGCACAAGCTAGGGATTACAACTTTTGGCTATTGAAAAAGGACAAACAAGGAACTAGGACTAGAGCAAACTTCACCCTATAGATCTTCCACACCTATTGTGAATATGCTAGGACTTGTGCTAATATTTTGGTTACTTAAGTAGCTTTAAACTTGAGGAGATCATCAAAGAATTTGCAATGAGTTGTTGAAGGCTTGCAAGGACTTTTAAATCTTGCATAACACTTGAATAAAATGATCAAAGGAATGTGGGATGTATGTTTTAAGTTGGGCGTTTAAAGGGAGAAGGGAAAGAGCATGTTATAGAGACTTGAGGAAGTTAAGTATTGCATGAGTCATATTAATTTCCAACTAAGTAATACAATTGTTGCAAGATCAATATGATATTGAATCTAACCAAGCCACTTTGCCTTGGGTAGTTAATTTGATTACCACCTCTTATGTGAGGCGGTATGAATATATTTCCAAAGTCTTGGAGGCTAAGACTTTATTTTTAGGAAGACATGTGTTATTAAAATATCACCAAGACAAGAATGTCTTGTTGATTCTTCTAAGTGCATGCCTAAAATGAGAAGGAGGGGGAAAGTGAGGTAGAAACAAGAAAACTAAAAACGGTTTCTTGTTTAGTGTTTTTAAAAGTAGTCTTGTTGTGTTGAAATTTGATCTAGTGAATTATTAATGTTAAGCAATTTTATCTGATAACTTAAAATTGAATGAGGTAGACATATAAGACTTATAAGAATTGTTGTTTACTATAAAATATACTAAGACTTAGTATATTTAAATGAAGATGTATAATCGTTTGTTAAATTGTAGGTTCATGATTACGTGAAATAATAATCGTACAATGTTTCCAAAGAAATAAAAATATAACACGTAAAATATTTATGAAATGAAATGTTTAAATGACGTAATATGATATCAAAAAAATGAGAAAGGTTACATGAGTTAGGGAAACATAATAAGTTAATGAGACTTATACAATTTCTCATGGGATTAGATGATGTTTATCAACCAATTAGAAGTTCTCTATTGACTCAAACTGAATTGCCTCATGTTAAAGATGCTTTTGTAATTTTTTGTAAAGAAGAGTCTCATAGGGGTCTTGCATCTATATATGGGGTTTAAAAAAACCCATGTTAGCTCATTTCTTTCTAAAACTTTTGATAATAGAGCTAGAAATAATTCTAGAAACAATAACCGTATAAGTAACAATAATAACAAGGTCAATATAATTCATTGGTTTGTAAGAATTGTTGTTTGAAAGGCCATACTGTTGATATGTGTTTTGAAGTTATTAGGATCTTGCTAGTTTTAAAAACAATCCAAATGAACAGATTTTAAAGTTGATGAGCCTCATTGGTGAAAAGTCTGGTGTTGGTGTTCATGTTAATATGTCAGGTATGGGTTTGTCATTTTTCTAATGCAAAGGTGTCTTTTAGTAAGGTTGGATTATTGATTCAGGGGCACAATCAACATATTACATCTAGCTCTAGAAATATGACTGATGTGATTGATATTTCTAAATTAAATATAAGTCTTGGTCATCCTAATGGGATTGTTGCTAAAATAAAACAAGTTGAGATTTTAAGACTTACTAATAATGTGATCTTGTTTAATGTGTTGATTATTCATGAGTATTGTGTCAGTCTATTATTTATGCATAAACTGTTAAGAGATAGTAAGATGCATGTCGGTTTTAATGGGTATGATTGTGTAATTCAAGATTTGAAAAGAGAAAAATTTAGGGGGATTGGTAGTGACGCTGGAGGACTTTATGTGTTTTATGTTGAATGTAAGTTACGTGGTATAAAATATAATAATAGTTTTGCATGTTTTAATGTATCTAAAGAGTTGTGGCATAATAGACTATCTGACTAAGTTTTGTCTGTCTTAAAAGACAAATAGAGTATTTGTAAACCAACTCATGTTATGCCATGTGAAACTTGTCATCATGCTAAACAATTATGGAACCTTTTCCCTTGAGTGATCATAAAACTAAAGCTTTTGGTGAGCTTAAACATTTAGATTTATGGGGTCCATATATAATTACTACTAGGGATGGTATTAAATATTTTATAAATATAGTAGATGATTACTTAAGTTCGGTGTGGGTTTATCTTGTTAAAACAAATGATGAAGTGTATGATCATTTGTACGTTTTGTGAAACTTATTGCTACTCGGTTTATGAAAACTGTCAAGGTCATAAGACCTTATAATGAAACAGAATTTGTTAATAACAAAATGCTTTGTGGTATTTTTCATCAAACTACTTGTGCTTATACTCCTCGGCAAAATAAGGTTGCTTAAAGAAAATATAGACATCTACTTAGTGTTACTAGAAATCTTATGTTTCAGGGGGAATTCCTTTTATGTTTTTGGTCTGAATGTATTCTAACTGCTACATATTTGATTAACATGCTTCCTTTTTTAGTGTTAAGTGGAAAATCACATTTTTATAAAATTTTAGGTAGAGAACCTTCTTTCTCTCACATTAGGAGTTTTGGCTATTTGTGTTTTATAAATGTTTTAAATATAGTGTAAAAAAGCATATAAGTTGTTAAGTCTTGCAAACTGAAGTTTGTTTTATTCCAGCAATGTAAAATTTTATGAAACTAATTTTTCTTCTAAAACGAATTTCGAAAAAGATAAGTCCCTTGTCAAAAATAGTTTAAAGCCTCTTTTTAAGTCTGATGAAAATTTTACCAGTCATAAAACTTTTTTTTGATGATTTTGAGTCTAATTACCAAAACTCTTCAAGTCCCAAGGATGATAGGGGAGAGCCATCTGATATCGATGTTGGTTCTGGTCTTAATACATATGATACTACAAGGGAGCAATCATGTGTTTTTGATCAAATACCGACATAGATAGGTGAAGAAAACTTCCTTTAGGGCAATGTCCCAAATAATAATATTGCTCTTACTCATACTAATATACTTTCAAAGTTAAATGATTTTGTGCTTGATGATAAAGTTAAATATGGTTTGAGTAGGTTTGCTAATCACACTCTTTTATTTGCTGAATAATATGGTTTTATGGCTAATAGTAAAAAGTGTTTTGAGCCTAAGTCTTATTAAGAGCTTGCTCTTAGTAAGAATTGAGTTCAAGCAATGAATGATGAATTGCATGCTTTATATGAAATAATACTTGGATCTTAACTGATATACCTCATAATAGAAAACCAATTAGGTGTAAGTGGGTTTATAAGTTTAAGTATAAGTCTATAGGTGAGATTGATAGTTATAGAAAGAGAGGGTATTGATCATGAGAAAATTTTTAGTCCGTTGGTAAAAATGGGTATTGTGCTTGATGAGGAAACTTACTGCTAACTTGTTTGCAAGATAAGTTTAAAGGGATGTTAAAAGTATAAGTTGTCAAACTTATATCGGTGGTTTTAAGTACAGGGACTATTACTGTTAATAAGAATTGGGTTCAAGCAATGAATGATGAAATGCATGCTTTATATGAAATAATACTTGGGTCTTAATTGATTTACCTCATAATAGAAAACCAATTAGGTGTAAGTGGGTTTATAAGTTTAAGTATAAGTCTAGAGGTGAGATGATAGGTATAAGGTAAGACTTGTGGCTAAAGGTTATATAAAGAGAGGGTATTGATCATGAAAAAACTTTTAGTCCATCGGTAAAAATGGGTATTGTGCTTGATGACGAAACTTACTTTTAACTTGTTTGCAAGATAAGTTTGAGGGGATGTTAAAAGTATAAGTTGTCAAACTTATATTGGTGGTTTTAATTATAGGGACTATTACTGTTATTATCTCAAAGATATAATATTTTGGTTATGTTTTGTCAAGTGTAATATTATAGGCCTGAATTGGAACTTGTGGTTATATAAGCATCCTAACCGATTTAGGGTTTCATTATTTAGTTTCTATCTCACTTTTTCTCTCTTTCTCTCTCGTTTCAATCAATATTGGTTTTTTTTTCGTACGTACTAGTTTGCATTCGTTTGATAAAAAATCCTTCTTGAGCTTAGAATAATAGTAAACGGGTAGTTGGTTAATTAAGAAGATTAGTGTTGTAGTTGTTATTTTTACAATCATTATCAGCTGATTTATTTTTTTATTTTATTTTATTCCCTCTTTATAACTCAAGTTTGTACGGTGGTTAGTTGTGATGACGAAAGGCGATTCTAGCTCCGTTTTATAATAAGTGTCCAGTGACTTTTTAGAGTCTTTCTTATTCAACTTTGTCAATAAATACTTTTAGCTGTGTTATATAATACTTAATCCAAAATATATGAATGGATTGAGTTTTAAATGTATTTTCATTGTTATAATTTTCATTAAGTACTATAAAACACAAATAAAAATATTTAAGGTCAAAGTTGAAAAAAAAAAAAAAAAAAAAAAAAAAAACTTATTTTGGGACGGAAGTAAATGATATATATACATTGCAAGCTACATACATAAATCATTTTTGTTAAAGTGTTGACAATATCTTAAGTGGCTAGTTTACTAATATAAAATCCGGTTCGTTGTTAACGAATATAAGATTAGTACTACTTGATGTTGATTTCATCAGCAATGCACATGATTATATCCAATGATATCTCGTATTTAATAAATTAACTAGATACGAAAATATTAAAACATGGACAAAAACACACTTGACTAATTACCTGATTTAATACAACAACTTATATTCAAACTACTTAAATATATTCATTACTGGAATACAATAAATCACAATATGGCACAATGCCTCCCATGTAAAAATTAACCTTTTGGTCCGTTAGTGAATATGTTTAAAATTTTCGAGTAATGCAACGTACTCGTAATTATGGCACAATGCCTTCGAAATCAACGGGACGACTCTGATCAAGGGTCACACCAGAACCACAAATCGCAAGTGTAATTATTTGCCGTTATACACCGTCGCTTTGCGCGATTATTTGTCTAAGTAATAATAGTAAAGGGGTAGTTGGTTGAATTTAGAAGATTAGTGTTGTAGATGTCATTTTTACATACATCAACAGTAGGTTTTTTATTTTTTTTATTTATTATTATTATTATTATTATTATTATTATTATTATTATTTCTGTTTATAACTCAAGTTTGTATGGTGGTAAATGTGGTTAGCTATGATGACGAAAGGTAATAAATGATATATATTCTTGCAAGCTACAACATGCATCATCTTTGTTGGATTGTTGACAATGTATTAAGTGGCTAGTTTTCTAATATAAAATCCGGTTCGTTGTTCGTATAAAATATTAGTACTACTTGATGTTGATTTCATCACCAATGCATATGTTGGATTAAATCCAATGATATCTCGTATTTAATAAATGACATAATTTCATATATATTCAATCTAAATATCAAAATGCTATATATTCTTAAAATACATGTTTTGAATGCACGATATATAATATATTTAAAACATGTTTTGAGTAAATATGTCATTATAGTACTCCAGTATTTTAGTTAAGTATATATGAAATTAACCCTTACGAAAATATTAAAACATGGACAAAAAACACACTTAATTTGTAACCCAAAGTAACCCGGTTCGACCCGTTACCCAATTAGTCGGACCCAAGAGCACAAGGGTTTTCTTGGTTAACATGTTATATCACGATCCAACCCAAAAACTTAATGTTGTTCTATCTAGCTACGATACATACACATGGAAAAATATTATCTATACACACCGCTCATTACTATCCTAGACATAAGCCATGAAGTAATGAAGTATCGTGCTTTATGTTGGACCTCTTATAGTTTTATGATGGGAGGTGATTTGCCTACTCTTATAAATGATTGAGACACTCCAATTTTGAGTGTTTGGATATTTATACATCCACATTATTTTTAGTTATGTTTATCCTGTAAGAGTATAAATGTTCAAACATTCAAAATTTGAGCATCCCAATCACTTATAGGAATGTGCAAATCATCTCCCTTTTATGATTGGGCAAATACTTTGGTAAAAAAGAATTGACTTTGGCGGCTAGCATGTGGATGATGTTGAAGGGCCTGTTTGCATGCATATTCCTAAGGCTGGTCGCATTCGAGTCGGTCGAGATCGGTTGGCATCAAAAAATTCCTTCGGCAATTGATGTGAACATCGGGCAACACGAATGTGGGTGTGGGTTGTCAGATCGGTCGAGAGACCATATTTTTGGATATCGAGCGGGTTTAAGACCGATGTGAAACAAAGCTTACCAAAACAATTTTAAAATAGACCGTTTGGTCTCATTAAAAAAAAAAAAAAAATCAAACCCATTTTACCACTCTATAAATACCAACTTTTTCTCAAACACACCACCACTCACCATTTCTCATATATATTCAATCAACCATTCTAACGAAATACCCACTAAACACAATTTATAATATATCGTCATTCGAAGATTTATTCGGTTCTTCGCCTTCCGACGAGGAAGAAGTTTTAATAATGTTTTTTTTTTTTTTTTTTTTTTTTTTATTTCGTAATGTAATGTTTTTTTTAATTTCGTAATGTAATGTTTTTTTTTAATTTGAATGAAATTTAAATTTAATGTTAAAATGTTTGAATTAAAAATAAAAATCCTTGGTCGTCGATCGGCGATCCCGGTTGTCCCGCATCGTTGGAGAGAAATGACGCGACGCAGGGTTGTCAAAGTCGTCCTGCGTCATGACCGACCCACCTAATTAGTCAACATCAATCAAGAATGAAGGAAGCTTCTGCACAGCAGACAATGAATCTATGGATCCCATGCCTTGTTAGACGACCCGTGCCTTCATCCAAACAGGTGCCTCCTAATTACTATATGGTCAATTATGCATATATAATACTGATGATTTTTTGAACATATATAATACTGATGATGATGTGGTCCGTTATGCATATTTACAGATATTATTAGCTTTAGGCCGGACACAGTCCTGACCTGTATCACAGGATGCCACATTAGCTTTTTTTTTAACGCAACCAGATACGACCAAGTTGTCACAGTCGATGATAAAGGTTATTTTATTTATTTATTTATTTTTTCAAATGGTAAATAACAACTTTTGGATTTTTGTTGCATGCAAAATCGGTCGAAATATTGACCGACCACTTTAAATTGGTATCCCTCAACCGATATTCACCTTTTCCCCACAGTGGGGATGACCGAATAAAATATCGGTCTTTGTGCTTTTTTTTTGTTGACCGACCGAAATTTTAATACCCACAATGCATTGAATTATTTTAAGTTTAATTGGTTGCCACATCATTGACATATCAACACACCACATCTTTGTGATCCCATAATATTAAATCCAACTTACAAGTTACACCTACTAGTAGTCTAGTACTATTTTAAAGGGCATCTAATACTTTAGTAATAAAATTGATAAAAAGAACATGAATTGTTCGGTTGTTCAGAGAGGCACAAGCTTTATACGTATAAATAGGTGAAAGACCCACAATGGATTATATTTCCAGTGAGATGGCAATTTTTTGGTTTGAACATATGCCACGTACCCCGAGTGTAGATGCTTTTATGGTCAAATATTGTATTTTTATGGGAGGTCATATGCACACCATTTAAAATGATGTGCTCACCATCAATCATATATAGCGGTGTTGTACTGTATGCATCATTGGTGTGATTTAGTGGTGAAATAATCAAAAAATGTGGTGTGCATATTAACGCCCTATTTTTATGGTATCAAAACTAAGAATGTGTGGTTTTGTTGTTGATTGGTTTGGCTGGTTTAGCACCGAGTCATTCAGTTATCAGTTTAAGACAAGCTGGTCATTTTGCATAAACACGACTATATATTAATAGCAATCTAAAATACTAACGAATAACTAGACTTTAGTACTATATACTGTAGTTATTTTTATTCTTGCCACCCATTCCAAGTTTTTTAGTCCCAACTATAAAACCTAGCCAAAACCAAAGTATTTTGGTCATTCTTTTATCTGTACGGCAGAGTCCAATTATATGATTGACTTGGTTCATAATATTATTAAACCAAGCTTATCACGATTTAGCCGGCATTTACTACTAAAATGGTAAGACAGACTAGTTAGTTATGTCATGGTTGGTGTTACTATATCTTTAGGTGTAGAAAGGTATGAATGAAAAGGTTGATCTAGTAAGAACAAGCTGCAAGTTGACATTGTCTCGATCACTACTGAGAATGACACAAGTGAACGCAAAAAAATTAAGGTTGCCAAGTCGAAACTTGCATAGAATTGTATTACTAATTTATCAGGCTACCATAAATGTCTTCACATTTCAAATCGAGTCTTTCTAGAATATACTAATATTCATGATATGAGCTTGTATTAACTTAAATCACTGGTTAAAAAAGATAAAAAGTGACATCATGCTCGCGTAGAGGTGGCAAAATGGTTGGGTTGGGTCTTGAGTCTTAGATGTGTATGGGTCTATATGGGTGTGGGACTAAATATGTCACTTGGAATGATGGGTCTAGATGGGTATGGGCCTAAATGGGTATGAGTCGGGTCGGGTCGGGTCGGGTTTTTTTTGGTTTTGCAAGTTTTTTTTTTTGTTTCATCATTGAACATAATAATTAATTATCAGAAATTTTTACGCCACCGCTTTTATCGCTTTCATCCGTTTTCGTCTGTATTTTTACGTTTTTATATGTTTTCATCCGTTTTTGTCTAGTTTCATCCGTTTTTTACGTTTTTCTAGATTTTTGTCCGTTTTTATACGATTTCGTCCGTTTTTATACGTTTTCATCTGTTGTTATAAGTTTTCATCTGTTTTTATAGGTTTACATCAGTTTTTATACGTTTTGTCAGTTTCAATACGTTTTGTCAGTTTTAATACGTTTTCTTCCGTTTTACACATTTTCATCCGTTTTTATACGTTTTCGTCAGTTTTTATAGGTTTTCGTCCGTTTTTTACGTTTTTGTCCGTTTTAATACGATTTCGTTTGTTTTTTTTACGTTTTCATCCATTTTTATACGCTTTCTTCCATTTTTATACGTTTTCGTCTGTTTTTTACGCCATCATTTTTTTACGTTTCGCCGCCATCATACATTTTATACGCCGCCGCTTTAACACGCTTTCATATGTTTTATACGCCATCGGTTTTATCGTTTTCCGCTTTTACTTTTTGTCGGTTTAATACGTTTTCGTCCGTTTTACGCCATCCGCTTTATATGTTTTCGCCGTTTTATTCGTTTTAGTCCTTTTTAAGTTCTCATCCATTTTCATCCGTTTTTAACGTTTTGAGCCGTTTTCGTCCGTTTTCATCTGTTTTCGTCCGTTTATTTACGTCTTCGTCTATTTTTTATTCGTTTTCGTCCGTTTTTATACGTTTTCATCCATTTTAGCCGTTTTCATCCGTTTATTTACGTTTTTGTCCGTTTTCATACATTTTCGTACGTATTTTTACGTTTTCGTCCGTTTTTACACGTTTTCGTCCGTTTTTATACACTTGCATCCGTTTCTATACGTTTTTATACGTTTTCATTCGTATTTTACGTTTAGTCGTTTTCGTCCGTTTTTTTACGTTTTCGTCCGTTTTAATAAGTTTTCGTCCGTTTTTTACGTTTTCGTATGTTTTTACGTTTTCGTCCATTTTTATACGCTATCATCCGTTTTTGGCCGTTTTTATACATTTTTGTCCATTTTAAAAAGACGAAAACGTGTAAAAAGGGCAAAAACGTAAAAAAACCAACGAAAACGTAAAATGGACGTAACGTAAAATGGACAAAACGTAAAAAGTGGACGAAACGTAAAATGGACAAAACGTTAAAATATGGACTAAACGTGTAAACGGACAAAACGTAAAACGGACGAAAACGGGTAAAAAGGATAAAACATTAAAAGCTGGACGAAACGTGTACAAAGGACAAAACGTTAAAAAACCCGATTTAAAACTTGCAAAACGACGGCGTAAAAACGATTTAAAAGTGTAAAACGGACAAAACGTTAAAAGCGGACGAAAACGTGAAAACGGCGAAACGTAAAAATTGGACGAAAACGTGAAAACGGGCAAAAGCGTAAAAAACGGACAAAACGTAAAAATGTATTTAAACGTAAAACGGATAGAATATAAAAACCGGACGAAAATGTAAACGGACAAAAACGTAAAACCCGACGAAAACGCAAAACGGACAAAACTTTAAAACGGTAAAATATGGACGAAACGTAAAATGATGAAAACGTTTAAAAGGACAAAACGTAAAAGCGGACGAAGCGTGAAAACGGCGGCGTAAAATGGACGAAACGGGAAACGGACAAAACGTAAAAACGTAAAACGTAAAAGAAACTTGTAAAACGGACAAAAACGTAAAAAAATCCCGACGAAAACGTGCAAAAACGGACAAAAACGTTAAATAATGTCAAAAAACGAACAAAAACGTAAAAAAACAACCGAAAACGTGTAAAAACGGACAAAAACGTAAGAAAGCTGACGAAAACGTGAAAAAAGGGGCTAAAACGTAAAAAAAAGACTAAAACGGACAATAAAAGACGAAAATGGACAATAACGGACGAAAACGTGTAAAACGTAAAATGCATTTAAAACGTATAAAACGAACAAAACGGATAAAACGTAAGAAAAACGGATGAAAAGATAAAACGTTAAAAATGATAAAAATGTATGGAAATGTAAGAAAACGTATAAAAATAGACAGTAAGTGATTTTTATAATTTTAGTTAACAACTAACTTAAACATATTGTATTAGACCAATGTGGATATATTATTAGACCCAACTAGACTCATCAATATTAATTAATTAAAATCAACTAAACCCATCTAAACGCATCTATTAAAATAAACTAAACCCATTTAGACCCATCCTTTTAAAAAATATACCCACCTTAGACCCAAATTTAATCATTAGGTCTTAAATTGCCACCTCTACTTACGCGTATGATTGAGCTACAAGAGTTGACATCATGCTTAAGTCCAAATGTTTGAGCTACAAGAGTTGACATCATGCTTAAGTCCAAATGAATGAAAGCTGCAGTGAATTTCTTGCACGTGAGTTTCAATCAAAGCGTGTGATATGTTATTGTCTTATGGACTTTTAGTTGCAAAAGAGAATTATTATAAATTCAACATGAACATAATATCTTATAGTTAAAACGTATCCAGGAAAAAAGTAAAGAAGAATCTCTCTAAGATGCATCAATTTAATACTTACTTGATGCTTTCATTGGTTGCTTTCTTGTTCCCATGTTTGCTCCTGCAAGCAGCACTAACTACTGGAAGCTTGACTACCGACCCAGAAGATGGAAATGAAACGGCGATTGATAGGATCGGTGTCATTCTTGATCAAACGTCTCGAGCTGGGAAAGAGGCCAAAGTGGCTATTGAGATAGCAATTCAAGGTTTCAACAACGAAACAACTCAACATTCAGTTTTATATTACAAAACTTCTCGAAGCAAGGCTGTCCATGCGGCTATTGCAGGTAAAGTATTCATAAGAGTAATAACCTTATCTGCATACATAGTTGAGGGGTGGTCTAGATTGCTTATTAAAAATCCTTATCAAGCTAATTCTTATTGAGTTTTGTTACAGCAATAAACTGTTTTGCAACTGTTTGGTATTGCTTATCTTATGTGATTATTTGTGACTAAAATATGAATAAGTTGTTTTGAATAATAAGCATTTTTTTTCTTCAAAAGGCATTATTAAGATAAAATGTTCTCTGAAATAATAACCACCACCAAGGTATCCTAGTGGTCACGAACCTAGTGTCCTCACAAGAGGTATGAGGTTCAAACCACACTAGGTACGCATTTTGGGGGTGGCGAGAGAAAGGGTTGGAAACGATCACGGGAGAACGCCGGTTCAGCCGCGTACATCTTAATCAAAGACTTGTCCTCCCCGGGTAACCTGAATAGGGACACCCTTATCTGTTTTTTAGTGTTCTCAGACACCCAAATGTGTGACATAGACATTTAAGTTGTCTCATTTTTTATTTTATTTTTTTATTTTTATTTATTTATTTATTTATTTTAAGAGACAATAAGTTGTTGATACAAGAACAATTAATTTGAATCTTTTGATGATGTGAAAATGCAGCGAAAGAGCTTATTGATGAACACAAAGTAAAAGCCATAGTGGGAGGTCATACATGGGAAGAAGCATCTGCCATTGCCGAGGCTATCAGCGAAGCAAATCATGATCATGATATCCCCGTGTTTCTTTCATTAGCCACCAAAAATCCATTGCAAGAACCCGATCAATGGCCATTTTTCATCGAAGCCGTCCCTACACAGTCCACACAAATAACCGCATTAGCAGCCATTTTACAATCATTAGGTATAAATCAAGTCACCCTCATATATGAAACCTCATCATCAGCATCAATCATATCCCATCTCTCTCGGGCATTTAGAGAAACCAGCTCTGAGCTAACCAATATCCTACCGCTCACATCTAATCCATCTTCCTTAGATGAAGAGCTTGAGCTACTCAAGAAACAACAACGTAAAGTCTTTGTAGTTCATACATCTTTAGAGCTCGGGGTTCGCCTCTTTCAAGAAGCCAAGAAGATGGAAATGACGGGAGACGGATATCTATGGATCACAACGAACCAAATCACAGATCTTTTTCATTCCATTAATTCCACCGTCATTTCTTCACTGAAAGGTATGGTTGGAGTCAAAACCTACTTCCCCCAAAACAACCCTGAGTTCTTAGATTTCAAGAAAAGGTTTCGTCAAAAGTTCCAATCCAATTACCCCGAAGAACACCAGGATGAACCTGGAATATTTGCCCTGCAAGCATACAACGCCGCAAAACAATTAGAAAAATATTCACTTGAATCTATACATCAATGGAAGCCAGTTCCTGCAACTACAGTCGAGATTGTTTATGTGCATGGAAAGGGTTATCATAGCGTATATTGGACGGAAGGATCAGGGTTTACGGAAACAATTGAAGATGACATCAGTGGGGTAAAAAGTTACACAGATTATATAGATAATGTTGGACAAGCTTTATGGCCGGTGCAACCGTGGTATGCTGATAGACGTCGCAGGAATCTGGCTGAAAGTTCCAAGGATCTGATGAGGGTCGCTATTCCTGCTCAGTCTTTGTTTAAACAATTTGTGAAGGTGGAAATTGATTCGAAGAAAAATGAATTCATATTCGACGGATTTGTAGTCAAAGTTTTTGAAGAAATGATGAGGCAATTGAACATACAATATGACCCTATTCCGTTTAATGATTCTTATGATCGGCTGATAGAAGCATTAAATTCAACGGTAAAACGTTTTCACAACCTGAAAGAGCCTTATATATTAAGCACATAGACATTTTTGAGTGTTTGGATAAAACCGCTTATCTGCTTATTTTAGAGTAAATAAGCATAAGATTACATGCTTAATTCTTAGCGCGTAAAGCTAGTTTTGAAATAAGCAATCCCAAACACCCTCTTATACTTATTATCACCATTTTTGATTCCAAATTTTTCTTGATCTGGAGCAGAAGTTCGATGCAGTAGCTGGTGATGTAACCATTTTATCAAAAAGGCTTGAGTTAGTAGATTTCACGCAACCCTACACTGAATCGGGATTGCAGATGATTGTACCTGTTCGATCAAGATTATCAAACCAGGCATGGTTGTTCCTGAAGCCTTTCACTGCAAAAATGTGGTGGTTAATAGGAGCAGTCACTCTCTATAACGGCTTCATAATTTGGTTGATCGAAAGTAACCATAATGAAGATCTTCGCGGCTCCATTGTGACCAAAATCGGAATCATTATTTGGCTTGCATTCACTACACTCTTCACTTTGCGCGGTAACACACAAAATTTTATAACCAGCAACAGTCCTTTTTATCCCAATTATATATATTTTTGTTTCAACGTGAACCCAATTTTACGCTTCATCTGCTTGTTATTTTAAACATGATCGGTTTGTTCACAGGGACAAGCTGCATAGCAACTTGTCAAGAATGGCAATGGTCGTGTGGCTTTTTGTGGCACTAATCATCACACAGAGCTACACGGCTAGCTTGGCTAGTATGCTCACGGCTGAAAGGCTTGAACCATCAATAACAAGTGTTGAAATGCTTAAAAACATGAATGCAACCGTGGGCTCCTGTAACGGATCGTTTGTAGATACCTATCTAACCGAAGTTTTAGGTTTTGATTCCATCAAGACCAAGAACTACTATAACTCGACCGATGGATACGCTGAGGCACTAAATAGTGGTGAAATTGCTGCTATCTTTCTTGAGGTTCCAGTAGCTAAATTGTTTCTGGCTCAGTACTGCAAGAGCTTCATCAGAAGTGGAGAGACATTCAAAGTTGGTGGTTTTGGATTTGTAAGTTCTCTTGTTCCAAGTGCCTCATGACTCATGAGCCTGATGAAGTTTGATTTATTAGGTCAAACAATAATATCGGCATAATAATAGGTGGTAAATCAGTGGGGTTGGAGAAAGTGTCAAAATGGGTTTAGAGTAAGTAATTTTTTAGTGCAGCTCAAAACGGGTCAGGTTGGATTGACCTGAAAGTATATCATGACAATAATAATCTGATTATTTTAATTAACTTTTATGCATTAAAATTACACACCGGATGACTTTGGACCCGTTACACATGTTTTACCCACTTGAACTGCTTTATTCTTAGCTATTTACTTTTTGTGACCCGTTTAAGCTAGATGTGACCCATATCGACTCGTTTATAAGTAAATGTTGACGTAATTAATTCAATTCAATCTCTTCTTTTTTGGCCAAAAACTATACATGCACCTTTGAAATGAAATAACGTTAAATCAACCCATTTTTTATGTATACATGTTAAACATGGTGATTACAGGCGTTTCATAAGGGATATCTGGGACTTTCAGAAGCAAACAAGGCCCTAATGAATATATCAGAAAGCAGGAAACTGAAAGAACTCGAAGACAAACATCTAAGCAAACAGAAGTGTGTGGATGAAGAATCTTCCCCTGATATAGATGCGAGGCTTAGCATTCACAGCTTTTGGGTTCTATTTGTCTTAACAGGAGGGACTTCAACAGTTGCATTTGCTTTCTATGTCATTACCATCATCCGTGAATTCAGAAGATCCAATCAAGACCACGTACATTTGTTAAAACTAGTTTCATCATTTATGAAAGATTGGAAACGCCATATGAGACGATCATCTAGCATAGTTGCCAATGTTGAAAGTGCTAGACACACTCGAAACATCGATCAATATCAAGATGACACTGATGATTCGTAACAAACTACTAAAGGCGCCCCAATCATATATATACTTGGGTTAGGATAGATCTAGTAATGTACAATTTCATAAGTATACAGAAGCCATAAACTGTATATTGCCAGATTAGGATCTCTAGTTGCTGATATAATCATAGATTCATTGTGGATTGTTACTTCAAGATATTCAGCAGTTCAACTAAAGCAAATTATATATGTGCCATTTGTCTTCGTGTAATGCAATTTGGTGTTCTTAGCTTATTTATGAAAGGCAAACTCACATACAACTAAACTTAACAATCTCACACTCACATAAATCTCACATTTATAAATGCAAATTGCTGTTCTTATATCTATTTATTAATACAACTTCTCATATATTTAATCTAGAATTAAACTAATCTAATTATTTTTGTCATTTTTTATTTACTAAAAGTCAATCACTTCTACACAACTCTCCACAAATCAGTTTACAATTATTAACAAAAGGGTGATAATGTAAAGGGCAAATGTATGGATGATTTAGTCAGAACCAGCCTGTGCAAGTTGACTTTTAAAATTGTGAATTACTGAGAATGACATAACAACAAATGATTTAGTCAGAACCAGCCTGTGCAAGTTGACTTTTAAGTATATATATATTTTTTTTTTGAACGGTGACTTTCATTTTTTTAAGAAGAGTCACACCTACCACACCTGCAGCCTCATCCACCACATCTACGCATGTTACGCTGTTCGAATCCGGTCCATGCCACGATGGGGATTATTAGCGGCGTCCGCCGAACTGCATCGCCCCACACGATAATTATCATTTGAGTAACGGCTTGATGAAAACCGGGTCGGCTTGATTCGAACTCGCAGCCTAATGGCTTATGTGCCTCCTCTTCATTGCCTAGGTATCACCGGGAAGGCAAAAACCCGAACTCGACGGAAACCCAAACCCGAACTTATTGGGCGGGCGGGCATGCTTATCGGGTTTCGGGCGGGTTTGGGCCTTAACGGGATTCTTATCGAGTTTAGGCGGGACGGGCACACTATCCCCGCCCGCCCGCCTAAAACATATACATATACATATACATATATCTATATACCTTGAATATTGTGCAATTATTTATGTACTAAATATAATTCTCTAATTTTTGTTAATTTTTATCTTTGTAATATTTCAAAGTGTGATCATAAAATCATGTTTTGTGTCATAATATTCTAAAAAAGTTGTGATTTATTTCAATGCCTAATATATTATTAATGGGTTCTCGATTCATTAAGTTATACCGTAAAATCATATTGTTAATAGCGTAAAAATAAGAATAAACGGGGAAAGACATGAGTATGATGGAGGATCGCGCTAAAAAAAGAAAACCCGATAAGACCCCAATGGGAATGGGGCTGGTTTGGGGGAACATCTCGCCCCAATGGGGCGCCCCGATAAGATCCCCAATGAGGATTGGAGCGGGTTTGGGGATGATTTTTGTAATCGGGTTTGGGGATGGGGATGGCCGCCGCCCCAAACCCGCCCCATTGCCATTCCTAGTATCAACGGAGCTTATGGTCCTTAAGTATATATAAGATGCCTATTCAATATAATATGAGTTTGAATGAGTAACAACAAATAATTAATAAAACTAACAGAAATGTCGTTGCATTATAAGGCTAGTCCCAACGCAACCCTGGGACGACCTGACAACCTCGCTGCCACGTCGCCTTTCTCTCCAAATGACCGAGACAACCCGGATGCCCCAATGACGATCAGAGGATTTTTTTTTTTTTTTTTTTTTTTTTTTTTTTAATTCAAACATTTTAACATTGAATTTAAATTTCATTCAAATTAAAAAAAAAAAAACATTACATTACGAAATTAAAAAAAAAATTACATTACACTACGAATTTAAAAAAAAAAAACATTACAATACGAAATTCAAATAACGTTAAAACATTACAAAACTCTTCATCGCCTTCGCCATCGCCACTATCGACTTGATTCAACGCTCGACATGATGTCGACGATTTCTCCAAATGTGTTCGATCAAATCGATTTTAAGTTTTGATGAGTTGTTGAGTCCATTAGCTCTTGAGTAACCACCATTGATTCTCGCATGCGTTATTAAGGGATCATGATCTTGGTGTCCTCATCTTCAAACCATGTAGGACATATCGCCTGCATTGCTTGTGTTTGATGATCATATTATGTAATATGATACATGTATACATAATATCTTGGATATCATTTCTAAAAACCCTCGGCGGGTGAACTTTAAGCATTTTCCACTTTTCTTCAACACACCAAAAGCCCGCTCCACATCTTTCCTTGTCGCTCGCCTCCTCTTGTACAAACATCTTTTACGATCACCGTGGAGGATTTGAAATAGACTTCATAAGAACGGACCATTGTGGATATATCCCATCGCGAGATAATATCCCTTTTATAAGCCACATCGTTAGCCTCAAACTCAAGGTCCGGTGCTCTCCCGCATTTGATATCATTGAAAGCAATGAACGACGAAACGCTTACGCCGTTATTCATTCCGGAGACACCAAAGAACGCATGCCAAATCCATAAATCCCGGAAGCGACCGCCCAACAAAATGAATGGATGTGGCTCGTGATCACCCCTACAATGTTGAGCTCTCTCACTATTCGGGCAATTCTCCCACTCCCAACTTGTACAATCAATGCTTCCCATCATCCCAGGAAAGTCATGCTTATGCTCGTGATGAGCATATATTCTTTCAAGGTCAGAATACGTGGGCCTTCGCAAATACTCACGACCATATAACTCCATGATAACCTCGCAAAACTTACGAAGACATTCACGGTCCGTGGATGCGGCAATTGCCGTAGTCTCGTCAAGATAATCGTGAACGCCGCGCGTCCCAATTGACGAATGGCAAGCGGACACTTGACCAATGGGCTAATACCGTGCGCCTCTAGCATCAAGAGTTTGTCGAAAATAAGTAGAGTGATCGGTTATCTCTAACAATTTCGTGAATAGCTCTCGGCTCATACGGAACCGCCGAGAATGTTCTTCGTCGAATCTGCGGGTTTTCGAGAAGTATGCCGCCACTAAACGATTATGAGCACCTCATGATCCCTACGTATGTACCTTCGTCGGGTTTTGGTCGTGATGCTTTGTAAGCCTTCCAAGCAAAATCCGCAAACTCCGCAAACTCACTAAAAACTTCTTCCTCGTCAGAAGACGAAGAAGAACCGAATAAATGCTCGAATGACGACATATTAAAATTTGTGTTTCGTGGGTATTTCGTTAGAATGGTTTATTGAATGTAGATGAGAAATGGTGAGTGGTGAATTGTGTTTGAGGTGAAGTGGGTATTTATAGAGTGGTAAAATGGGTTTGATTTTTTTTTTTTAATTGCATGACCAAACGGTCCAATTTTAAGTTTTGCATTTAATCCAAACGGTCAAATGATAGAACCAATAATTTCAAATCGGTTGAGAAGCCGCTCGATTTGCCTAAATACCCACCAACGACCGATGTGCCAACCTCCCCTCACATTCGAGCAAACCGATGTTAAGATCGGTTGAGGGTGCAAAAAAACGGTGCCCAACCGATTTGAAAAGCTCGACTGCGACAAGCCTAAATCATTGACTATAAGAATCCAGACCGGCATAGTTTCATTTGCTAAAAAGTTACTAAAACAGCTAAATACATTAGTATAACATCATTTCATTACACAATAAAATAGGTGCCATATTATAATGTTTGCAAGTATAATTTACGATATGACTTAATACAATCGTTACAAGAGTTTGAACATATGTCCACATCATAAGAACGCTACAAGACATTTCATGGGAAAATTCTAGCAAACCGTGTGATGGACTTTTGGTTAACAAATGATTTTTTATATCTTAGAATATGAATAGTTTGGTGAATATGCTACAACTCTCAAGACATATATGAACGAATGAAAAAACAAAACAGTATCTTTACTGAAATGCATAATTTTGCGAGTTACCTCGTCTCTTTGGTTGCTTTCTCATTGTCATTGTTTCTTTTGCAAGCATCACTGACCACCGGACGCATCACTAGGATCGGTGTCATTCTTGATCAGACGTCTAGGCCTAGAAAGGAGGCGAAAGTGGCCATTGAGATAGCACTTCAAGATTTCAATAACAAAACTAATCTGCCTTCAGTTCTAAATCTTCACAACTCTCAAAACCCTTTCAGCTTTTGTTCTTATGAAGTTAACAAATTCATTTTAAAGAACTTTGATTAGGTTTTTTGCAAAGTCTTATCAGAATCTTGTTACGAGACAAAAGTAGAAAGAGCGAAATTCCCACAGTCTCAGAGTTGAGGGACCAAAAGTGTAAATGTTTGATGATTGTTACGTTTTGACTCCTAACTCTGTTTCAGCCTATATAAGGCATTTCTTTCTCATTATATCATTTAGCTTTTCAATTGTAATCCTTTCCTTTCATCTTGTATCATTGTTGTAACTGTAATTCAGTTAACACTTCAATCAATAACAATCCCATTTCGAATCTATTTCTTGTTCATTAGGTTCTTAATGTGTTGTTGCAATTGTTGATCACGTTTTCATTTCTAGTGGATTTCTAAACGTGTGTTACAATTGGTATCAGAGCCCTTTCTTGGCTACTGAATCATCGTTTTCCGATTGTTTTCCCAAGACATTTTGAAGTTTTCGTGAATTTTATGCGTTTTCGTGGTTGTTAGTTTTCGTGTGAAATCGGTCACGCTTTGTTACATTCCGGTAGAAGTTGTTGTAATATGTTACAAGATGGTAATGCTTACAATTAATGCACCTGTTCAAGATCAGTGTAGTGGAACTAGTAAGGGTAAAATTGATGCACATAAGGTGTTTGTCGAAATGACAATGAGTAGATTTCTCGAAAGATATGGTACGGTTAGCGAATATTATGATTCATTTAATTCATGCTGGTCTTCGATGCTGACAAAAGTGGAGGAATGCTATCTAGATGATCTTTTTACTTATGGGCTGCCTGTGGAAATCCGAGACCAGGTTAGCATTTTTAAACCCAAAACCCTATCGGATGCATGTAGTTTGGCTTCGTTACAAGTATATGTTTACAAGTATAGAAATGGGTTGTTGGTTTTGGATAAACTTTGTAAAGATGATGCTAAATGTAACAAAACTGAGTTGAGGGTAAGTGAGATGGATGATAGCATGACAGCTGAAGTAGGGTCTGAAAACATTGGGTTAACGAGTTATGAAGAGTCTTGTGAAGAAAATGTCATAGGCAAGGAAATTGAGTGTTTGAAATTGACTGATCTTGATGAAAATGTTGAAGATTCAAGTGAAATGATAAACAAGGATTTTGGTCTAGTGAACATTGATAAAGTTTGTGACAAAGATGTAAAAAGTGAAGAAAATGTGATGCATAACACAAGTATAGTGTGTGATAACGAACAAGGTTTGGTGGATTTTGATGAGTTTGTTCATGAGGATGAAGAAAGTGAGGTATTTGAGTCATTTAACAATTGTTCTCTTGGGTGTGTGACGTTGGATGAAGTCGATGGGAAAAAGATTGTTGAAAGTAGCGTTAAGCTTAACGAAATTAAAGAAACTCGAGTGGGAGTTTATTGTTTTGAAGATTTTGTAATGTGTTTTGATAGGGTCTGATTCGTGCTAAATAGTCAAGTCTAAACAGACTTAAAACTGCTCAGACACAAATACAATTAAGATCGAGAGAATCTGAGGATTCCAGGTCGTTTAGTCCCAAGGAGACTCAATGGTGTGTTAAACAAACTCGAAGATAGAATGATCACTAAGGATAGTGATCTCAAAAGGTTATGATTAGAAATTACACTCTTGATTGATTTGGAATAGAATTGGACACGAATTGGAAAGCACAACAATCGAAGAAAGAAACGTAAACGTAAGTTTTAAAACTACGTGCTTGCACAAAATAAAAAAGTGAAAATAAGAAATAAAAGACCTAAAAATATAAAATGACATTTTGGAATCCTAAAAATAAAAGAAAATTATTAGAAAAGAAAATTATTTTTAACACAATTTAATTAATTATTATTAATTAAAACTAATTTAACTATTTAATAAATACTCTAAATTAGAAGAAAATACAAAATAAGGCTAGAAAAATAAACTTATGATTCTGAAAAATCTAAAATACTATAAAACTAATTTTAAAACTAAAATATATTTTCACACTTTTTATCTAATTATTACTAATTAATTATTATTTAAAATACACTTAAATACTAGAAAATAGAAAATAAACTTGGAAAAATAAAATTTTAACTTTGAAAATCTAAAATATGATAAAACTAATTTTAAAACAGAAAATATATTTTTAGACTTTTAATTATTTATTACTAATTAATTACTATTTTAACTATTTATAATTATAAAAATACTAAAAGATAGAGAAAATCAAACTTTTCTAAAAATCCTATATGATAACGAAACCTAAGAAAAGAGAAAACCAGTTTTGCTTATTAAAAGATGAAAAGAAAAATCAAAAGCTAAAAATCTTAAATAAACGCTATCACTATTTTTATATTGATGTTTTTCTGAATTTTATTTTTGAAAACTACTTATATACTAATAATATGAAACTTTAATAAAGACAAAAAATTTATAAACCACCAATAAGCTGTTTTGATTACTTAAAAATCCAACAGTGTTGCTTTTTAGCTTAATTGGTGAAATAAGCTCAAATAAGCTAACAACTTGAGACAGAAGCTAAATTAAGATGAAAATAGGCTAGAGCAACTATCTTGAAACTAAAAGACACAAACAATCCAACTGAAAAGCTTAAATAAGCCAATAAGCTCTTTGACTGTTGTATTGAAAAACAGAAACTGGGACAAACTTTAAGCCCTTAGCAGCCCTAGCTAATAAGCTCAAAAGTGAAATCTTGAGCTTGACAACTCAAGAGGACCAGGTTGGCTTTCCAAGGAACCAGAGAACACAAGATTTGGACAAGCTAATAAGCTCGATGCAAGCTTTTCAATATTGAACCAAGATCGTGTATGCAGGCACTTATATGAAACAAGTATCACCAAAAGCTAACTAAAAGCACTCAAACAACTAAGAAACAAAGAACTATCATTTTTGTATTTTTCTTTAGCAACTAGACTATAAATCCCCAAGAGCTTATAAACTGAAACTATTTAATAAACCCACAGTGAAATTCCCAAGTTTATTCAAAAACGACCCATTGAGAATTTGACTTTTTTAGAACAAGTAAAAAATTGACCAAAGTGGATTTTGATCTGACTTTAAGCACTGATGATGTTATGTTAAGGTGATATAAGACTAACTTAAGCAAGGTTAACAACTTTTGAACACAAAATGATGATCATGGATTTGTAAAATCCAACAGTGACTGCACAACTAAGGATTTGAAGAATTTTTGACTTTTTGCTATTAAGAACTTGATTTTATGACTGAACTAAGCTGTTTAAACAGAGATAAACATATTTCTAACCAATCCAATGACTAGAACACCTTTGAACACAACAAACCAAACACCCCTTATACTTGACTGTTATGAAGATTTTCAAACTAAATCACAATTGTAAACCATCAACTTGATTGCAGACCTTTAATAATCACTTGTTATGACTAATTAAGCTTTAAACAACAATCAAAACAACACCAAACTCAGAAATGATGATTATTCCATTTCAACTGTTAAATCCAAGTTTTTGTAAACTACAAATTGAGAAGTACTAGCTACTGATTTTAATGATCAAAAACACTAATTTATAACTAGTAAACAAATAGAACCTTAAATTAGAGCTAATAAACAAGTAGAACAATGAAATGCCAAATTGGTCAAAAGTGCTTACAAAAGGTTTTGATGCACAAACTGAGAACTAGGAACTGAGAACCAATCCTAAATGCTCTCCACAGAGCTCTAAACCAAGGCCATCCAAGATAAACCCTGCTCCAGCTTCTTGATCTTCTTCACCATGGATTTTTAATTTTTTAAGTATTTAATTGGATTTTTGTGATTTTTCTATTTTTGACTCTCAACTGAATTTTAAGATAACTAAAAGCTTCAATGAGCTTTCTAGGAGCTTAAGTGACCTATTCTAGTCCATTCAAACTACTGAAAACAACATTGATCCAACTTGAGATTTTGCATAAATATGAGAAATTGCATAAACTGAAATACACTTTGACACTTGAATTAAAGTTTCACGAGGCTTTCTTATATCAATAGAACTTGAAATACAAAGTTTTAGATAAAAACATACACTTGAAACTTAAAAATGCTTAAAACGACAATAAAAGCTTAAAATTACACTAGATAACTCTTTTACAATGCAACTCTCTCTCCTTTTATAGACTTTCTTGCATCCTTGATGTACTCTGAATCTATCCCACCACATCTTAGCCCTTGGATCACTCAGAATAATCAGAACCGTCCAAGTTGCTTTTTGGCGCCAATTTTTCTTCAAGCAGGTTTTTGCTTTAATTGAGTTTGGTTTGAGCAATTAAGGTTTTTGTTGTTTAGAGGGGGGTGGAGGGAACATGGCATGGGGGAGGGTGTTGAAAATGTGGGAAAACCAGTCATGGTTTTGAATATCTGGTGTTGAGGAGGAGATGCTACAGTAACAGTGGTTTAAGGCGCGTATCTTGGGTTTTGACTTCTGTTGACCACAGTATTAATAACACGGGAGAGGTCAAAATGGGGGTGGCTGGGTTCTTTTTGCAATCTGACCTGGGTCAAGGGTCAAGGTAGGGGTCAAGAGGTGTATTGGATTGGGCTTGGATATGTATTTGGATTGGGCTTGGATAATTTATAAGGTGTCCGTTTGGTTTAATTATTAAACAAGGACCAAAAATGCAATTCACCCAAACTTCAAGGACTGAAAGTGATATTTTTCCAATGCTCCCATAAGGACCAATCATGACAAACTTTGATAGAACAAGGGCCCTTTTTGCATAAAATCCATTTTCATAGGTCCAAGGACTATTTTTGTAAATTTCCAAAGTTTGAGGACCTTTCTTGCCAATTGACCAAAGAATCATTCAAGGATCATTTTAAACAACTTAGAATACTTCAGGGGACCTTTAATGATAAATTTCCACATTTTTGAATTCGAGGACTAGATTTGACAACTTTTAAAACTTGGGGACTAAAGCGCCAATTTTGCAAACTTGAATCATTTTCATCCGATTTTGATATTTTTGCATTTAAAACACATAAAACACTAATTTGTGATAATTTGATCATTTTGATGTGTTTTGAGTGTTTTCGAGATGATTTTGCGCTTTATTTTGTACAAAATGATGAGTATTTGACACCATCAATCCCCCACATCGAGATATTGCTAGTCCCTAGCAATGATTTGAGAAAACTTTGATGGATTTGAAAACTCTTTACCAAAAGCCATCACTGGAGTAGCCAATTGTTTTGATTCAGTAAGAATCTTGGTACAACGATAACCGGATGATTTATTGGCAAATCATAAACCATATAACGGATTTGATGTGTCTTTACCGTGGCCGCACCTTCGGACTAGCCAACTCTTAGATAAATTATCGGGATTATCTTTGGTGAGTGAATACCAATTATGGATTTTCCAACGCCTTTACCACAAGCCATAACCTTGCGGGCTAGCCAACTCATTATCTTTTGAGGATGATGGGAGTCGAGGAACCATACAATTTTGGGCAAATTGCAAGCCATATAAACGGATTTGAGAAATCTTTACCAAGAGCCGTTTGCTCTGGATTAGCTAATCCTTTTGTCTTCTGAGACAAGGCGGATCGATAACAAATGAGTAAGTGTAGAACACTTACTCCAAAAAAAAATTTTTGGCCAAAAACGGAATTGGGTAGATAATATATATGAAATTCGTGAGAATTCCCCCCCACACTAAGAAATGAATATTGCCCTCAATATTCAAAGCACCGGCGGTTATGCCGAAACAAAAACGTAAAGGGAAATACTACGGCCATTATTTAGAAAGTTTTTTTTTTTTTTTTTTTTTTTTTAGAAAGAATGAGAATATACAACGATTAATGGGAAAAACTCCCCACACTAGGGTGGTAGAAAGGGGTAAGAAGACGAATTATGGGTGAAAACCCATATGGTGCGTGCTAATGTTTTTGATTACCGAGTCACTAGCTTGACTCGATCCCGCATTCATTGGTTCATGGGAATGTTTGTAAATCCGGACAACCACGGGGGAATGTCCTCTCCAAAGTAATGCTTAACTCGATGACCATTCACTTTAAAATTAGGACCATCGGGTTGAGATAACTCAACGGTACCATAAGGATAAACCTTAGCAATAGTGAATGGACCGACACCAAGGACTTAAGCTTTCCCGAGAAAATCTTCAACTGAATTGAAAGAAGGACTCGATCACCAACGTTGAAAACGCGGTTCTTGATCTTGGAGTCATGAATCTTCTTTGTCTTTGCTTGTAGATCAAAGAGTTCTCATAAGCTTGATCACGAAGTTCATTTAGTTCATTCATTTGAACTTTTCTATGATCACCGGTATCAGATATCGAAGTTTGCATGCTTTAAGGCCCAAGTATGCCTTGTGCTCTAACTCAATCGGAAGATGACATGCCTTCCCGTACACTAGCTTGTATGGAGTACACCCAATAGGTGTTTTGTAAGTCAGACGGAAGGCCCAGAGTGCGTCATCAAGCTTATCCGACCGGGATGCACGATTTTCGCACCGTCCTTTCAAGAATCCTTTTAATACCACGGTTTGAAACTTCCACCGCCCACTTGTTTGGGGTGGTATGCGATAGAGGCGATGGGTAACACCATATTTTGCATGATTCTTTCAAATTGGTCATTACGAAATGTGTACCACGATCATCGATTATCGCCTCGGAGTTCCAAACACGGCAAACAGAGATTTCAAAACTTCACAACTACTCGGGCATCATTGGTGGGTAAAGCTTTTGCTTCAACCCATTTTGACAGATAGTCAACGACCACGAGTATGTACTTGTTACCACGAGAAGAAGGAAATGGCCCCATAAAATCAATACCCCATATGTCAAATATCTCACAAACTTGAATGGCATTTTGTGGCATTTCATTCCTTTGAGATATATTTCCATGACGTTGACAAGCGTCACGTGTTTTGACATAATCGTGGGCATCCTTATAGATTGTGGGCCAATAGAACCCGGAATCAAACACCTTTTGGCGGTGTAGTTTGGACTATGATGGCCCCGGTGGGTCCAAAGATGGCAAGTCATGAGAATATCAATAGCTTCCTGTCCATAAACACACCGTCGGATGACTTGATCCGCAGTTTTTGAACAAGAAAGGGTCGTCCCGTAAATAGTGTTTAACATCTTTGAAGAATTTATTCTTCTGCTGGTCGACATCCCTTTCACAATGAAGTTACCCGCATGGTAATTTGCAAAGTCAAGAAACCATGGGTGGTAGAATTTCCACGAAAAGAAACCGCATTGAATGTCTCGAGAGGAAATGTTTCATTTATATCCTTTTCTCGAAAACATCTTGGTGAGGGTTTTCTAATGGACAGATGATCGCCACTAGATTCTCGCTCCTTTTTATCACTTATGATGATATCAAATTCTTGGAGGAGGAGAATCCAACGGCAATCTCGGCTTTGCATCTTGTTTTGCAAAGAGATATTTAAGAGCCGAGTGATCCGTATACACTCACCACATTTGGTCGGGATAAGATACGGCCGAAACTTCTCAAAAGCATACACCACGGCTAATAGCTCTTTTTCGTGGTGGTGTAATGAGTTGAGCCTCGGTCGCATAGTTTTGCTGCGTAGTGAATAGGCTGAAAATGCTTATTTCTTCGTTGCCCTAGGACCTGCTACCGATAGCAAAATCACTTGCATCGCACATAAGCTCAAAGGGTAAATCGATCAGAGAACAGCGAGAATGGGTGCCTCGATAGCTTTTTCTTCAATGTTTCAAAAGCTATGATGCACTCAATTGAGAAGATAAAGGAGCATCCTTTTCAAGAAGATGGGTCATAGGCCTAGGCGATTTTGGAAAATCTTGAATGAATCTACGATAGAAACCGGCATGACCTAAAAACTCCTAATACCTTTGACGGTAGTAGGATGAGGTAATTTAGCAATAACATCGACCTTTGCTCTATCTACCTCAATCCGTTCTTTGAAATCTTATGGCCAAGGACAATGCCTTCTTTGACCATAAAGTGGCTCTTCTCCCGCTTTAGACAAAGATTGGTGTCTTCACACCTTGAAGCATTTTATCTAAATGGGAGAGACATGATTGAAAAGAATCCCCAATGACCGAGAAGTCATCCATAAACACTTCCATTGTTTCCCCGATCATGTCGTGGAATATGGCCATCATACATCGTTGGAACGTGCCAGGAGCATTACATAAGCCAAAAGGCATACGTTTGTAGGCAAAAGTTCCGTATGGGCAAGTGAATGTGGTCTTCTCTTGATCCTGTGGATCAATAGGGATCTGAAAGTAACCCGAGAAACCATCAAGGAAGCAATAGTACTCATTCCCTGCTAGTCTCTCAAGCATCTGGTCCATGAAGGGTAGAGGAAAATGGTCTTTACGAGTGGCGTCATTCAACTTACGATAGTCAATACACACACGCCATCCCGTCACCAATCGAGTTGGAATTAACTCGTTATCTTCATTTGTGATAACATAATGCCACCCTTTTCGGGACACAATGAATTGGGGTGACCCAAGGACCGTTCGAGATCGGGTAAATCAATCCAAAGATCAAGAAGTTTGATAACCTCTTGTTTGATAACATCATGGATTTTTGGATTCACTGCGTCTCGATGTTGAACTACGGGTTTGAAGTCATCCTCCATCAAGATTTTATGAGTACGAACTCGGGGTTTATACCTTTGATGTCGGAGAGTTTCCAAGCAATTGCTTGCTTGTGTGACTTCAAGATTTTAATGAGAGCGACTTTTTCATCTTTACTCAAATCTCTAGCAATAATGACGGTAATTTATCATCACCCTCAAGGAATGCATACTCGAGATGAGGAGGTAAGTCCTTAAGTTCAACCTCGGAAATTCTTCGCTTTCTCAACCGAATTGACTTCCTTATTATGAAGCTTGATGGGAGGAGAGGAGAGAAGTATCCAGTTGACACTTTCTTAAGAAGAATATCTCCTCCGATTAATCTTATTTTGACTAATCTCAATTGGGATTGAATCACTAGGATGAGGGTTGATGATGGATCACCATTAAGCAACTTCTCAATAAGAAGTATGTCCCCTCAATATCAATCGGAGCGTGATCAATTTCCCAGTGCGTAATCACTAGCCAAATATGCTTCAATCTCATCTAAGATGAAGTCTTCCTCAAACGGAGTGATAGAAGGAGTAAATTGGCTATGATAGGTGAGAAGATGTGGTGGTATCCCACTCACGAGAATTATGAGAATAACCAAGAACTTCTTGAGAGTACTCATCGAAGCAACATCGATGATATCTATTCGGTTTACCGATTCGAATCATAATTTGCGGAGTACCTCGAAGTTTGGTCAAGGTTGAAGGTGTGACTTCATTACCAACACGCAATGTGATTTCTGCTCAAATACATCTATGAGAGCACGGCCGTTCTCGTGAATCCTCGACCAACAATGAGAGGAACCCGATGATCGGCATCAAAATCAACAACCACGGTCACCGGAAATGGAACTTTCCTACTTTCAAACACGTCCTCGGCAATGCCAAGAGGACGGGATATGGAACGATCTGCAAGCTCGAGAGTCATGCATGTAGAGTGAGTTCCAAAGAAAGTTTCTTCCACACCGAATATGGCATAAGGTTTATGCTTGCACCAAGATCTGCTAGAGCAAAGCATTCAACCATCCACTGAATACACAAGGTAAGAGAAATTTCCGGGATCTCCAAGCTTTTCAGAAGCTTCTTGAAATAAGCTACGAGCGATTCTCGTTAAGAGGAGTCTTAGCCATTTCAAACAACTTTTCCTTATTGCTTAACATGTGTTTGAGAGTAGATGCAAACTTGGGCATCAAGATGATAGCATCCATAAAGCTTATGTCAAATGTAACTCTTGGAAAATTTGGAAAAATTTATCCATTTGATGACTAGCTTTCTCGGGAGCTTTTGCTCATTTAAGCGTGATGGGTAAGGAATAGAAGATTTGGATTGCTTTCTCAATAGGAGCTATAGGAGGTTCAAAAACAACTCTGGATTAGGCGGTGTTTCGGACCACTTGAGGTTGGACTACCGAAGGTTGGACGTGTCTGCGGTACTTGGGCTTGAATTATGCACTTTGTCCGTTGTATCCTTGGTAACTTGACTCATTGGCACCGGTGGAGGTGGCATTGGAGTCGAGGTCCATTATGTTTTGGAGGTTCACCGTCCACTACCTTTGGAAGAGAAGAAGAAGAAGAGTAGTAGGAACAGAGGCGATGTATGAAACACCACTTGGGTTGTGATCGCCTTGCATCGCCCCTCGGGTTAGCGATCGTGTTGCTCGGTAAAGTACCCGCCGGGTCGATCATTTAAAGACTTCTTCGGATCGACAATCTGACCGACCAACAACCTGTTCATTTCATCTTGGGATTTCATAAACTGCTTGATAACTCATCGATGATGGTCTTGGAGGAGTAATGACTGGAGGAGCTGGAGGGACAATTTGAGGCCGTATGTTTTGATTATGACCAAAATTCCCTTGATTAGGATTCATATTCCCATGAAATTGATTCCCTCGATTGAAATTGTTTTGATTAGGGTTTCCTTGATGATGGAAACCTTGATTGGGTCCAGGATAGAAATTACCTTGGTTTTGATAACCTTGGTTCATTCTTGGTTGGTTCTGATTCCGGTTGTGATTTTGGTTAAAACCGGGTGGTGCCTGATTAGTGTTAGCACGGTAGTGTGGTTCATTTTGAGGACGGTATTGATTACCTCCTTGCTGTGAACTACCGGCTAAAGCATTTGCTTCAAAAGGACTACCATCGGTGGCAGTACAATTGTAGTAAGCGTGAGGACCACCACAAGTGACACAAACTTCAACTTTCTTCACTTCACCATGTGTTGGAGTCTGAGTGAAGGAAACTTTCTTTTGGTTAGCAAGAACCAAAGCCTGAACAATGTCTGTGAGTTTATCAATCTTAGCATCGGTGCTAGATGTACTCACGGGGGATGAAGAAGAAGAAGGTCCAGCATTAGACTGATATGTCTTAGCTCTGAAAGGACGGACTGAGATTTGTTCTCAATGATCGCAAGGCCTCTTTGGTGGTCTTGCTCAGAAATACCTCCGCGAGGCATTCAAAGAATCTTGATTGGCCCGATTGAGACCATTGTAGAAAGTATCCATTTGCATTAAGTCGGTAAAACCGTGATGCGGACACTTGCGAAGCAACTCTTTGTAACGATCCCATGCCTCCCGAATGATTCATCAAATCTTTGAGAAAATTTCATTATCTCATTCTTAAGACTTGTGGTTCGGGATGGAGGATAGAACTCGTTAACGAACTTGGTGACAAGATCTTCCCATGTCTCTATAGAGCGAGGGGTTGTTTCTCGCCAATTCCGGGCTTGTCCTCTAGAGAAAATGGGAATGTAAGAAGCTTGATAGCTTCTTGTGGGACATTCTTGTATTTGATGGTAGATGCTATCTTGTTAAACCATCGAATGTGTGCATGAGGATCATCCGCTCAAACCATAGAATTGGCTTTGGGTTACTAGATTGAGCAACCCGGTTTGAGCTCGAAAGTGTCGACCACGATGGTCGGAACAACAATGGCATCTCCGTAACCCTCGATGGGTGCTTGGAGAAGCTCATTCATAGGTTTGTCTTCCGCCATTTCGACGGAGGTGGTGGTGGTAGACGTTCCTCGATCCGGTGAAGAGAACGTCCTCTACGCTCACGAGGAATGTTTCCTAGTTCGGAAAGTGGACTTGTAGAACGGAAGAACGAGTCAAGATGCACTATGTATAAAAATCAATTTTCAAAACAAATGAGGCAAAACACAAGTGAACTTAACCAATAATCACGGATGAAATGGCTTCTTTGAAAAGGTACACCAAATCACAAGTGACACAAAGGCAAGTTTTAAATCGATGTTCGGGAACTTATTAATGGTCGCACCCCGCTTAGGTAGTGCCTTGCCTTGATTTGGGTGGTTGATTTTTATGTATACTTTAAGTACCACCGAAAAGACGTAGGTTAGATTTGTGCAGATGGGTTTAAAACTTTTGGACAAGATATTTTGTTATCGTCCGTTTAACCAAATCGTATCTCTTCAAGAATCACCTTAAAAGAGAATACAAAATAGAAAACGTTCCGATTGTTTTGTTGTTTTATATTTTTTTTTTGGAGTTTTAACACTTTAGGAAAAGTGCTAATGAACTTTTTTTTTGATTTTCTTATAACTTTACAAAAACTTTTTACAAATGGTGGATATGTGCAACAATGGATCTGAAAATGGCTAAACACACGCTAAAGCCTCCCCGGCAGCGGCGCCAAAATTTTGATTCGTGCTAAACAGTCAAGTCTAAACAGACTTAAAACTGCTCAGACACAAATACAATTAAGATCGAGAAATCAGAGGATTCCCGGGTCGTTTAGTCCCAAGGAGACTCAATGGTGTGTTAAACAAACTCGAAGATAGAATGATCACTAAGGATAGTGATCCGTAGGTTATGATTAGAAATTACACTCTTGATTGATTTGGAATAGAATTGGACACGAATTGGAAAGCACAACAATCGGAAGAAAGAAAGCGTAAATGTAAGTTTTAAAAACTACGACGCGCAAAATAAAAAGTGAAAAATAAGAAATAAAAGACCTAAAAATATAAAATGACATTTTGGAATCCTAAAAATAAAAGAAAATTATTAGAAAAAGAAAATTATTTTAACACAATTTAATTAATTATTATTAATTAAAAACTAATTTAACTATTTAATAAATACTCTAAATTAGAAGAAAATACAAAATAAGGCTAGAAAAATAAACTTATGATTCTGAAAAATCTAAAATACTATAAAACTAATTTTAAAACTAAAAATATATTTTCACACTTTTTATCTAATTATTACTAATTAATTATTATTTAAAATACACTTAAATACTAGAAAATAGAAAATAAACTTGGAAAAATAAAATTTTAACTTTGAAAAATCTAAAATATGATAAAACTAATTTTAAAACAGAAATATATATTTTTAGACTTTTAATTATTTATTACTAATTAATTACTATTTTAACTATTTATAATTATAAAAATACTAAAAGATAGAGAAAAATCAAACTTTTCTAAAAATCCTATATGATAACGAAACCTAAGAAAAGAGAAAACCAGTTTTGCTTATTAAAAAGATGAAAAGAAAAATCAAAAAGCTAAAAATCTTAAATAAACGCTATCACTATTTTTATATTGATGTTTTTCAATTTTATTTTTGAAAACTACTTATATACTAATAATATGAAACTTTAATAAAGACAAAAATTTATAAACCACCAATAAGTCTGTTTTGATTACTTAAAATCCAACGATGTTGCTTTTTAACAATTGGTGAAATAAGCTCAAATAAGCTAACAACTTGAGATGGAAGCTAAATTAAGATGAAAATAGGCTAGAGCAACTATCTTGAAACTAAAGACACAAACAATCCAACTGAAAAGCTTAAATAAGCCAATAAGCTCTTTGACTGTTGTATTGAAAAACAGAAACTGGGACAAACTTTAAGCCCTTAGCAGCCCTAGCTAATAAGCTCAAAAGTGAAATCTTGAGCTTGACAACTCAAGAGGACCAGGTTGGCTTTCCAAGGAACCAGAGAACACAAGAGTTGGACAGTTAATAAGCTCAGTGCAAGCTTTTCAATATTGAACCAAGTACTGTGCACAGGGCACTTATATGAAACAAGTATCACCAAAAAGCTAACTAAAAAGCACTCAAACAGCTAAGAAACAAAGAACTATCATTTTTGTATTTTTCTTTAGCAACTAGACTATAAATCCCCAAGAGCTTATAAACTGAAACTATTTAATAAACCCACAGTGAAATTCCCAAGTTTATTCAAAAACGACCCATTGAGAATTTGACTTTTTTAGAACAAGTAAAAAATTGACCAAAGTGGATTTTGATCTGACTTTAAGCAATCGATGATGTTATGTTAAGGTGATATAAGACTAACTTAAGCAAGGTTAACAACTTTTGAACACAAAATGATGATCATGGATTTGTAAAATCCAACGGATCGCCTAACCAAGGATTTGAAGAATTTTTGACTTTTGCTATTAAGAACTTGATTTTATGGCTGAACTAAGCTTGTTTAAACAGAGATAAACATATTTCTAACCAATCCAATGACTAGAACACCTTTGAACACAACAAACCAAACACCCCTTATACTTGACTGTTATGAAGATTTTCAAACTAAATCACAATTGTAAACCATCAACTTGATTGCAGACCTTTAATAATCACTTGTTATGACTAATTAAGCTTTAAACAACAATCAAAACAACACCAAACTCGAAATGATGATTATTCCATTTCAACTGTTAAATCCAAGTTTTTGTAAACTACAAATTGAGAAGTACTAGCTCACGATTTTAATGATCAAAAACACTAATTTATAACTAGTAAACAAATAGAACCTTAAATTAGAGCTAATAAACAAGTAGAACAATGAAATGCCAAATTGGTCAAAAGTGCTTACAAAAGGTTTTGATGCACAAACCGAGAACTAGGACGAGAACCAATCCTAAATGCTCTCCACAGAGCTCTAAACCAAGGCTATCCAAGATAAACCACGGCTCCAAACAGATCTTCTTCACCATGGATTTTTAATTTTTAAGTATTTAATTGGATTTTGTGATTTTCTATTTTGACTCTCAACTGAATTTTAAGATAACTAAAAGCTTCAATGAGCTTTCTAGGAGCTTAAGTGACCTATTCTAGTCCATTCAAACTACTGAAAACAACATTGATCCAACTTGAGATTTTGCATAAATATGAGAAATTGCATAAACTGAAATACACTTTGACACTTGAATTAAAGTTTCACAGAGGCTTTCTTATATCAATAGAACTTGAAATACAAAGTTTTTAGATAAAAACATACACTTGAAACTTAAAAATGCTTAAAACGACAATAAAAGCTTAAAATTACACTAGATAACTCTTTTACAATGCAACTCTCTCTCCTTTATAGACTTTCTTGCATCCTTGATGTACTCTGAATCTATCCCACCACATCTTAGCCCTTGGATCACTCAGAATAATCAGAACCGTCCAAGTTGCTTTTTGGCGCCAATTTTTCTTCAAGCAGGTTTTTGCTTTAATTGAGTTTGGTTTGAGCAATTAAGGTTTTGTTGTTTAGAGGGGTGGAGGAACATGGCATGGGGAGGTGTTGAAATGTGGGAAAACCGGTCATGGTTTTGAATATCCGTGTTGAGGAGGAGATGCTACGATATGATGGTTTAAGGCGCGTATCTTGGGTTTTGACTTCATGACCACATTATTAATAACACGGAGAGGTCAAAATGGGGGTGGCTGGTTCTTTTGCAATCGACTCGGGTCAAGGGTCAAGGTAGGGGTCAAGAGGTGTATTGGATTGGGCTTGGATATGTATTTGGATTGGGCTTGGATAATTTATAAGGTGTCCGTTTGGTTTAATTATTAAACAAGGACCAAAATGCAATCACCCAAACTTCAAGGATCGAAAGTGATATTTTTCCAATGCTCCCATAAGGACCAATCATGACAAACTTTGATAGAACAAGGGCCCTTTTGCATAAAATCCATTTTCAAAGGTCCAGGACTATTTTTGTAAATTTCAAAGTTTGAGGACCTTTCTTGCCAATTGACCAAAGAATCATTCAAGGATCATTTTAAACAACTTAGAATACTTCAGGGACCTTGAATGATAAATTTCCACATTTTGAATTCGAGGGACTAGATTTGACAACTTTTAAAACTTGGGGACTAAAGCGCCAATTTTGCAAACTTGAATCATTTTCATCCGATTTTGATATTTTGCATTTAAAACACATAAAACACTAATTTGTGATAATTTGATCATTTTGATGTTTTTTGAGTGTTTTCAGATGATTTTGCAGTTTATTTTGTACAAAAATGATGAGTATTTGGACACTCATCAGGGTCTGTGATAAGGATGGAAAAAGTAGTGAATTGGAAGTGAGTAAGTCAAGAAGAGTGGACGTTAATGGGGTGGTAAATTGTGAGGAAGTTGGGAAAGTTCATGAAACTGAAATTGAATCAAGTGGGATGAACATGGATAAAACCTTCGTAGATTGCTCAATTCCACAAGAAAAGTTAAATGCTGATATCAATGTGGAGTTTGAGAGTGAACAGGAAGCTGATAATTCCTGTTTTGTGAGTCATGATGAATCTGTTCAAGGAAGTGAGAAGATCGAGTTGTTTGGGTATTGTTCTTCGGATATGGGGAAGTCATTTTAAGTTGATCAAAAGGTTCGTTGGAAGTCGAGAGTGCCTTGTATTTTGTTTGTTGATGAGATAGACAGGCAAAGAGAAGTGAGTTTAGTATGGGAAAATGATGAAAGAGTACAAACACTTCATCAATTGTTGACTGAATTGGATGGGCTTTACGGTAATAAGAGAGTTATGAATGAAGGTCGGGAAGTTGTGAAGAAAGAGGTAATGTTCTTGCTTATGATTATGATATTCGAAAGTTTTAGGAAGCATTCATGATGATGATGATTCTCGAATCAACAAAAAGCGAATGAAGTTGTTAAACGACTTGACATGTGGGAATGGTGTAAAGAAAGAAGATATGTGGTGCTAAAGGCTAATTTAAGTATAAAAAGAGGAACTTTGTTACTTGGAAGTAGCCCAAAGGACGAAAATAGTGGGTATAAAATGCAAATTTAAACATGGGAAGTGGAATTTGACATATGGAAATGGCCAAGTAGGAAAAGAAAGGAGCAAGGTGCTATGTGGTTGTGAAGACGTGGTGTAGAAAGAGAAGGAGGTTGCGTAAGAAGAAACATTAGCTTGGACAACGTATTGGTTATAATTGTTGTTGTTCGGTGTTTGGAAAATTGCTCATAAGAACTTATGGAGAACTTATGTTGAAGCTTAAGTGTTCATGCGGCAGAGCTAGAACTTATGAGATTGAAGTGGCTACAAGTTGCTTGATGAAATAAGCCGCTAGGGATGTTCTAGCCACCGATTGAGGTTTCATTAACCCCGATTCTCGAGGTCAAGAATCTTTTAAGGGATGGTTTGTTACGAGACAAAGTAGAAAGAGCGAATTCCACGCCTCGAGTTGAGGACCAAAAGTGTAAATGTTTGATGATTGTTACGCTTTGGCTCCTAACTCATTTCACCTATAAGGCATTTCTTTCTCATTATATCATTTAGCTTTTCAATTGTAATCCTTTACTTTCATCTTGTATCATTGTTGTAACTGTAATTCAGTTAACACTTCAATCAATAACAATCCCATTTCGAATCTATTTCTTGTTCATTAGGTTTTGTGTTGTTGCAATTGTTGATCACGTTTTCATTTCTAGTGGATTTCTAAACGTGTGTTACAAATCTTTCTTTTTATGATGTGAAAATGCAGCAAAAGAACTAATTGATGAGCACAAAGTAAAAGCCATATTGGGAGGTCGTACATAAGAAGAAGCATCCGAAAAATGATTTATTTATTTATTTATTTTTTATTTTTTTATGGTACAAAAATTGTAAAATTCCTTAGAAAAAGAAGGAGAACTTTTAGGAGAAAAAGTGTTAAATTCCTTAGAAAAGGAGTATAAAAGTTGAGATATCCTCCCTCTATTAGACATCTGACGGGAATTGATTTGCACAATCAAGAATTTGATTGGGACACTCTATTTAGTGCATAACATACTTGTACCGTGTTTTCAGTGTGCTCTGTGTACTTGTACTGTGAGTGTCCCAATCAAAATAAGAAGTGCGCAAATCACCTCCCTAAATATATCCATCTTCAATATTACACAAAAATGAAACTAAGAAATGCCCAAAAACATTAGACATACATGTTTTCATTAGAAGATACTAAAAGAAACATCACACAGCGTTTTAGACCACAAGAAAAAACTAATGGTTTCTTGGAGTAATTTGGTTTAGAAAAATCATGGTCGAAAAAAAAATAGTTAATTTATAATGGGTCATAGATTGGTTCAACATTCAGATGATTACTTGGCAAGTTTTTTTGAAACGGCAACTAATTGGTGTGGCCATAACAATCTCTTTGACGTGGATGAATTGCAGCCACCAAACTTATATGTGGAAACGTAGAGGGGGGGGGGGGTGAATACGTTACCGTTTAAAAACTTTAGATCTTTAGTATCAAATCGCTTATGAAGCTTGTTATAATATGAAAGTACCAATTATTGTTTGTGACTAATATAAAGCATAGTAAACTAAGTTGTCACACAATCATGAACACCAAACCACATCACAAAGAATAGTATAGTGCAAGTATAAAAGTAAAGAGATAAAGAAAGGAAAGTGCAAACCGAACACGAGGATTTATAGTGGTTCGGTCACGGATCTCCTTTCCGCCCTACTCCACTCCCCGAGTACCCAACTCGAGAGTTACTTCACTAAATCAACAAGCTCCCTTCCGCGGAGAAAACCTTACAATCGCTTACACTTTTTCCGTACAAAGCTAAATACCGGGTTCTAGTTCGAGGTAGAACCAACCTAACGCCGCTTATACAATATTTCCGACACTAAGCTAGATGTCGAGTTCTTTTACAAGGGTACAACCACTCCCATTATGTTTTATGGCCCAACATAACAAACCTTGTGTTTTATGGCACAAACACATAAACCATCTAATCTAGGTTGGTGAAAGTGTTGTTATGATGCAATGATGTCTACACTAATGATCCATGACACAAATGTCTAATGGATATGAATAACTACTTCTAAATGAACTTCCATTGATAGAAAGCCTTCATGATGAAGATCACAAGTTCCCTAAACTTGTTGTGATAGATCTTCAGCTTATGGTGAGTGGGGATGGCTAGATCTCCAAGCTTTCCTTTGTTGATCAAAGAGTATGCTTACAACAAAGATGAATGTTAGAAGCATTATGATCATGATCATTAGGGTGTTTAATGTATGTTACTACATTGTTAATGAATGATCTAAATGTATGCAAGAAGGTGGAGAAGATGTGATTTGAAGTGGTGAAGAAATGGGAAAACAATGGGCTTATATTTATAGCCAAAGTGGTCGAGGCGTCCACGGACAAGGAGCCCTTTAAAGGGTTCCGCCTTTATACAAAAGGGTTCCGTGGGTGCACGATGAAAATCTAAAAATCTTTCTTCAAATCTTTCCAAGATATTACCAAATCTTACTAAGATCACATTTGATATATTGAGTATCAATCTAACCAAAATATTCAATTGATCTTCCAAGGATTTTAAAGATGATGCATGACATGATGTAACATGTATTTCCATTTTAGATTAAAAGGTTTATCAAGGTAGACTTGTAAAATGTATTATGTAACTAGTTAATAAAATGTCTAGTTACCTTTTGAAATACTTGTGAATGCAAAATGTAAAATGAGGTTCAAATAGAATGGTTAACCTATTAAAATACTTAGTGATTCTAAACGTATTTTAAACATTCTAAATGATTTGTTAATGGGTTTGATCATAATGCCACATAACAAACATGTACGAACTCGTGTTGTAACATATGAGGACTTGAGTCATCGAGAGGTGTTGAATGTATGTTGAGACAAAGTGTGATTACAAGTAACTTGTACATTTTACGTTATGTATTACAAGTTACATGTTTGTCATCAATCAAAACAAACAAGATCAGATAGATTAAATATCGTAATATTTGCACTAACAATCTCCCCTTTTGATGATGACAAATATATAAACGTAGAAAGTAAAATGTAAAAGGTTACTTGTATCCTTATTACCTTTACATTACCTTCTCCGCTTACATTCTCTCCCCTTTGTCGAAACAAAAGGGCGTGTCCTTGAGTTTAACTTTATTTCTCCCCAAAAGGCAAGCTTGCATCATCCCTAGTGAAGTTAAACCGTCCACTTCAATCCGTCCCTTGTTTGGTAGTGGATCCATGGATCAAATAAAGAGGCTTAACCTACATCAAGGTTAGTTTTATGCAACAAAAATATGAGAAATATATGAAAAGAAAATGCATAGCAATGTTAGCCTATTTTCTCCACTTTTATCGAAGCACAAATGCTTGTTGAAAAGTGAGAATGATGCTAAATGCGCATGCTCCCCTCGATTGCTCCCCTTGTTTGAGGCGCGTGGTATGATTAAAACCTACAAAACAAATATTAGTGCAAAACTATATTCGCCATTGACGAGTAAGTGTTATACAATAAAGTGTGTATAAGATGCATTCAAGAATTCTTGACGGAAGCTCCCTTGCTCTAGGCGTCAAGATGAACCTTCAAAATAAATATTAGTATAATAGAAGCTTTGTCTTTAGACAAATATGTCATATACAACCAAGTGTATAGACGATGCAATATGAGTGCTTAAAGGATATTCCTCCTTGTTCTAGGGTGTCAAAAGCACCTAAAATAAGAAAAATAATTGATGCAAACTTTATCCTTAGATGAGTAAGTTATATACAATCGAGTGTATATGATGATGAACCTACAATGAAAAACATTAGTGCAATATATTTCATCTTTTTCACAAAGAAAATAAGATGTATATATGTGATAAATGATATAATCAAAGATCTCATGAAGTGTAGTCTCCTAGTTACAATCATAAGAAAAGTGAGAATATAATATGATAAAAGCCTACAAAATAGTTCCTAGAAAGAAGATATGAAGTCTTCCACGGGTGTGCCACTAGTGGTGCTAGTGTTGGTGTCGGTTTACTAGTAGGATTCATGTGGTGATGGTAGATGACTTGACATTTACAAAAGCAAGTTATCGCTAATCCATGGTGGTGATGATTAGTGAAAGTGGTGATGGAAGGTGGTGGTGATTAGGTAGGAAGCTATTAAGGAGTTAGAAACTCGTATGTATAGCAAATATATAAATATGGACTCATGCAATCCTTTCGTCATGTCAAGTGACCAAAGCTAAGAGGAAAAAAATGTGAATGGACATTGCATTTCAATGATGCATAAGGGTTATGATTTGAATGATTTATTGATGCGAACAATCTGTTGTTTTGAGCAAGTTCTCATATGCTTCAACCCAAGAGTAATCAATAATGCGTTCTATCTAAGAATATTATAATGAAGATACCAAAAGATATAAAAGTGATGAAGATAAATTCGTTCATTGATTGACACGAATTATAAAAATTACCTATTCTAGGTGACAATGGGAAAGGTAGTATTAGCATGGTTTTGACCGACATGGATGATTATCACTTTGAAAAGAAGTGAAGACAATATGGAAAATACTAATAATGAGTACCTATATAAGGATGAGAATGACATCATATGAGTGAGAGTTGGATGGACCAACGTGTTGGAGATGGCTGTTTTGATTAATATATCGTTTGTACTGACAAGGACATGCATGATAAGCGAGAAAAGGATAAGATCCTATGATGGTGTTCTAGATAGTGAAGTTTTAAGGTGCTAGTTTAAGGAAAATCCTATATGTGGAGATGAAGACGTTTTGTAAAACACATTATGCTTTTCACTTGATGAGGTATTGGTGCGAAAAGGTTGGACTAGTTTGTGGTTTCATGAACCGGTTTTAGCTAAGTGGTGTTTACCTATGTGTTGGTATTGTAGATTCTAAGAGACATAAAATTTTGACAAAAGACAATTATGTGAATGGATTTCTTTCCCATTAATTGGTGGACATCCAACATAATGTGTAATGTATCAAATAAGGAATGACAACAAAGTGTTTAGGAGGTTATTCGGGTTTACTGAAAGAGATGAGCTTAGTGATGTTTTTTTTTTTGGATGATGGTTAGCATACAATGAACTTCATCCTTAAAGTCACGCACCTCTTCTCGATTAATCTGAGATGATCGTATGATGAGGCATGTGGTTTCCTAATAGGAAGTGAAGAGGATTAGAGTATTGTAATAACTTAATAATGATGGAGGTTATTTTGGAAAGCGGAAGCAAAATGAGATTTAGAAACAGTCGGTTGAAAGACAAAATGCAAAGCCAACCCTCTAGAACTTAATTCTATATGCTTTTAAACTATATGCAAGTGTAGGGTCCCATAAAGCATAGTACTAATCTACGTAGCAATAAAGGGATTATGCAAAATGAGCATATAAAAGTTAGAACCAAGTGAGATAACAAAAAATTTGTTATCAACCTACAAAACAAATTTGTTAGTGACAAAAGATGTTAACATGATAGAAATCAAATGATAACATATTATATAAGCAAAAACACATTGAACTTTAGTAGACAAGAAATCACCATACAAGATAGCATCAAGACAATCATATTATGCAAGAATACAACTTTATTTAAGACATTTCATTTTGAGATTGTTTTGTCGTTAGACTTAGATGCTTACATACTTGGCTTGTAAGTTAACACAACAATATATGTGATTAATTTGTAAGATAAAAGGCTTCTAAAAGTTTGTCATACCAAAAGTACTTTGACATATTATATGTGCATATGTAGCAAACAAATAGTGTGACAAGAAGCAAAAGAAACAAGATGAAAGAGTCATGCAAGCCATGTTTAAGACATAACAATTTGGAGCATGTATCATTTAGATCGTACTACACATAGATATAATGAATGTCAACTAATAGCTTTCAAACACAAATATATCATATCAAAATTATCACGTATCAAAATGACATATTATGAGTTCATAAGCAACATGTTAATCATGCTAAGGATAATTCAAAAGTAAGTATCATGCAAATAAAGTTTAGGTTTTAAATTTTAGTAGCATGAAACAAGGATACAAGCATTATAAAGATAAAACCGTATTAAGGTTTACACATTTGACTAGTTATCAAACACTAGGATAATGTCAAATAAACTTATCGTATCAAACAAGAACATGTAATCAACACATGTAAGTGTAATGCAAGTTGTTTTAAAAGAAAAGTCATATATACTACTTGTTTGATTAGTATTCCTAAAGCGAGGCAAACTATCAATGTTTAACACTTACTTTAGGCAAGTATAGGAATACAGATTTTTCAAGTTGAAGAATGAATATGAGACTATTACTAGCGGTGCTCAATTAAGGCTAAACACGACCATTTTACGGGTGATTCCACATACCCAACTTTCTCCAGAAGCAATTCAACCGTTAGGTCAAATTGAGTTTCTAGTGCAATAGGTTCTTAAGTAGTCATTCTCATGTTAGAAAGATGGGAACTCCTACTTTTGCATATTAAAGTGCATAAAGATGATAGTTTACCAATACTTGGCTTAATGTGACTTAACTAATATGCAATATAACTAAGGTGATGAAGACATCATGTTATACACATGAATTTTAACAATGGTGTGTTTGATAAACAATGTGTTTTAATCTTGTGTTTAGAATCTAAAGTTGTTCAAATTACACAATTAATTGTATGATCTAATGGATGACATCTTGTACTTTAAATGTGAATTGATCATCTAAGACTAGAGAATGGAATATGTTAAACTAAGAACGTTCTCAAGAAAGCTCTTTGAATATTTTTAACAAGAATCTAAGTGAGGTTACCAACTTCAATAGATCTTGTGTATGCTCTAAAGATGTGTAGTTTTAACCTTGGATGTGCACTCGGTTTGAGCAAGGTTAGGTTATGATGTACGCTTGAAAGGAAATAGATACAAATAGTATCTTTCAACAAATGAGATTATCCCATGGGATAAAGTTATCATGCTTATGAAAACAAGTATGACAAGATGAATTGGATATGCTAGTTCACGAACTTGTAGATGTTTGTTTCAAGATCATTTAGCCAATGAGGTGTAATGAAATCTCTTGTAACACAACTATTTATGTCGCAAGAGTGATGCATAGGATATACAATATCCTTTTAACAAAATGAAAGCTTAACGCATGAATCTTAGTCATAATGTTCTTCAAAACATCATGTTTTCCTAAATGAAGATATGAAGCCAAAGTGTTTGAATCGGATAGTCCCATCTAAATAAACTTGGTCTCAAGATTATATTCACCAGATGATGACAAGAGGAATTCACTCGAGTTTCTTATGTATACTCCTCAAGAGTCATTGTTGCTTGGGGTGTATGATGTTGGCTTTGAGATTGCATTTTAACATATGTTGTTAAAATGTTGATTTGAAGTTTAACGAAATTTATGCGAAGTTTAACGACAAAGTATTACTAATACTTTGATTATTTATGAAGTAGTACTACTTATACCTAGTGGAAATTGACAACAATTACCAAGAGCACCATGCTTATTTGATAGTTGAGGTTCTAGCCATAATGAATTATCTAAGTCCTTATATGTGGGAAAGGATGGTTGAGTTTGTTCAAACGCATTTGATTCAAGACAAGTGTTGGACACAAGGGCTTTTGAGCAATACACTCAACGAATTCAAATGATGGCAAGGATGGTGGATTGGTTGATCTAGGTGGTAGGTCTTCTAGTATGTCTAAATAAGGATGTGGTGATGTAGGGGTTTGTTGTGCTATGGGAGTACTTAGGTTGATTATTTGTCCATAGATGTTGAACACAAAAAGTACGGATACTAATTCTTATGGTTCATTGGTTGCTACAACTAGTGGGTGAAGTGCTTGAAGTTTTGGTTATGTCTATAAAGCTTAGGGGCTGAGGTATAGGTTCGCCTTGAAAGGGCACGTTTGATTTAAAGCATGCTCTTGGAAGTTCATGAGCAATACGCTTAATGATGCTAAAAGATGAAAGAGGGATAGTAGGTGTCAAAGAGGGATAAGTGGCACAGTGGGTTGTTTGTTTTGGATAAGTGTTTCAACATGTGTTGTTAGAATACTTGGGTGTTGATTTTTCGGATATGACTTTTAATGACTACAATCGTAAGTCGCATATACTTGAATATTTCGGATGAAATACTTAAGTTGTCAATCCTAATTTGTTGAGATTATAAAGCTTAGATTGAACTCAAGGATAACAAGACTTGATAGTATGTCTTTAACATACGTGTGAGTTTTGACTCTATGTAAATACTTATCATCTTGAAGGATGACACGTTATTTTCATGTTAACCAAGTGAGGCAATACATGTAGATACAAAACAATATCTATAGTCATATGATAGACTTGTGTATGATATCTTTGCAAATAATGAGTCCAAATTTGTTAGTCTCGTTAAGTTATCTAAGTCATCCGCAAACGGGTGAGGAGATGTTGGTGGTGTTGTACAAAGTTTGATAGGTACAAGCTTTGGAGACTTTGGTAGTGAAGGTGTTTTGGATGATGGTGGGTGATTTTGGTAGTGGAGTTGGAGTACTCAAGTTTAAAAAGTTCACATCTTGAATGGGTGAAGAGATGTTGAGAGGTGATGAGTCGAGGATGAAGAGTTCAAGTTAATGAAGCAACAAGATCGAATGCTAATCCTAGTGGTTTTCTTAAGTGGCTTATTTGAGGTTAATGATTTAGTTAGTTTGACTTTGCTTTAAGAAATGCTAAGCTTGAGGAAAAGTAACAGTGAAGGTGTGAAAATGATCATCTTGAATGTGTCGATTTATGGAACTAAGGATTCATGGATATGATGTTAATCCATACAAAGATGGTAGTTTCTAGTAAATATCCTATTGTGCATAAACAAGAAATCGTCAAACAAGCGAATAAATAACATGGCAAGATTGACACTTATATTATGCAAACAAACAAGTGTAAACAACAATTTGAAAATAATCAAGCAACATATATGCAAACAACATAAACAAGTGGTCATTTAGCATAGCATAACAAGAAAGACACTTTTCGTCATTTTGCGTTTAAATATGACGATGTATACCAAGCTTGATTAGTTTCCTTTAAACATATTACCAAATTAATTAGTTTCAAAAGAAGTTGTATCAAAGTTCTAAAAATACCAACTTAAATTGTTTGATTCAAAAGTTTGAGTTTTTATGTTAAAGCGAAACTTAATATTTTAGACATACTGTAGTATTTGGTCTATTTTACTTATTTAAAATTAGACTCAGGCCATGAAAGTATTTTTAAGTAAAAGTAGACTCAATTCCCCTTAAAATTATAGGTGGCTCGACTCGTACGGACTTACGGTTAATTAGTTATGATTTTTGAAGTTGCCAAAAAAGCGCATCATGCAGACGGATTCCACGAAACCAAATAAAGGGATCCGCCTTTATAAGATTTGGTGCCGTGGTCCTCGAGACAATTCACCAAAACTAGTATTTGACATAGAGAAAACGTGTGGACTTACTAGATTTCATAATAAACATATAATACACATATTTAACAACATATCTACTTATGTAACTTATCTTAAACATTTACGGAGGTGATTTTTCAACTAGATTTATAGTTATCCCAAACACTCCTTTAAAATCATATTTCTTCGTAAATTTTCTATGAGCACACAATACAATACTTACTAGTTCTTTCAACAAACTTTTATTTTATTTTTCAAGAAAACCTTCAAGCTTGTATACAAGTTACATTTAACAACAAATATTCTAAGTATAACAAGCAAGCATTTTCATATTATTTTTCGCTCAATGGTAATTTGATACATGGATCGTACTCTATTTTAAAACCATTTGTTTTGAAAATACGAGCTACGTGGCTCGATACCAATTGTGGAAACGCAGAGGGGGGTGAATACGTTACCGCTTAAAAACTTTAGATCTTTAGTATCAAATCGCATGAAGCTTGTTATAATATGAAAGTACCAATTATTGTTTGTGACTAATATAAAGCATAGTAAACTAAGTTGTCACACAATCATGAACACCAAACCACATCACAAAGAATAGTATAGTGCAAGTATAAAAGTAAAGAGATAAAGAAAGGAAAGTGCAAACCGAACACGAGGATTTATAGTGGTTCGGTCACGGATCTCCTTTCCCCTACTCCACTCCCGAGTACCCAACTCGAGAGTTACTTCACTAAATCAACAAGCTCCTTCTCGTGGAGAAAACCTTACAATCGCCGCACACTTTTCCCAGTACAAAGCTAAATACCGGGTTCTAGTTCGAGGTAGAACCAACCTAACGTCGCCTATACAATATTTCCGACACTAAGCTAGATGTCGAGTTCTTTTACAAGGGTACAACCACTCCCATTATGTTTTATGGCCCAACATAACAAACCTTGTGTTTTATGGCACAAACACATAAACCATCTAATCTAGGTTGGTGAAAGTGTTGTTATGATGCAATGATGTCTACACTAATGATCCATGACACAAATGTCTAATGGATATGAATAACTACTTCTAAATGAACTTCCATTGATAGGAAGCCTTCATGATGAAGATCACAAGTTCCCTAAACTTGTTGTGATAGATCTTCAGCTTATGGTGAGTGGGGATGGCTAGATCTCCAAGCTTTCCTTTGTTGATCAAAGAGTATGCTTACAACAAAGATGAATGTTAGAAGCATTATGATCATGATCATTAGGGTGTTTAATGTATGTTACTACATTGTTAATGAATGATCTAAATGTATGCAAGAAGGTGGAGAAGATGTGATTTGAAGTGGTGAAGAAATGGGAAAACAATGGGCTTATATTTATAGCCAAAAGTGGTCAGGAGCGTCCACGGACCAAGGAGCCCTTTAAAGGGTTCCGCCCTTTATACAAAAGGGTTTCGTGGGTGCTGACGAAAATCTAAAAATCTTTCTTCAAATCTTTCCAAGATATTACCAAATCTTACTAAGATCACATTTGATATATTGAGTATCAATCTAACCAAAATATTCAATTGATCTTCCAAGGATTTTAAAGATGATGCATGACATGATGTAACATGTATTTCCATTTTAGATTAAAAGGTTTATCAAGGTAGACTTGTAAAATGTATTATGTAACTAGTTAATAAAATGTCTAGTTACCTTTTGAAATACTTGTGAATGCAAAATGTAAAATGAGGTTCAAATAGAATGGTTAACCTATTAAAATACTTAGTGATTCTAAACGTATTTTAAACATTCTAAATGATTTGTTAATGGGTTTGATCATAATGCCACATAACAAACATGTACGAACTGTGTTGTAACATATGAGGACTTGAGTCATCGAGAGGTGTTGAATGTATGTTGAGACAAAGTGTGATTACAAGTAACTTGTACATTTTACGTTATGTATTACAAGTTACATGTTTGTCATCAATCAAAACAAACAAGACTGTATAGATTAAATATCGTAATATTTGCACTAACAATCTCCCCCTTTTTGATGATGACAAATATATGTAAACGTAATAGAAAGTAAAATGTAAAAGGTTACTTGTATCCTTATTACCTTTACATTACCTTCTCCGTTTACACTCTTCTCCCCCTTTTGTCGAAACAAAAAGGGCGTGTCCTTGGAGTTTAACTTTATTTCTCCCCAAAAAGGCAAGCTTGCATCATCCCTAGTGAAGTTAAACCGTCCACTTCAATCCGTCCCTTGTTTGGTAGTGGATCCATGGATCAAATAAAGAGGCTTAACCTACATCAAGGTTAGTTTTATGCAACAAAAAATATGAGAAATATATGAAAAGAAAATGCATAGCAATGTTAGCCTATTTTCTCCACTTTTATCAAGCACAAATGCTTGTTGAAAAGTGAGAATGATGCTAAATCGTGCATGCTCCCCTTGACGGTTGCTCCCCTTGTTTGAGGCGTCGGGGTATGATTAAAACCTACAAAACAAATATTAGTGCAAAACTATATTCGTCATTGGACGAGTAAGTGTTATACAATAAAGTGTGTATAAGATGCATTCAAGAAATTCTTGACGGAAGCTCCCTTGCTCTAGGGTCAAGATGAACCTTCAAAATAAATATTAGTATAATAGAAGCTTTGTCTTTAGACAAATATGTCATATACAACCAAGTGTATAGACGATGCAATATGAGTGCTTAAAGGATATTCCTCCTTGTTCTAGGGTGTCAAAAAGCACCTAAAATAAGAAAAATAATTGATGCAAACTTTATCCTTAGATGAGTAAGTTATATACAATCGAGTGTATATGATGATGAACCTACAATGAAAAACATTAGTGCAATATATTTCATCTTTTTCACAAAGAAAAATAAGATGTATATATGTGATAAATGATATAATCAAAGATCTCATGAAGTGTAGTCTCCTAGTTACAATCATAAGAAAAGTGAGAATATAATATGATAAAAGCCTACAAAATAGTTCCTAGAAAGAAGATATGAAGTCTTCCACCGGGTGTGCCACTAGTGGTGCTAGTGTTGGTGTCAGTTTACTAGTAGGATTCATGTGGTGATGGTAGATGACTTGACATTTACAAAAGCAAGTTATCGCTAATCCATGGTGGTGATGATTAGTGAAAGTGGTGATGGAAGGTGGTGGTGATTAGGTAGGAAGCTATTAAGGAGTTAGAAACTCGTATGTATAGCAAATATATAAATATGGACTCATGCAATCCTTTCGTCATGTCAAGTGACCAAAGCTAAGAGGAAAAAAATGTGAATGGACATTGCATTTCAATGATGCATAAGGGTTATGATTTGAATGATTTATTGATGCGAATAACTGCTTGTTTTGAGCAAGTTCTCATATGCTTCAACCCAAGAGTAATCAATAATGCGTTCTATCTAAGAATATTATAATGAAGATACCAAAAGATATAAAAGTGATGAAGATAAATTCGTTCATTGATTGACACGAATTATAAAATTACCTATTCTAGGTGACAATGGGAAAGGTAGTATTAGCATGGTTTTGACCGACATGGATGATTATCACTTTGAAAAGAAGTGAAGACAATATGGAAAATACTAATAATGAGTACCTATATAAGGATGAGAATGACATCATATGAGTGAGAGTTGGATGGACCAACGTGTTGGAGATGGCTGTTTTGATTAATATATCGTTTGTACTGACAAGGACATGCATGATAAGCGAGAAAAGGATAAGATCCTATGATGGTGTTCTAGATAGTGAAGTTTTAAGGTGCTAGTTTAAGGAAAATCCTATATGTGGAGATGAAGACGTTTTGTAAAAACACATTATGCGTTTTTCACTTGATGAGGTATTGGTGCGAAAAAGGTTGGACTAGTTTGTGGTTTCATGAACCGGTTTTAGCTAAGTGGTGTTTACCTATGTGTTGGTATTGTAGATTCTAAGAGACATAAAATTTTGACAAAAGACAATTATGTGAATGGATTTCTTTCCCCATTAATTGGTGGACATCCAACATAATGTGTAATGTATCAAATAAGGAATGACAACAAATTGTTTAGGAGGTTATTCGGGTTTACGAAAGAGATGAGCTTAGTGATGTTTTTTTTTTTTTTGGATGATGGTTAGCATACAATGAACTTCATCCTTAAAGTCACGTACCTCTTCTCGATTAATACGAGATGATCGTATGATGAGGCATGTGGTTTCCTAATAGGAAGTGAAGAGGATTAGAGTATTGTAATAACTTAATAATGATGGAGGTTATTTTTGGAAAGCGGAAGCAAAAATGAGATTTAGAAACAGGTCGGTTGAAAGACAAAAATGCAAAGCCAACCCTCTAGAACTTAATTCTATATGCTTTTAAACTATATGCAAGTGTAGGGGTCCCATAAAGCATAGTACTAATCTACGTAGCAATAAAGGGGATTATGCAAAAATGAGCATATAAAAGTTAGAACCAAGTGAGATAACAAAAAATTTGTTATCAACCTACAAAACAAATTTGTTAGTGACAAAAGATGTTAACATGATAGAAATCAAATGATAACATATTATATAAGCAAAAACACATTGAACTTTAGTAGACAAGAAATCACCATACAAGATAGCATCAAGACAATCATATTATGCAAGAATACAACTTTATTTAAGACATTTCATTTTGAGATTGTTTTGTCGTTAGACTTAGATGCTTAAGCATACTTGGCTTGTAAGTTAACACAACAATATATGTGATTAATTTGTAAGATAAAAAGGCTTCTAAAAGTTTGTCATACCAAAAGTACTTTGACATATTATATGTGCATATGTAGCAAACAAATAGTGTGACAAGAAGCAAAAGAAACAAGATGAAAGAGTCATGCAAGCCATGTTTAAGACATAACAATTTGGAGCATGTATCATTTAGATCGTACTACACATAGATATAATGAATGTCAACTAATAGCTTTCAAACACAAATATATCATATCAAAATTATCACGTATCAAAATGACATATTATGAGTTCATAAGCAACATGTTAATCATGCTAAGGATAATTCAAAAGTAAGTATCATGCAAATAAAGTTTAGGTTTTAAATTTTTAGTAGCATGAAACAAGGATACAAGCATTATAAAGATAAAACCGTACTAAGGTTTACACATTTGACTAGTTATCAAACACTAGGATAATGTCAAATAAACTTATCGTATCAAACAAGAACATGTAATCAACACATGTAAGTGTAATGCAAGTTGTTTTAAAAGAAAAGTCATATATACTACTTGTTTGATTAGTATTCCTAAAGCGAGGCAAACTATCAATGTTTTAACACTTACTTTAGGCAAGTATAGGAATACAGATTTTTCAAGTTGAAGAATGAATATGAGACTATTACTAGCGGTGCTCAATTAAGGCTAAACACGACCATTTTTACGGGTGATTCCACATACCCAACTTCTCTCCAGGAAGCAATTCAACCGTTAGGTCAAATTGAGTTTCTAGTGCAATAGGTTCTTAAGTAGTCATTCTCATGTTAGAAAGATGGGAACTCCTACTTTTGCATATTAAAGTGCATAAAAGATGATAGTTTACCAATACTTGGCTTAATGTGACTTAACTAATATGCAATATAACTAAGGTGATGAAGACATCATGTTATACACATGAATTTTAACAATGGTGTGTTTGATAAACAATGTGTTTTAATCTTGTGTTTAGAATCTAAAGTTGTTCAAATTACACAGCTAATTGTATGATCTAATGGATGACATCTTGTACTTTAAATGTGAATTGATCATCTAAGACTAGAGAATGGAATATGTTAAACTAAGAACGTTCTCAAGAAAGCTCTTTGAATATTTTTAACAAGAATCTAAGTGAGGTTACCAACTTCAATAGATCTTGTGTATGCTCTAAAGATGTGTAGTTTTAACCTTGATGTGCACTCGGTTTGAGCAAGGTTAGGTTATGATGTACGCTTGAAAGGAAATAGATACAAATAGTATCTTTCAACAAATGAGATTATCCCATGGGATAAAGTTATCATGCTTATGAAAACAAGTATGACAAGATGAATTGGATATGCTAGTTCACGAACTTGTAGATGTTTGTTTCAAGATCATTTAGCCAATGAGGTGTAATGAAATCTCTTGTAACACAACTATTTATGTCGCAAGAGTGATGCATAGGATATACAATATCCTTTTAACAAAATGAAAGCTTAACGCATGAATCTTAGTCATAATGTTCTTCAAAACATCATGTTTTCCTAAATGAAGATATGAAGCCAAAGTGTTTGAATCGGATAGTCCCATCTAAATAAACTTGGTCTCAAGATTATATTCACCAGATGATGACAAGAGGAATTCACTCGAGTTTCTTATGTATACTCCTCAAGAGTCATTGTTGCTTGGGTGTATGATGTTGGCTTTGAGATTGCATTTTAACATATGTTGTTAAAATGTTGATTTGAAGTTTAACGAAATTTATGCAGAGTTTAACGACAAAGTATTACTAATACTTTGATTATTTGTGAAGGTAGTACTACTTATACCTAGTGGAAATTGACAACAATTACCAAGAGCACCATGCTTATTTGATAGTTGAGGTTCTAGCCATAATGAATTATCTAAGTCCTTATATGTGGGAAAGGATGGTTGAGTTTGTTCAAACGTGCATTTGATTCAAGACAAGTGTTGGACACAAGGGCTTTTTGAGCAATACACTCAACTAATTCAAATGATGGCAAGGATGGTGGATTGGTTGATCTAGGTGGTAGGTCTTCTAGTATGTCTAAATAAGGATGTGGTGATGTAGGGGTTTGTTGTGCTATGGGAGTACTTAGGTTGATTATTTGTCCATAGATGTTGAACACAAAAAGTACGGATACTAATTCTTATGGTTCATTGGTTGCTACAACTAGTGGGTGAAGTGCTTGAAGTTTTGGTTATGTCTATAAAGCTTAGGGGCTGAGGTATAGGTTCGCCTTGAAAGGGCACGTTTGATTTAAAGCATGCTCTTGGAAGTTCATGAGCAATACGCTTAATGATGCTAAAAGATGAAAGAGGGATAGTAGGTGTCAAAGAGGGATAAGTGGCACAGTGGGTTGTTTGTTTTGGATAAGTGTTTCAACATGTGTTGTTAAAATACTTGGGTGTTGATTTTTCGGATATGACTTTTAATGACTACAATCGTAAGTCGATATACTTGAATATTTCGGATGAAATACTTAAGTTGTCAATCCTAATTTGTTGAGATTATAAAGCTTAGATTGAACTCAAGGATAACAAGACTTGATAGTATGTCTTTAACATACGTGTGAGTTTTGACTCTATGTAAATACTTATCATCTTGAAGGATGACACGTTATTTTCATGTTAACCAAGTGAGGCAATACATGTAGATACAAAACAATATCTATAGTCATATGATAGACTTGTGTATGATATCTTTGCAAATAATGAGTCCAAATTTGTTAGTCTCGTTAAGTTATCTAAGTCATCCGCAAACGGGTGAGGAGATGTTGGTGGTGTTGTACAAAGTTTGATAGGTACAAGCTTTGGAGACTTTGGTAGTGAAGGTGTTTTGGATGATGGTGGGTGATTTTGGTAGTGGAGTTGGAGTACTCAAGTTTAAAAAGTTCACATCTTGAATGGGTGAAGAGATGTTGAGAGGTGATGAGTCTGAGGATGAAGAGTTCAAGTTAATGAAGCAACAAGATCGAATGCTAATCCTAGTGGTTTTCTTAAGTGGCTTATTTGAGGTTAATGATTTAGTTAGTTTGACTTTGCTTTAAGAAATGCTAAGCTTGAGGAAAAGTAACAGTGAAGGTGTGAAAATGATCATCTTGAATGTGTCGATTTATGGAACTAAGGATTCATGGATATGATGTTAATCCATACAAAGATGGTAGTTTCTAGTAAATATCCTATTGTGCATAAACAAGAAATCGTCAAACAAGCGAATAAATAACATGGCAAGATTGACACTTATATTATGCAAACAAACAAGTGTAAACAACAATTTGAAAATAATCAAGCAACATATATGCAAACAACATAAACAAGTGGTCATTTAGCATAGCATAACAAGAAAGACACTTTTCGTCATTTTATGCTTAAATATGACGATGTATACCAAGCTTGATTAGTTTCCTTTAAACATATTACCAAATTAATTAGTTTCAAAAGAAGTTGTATCAAAGTTCTAAGAATACCAACTTAAATTGTTTGATTCAAAAGTTTGAGTTTTTATGTTAAAGCGAAACTTAATATTTTAGACATACTGTAGTATTTGGTCTATTTTACTTATTTAAAATTAGACTCAGGCCATGAAAGTATTTTTAAGTAAAATTAGACTCAATTCCTTTAAAATTATAGGTGGCTCGACTCGCATTTAACTTACGGTTAATTAGTTATGATTTTTGAAGTTGCCCAAAAAGCGCATCTTGTGCACGGATTCCACGAAACCAAATAAAGGGATCCGCCTTTATAAGATTTGGTGCCGTGGTCCTCTCGAGATGATTCACCAAAACTAGTATTTGACATAGAGAAAACGTAGCGACTTACTAGATTTCATAGTAAACATATAATACATATATTTAACAACATATCTACTTATGTAACTTATCTTAAACATTTACGGAGGTGATTTTTCAACTAGATTTATAGTTATCCCAAACACTCCTTTAAAATCATATTTCTTCGTAAATTTTCTATAAGCACACAATACAATACTTACTAGTTCTTTCAACAAACTTTTATTTTATTTTTCAAGAAAACCTTCAAGCTTGTATACAAAGTTACATTTAACAACAAAATTTCTAAGTATAACAAGCAAAGCATTTTTCATATTATTTTTCGCTCAATGGTAATTTGATACATGGATCGTACTCTATTTTAAAACCATTTGTTTTGAAAATACGAGCTACGTGGCTCGATACCAATTGTGGAAACGCAGGGGGGTGAATACGTTACCGTTTAAAAAGTTTAGATCTTTAGTATCAAATCGCTATGAAGCTTGTTATAATATGAAAGTACCAATTATTGTTTGTGACTAATATAAAGCATAGTAAACTAAGTTGTCACACAATCATGAACACCAAACCACATCACAAAGAATAGTATAGTGCAAGTATAAAAGTAAAGAGATAAAGAAAGGAAAGTGCAAACCAAACACGAGGATTTATAGTGGTTCGGTCACGGATCTCCTTTCCGCCTACTCCACTCCCGAGTACCCAACTCGAGAGTTACTTCACTAAATCAACAAGCTCCCTTCTCGCGGAGAAAACCTTACAATCGTCGCTACACTTTTTCCGGTACAAAGCTAAATATCGGGTTCTAGTTCGAGGTAGAACCAACCTAACGTCGCTTATACAATATTTCCGACACTAAGCTAGATGTCGAGTTCTTTACAAGGGTACAACCACTCCCATTATGTTTTATGGCCCAACATAACAAACCTTGTGTTTTATGGCACAAACACATAAACCATCTAATCTAGGTTGGTGAAAGTGTTGTTATGATGCAATGATGTCTACACTAATGATCCATGACACAAATGTCTAATGGATATGAATAACTACTTCTAAATGAACTTCCATTGATAGGAAGCCTTCATGATGAAGATCACAAGTTCCCTAAACTTGTTGTGATAGATCTTCAGCTTATGGTGAGTGGGGATGGCTAGATCTCCAAGCTTTCCTTTGTTGATCAAAGAGTATGCTTACAACAAAGATGAATGTTAGAAGCATTATGATCATGATCATTAGGGTGTTTAATGTATGTTACTACATTGTTAATGAATGATCTAAATGTATGCAAGAAGGTGGAGAAGATGTGATTTGAAGTGGTGAAGAAATGGGAAAACAATGGGCTTATATTTATAGCCAAAAGTGGTTAGGAGCGTCCACAGACCAAGGAGCCCTTTAAAGGGTTCCGCCCTTTATACAAAAGGGTTCCGTGGGTGCCTGACAGAAAATCTAAAAAATCTTTCTTCAAATCTTTCCAAGATATTACCAAATCTTACTAAGATCACATTTGATATATTGAGTATCAATCTAACCAAAATATTCAATTGATCTTCCAAGGATTTCAAAGATGATGCATGACATGATGTAACATGTATTTCCATTTTTAGATTAAAAGGTTTATCAAGGTAGACTTGTAAAATGTATTATGTAACTAGTTAATAAAATGTCTAGTTACCTTTTGAAATACTTGTGAATGCAAAATGTAAAATGAGGTTCGAAATAGAATGGTTAACCTATTAAAATACTTAGTGATTCTAAACGTATTTTAAACATTCTAAATGATTTGTTAATGGGTTTGATCATAATGCCACATAACAAACATGTACGAACCTGTGTTGTAACATATGAGGACTTGAGTCATCGAGAGGTGTTGAATGTATGTTGAGACAAAGTGTGATTACAAGTAACTTGTACATTTTACGTTATGTATTACAAGTTACATGTTTGTCATCAATCAAAACAAACGAGACTGTATAGATTAAATATCGTAATATTTGCACTAACATTATCGATACGAATAAAGTGGAGGCGATTTTGGGACTACAGACGTTGGAAGAAGTGCTTTCAGCTAGAGAGATCGCCGTTGAAGCTCAAATTCCAACCATTTCTCTTCTTGGGCACTAGATCGTCTTCTTTTTCTTGTTCAAGCCTCACCTTATCAATTTGATCAAATGAAAGCTTTTGTTTCTTTTTTGGAATCTTTGGGTGGAACCACTTTAACTTCATATACATAGATATCCATTCATCGTCCACTCAAGTCATCCCTTAGCTCATGGATGCCAATAAAGAAACCAATGTAGAAATGAACATATTGTTCCCTATTACTTGGTTACAAACTATTGATAAGTAAACTAACCAAGTAACATGCCTAATAATAGGAGTTTACACTTTATAACAGTTTATATATGGGCCAGTTCAGTGTCACTGGTCCCTTGTATAGGATTTGAATGGAAAATAATGTAAGTATAAAACTAAGTCCTTGAATGTAAAGAAAAACATTTAGGAGAGTCATCTTCAAGATATTCTTCAGAGGCCGATAAAAAGACTCAACACAACCTTAGTCGAAACTCGAAAAGTGAAGACAAGAACCAAGAAGAAGATGATGGAGTCAGTGATGACAATAACTCACTGACTTCGACTCCCTGAAGATCCCCTCAACGTTAAAGACATTATGAGACTTAGACATTTTGGTAGGATGTCTAAGTCACTCAATATATGGGCTGGGAACATCTTGGGAGGATAAGTGAAAGGTACTTATTAAAAACTCAAGATGTACTATAGTTGGCAAAAAGGTACAAACAGTTGTGTTGGTTAAAGCTTGTTTGTACATGTCATAGTATTTAATGCTGCAAAAGTGCAAATGTACTTTTTCCTATCAAATGTTGACACGTTATCTTTACCTCACGGGTATCCATATTGCCTTTGCCTATAAATAGAAATGTTGTAATAGGAGTAAATGTTATCTCTTGTATTAAAAGTTAAAATACTTTCAAGAGCTCATTTACCCTCCAAATAGAACTAACTCTATGATATGTAAATCAGTTGGTTTAGCATAGTTCTTACGTAAACACTAACTTAGGTTTTTGTTTAAGTTTAGTGAAGAGATCACCACACATTGTCATTCAACCTAGATTGTTATTATGCAAACAATCTAGTGTAAATTCTTTTTATACTTCTAATAAGAATTTAAACGCTGAAAAATATCTTGTGTTTATCATACCTATATATAAACCGTTATAAATTGTATACTCATATTATTAGGCATGTTACTTGGTTAGTTTACTTATCAATATAGTTAAGATGAATTGCAAAGTGAGAATATTTTGCAAAGCCTAAAAAGCCACTAATTGGGAGACATATGCCCCCACCAAATTTATCCTCCTCTCTATTATTTTATTTTATTTTTTTTATTAATTTTCGGTTAAAGGGTATTTCAATCATTTTCATTTTTTTAATTTCACCCCGAACTTCAAACGCACATAACTTTTAAGCGACAAACATTTACGAAAAATTGATTTCACCTAATTTTAAAAATTTAATTATCTTTATTTTGATATACATTTTTTTTAATTTAATTATCTTTAATTTGATATACATTTTAATATACAAATCGTAACCTTTTTTTAGGTTTCAAATGGGTTATAATTTTCTTGAAATTTTCGGCATATTTGACCCCTTTTTTGTCATCTTAAAAGTTGAATTATGCAAAACTTAAAACACAAAAGTTGTAGATTTGTGTCTTTTCTTTATCCAGAAATTTGAATCACTCAATTCCGATATGATATGAGTGAGATATCGTATTTTGAAAATGACATTTTACACATATTTAGTGCACACAAGGTGTTTGATAAAATTCTTCAGAGAGATTTTCCTTATAAAAGTACATTTAAATGCACTAATTGGTATATTACAATACATTTTTAGTTATTGTTCATGTTATATATGCAAGTTGATGATGGAAAAAGAACTGTTAAACTGGTGAAAAAAGTGATTTAACTAATGAATTGATGATTAATACTAACTGATGAACAATACTAACTAATGAACTGGTGAACAACAACTAATTGATGAACTAATCAACATTGTAACCTAATTGATGAAAATTGTGATTTTTTTTTGAAAACTAATGAACTGACGAACATTGTGACTTTTTTTAAGAAAACTGATGAACATTAGGATTTTTTTTAGAAAACTAATGAACTGATGAACATTATGATTTTTTTGTTAAAAATCTGATGAACAACGTGATCTAACTGATGAATATTGTGATGTAACTGATGAACAAAATTAAAAAGAACTGATGAACATTGTGATGAATTAATGAACAACTCTTTTTATTTATAAACAACCCTTTGTAATGATGAACAACATTTTTATATTGATGAACAAATGAACAAAAAAATTTATTAATGAACAAAGCATACGATGAACAACGTTTTTTATTGATAAACGATGAACATGGTAATGAACCAATGAACAGTCCCTTTTGGCTCAATCATTTACACCTCGAACAAAATTATAAAGTTATGCTAAATCAAATTCGTATGTGTTCATAACTCTTTGTCACAAAGACGTTCACAAGAGAACACTTTTTGGCTCATTCATTACACCTCGAACTAATAAACGATAATTATATATGTTTTCATGAATAACTTTACTATCATGCACACATATAAACCATTGAAACCTTTTGTCTTTATCTCTCATTAATTTCCAAGTCAAATACAAATCTAAATCGCAGTTTCTGAATCTAGAATCTAGAAGTATATGCATATACAAGAAAAATATGCACTAATAAGCATGTTTTATAATTATGCTAGTAGCAAGCACAATCGAAACGTGCACATGAAAATGATCACACAATACCAAAAGAGCAAAAATCAACAGCCTTAACTTCAAAGATAACTAGATCATTTAGAATTTGTTTTACAAATCTGCATTTGGTGCTGAATAAGAAAACCGTGCGAGTCAGCCGTTTTGTTCCGCAAAGATAATTTAATTTGGATGATGTAGAAAAGATGATAACAAAAAGTGAACAAAGATAATTTAATTTGGATGATGTAGAGAAGATGATAATAAAAAGTGAATTTGATTGTGGAGAAAGAGATGGTAGAAAACCCAGATCTATAATTAATTGTTAAGTGACGAGAATACTCGTGACATGACCCACCATTTTAATATATTTTTGTTTAAATATGGTCCATTGATGAGATATCTAGATCATTAATGATAATCCAACGGCTCAAATTACTTTTTAAACTTTTTAACTTTTATCAACTTTTTAATTGATTGCACACCATAGTTTGTAACCAAGTATGTAATAGGGAACAATAGAACAATATAGTCAAAATCTCACCATTTTCATCTTCAAATTTAGAAAAACTTGAAACGATGAATATAGAGCAATGTAGAGTGTTTTTGATTCATGCCTCTTTGGAAACTGGTATTCATCTATTTCAAAATGCATGAACCGTCACGATGATGGATAGAGGTTATGTTTGGATCACAACAAATCTAATCACAGATCTTCTTCACAACGGGAATCCCTCTACTTTCACCATTATGGAAGGTGTTGTGGGACATGGTAGTTTCTTCCTCGAAACTGGCTCACGATTTCATGATTTTAGCAAAAGGTTTCAAAAACGGTTCAAGTTTGAGCAACCTAAAGAACAAGAAGAAGAAAGCAACATGCATGGGATTTTTGCGGTTCAGTCTTATGATGTTGCATGGGTCAGGGGAAATTCCATTATATTTTCGGTCTGAATGTATTCTAATTGCTACATATTTTATTAACAGGCTTCCCTCTTTAGTATTAAGTGGAAAATCATATTTTTATAAGGTAGAGAATCTTCTTTATCTCACATTCAGGAGTTTTAGTTGTTTGTGTTTTGAAATGTTTTAAATAATCATGATAAAGTTTGAAAATTATGTTTTGGTTGATATTTCCAGTGCAAAAAAAGCATATAAGTTGTTAAGGTGTGTTATTCCATAAATGTAAAATTTTATGAAACTATTTTTCTTTATAAAACGAATTCTGAAAAAGATAAGTCTTTTGTAAAAATAGTTTAGAGTCTCTTTTTAAGTCTTATGAAAATTTTACCAGTCATAAAACTTTTTTTGATAATTTTGAGTCTAATTACCAAAACTCTTCCAAGTCCTAATGATGATAGGGGAGAGCCATCTGATAGCAATGTTGGTTTTGGTTTTAATACAGATGATATTGCAGTGGAGCAGTCGTGTGTTTTTTGTCAAATACCAACACGGATAGGTGAAGAAAACTTCCTTGAAGGCAATGTTCCAAATAATAATATTGCTCTTACTCATACTAATATACTTGCAAAGTTAAATGATTTTGTGCTTGATGATAAAGTTAAAGATGGTTTGAGTAGGTTTGCTAATCATGCTCTTTTGTCTACTGAAAATTATGGTTTTGTGGCTAATAGTAATAAGTCTTCTGAGCCTAAGTCTTATGAAATGCATGCTTTATATGAAATAATACTTGGGTCTTAACTAATTTACCTCATAATAGAAAAACCAATTAGGTGTAAGTGGGTTAATAAGTTTAAGTATAAGTCTACAGGTGAGATTGATAGGTATAAGGCAAGACTTGTGGCTAAAGGTTATAGAAAGAGAGGGTATTAATCATGAGAAAACTCTTAGTCCATTTGTAAAAATATGTATTGTGCTTGATGAGAAAACTTACTCTTAACTTGTTTGAAAAATAAGTTTGAGGGGATGTTAAAAGTATAAATTGTCAAACTTATATTGGTGGTTTTAAGTAAAGGGACTATTACGGTTATTATCTCAAAGATATAATATTTTGGTTCTGTTTTTGTCAAGTGTAATATTACAGGCCTGAATTGGAACTTGTGGCTATATAAGCAGCCTAACCGATCTAGGGCTTCATTATTTAGTTTCCATCTCACTTTTTCTCTCTTTCTCTCTCGTTTCAATCAATATTGGTTTTCTTTTGTATGTACTAGTTTGCACTCGTTTAAGGGTAATCCTTCTTGAGCTTATAATAATAGTAAAGGGGTAGTTGGTTGAATTAAGAAGATTAGTAAGTAGTTTTTATTTTTACAATCATTATCAGCGGATTTATTTTATTTTATTTTTTATTTTTTTTATAACACAAGTTTGTACGGTAGTAAATGTGGTTAGTTGTGATGACGAAAGGTGATAAATGATATATATTCTTGCAAGCTACTTCATGCATCATCTTTGTTGGATTGTTGACATTATATTAAGTGACTAGTTTCTAATATAAAATCCGATTCGTTGTTAACGTATGAAAGATTAGTACTACTATACTTGATGTTGATTTCATCAGCAATGCACATGTTGGATTACATCCAATGATATCTCGTATTTAATAAATTAACTAGATACGAAAATATTAAAACATGGACACAAACACAGTTAATTCGTAACCGAAAGTAACCCGGTTCGACCCGTTACCTAATTAGTTGGACCCAAGAGCACAAGGGTTCTCTTGCATGGTTAACATGTTATTTCACGGCCCAACCCAAAAACCTAATGTTGTTCTATCTAGCTACGATACATACACATGGAAAAATATTATTTATAGCCGAGACATAAGCCGTGAAGTATCGTGCTTTACGTTGGACCTCTTATAGTCTTATGATGTAGCCTTCTATCAGTGATAACAAATCCTTATCATGTGGTGAAGCCTTCTATGGATGCTGATCTTTGTGACTTACTGTGAGGATGGAGCTACAATTTGTCATATAGGTCACCTTCATAGAGTAAATGTAGCTCATGGTTAAAGGGTTTCACAACAATGAGGCATGTATATAAAGTCTATTTCATGTTGATCTACTCTGGATTAGCATGTCATGGTTTTATAGTATGGGAAATGTAGTTGTGGTGGGTGACCTGTGAAGAATTTGTAATTGCATTTTATAACTGTACATATTTTACAATAAAATGAAGCTATAGCCGCATTTTAGAAGCAACACTTTAGAGGATTGTTGCCTTATAGACTTTAATAATAATAAAGCAACATTTTATTGAACTAGAAGGGTACCCGCGCAATGCGGCGGCGGGTACCCGATAACTATTTTGTAGCGAACAAATGTTTTGAGGTGGTGATGTGATGAGATGGTGGTGACAACGGCGGCGATAAGTATAGTTATATGTGTTTGCTTACCCGTTTAGTGAATTCGTTTCACAACACTTAGAATGTATATGTGTTAGTTGTAAGTGTTTGTTTGGGTTAACTTTCACGCGACATCATTATTCCGCATATAAAAATACCGCAATCTCTTACGCGTCAAACACTCCCCAAATGTATATGATTTTGACGAATCAAGATTATATTGATTGGAATAAATGAAATAAAGGTTAAAGTTGTAAAATTTGAATTAAAATAAAATAAACCCACTAAAAATATAAAACTAAAACTCATAAAAATATATTAAAATGGATGTTGAATTAAAGATCATAAAATTTTAGAAAATATGGTGAAATTAGATTATAATATAAATAAGTAGATAAAAGATATTTTAATTTGAAAATAAAGATGAATTTTTAGTTGAGAAGTGACACGTGTCATTTTATAATTTGAAACTTCTTATCTTAATTTTGGTGATTAGGAGTTAGAACTTGGAGTTTGTTAGAAGTTAGGGCCGGAGTTTGTTAAGTTGACACATGTCATCTCACGATTGGAGCTCCTTATCTTAATTTTACATGCATTATAATATATCTTTCCATAATAAGCAAGTAAAAAAATCTGAATTTTTAAGCATTCTAATTTTAGAAGGCCTAAATGCATTATAAAGTAGTATAGATAAGTGTTGCATTTAAGGATCTAACGCAACATTATTTTCTGAGTGTTGCATCTTTTATGGTAAAATATAACACTTTATAAAAATGGTGCATTTTATTAAAGGAGAAGTACAACACTTTGGTTTAAAGTGCTACAAATCTTATTCAATCACGCAACTTTGTAAAAAGTGTTGCATAACATTTCGGAAAGTGTTGCATTTACATATGGTTCAGATCAAGGACACTATGATGCTTTTACTTTTCAAGATTTTGATGAACATTTTCATTTATCACTACACCATGGAAGACGGTATTGAGACCCATAACCCGTAAAAGACGGTATTGGAAGTTACTTTACTTTACTTACTAAATGAAATATTTTTTGATAAATTTAGATATACCTACCTAACTACCTCTTATAAGAAACTAATTGTTCTGATTTTTGAAGTTACGTGATCACTTTGTACATATACATATCCAAACACCCATTTTATCATGCCTTAAGCTATTTTAGGTTGTATATTTATGTGGTGGTATATGAAAATAGGGAGTAAGGGCTGAGCATCGGGTGAGGCCCGAACCAAACCGGGCATACATGAACCGAACCAGAACTGAAATGTGTGGAAAAACTAGACCAAAACCAAACCGAATTGGACTCATATTGGCTTGGGTTTTTTTAGTTTAGTTGGTTCAGTTTCGGGTTCAGACAAGAGGAGCCCAAATGCAAAAAAAAAAAAAAAAAAAAAATGGAGGGAAAGTGCAACATCACTTTTTTCCTTCAAATAATGCAGCAGCACAATGGCCAAAAAGCAAACACACCAGCAATAAAATGCAAATCACAAGTTCCATAGCAATTATAGCTGCTACTTAAAAATTAAGTAGCCATAATACAAAGCACAAGTTCCATAACAATTACAAGTTCCATAGCAAAAACAATTAGTAGCATTACATTAGCAACTTCCGTTACAACTACAGTAGCCAAAATGAAAATACAATAGCCAAAATGCAAATACAGTAGCCAAAAATGCAGCAACAAGTTGAAGCGAATTGCCTCAAGTCATCAAGCATCATCATCGCGCTCCATCAATTGCATTTGTAGCTTCGACATTTTTTGTAATCCTGTGTCTTTTTTGAGAAGCAAGCACGAAACATAACGGGTTGACCCGACCCAGCCTGTTTGACCCATTTTTAAAACATGGTCCGTTTTAACCAATGACTCATTTGACCCATAAACCACTTGAACCATGGCCCAAACTGACCCAAACTGACCCATTTGTCACCTCTATTTTTTTTACATGTTTTAGGCCTAAAGTTGAATGATTTCACTTTGGTTCTTAACATACTAGGACATAAGATCTCAAAATTCATAGTTGCTAGAGGGTTTGTTATTTCTACAGCTCTATCTTCCCGACATAATATTACTACAATTTTGAAACAGCAACAACTCATTGTACTTATGCTAGCTTCAGGTAGTGTTGTGTACTAAGGTACGTAACTATTACATAATCTGAAACATATATATAATACTATAACAGACACCAGCACACACTAAATTTGCTCAAGTAATCATGGCATAGATCGACTGTCATACTGATACATATACTCCACAGTTTCTGATTCAATTATAGATATGAATCACATGTAAGTATGTAACATATTGAACCTTCCTTTCCAATGTGAGGATGAATTTGAATAAGTAACCAATGTTAGCATGCATATTTTAACTTTTAAGGCATACTTGTGCAACAACTTAACCATTGGTAGAGTCATGTCACATTGTATGTTTCTCATTGACTTTATTACTACGTATTAGTTAACATTAATTTTTAGCAACTTAAAACAACAATTAGTAGGCCTAACTATTAATACTAATTTTAAGAATCATCAGGCAACTTTAGAGTAAGTAGGAAAACTAGTATCAACTTAGGAAATCGTTTGTTCACATATATGTTTGACAAGAAAGTAATGGTGTGGAGTAAAGGAAATTGGCAAGTAAAGATCTTAAACACAAACAAGGAAGAGTGGTGAAAATAAGAACAAGAAAGGATTATGTGGCCTTGTTTCCATTATTTAAAATGTGTCCCATAAACATATCATTATATCAAATTGCATACCTTTGAATTTTCTTTATTCCATGACTTATGGTGTGTTTGTTAAAAGTAGCAGTGAGCATTAGCGATTAGGCGTGTCAGTGTGTGAGGCGATGGCGATGCGTGATCGTAGGCGTGAGCTACCTCACCACTCATCGCTCACTGCTTCTTAAAGAAAAATTGAAAAAATGAGCTTTCCTAAAAAATAGCAAAGCTCACCGCTCTTTTTCCAAACGAACACTAAAAATCATAAAGCTCATTGCTCAACGCTTATCGCCCCAAAAAGCTCCGTGACAAACATAGCCTTCAACGAGTTTATTCCAGTCACCGAGGCACATTCATTTTGGCTTGGAATTGATTTGATCACGAAATGACAAAGATGGATCATAATAGTCTTTCTTGACTCTAGCCCTCCAACTCTTCACCTTATTCCCAAAAGAATTCAGAATCCAATCATCAGAACCTCGGGGGAAGATCAAACCTATCGTTTAAAACAAAAGGAAAAAATGTAATTACAAGTGGATACATACACTAGTTAGTTAAATATGAATGTGTTTCTAACATACATTTCAGATGTCTAGCAAAGTTTGTTCTTGGCAATGCCTACTTTAAGCCATGGTTTGTGAAGTGGACAATACTTTCCGCTCCTTACAAGGGATCTTATAAAATGACTCAATTTGCTTGTTGTTTTCTTATCAACAAGTTGTCCATTTTCATTGAATGAAACACAGATACGATCACCATCATGTTTGGCCCAAATTTTTGGCATAGATGTTTGTCCTCTAACTCTTCTGCGTCCATTCACTTGTACTACAAAGAAAATCTTCGAATCAATAAATCTTCTAATGAGTAAAGGATTATATTGAACTATATAAACACACCACATAGACACAACATACCTTCGCCATCATCAGATTGGTTTAAGCCCAACTCTAGTACATCTTCAGCTTGTTGGCTATCGTTGCAGATTCTAATGCGAACTCTATTATCCATCCTTGACGACATTACCAAAGATAGCTTAAAATTAAGAAACTATTAAAGATGCATACAAAATGTTACCTTGCATATTAAACAATTCTATTTATATTGTATCACATTTACCATTTACCCATTGCAAGTTCTACCTTAGTGACAAAGACACAACAATAGTACATATAAAACGGACAAGAGTTGGTGTCGTTTGATTACACTGATGTATTGAAGGGGTTTAAGTAAAACGTATATCACATAGCCTTTTTTGTCTTTCAAAATTCAACAAGTTTTTTAGGCTGTTAGTTTAATCATTTTTTGGGTGACCAAGGTTTCCGACCTTTTGGCCGACTATAAGCTACTTTCAAAATTTTAACAAGTCCATATGCTAGATTGTTAAAATTTGGGGTAATAATCATGGCAAACATGTCACTCTATCAATTGCTAATGGCTTTCAAGCTATGTTCTTTGCAGCATATTATGTGGGTTTAACATGGACAAAGCATAAGTGGTTTATAGTTCCAAGATTATCATTTCAAAAGCCTCTCTTGTTCCTCAAAGTTCATTTTATTGTTTCACTAAACCAGTTCATTATTATAGCCGTTGAGAGGGTCTTAGTGTAACTTAATCCCTATTTAATTAGTCCTTTATTCTAGGGTTAGACACACTTGAGTGTGCGCCTTTTGTATCACTCTCTTCTCTCTCTTAGATCATTTCACCGATCTTGTCTTGTCTTTACATTCATATGATTATTGTCTCATTGACATTAATCTAATCTTGTAACATTTGATATATTAATCTAAGTCGACTATTGCGCTTTAGATCCGAATAAAGTTTCGTTGTTTATCTAGTGTTGCCTATACTTTCGTACATGGTATCGAGCTTCGTGCTCATTGATTCTCTTTAGCAACAAAGGTGTGGTTTGGGGTTACCATTGCTGGCGTAATCACCGGTTATCTTCTGTTTCATATTTGCCCTAGACTAAGTGAATCTAGGGTGAGTGTGATTTGTTCTTCCACGCATATTTCTCTCGTAAGTCTAAGTCTTACCTCTTCTTTAAACATACAAGACTTAAGTCTTGTGGTGCAAACGGGTAGACTAACATCTTGATCTCGCCACCTTTGAGTGGTACGAATACCGCTCGGTTTATCCTAATCCACGTGCTTAGTGCTTGTTGTTTCTTATTATAAAGTCTTATCTTCTTGACTATTTATTCTTATTATCTCTGTCTGTTGTTGTCTCGATTATTCTTTGTCTATCTTCTTATATCCGCTCATCTTATTGTTTGTATTATGGTCATTGGTGATGATAATATTGGTCGTTCTTCCACCGAGAAAAGTCTTGTCTTTGGTGATGCTTTGTATTTGCATCCTAACAATACAAATGGCAATCCCATTATTACTATTAAACTCACTGAACCGAAAATTACAAAATATGGAATATGGCCATGACTTTTGCTTTAAGGAACCATAATAAGTTAGGGTTTATTGATGGTACTTGCATAAGAGATGATTCAACCCTAGTCTTGCTAATCAATGGGATACCAGAACTCGTTGTGGTTACTTGGATTCTTAATTCTCTTAGTCCCGAATCGTCTTGGTGCTATATATGCTAAACCGCTTATGAAATGTGGAATGATCTTAAAGATACCTATGACAAAGTTGATGGTTCAAATATTTTAATCTGCATAAGAATATAAACTCTCTTAGTCAAAGTGGGTCCTCTCTAGTCGATTACTATAACAATCTTAATTCTTTATGGAAACAATTTGATTGTATGATTAGCTTGCCTCCCCGCACTTGTGAGGTCGCAAAACATTTTGAAAACACAATCAACTAATCAAGTTAATGCAATTTCTTATGGGTCTTGATGACTCCTATGTTCCCATCGAAGCAATATTTTAACCGAGACCCTTTGCCTAATGTCAAACTGCTTTCTCTGTGTGTCGGAGAAGAATCTCACAGAATGTTTCATCCGGGAATAGCTCGCTAAACCCAATGCTACGCTTTTAATGCAAAACCTCGATGGAGGAAAATTTTTGATAACAAAAGAGGTTTTAACAACAAAGTTTCGGTTTTAACACCGTAATAACTCTAATAGCAGAGGACCAAATATGAACCTCAAATGTACTAATTGCAAAAAGCCCGGTCATACTGTTGATAGGTGTTATGAAATTGTTGGATATCCCGCCGGATATGTTAAGAGAAATTTTAATGGTAAACCTTTCAAGAAGAATAATGTTTCACGAAACTAATCATGTCACCGATAATAGTGCTAGCAATTCTCCTGCCTCTTTATCTAATGAACAACTCTCAAGACTTATGAGTCTTCTCAATGACAACAATGTGTCATCTCGCTAATGCCAACTTGGTGTAAAATTTTTCAGAACCTTCTTTAATGGCGTGTCAAGTTTAATGTGAACTTCAACAAGTTTTTAACAACAACACTAAATCCTTAACCGGAAACATCGGCCTTGGTTGGATTGTTGATTCGTGCAAATCAAGACATGATCGTGTTCGAAATTTTTTAATCAATGTTGTTAACATTTCAAATCTTGGCCTAACTGTTGGACATCCCAATGGTACTCGTGCCCTAATTACTAAAATTGGTGATTTAAAGGTCAATAATGACCTAACTCTTTTGATGTTCTTGTTGTTCCCGAATACAATGTCGGTTTATTATCTGCTCATAAGATTGCTAGAGACAACAAGATGTTTGTTGGATTTAATGAATCTAATTGCTATATACTGTGATTTACATCAAAAAGGATTGTGGGATTGGTAAACAATACAATGGGTTATATATTTTGATATAGACTCTACATGTAAGATTACCTCTAATAATTGCATATCTGCTTGTCATGTCTCTAGAAATCTCGGCATCAAAGACTTGGTCATCCTCCGACCAAGTCCTACACATACTTAGACCCACTCTTAAATTTGATAGTTCATCCGAAACCGATCATCTCTGTGATACTTGTAATAAAGCCAAACAAACCAGAGAACCATTTCTCTAAGTGAACATAAATCCACTAAAATTGGTCAACTTGTTCACCTTGATGTTTGGGGACCATATAAAATTACTAGCGAGATGGTTATAAATATTTTTAACTATAGTTGATGACTATTCTAGGGCAAGTGTGGGTTTATATGCTTAAGGGAAGGATGATGTTTATGTTTCCATTGTTAACTTTACTCATATGCTATCAAATCAATTTGAACACAATGTCAAAGTTTTTAGAAGTGATAATGGGACGAAATTTGTCAATAATAAACTTCAACAATTCTATCATGAAAAGGAATTCTACATCAAACTTCTTGTGTTTATACACCTCAACAAAATGGCATTGCAGAAAGGAAACATAGGCATCTCCTTAATGTTGCTAGATCCCTTATGTTTCGTGGGAATTACCTCTAAATCTTTGGCCCGAATGTGTTCTAATCACGATATGTCATAAACAAAGTTGCCTCTTCGCCTGTCTGCAAGTCCCCTTCTTCTTTGTGTATGGGCATGACCCTTCACTCTCTCTCTTAGAGTCTTTGGTCGCTTATGCTATGCTACCATTCTCAACGCTTCGACAAATTTGGTAGTAGATCCGAAAAAGTGTTCTTATTGGTTACTCAAATGAGAAAAAGGCTATAAACTCTTGAGCCTAGAAACAAAAAATATTTTTATTCCGAGATGTCAAATTTTATGAAACTGTGTTCCCATTCAAAATGAAAAATTTTGTGTCAAAACCTTTTGTTGAAACTTATGTGCCTAAAGATTTAAACCACAAAAATTTCTTTGACTCACAAACAAGTCCCAATGATGAAGGAGAGTGACATCCTATGATGATAGCACAGTGGTAAGTCATCCCACCGTGATTGATGAACCGGTTGCAACATCTATAGATGATAATACACACCCCGAGGGCAACATATCACATGAATCACATCCTGCCGATGCATCTTCCGATTCTCACGATACATCTTCGGATTCTCACGAACAAGAAAGAGGCTTGCCACCACTATCGCTAGGAGGTCAACTAGAGTTTCTAAGTTGCCCAAGAATCTAAATGACTTTATTGTTGAAGGAAAAGTCAAATATGGTGTTGAAAAGTTGTTAATTACTCAAATCTTAACAAAGACAATTATCGCTTTGCTTCTAGTCTTAATAAAAGTATTGAACCTACTTGTTATGAAGAAGCTATCCTTGATAGTAATTGGGTAGATGCTATGAATTCAAAATTGAAGCCTTAAATGAAAACCATGCTTGGGATATAACCGATCTACCTCCTAATAGAACTCCTATTGGCTACAAATGGATTTTTAAAATCAAATATAAAGCTAATGGTGAAGTTGATAGATACAAGGCTAGATTAGTTGTTAAAGGTTACAACCAAAGGAAGGAATAGACTATGATGAAACTTTTTCCCTGTTGTAAAAATGTTCATCGTTAGATGTCTTATTGCCTTAGTCAGAAAAACAAATGGCCTCTTTTTCAACTTGATGTTAACAATGCTTTCTTGTATGGAGACCTTGATGAGGATATCTATATGACCATTCCCAAAGGGTTCTCAGAATGAGAACAATAAAATAAAGTTTGTAAACTTGTTAAGTCTCTATATGGTCTAAAACAAGCTCCCGAAAATGGAATGAAAAACTTGTCGTTGTTTTAAAGGAAAACAACTTTGTCCAATCATTAATGATCATTCTTTGTTCACCAAAACAGAGAATGACAAGTTCATTGCTCTTCTTGTTTATGTGGATGATATAGTTCTTACTGAAACCGTGTTGATGAGATAAACCTATTCAAAGAGTTTCTAAAATCAAAATTCCATATCAAAGACTTGGGAAATCTAAAATATTTTCTTGGCATTGAGGTTTTAAAACTGGAATGACATCTGCCTCTCCCAAAGAAAATACCGCCTTGAACTCCTCAAAGAATTTGGTCTTCTTGGTGCAAACCTCGTGTCCACCCCTATGGAACCCAACTCGTGCTTCCATACATTCCCACCGATGATGACCCTTACTTGTCAACATCATCGGTTATCGAAGCTTCTTGGGAAACTTATCTACCTCACCCATACAAGACCGACATTTCATACTCGCTCATTGTCCGCACAATATATGCATTCTCCTTGAAATCTCATCCGAATGTGCCTCAATGTTCGAGGTATCTAAAAGGAGCTCCGTGAAAAGGTCTAAGGTACAATTTCAAAGAACTCGAAAATCATCTTGAAGGATATAGTGATGCCGATTGGGCCAAATGTAAGAAAACCAGAAATCACATGTGTTATTGTGTTTTCTTTAATGATTGTTTAATCTCATGGAAAAGTAAAAACAAAACACTCTTTCAAAATCTTCCACGTAAGCAGTATAGATCTATGTTCATCGCCGCTTGAAATCATTTGATTCGTAAAATCCTAAAAGATCTAAAAGTTGATATCAACCTTCCGTTAATCTTTTTGTGATAACAAATCGCTTTACAACTTGTCAAATCCTGCTTTCCATGAAAGATCAAAACATTTTGAAATTGATGTTCACTTCATCGTGGAAAAATTGCTAGAGGTGTTATAAATGCTAAAAGATTGGATCTTCAAACCAAACCACGACATTCTTACAAAGAACCTCCTGTCTATCAAGATAAATTTTTGTGTGAAAATTGATATTGTTTGATATGTTTGCCCATCGATTAAGGGGAATGTTAAAATTTGGGGTAATAATCAGGCAAACATGTCACTCTATCAATTGCTAATGGCTTTCAAGCTATGTTCTTTGCGGCATATTACGTGGGTTTAACATGGACAAAGCATAAGTGGTTTATAGTTCCAAGATTATCATTTCTCTGAAGCCTCTCTTGTTCCTCGCCAAGTTCATTTTATTGTTTCATGAAGTTCATTATTATAGCCGTTAGAGGGTCTTAGTGTAACTTAATCCCTATTTAATTAGTCCTTTATTCTAGGGTTAGACATACACTTGAGTGTGCGCCTTTTGTATCACTCTCTTCTCTCTCTTAGATCATTTCACCGATCTTGTCTTGTCTTTACATTCATATGATTATTGTCTCATTGACATTAATCTAATCTTGTAACATTTGATATTATTAATCTAAGTCGACTATTGCGCCTTAGATCCGAATAAAGTTTCTGTTGTTTATCTAGTGTTGCCTATACTAAACTAGAAGACTCTTACGTGTTTTAATGGGATAAATGGCGCATGTAAAAAACGTATGTACTATAAAATGCATCAAATTTTAATTCGTTTGAAGTTGAGCGCTCCTTTTGTACAAACGGAAAGCCAACAATGAGCCTCACGTAGTGAAAACCAACCTAGGTGGTACCCAACAACTTATTACAATAAGATAGACTTTTGGACAATCAATTTTGAGTTTCCCAAAAAAAAAAATTTAGTAACCATGGTTTCCTATCTTTTGGCTAACTAATCAATGGGGTTTGAATCCACCGCCACACAGACTCAAACCGGGTATTTTTTCTATTTTTTGTTTTTAGTTTGATGCGATTTCTAATGTTCTTTTCTAAATAAAATATATGCTAAATTACATGGACTCAATCATAACAAATCAACGAACCAACCCTAATACACATTGATATCCCAAAGTGATAGAATATCTCATACTTATTTACAACTCCGACCTACGAACACACAAAACAATATAACACTAAAAGCAAACACATAGTAGAAAGTATGACACATGATGAAAACCGATCAAGACCAATGACCTAATACATGAAACATGACCTACCGGAACACAACATGACCAGGTGGTCTAGCGTTAACGCGAATAGTTAGTATGACAGGATTGAAGAAAATACCCCGACATGTACGAATACCACTAGCGAAAACCCATACTAAAATGAACAATTTCTCGACACTTGCTTCAATGACTTGCTTCACCAACCCTTGATTGTCTGATTTTTAGGATTTACCAGGGTCACAAATTGTTTTAGCCGGAGTCCATCAATATTTTTTTTATACAACTTAACCCCTAGTAGCAATACTTTATTTTTTTTCAATGTGTGCTTCATATTATCTTGGTTTTACCACTCGCTTCAGTTTCTGATTTGCTATTCTTGACCTTTGCTAACAATATCAAGTGTTTGTAGATGGACGAAATGAAAGTTAACTGACATGGCTTATAGGGTTAAATGTATTAATGAACCATTATTTTTTAAAATACATAAAATAATATTGATCAAATTGGGTGTTTTTTTTTTTGTTATGTCATGGTCTTGACTTAACATGGTGTAACTGTAGTGGCTTAACTCACATGGGTCTCAAGCGTGAGTTATACTCAAGACATATATGAACATGCTCAAGACAGACTTATGAAATGGAACAATGACTCTAACATGAAGTGCCCCTTATGTAGTAAAGTGAATGATTCTCACAAACATCTGTTTTTGAGTGTGACTATTCTAAGTTCATATGGGAAGAGCTGAAGTCTAAAATAGAGTATGAAAAGATATCAAACTCATGGGATACTATCATTGAGCAATATGCTAATGATCAGTGCAATAATACCATTGGAAGTGTGCTTAGAAGAATTGGTCTGGCTACTAGTGTATATCACATTTGGAAGGAAAGGAATGCAAGGCTATTTAGAGGTCAAGAAATTGGAAGATCAAGCTTGGTAAAGATCATTGAAGAAAATATCAAGCTGCAATTGATGTGCCTAAATGTAAAGAAGTCAGCTCAAGTGTTGAGGATTGCGCAAAGTTGGAATGTGGTGCTGAATTTTACAAAGAATTAGCTATTCCAACAGTTTTGTTAGGTTGGAAAGTTTGTTTCAGCTATATGAGCATGTTCATATATGGCTGCTTGAATTTCATGTAATTTGCTGATTCATTTATTAATAAAATTCACCATTTCGGAAAAATAAAAAGCGTGAGTTATACTCCCATTACAACCAGCCTGATGCTTTTACAATTTATGTGTCTTTTGTATCGATTAATTAGTATGTTCTAGCTCACTCCATAAAACCACCATGATCGAAAATGACAAACCCTCGATTATTATGGATTTTAAGGCTATGGTGAGTGGCCTCAGTGAATTTGCAACTAGAAGTATTTGAATTTGGGATGTCACATAAGGATCCTAGACCCTGATTAGTAAGTCACCCTTTGTTGTTTATGGGCCGAAATTAGTTATAACCTATTTTTGATATTTAGTGGTAAACTAATATAGTTGATCGACTTAAATCATTTTGAATTGGATTTAGTAATTTAGGTTATCAATGAACATTTCGCCTAACTTTAAAAAAAATATATATATACATATGAAGTTTGTCGTTTAACTAAGTTGTGTTGGATTTCTCCTAACACTAATCTGCTCAAAGAGGATTTGATTAACATTCATGTGTGGGTTAAATTCCATGATGTACACCTTGCTATGTTCTCTGATGATGGTCTCAGTCTCCTTGCCACATTGATTGGTACACCGAAAATGTTAGATTCTTACACTAGTCAAATGTGCTTGGAATGTTGGAGCCACAATAGTTTTGCTAGATGCTTGATTGAAGTTAAGGCGGATAAGGTGCTTCGAGAGAGTCTCACTGTTGAAATACCCTTACTTGATGGGTCGGGTTCTACTATTGAAAAGATTCGGGTTGAATACGTACAAGAAACTGCCAAGGTGTGATACATGTAAGCTTTTTGGTCATACTCTGGGTGATTGTCCTAAATCTGTCCCATCTCCTACTCAGCCTACACAGAGTGTTAATGATGGTTTTCAAACGGTCAATAATAAGAAGAAGGGTAAGAATGGTGGTCAAAGTGTTCCGGGTAAAGGTGGATTTACTAAACCTGTGTTGGTTAAGAATTTCCGTTATCAGCCAAAAGTGCCTCCTCCTGAACCCAAGAAGGTGGATGTCACTAAGAAGAAGGCCGCTGATGTGGCTAGTACGAGTGGAACGAAGATTGTTAATATCAAATCCGTTTGATGTCCTTAATATGGTCGATACTGATGAATGTGATATTCTTGCTAACGAAGTGACTAAGGATGTGGATTTTGTTAGTACAATGGAAGCTAAAGAGGTTGGGTCTCAAAATACTAGGAAAGTATCACACGAACCGCGCGTGAGTGTTGTGAAAGAAAAGGTGCAGGATGCGCCTAGTAAGCCTAGTTCTTCTCCTTATCAATCTACTTCTTCTACTAAGAGGGTTAACCCATTCTCTAAGGTGAGAGAGATTGTTGATTCTGGCAGTGATAAGGAGGAGGTTGTTAACACTTTTGATGAGTCGGTAAACTTATTTGGTGGTGGTCACGAGCTTGAAGATGACTATGATGACTATGCGGACCAGATCGATGATCTTCCAGGGAGTTTGGGTGCTTTTTATGACATGTATGATATCAAGCTCCAAGGTCTTGGTAGGAAGTAGTTTTGTTTGCGTAGGAGTCTTATATTATCTTATGAGTAGTGGTTTATTTTCTTATTTAGAGAATATGAAGTATCTTGTTATGTAAGCTTTTCCGCCTATGTAATGGGCTGAGATATGAGACTCACCTATATCCTTTGTACTTAGATGTTTTTTAAAGTAATATATTTACCGGGTCTTTTGACATTTTACCCAAGTTGTGTTGGATTTTATTGCCTTTTAAGACAACTGCGTGAGATAGTTGTATTTATATATTTTTAGATTGTCAGTTTTCTCTTTTAAAATCGACAAGTTTTATTGTTTGGCTAATTTGTCACGACTATATATAGCTGTGACTTGTGAGGTTTATGACGACCTCTCTTCAAATTAGGGTTATGGCTATTTTAGTTTAAAAAGTGTATATAATACATATTAATTAAACTTGTAAATTATTATAGTTAGATGCAATTATTTGCTTAGTAAGCCAAAACAATATCTTATAATCAAAATAACTTTGACGTTGAACACACTTAATTTGAAATTATACTCGTAATTATATATGAGGTGTCATATAATTTAATGTTTCAATATATTATTTGCTTTTTTTCTGTCTAGATGATCAGTTTATGACTTATGTTTCATACGCTATTCTTTGCGGCTTATTTTAAAACTTTTCAGCTTATATAAATTTAGTGTTAAATAATAAATTTATATAAGCCGAAAAGTTTAAAAATAAGCCACATAAGTCCAAAACGTCATAAGCCGGCTTATATATAAGCCTAAACAAACAACTAAAAGTATAAATACCAAGAGATAACCATTAAAATGCTATTTGACCTCTCTTCTCCAAAGAGATTGCAAACTCTAAACTGCCTTCTGCCATGACTTCTTGAACAACTGTCAATTGAGTCTCCTTTTCATTTACTGTAAACCCAATCCGTGCTACATTTCTCTCAAATTAGCTTCTCTCGTTGTGGAGCCTCATCCCTGTCGGAATCAAACGTAAAACCATATAATATCTATCATTTGTGATCTTATGTTAGGTATCATTTTGTTCACTTTGGGCAACAACTAGGAGCTTGAGTTTTATTATGTAGATTCCGATTTGTTTGGGGTTTGTGTATGAGTAGATTATTAAACCGTTACCTACTTACCTAATGGCTTAAAATTTTTGGTTTCACTAAGGTCTTTGTTAGTTTTATTCTTGTATCTATATTAGAATTGAATTTTAATTAATATCCTATTTTCAATTTTCTATTGCTAATATGAATCCAACAATGTCCTTTTTGTCTTTCCATTTGAGGCTGTCAATATATCTATGGGCCTCATACCAGCTCCACTAATCATATTCTCACAAGCTGCCACTATAAAATGAACCTCTACTCTTGTCGGTTTAATTTGACCAAGGGCTTTTACAACACCTAAAACAGCCAATGAGCCTCTCATATCACAATTCATCATCTCTATTGAGCAACCAGGTCCAAGCTTGATGTTGTAGCCACCACTGTCAAAATTCAACCCCTTTCCCACTTTAGCCAGTTTGGTTTTACAGACTCACTTGGAGGTTTATAACATAGATGGATAAACTTAGGAGGGTTCGTAGATGCAGCAGCAACACCAAGATAAGAACCCATTTTCAATTATACGCATTGCTCCGTATCCAAAATCTTGGTTGTCTTAATGTCACTGTATGTAGCAGCAATCTTTTCAGCTTCTTCTGCTAGTACGACAAGAGTGACCACATTAGCAGGTGCGCTTACAAGTTCTTTTGCCAAAATTACTCATGTACAAACTTGTTCTGTGTAATTGAGTTTCTTTTCTAGCTCGGGTCCAGATCCAATACCGAAAAGGTCAACAGACTTGAGAACCGACTTTTTAGACCCTGATGATTTGAATTTGATATCTTTATAAGTACCCAGTAAAGTCCCTTTTGCTATTGCTGAAGCAGTGGCGAGCTTTGATTCAGGAGTTAAGCCTTCTGAAGAAGCAAGTGCAATGGCAACATTGTTTGCTTGAGAACTGAGAAGTCTTCGCAACTGATGCAAGTAATGCAACAGACTCACCAAGAATGTGATAAGCAATTGATGCAACTAATGACGTCACTGTATGTAGCAGCAATCTTTTCAGCTTCTTAAAAACAAGAAGTTCTCAATATTGGATAGCCCGGAATACTCTTAGCTACACAAAATAACCACTTCCAATCTCCGCTAATGCGATATCCTAGTAGTCTAACAAGATTTCGATGTTGAAGTTTAGCAATCAGTTTAACCATATTTTTGAATTCTTGCAATCCTTGTCCAGAGAGGCTTGATAACCTCTTAACATCAATTTTTTGGCATCCTGGAAGAATACCCTGACCATCGATCAAGTAGTCATAGTTAATTTTGTTACCACTACTTCCAGATAAAAATTCACTTGGAAAAAAAATTGTTACCTTGTAGACAGGCCCAAAACCTCCTTGTCCTAGCTGAATTTTCTCTGCGAAGTCATCAGTAGCAGCCATTATGCTTTCCAGCTCAAAATATGGAACATCAATGCCTTCTCGTTCATCTTTTTTACAATGATCTAAATGAAGTAACTCATTCATTCGTCTGCGCATATTACCGGACTGAATATACGTGTTTGATAACATGATTAATTGGTATTATGTATAATTGTATATGCATATGTTATACAGGCATATTTGGTATTAGTCATCTTGGTAGACCATGCACCCCTGAAGTAGCTTGCAGTGAACCTCTAAGTGACCTGAGACTCAAGTAGCTAATTATTTAGGTAACTTGTAGTGTAAACAAACCTTATGTTTTGTTCAGGACATTGAGAAAACCTATCGGACCTGCAACCAAGGAGAATGATGTAGTGGAAAATTCTCTCGGTTTTGGGTACAATAGCTAACATATTACTTCTTATATGTATAAATTTTTTTCTTGAGCCTAGATTTGTAAAGAAGATATTACTTCTTAATTATATGCTTCTCGTTCATCTTCTTTACAATCATCTTCAGCACCCAAGAAAATGAACGGAAATGGCATTGATGTAGTGGAAAACCTAGGCTCAAGAAAAAGCACTTTTATGTCCTCAAGGATAACAGAACTAGATTAAAGCAACGTCCAAAATGCATCCCAGAAAAGTTTTTTCTACAGTTGCTTCGCCTATGGAATAATAAACAAGATCATGTAATTTGGTAAATATATTATTTACCGCGAATACTTCTTTATAATAATACTTTTCGTTTGATATGTTTATATATCCATTAATGTATGTACAGAACCACTGTTTAATCGCAAAGAAGCATCGAATGTCGTAAAAAAACTTGCATACAGCTGGTCCAAAAAGTCATTGTTTTGTTTATGATATGTGCTTTTAATCGCATAACCACTAGTGATACTATCTTTTTGATGTTTTTATTTGTTGTGAATACAGAAAAATGAAGATCCAAACAAGGAACCACCAAGCTTAACCAAAATGTTTGAGCGCACGCATGAAAGGAAAGAAAGACATGTATATGCTCATACGTATGATGAAACAGAAAGGCTAATTGTAAGATATGATATATAATTTACGTATTTAATTGTACTACTAGTTAGTTGTACGTTGGGTAAACTTTTTTCCCCTAATAATGAAGGAACAAATGAAGAACTACAAGGCTCCGGAAGACGATGGTAGAGGTGAAGATGGAAGTGCATTTGTATATCCTTTTCTGGCTGTATGAACAAAGAGTACAATGGACACCGTAGACTTTTTGATAAGGGTGTTACAAATAAGTTAATAAAGAAGGTGAATGGGGGTGAGACATCATATATGGTTCCAGGGGAGCTTATGGAATCCGTAAGAACCGCTATAGATGATGAGTTGAAACGGTTGATTGAAATGCGAAAATATATTGAAGATGATCATGAACGGAAGAAGCTTGAGCTAGAAGAGGAACATAAAAGATAAGGCTGAACTAGAAGATATGAGTAAAGAAATTGAAGACCAACGTGACCAATTAGTTGAAGATGCAGTCCAGAAGCTTATACAAAAGTTACCTCCAAGAGTTGTTAAAGAGTTTTTAACATGAGTTATTGTATATGTTTGATTCAAGGTACGTCCCTCTTATTCTAATTCGATACAAAACATGCTCTAAACATATTACGAGACTAAATACGACCTTACATGACAAACCGACCCACCTGTCCCATTTTGACCCAAACAAGCTTACAAAAAATAGGCCTATAGTTACGTGCAATTCTGTGTAAGACACTCATACATGGCCGAACCTATAACATTGAGCAAATAATAGTGATTGTCATGGAATACCTGTGAAAACATGTAAAGTTTATCCATATATAACTTTAGATTTGAGATGAGTCCATAAAGAACCTGTCATCGGGCTCATCGAAAGGTCATGAACACAGACCATTTTTGTTGATTTGACCCGTCTATCAGGCCGAAATCCCACCATTTCGGAATTTACATTGCTCAAGTATCATAATGATTTTTGAATATTTGATCAACCAACTATAGATAACTTAAGTACTAGGTTCTGCTGTATTCTTGGGAAAAGAATATTGGATAATAATAATTACTGACAAATAGAATTCTGTAAGACTACGTGCTGCTATATCCTACGAAACTCACTGTGTCTCGAACAAGGACAAGTGAGAAACCATAAAGATTTATGCAACCCTGTGGCTATGTTAAATTCGAACTTTGTATGAAAGGAAGCTGGTATTCTTTATGTGTGTGTGTAGATATGAATGGGTCAGAATGGCCACGTTTGGTTTTATTTACCAAGCATAGGTGCATATCTTGTTTAGCATAAATATGCTTTATGTAGCTGCATTTAGAAAATAATATATAGAATCTAAAAATCCACAATTTGTACTCTTCTCGATATTACAATATATTGAATTCTTACTTATATTGTTGCTATGTGGTCTAGTGAACTCTTTTTTGGCTGATAGTGTTACCTTGAATACTTGGACATATATCAGAGTGTAACCTATATATATATATATATATATATATATATATATATATATATATATATATATATTCAATGCGCAACCATTATTTTGTCGAACTTTACGTAACCACTTGGCCAAATAAGAAATTAGTATTATTAAATATTTTATTTAAATGAAAAGGGTATAATAGTAAAACCTTATATTTATTTTCTTTTGAATTTTTTTGATTAAAATTGTTTTTCTATCCTTAATTTTCGGTTTTTTTTTTTTTTTTTTTTTTTTTTTTTTTTAACTTTTAGATTTTCACAACATGCATGTTTTCAAAAAATCTCAAGTGCATATATGTTTTTAGAAAATTAAGTGCATAGGTGTTTTTTTTTTTTTTTTTTTTTTTAAATATAGTAAATTCACTAGTGTTTTTGCATTTAAAATGGTAATTGCATATATTTTTTAAGTGTACATTATTTGATTATCGATCAAAAACATAAAAATACACATGTAACCTCTAACAATTTATAACAAACCAAGAACACATATGGTATACAAAAAAGTTAATATTAAATAAAATACAATTCATGTAAAAGTATCTTGTTAAATATAAATGTGCGCGCCGTTTAAAAACAAGTGTGCACTCTTCACTTTCTCGTACAATTCTTTTGAACATATGTGCACGCATTCCAAGAACATATGTGCACGCTGCGCTTTCTCATCAAATTCATTAGAATATAGGTGCACGCCTTTGAAAAACATATATGTTTCCAATGGCCACATAAGCTTCAATCAAAGGTGTATTTCTAGAGCATCAAAAACACAATACCTGTTTCGAAACAAAAACTAAAAATTAAATATTTGGTCAACTATCGTTAAACAAAAACAAAAATTAAAAAGACACTTGAACCAACAAAAAACATCACGACCATCGGTGGCAATGGGTAGCAAGTATTGTTGTTCCATTTAATAATTAAATTAAACAATAATCATAATAAATAATTATCATGTAGCAGCAAAAGAACAAAGTTCATGATTAGTCCACCAGTTGGTGATATCCAGTGGTTAATTGTACCATAAACAACTAACAAACATATATGCACAATCTAAACACATGCACAATTAAAAATATATATGAATACACCTATGCACAATTAAAAATATATATGTATACACCTCCAGATTCGACATCTTAAAAGAAACCGGACACAACTTAATTACACACTTATTTGGATTCGGCATCTTAAAAGAAATTGGATACAACTTAAAGTGCATATTCACCATGGATCGATCTCTTTTTGGTCCTTCACGCATGCAAAAATGCAGCAGCCATAAAAAATGGTAATTCACAAACTAGTAAATAATATGTTCCAAACAACAAATAAACAATTAAAAAAAAAACAAAATCCAACATTTCGGATCACCACTGAAGATCCGAAAGATTTAAAATTTATGAAATTTGTTTCTAACATTTGGAATATTATATTAAAACTCGAGAAAGACACCCAGCACAAACTTCTACTAGGTAAAAAAGTCGTCACATTAATTTCTAAATGTCAAACATATTGTTTAATTAGTATTTTAAACCATCAAAATAAGTGGTTCAACTATGCATAAACTTGAATCTCCATTCTTGGATAAACCGAATACACAAGTAAATTGCTCATTAACTAAAATAATACTAAAGATGAAAAAATAAACCCAAACTAACAAATAAAAAAAAACAACGAATTCATTAATCAAGTCATAGAAACCCCTGTTACCGGATCCAACAAATAAAAAAACGAATTCATTAATTAAGTGACAATTTTATCATTACCTATAAAGAACTTCAATTTCAGATCAGTAAAAAAAGATCGTATAAGTTTATGGTTGAACGCTTGATTGGCGATTGGTATTGGGTATCACATATATCTTTTTCAGATCGGAAGAAGGCTCCCGAAACACACATGATTGTTATATATTTTTATTTTATTTTTGTGACCGAATAATAGATCTTTGGAGAGGAGAGGAGCGGTTGTTTTTTTGTTGGAGAAAGTTAGATCTGGGGAATACTGAGATATGGGAAAAAGAGATATATATGTATATATATATATATATATATATATATATATATATATATATATATATATATATATGTCAAAACCCGTCCGATGGACGGGTATGACTTGTGGTTTTTATTTTTATGTTTTTGTTTATCATATAAACTCAATAAACCCATTCACCTTAGTTTCATCTACAAAACAAAACAACAGAAAGAAAAAGAAAAAAAAAACTCAATAAAAACAGAAGAATAAGTACGATAAAAAAATCAAAAACAAATTACAAAAATAAAAAAACAAAAACTTATAGCTTCAAACTAAATGTTCCCATCATAATTGCACCCTCTTCAATTGAGCCGCAACTAAAGATGATCTAACATCTGGTGAATTAAGACTTATGCGGTATCTGAAATGAGACCGTGTTGATTGATGCGTTATATGGTATTACTGAATTAGAAGATTTATGTTATGTTGGAGTTACGGGTCGGTTTAAGATTAATAAACCAGGCCGACACAGTTATCGGAGGAATTTATTAGTGTATGACCCACCCTTATGACTCTTTAATTGTGTGCGATGCCCTCAAATATGATAACTATAAACCACCATTGTCACAGACTGTGTCTCCTCCCTATCTAGTCCTCACTCACTCATATCATTTTCGTCGGCATATCTGCATGTTTCTGTTATGTTCATGACATTCTCCTCATATAGACGCACTGTCTAACTCCGAGATAGGACACCCGTCTTATGCTTCCGAAATGCTTATCCTATCGCCATTTAGAACTCCGCCTCAGGAAATCAGTATATTGGAACACATACTTGGTATGTGTCACTTCGCAATGATATTCTGAAAGGACACAATCGGTTATGGATTTTACTTACTCTGACTCGAGAAGTTCTGTGTATATTATGAACGCAACCCTTTACAATCAAGTTTCATACTTTTTATAAGCTTCTTGCATTGTATCAGTCTTCCTACTACTTGAACATATTCATTTTTAATAGCAAGATCAATGTATCAAATGAGGTAATGTGTTAAGGAACTACACTAACGTGGACCCTTTTAAGGTAATCAGTGATAGAGGGATATCTGTTTGCCCATAAGCAAAGAATGCAATCTTTTGAGGTATAATTGTCAATGTAAGAAATTAAAACCTATACAGTTACATATTTATTTAACTATGGTCTGATGCACGAAATAAATGTACCCCGAGCAAGATGAAAGTCTTCCTAAAAATGCTTGTTTAATGTGGTAGATTTCTTTGTGAAACTCTAATATACTTCCGATGATATTTATACCAAGTTTTGTTTACAACGAACTCCCGAGCTTTCCACCAAGTTGTTTCTTGATTATAATATGTTACCTCATCACGATGAGTACAAACAAAGTATATATATATATATATATAAGTGTTAAATAACTAACTTGCACATTCTTTACTGAGTTCAAAACCAAAGGCAATGCTGATAATGTTTTGCAGCTGTAGCCTTGTCTGCAGTATCATATGGTGGTTATTTTAAGTGCCTATTTGATTAGAAGAGCTAAAATATAAATGTGTACTAACCCGTTTCTTTTCAACTCCTAATGACTGTGTAAAATAAGAAAATTAGAGTTTCATCCAAATATGTCAGAACTACTTAGCTGATAAAGATTAAGTCGATAAGGTCCTAAATAAAGTCTGGCCGCTGAGGTTTCTTCAAAAGGGACTGACCCACCCATTACTCTGCAATCTCACAACAATTAATATAAACTACTGAAAACAGAACGTGAAAACAAATACTTTTATACTGAGTGCACAATGCTTATATATTAAACCAAACTTCTAAATGTTGCCTTTAAACAGTTAAGCATCACCTGTGAACGCCCTCATATAAGTCCATGGCAATTTTCAATGAACAATTATATATAATACTAAGAACAAAATAAAGGCTCGCCTTTTGCTGGGCTGAACCATTGCACTACCATTCATTGTAGGTAGTGAATCACATTAAAACAGAATCAAACACAAAAGCAATCGGAAGAACCACTTTTTATCTTTTAGCCCAGTTCTGGAATTTCTTTTTCAGCATCTATAAATAATTCTTTTCGAGCTGTTGTCGGAACCACCATTTCACCATTTCTGTTGTGTCATTTTTCCTGCACTTTTGGATAAAGGAGCAGGGCCGCTACTGGCAGCCATTAGTCTGCAAAATTAGGAAGCATGTGCGGCAAATGGTAAGTATAGATATGTTAATATAAACATTTTATGTATTTATAAGTAGCATTCCTATTCTGTTTGTCTACATAACTAAATACTTACTGATCTGATCTTTATGACAAAATATCCATCTAAAGAAACCAAATGAGCATGCTTTCTTAGTTTACCAGGAATAGTAAAGAACATGCATGTCACAATAAATAATGTAGGCATAGAAGTGGTTTCTTATCAGGAGTGGAACATGAGTATATACTCGCTCTGTCCTATAAGTAAGAAGGTTGAAATAACTCAGTTTAAGCCATGCTATGGAAATGATCCTTTTTTATTCTGAAAAAGCTATAAGATTGTAAGCGTTGGTAGATATACTGTGAGGAATTTCAACCCGCTCGATCCATTTCGCTTCCCTTTTAGCTAATCTTCTATCCTATCTATTGATACATTTAATGAATTAAAAATAACCTACGACCCAAATAGACCCATTTTATTATGCAATGGGCTGAAAGTCTGAAATCATTGCATCTGATATATAGGGTCCAAAGTTGCGTCATTGATATTGTTTTATATAGAAGTTTGAAATTAGGATATGGTCAGTAACTATTATCTACATTCAGAATAAAAAGACGTTATAAATATGTAATCTCCCCATAGGTAAATACGTAAATTTACTGTATAGTTAAGTTCAATATTAGCAAGGCACTCGTTGTTGGGGCTGAAGAGTCCAAAAATAGAACCGGTTGATCAGCGGCATCGATGTTGGAGATGGCCATGGAAACCTTTTGCCATTTTTCTGCAAGAAGCATTGCCATTCTTCTTCAACAGTTCCTTTCACTTCCTCATCTTCTCTCTCTCCTCTCCAGCTATTCGATACCAAACAATGTGCTTGATCACATCTCACCTCAAACCCCTTATAAAAACAACCGGGACACTCCTTTACTGCTGCTGTAAAGGAGGAGACTGAATCCGTTTTAATAAATCAACTCAAATGACAGAAGAAAAGACGTGACTTGTAGAAATACACCATATCTGATTAGTTTGAATTAGTTGACAATCTTTATAAAAAGGTCTGAAAAATTGGCAATACTACTATTTGTGGATAACTTATGTTGGTAAGTGATAAATGTTTTTTTTTTTCATATTCAACAACATCAGGAGTGTCATATAAGACATGTATCATGTTTTCAAAACTACACTTCTAGGGAATAGCTGTGACAAAAGGGTAGCAAAATGCTCAAAATAGGTATTATAATAGTAGGTTTAAACAGTTAGGCTTGACTCCAAACACATTTTGTCTAAAACCTAGGTTAACCTTCTCAATAGAACTTTATAAAAAGGTATGCAGTAAAAGTAAGCATTGGGTTACTTCGACACATTTGAACCATTTCAGTTTTATTTGACTCGTGGCAGACAAAATCCCAGTTAAGCAATTGGTATATATAGCCACTCTTATCTTGCACAGGGCTTGTTTCAAAATGAGTAACACATAACGAAATAAGTCTGTTGGTTTATTATTAACTATTGTAAAACTATAAGAATGATATAATGAGCATACATAAGTTATCATCGGTTATGATCATACAGAATCAGAACCTGGATTCTATTAAGTTTCTATTCACACATGACTAACATTTTGGACTTTGGATAGTGAATTGCAAATAACTTTTCCCAATATTTCATCTTGGTGCTTAGCTAGGCGAACCTGCTACTTTAGGTTGGTTCAATTTAATCATTATCCTTTTTTCTTGCAAGGAGTTTCTCTCATATGCTTGGGTTCATAAAGACAACAATTAAGACACGTGCACCTTCTTCAACTATTAAGGTATAATGTAAACTAAGACATTATTGGCTGCCATTTTATTTGCAGATGAACTTGCAGCTAAAACTAATACATTTCGTAACAACCTAAATGTAAATATGGTGTAGCATTTTAATCATCATCTAAAATTACTATTAAAATATACTAAGGTATTAAATATGCTGAAAAACTTGTCTTGTAAGTACCTGATTTATGAATATTAGTTTATAAACTATGCAAACTAATCATCATGTAAAATTACTACTGTATTAAAATAATAAAGTATTCCAAGAGGTCATCGAATGATTTTTTAAGACAACGACATACCGTATTCATGATTAGCACAAAAAAGCATCATGTGTGTATTATTTGTGCACCAGTAACATTCGCAACTTACAGATTTGGCCTCCCTCATGAGGCTTACGACATGTCAGCTCAAAGAGTGTGCCTTTCCGATACATAGTTAGTACTTTTTCTGTCTACACCACACTGGTTTTCTACCTGGCTTATACAAAAGCTGATACATAAGTAGGTGCCTTATTATGTGGCTACTTAGGGCTCACGTCACTGAGACTTAAGTACGGGAGTAAGTTACTGGTGTAAGTGCTTCAACCTTTTCGTGCTTGTAGTTCCTACATGTACTTGCTCTTTCTTGAAGGGCTCCTTCTGTGTTGTGTCTTTCTTACATTCATTATTGGCGTCAGTCCATGGTGTCCACTCGGTTTGCTGCTGTGGTGGGTTACTTGCAGCCTGCGTTTCTTTTGATGTCGAGATGTCTGGTGGTGTTGCACTGCTGCTTGATTGAGCTGATAATGGGTCTTTGGTAGGCGCAAGAGGTTCGGCTATGAGTAGCTGTTGGTCTGCTGTGGTTGGGTCGAGGACAAAGGTTGTATTCAAGATGAAGTCTTGTTTTTCTTTCGTGCTTTCTGATCCACAATGCAGCAGGAATAATCGAGTAGTTCCTTTGAGTGCTGCTAACTATTGCGGAAGCATGTACGGGTTTTTGTCAGCCAGTTCTTTCAAGAGTTCATTGCAATCCTTCATCGGGGTTGGACTCATCGCTGAAACATATCAAGGTTATTTCTCCTGTTGTATCATAGATTTGTGCCTTGAAGCAATGACTGCAAAAGAACATGATACGGGCATCAGTGACCGTGACTAATTCTAAAAATATATTGGGGTTTTGGGTACTTTTTAAGCTACTATTTTTCCAATAAAGACGTATACCAATCTTATAAAAACCACTTTATTATACCATTACTTTTAGGCAGAGAAAGCACACATGGCACACCGATTTAAACAACTCTGTGTATGCTGTCAGATTGCATGTTGTGAATGAGGAAAACATGTTGTCGCAACAATACTCCGACGAGCCAAAAGCCTGACATGCACTCTTACACCCTCCTCCACCCTTCAACACCAGCTCCTTCAGACACTGGTGATTCAAATCGTGAATGCAGCCTGTCTTCACACAATCTTTAGCGAGGCTGACATAATAACATTCCAGGCCAAAAAATGAGGTGAAAACTTTGCAAGTGTAAGAGGTGGGGTTGCTGATCATCCATTGCACTCCAATTCACCGGAGCCACAATCACCTGTTTTGCACGACCCGTGACCTGACTGATTGACTAAATAGTCCTTTGGAACTTGAAACGACCAGTGACCTGTTTTGCGTTTGTTCCTACACCTGATTTTCCAACAGAATGCACAAAATTGTAAATTACTGGTTCACTTTGTAATTTGCGAATATATAAACTATAAACTGATAAAGATAATCACCAGTTTTGCATGACCCGTTACCTGACCGATTGACCAAACAGTCCTTTGGAACTTGAAACGACCAGTGACCCGTGACCTACATCTACTGTTACATTTTCGATTTCTTAATCGTGAATCTTGATGAAGATAAAGAAGTCCTCGCGCAATTCCTTTGATGATGTTGAGTCTCTTTGTCCAATCAAGGAGTGTGCTTTGCCTTTTATCTGCACATCATGTAAGTTTAGTTGTTCAAAGTATCTTACCGTAGTAAGTTATTATTGTCAATTTAATAGAAATTATATGATACTGACCAAATATAAACTCGTCTAAGCTTATGTTTGGCATGTATTCATATATCAGTAACTTCGTCCCCCTTGATGCTACATCCAAGGAGCTTGACAAGATTCAAGTTTTGAAATGCATATACCTTCATTCATGAACTCATTAATTCATTGACTGGAAGTCTTTGAGAGACGTTTAACTGCAATTTCTTGCCCATCTTCTAGCATAACCTGAAGATAACTAATTTTTATGTAAAAGCTATACAAAACTCAAAGGTAACTATCATTCATAATTTTTTGTATCACTGGCACGCTTAAACATTTTAGCTTCATAATAGTGAGGTTGAAAACTACTCATTAGCAGAACCTTGACCTGGACTTCTAAACAATTCAGCTAGTAGTGAAACTACTGCACCTAAATGAGCCCTCATCACACCAAAAAGTTGACATATAAATCCACTAAACACCGGAAGAAGTTTCTGAATCCCATGTACTTGGTGAAGACTGGTCGTCACTTGCTTTCTCTTTCTTGTCACTCACATGTTATGAAAACTGGAAAACTACCAAATTGATAACATTAATAAAAAATGAGCGAGAAAAAAGATGACCATTGTCCTTTAAAATGTTGAAAAGCACTTCCAAAGCACTCTTTCTGATTGCTTGTCTAGGATCAGATGTCAACATAGATAAACCTGAAACACCATCCAAGCTTAAATACAATAATCTGACATGACAACTTAAATATAATAATCTGACATGGCTATATAACCAGGCATCATTTAAAACAAATAATCTTGCTGGCTTACAGTCGTATATCCTCCTTCAATTAACTTTGAGATTCATTCAGTTCATCCGATTGCACCCAAATCACCAGTAACATTAACTGGGCCAAAAATAGTACATTTGAACAGATATACATGTCATGATTAACTGACTATCATCCTACATGCGAAATAATAATACAATAAGAACATGAAAAAGACAGCAACGCTAATGATTCATTAAGACAAAATTTACACATATACCAGACTGAGATGTGCTTCACATTTTCCTTCAATGATCTGTATCATAAAGAGATAATATAACCCCGACAATTACATGTACATTCACAAATAAACAACAAAAACAACACATATAAATGAAGCACGTTAGGGTTCCTGAAAATAGCAAAAGAACCTGTTAACAATATTGGTAACAAATGTCAAGAAACGACTTTAGTCAAAAGAATGTTGAACCTGCAAACTATAACTTACCAGAACATCCAACATCCAGATCGCCGTCCCTTCTCAACTTCTTCCGGTCATACATTACAAGTGCGCAATGTGAGTGAACACCTTTCCTCTTGGAATTTTCATCCACAATGTCAGATACACTGACAGCCTCAACAACCGCTGATGCAGACTCATCACCAAGTGGGAGAACGCTGAATCCCCTACCAAAAGTTTGTTCCGGGATATCTAATGCAGTACCAATGCCAAACGTAGAACACGGAAACCACGGGCGTCTATTGACGGCTTTTTTTTCATTTTCAAAAGCAACGTATGACAGCCAACGTAGGAAGCAACAAAAAAAAAAAAAAAATACAGATGGATACTAACACTAAAGGTTTCACTTAAAAGGAAAAGCATGCAACACAACAAAGATGTGTATTCCTGTAAGCCGATAGACATGTGAAGAGCCAAAAAGTTAACTAAATAAATAATAAAAAATCAATAACATTCCAGATGGATCGTTGCATACAAAAAATCTGAGCTAAATAAAAATTTTGATATCCTACTTCCCATTCTTAATTAACATCAGAGGTCTAACATCCTACTTCCCAATTTTAATTGTGGATCGTTCCAGATGGATCGTTACCTTTGTCAGCCGTGTATGCATTCAAGCTGTTGAACAGTATTTAAGCCCGGTTTCTTTTGCCATCCATCAAAGGATCCCCCATGATACGACAGAATTATCTTGAAATTCATTCGTGCCCACCTTCCAGCTTGTTTTTGAGCTGCAGTAACCACATATTCAGGTTCATCAGAAGGCTCGATACCAATGTCATCAAGCACAATTTGTGTCTGCAAATATATGATGAAGTATAAGTTCATGATAAAGTTTATCCTTTTGAGAGGTTAGAGTAGATAGAATGTGTGCTATTGTGTTTATCAAAATATTATCAAACACTAACCTTTGCTCCAAACAACTGAACCAATGTAGTCTGTCCGTTGACTAAATTCGAGTAAAAGTTAACAACTTTTTCCCATGGTCTGGTATACATGAACACATAAGACTCCCTACAGCATCAAGAAAACAAAGCTTATTATCATCCCACCTTATAATAAACAGATTCTACCATAAAATACCTTGTTCAGAACTATTTTGAGATGAAGATCTGTTTATTTAGTTACTAATCAAACAACATCGAGTTGGTTTCTTAAGGCTACACTACTATATGGACTATATTGTAGGCTCATTCATGAATGCCTCTACTGCAACACATGAAACACCAGACACAGCAGAACCAAAATTGTTGCCCATTGAAAAAACTCCAAAGCACCAATAATCATTATACAGTATCAAACCAAAAATTCAAACAAAATTAAAAATCTCCTGATGTTTTTGTATGGATTAGAATGGAAAAAACCTCACCTTAGACACAATGTTGTTGATCATAATCCTTGAAAGATTGATATTCCTCCGACTACCAAGCAGCCTGTAGGTTTATACATAGACACAGGGAGCAACACTTCAATATGAAAAGTACTAATTGATTCATTAGTTAGTAACATAATGCATTAAAAAATTAATACAGTAATACATTTATTTTCTTTAGTTCAAATAGCTTTACTACCTTCTGTGAATGTAGTCTTTTCGGTTGCTTTAGCGCCATGAAGTAGAATAATCTAAGAGTCTGTGAATTCACCAGCATCAACCTTAAGTTTGAAATTACCCTGAGTTTTACACATAATTGGGTATGTGTATAGATCTCCGCAACATTTGCATCTGCTCGGCAATGAGTTTTCACCTTAATACAAAGGACTCTGAAAGAAAAGCAGTCGGCTTATTGAAACCATAAATAAAAGCTGTCTTAACCGCTAAGTAACATTGAGCTTATTACAAATATCTATCAATCTAACAATAATAAGGTTTAGCCAAAAACAAAAAATAATAAGGTTTAGCCAAAGTTAGTAATTTAGAAAAGACTTGAATCTTGGCCAATGGCCTTGGTTATTTTTAACCTAACCCAAATCTATATATTACTGACAACTATAACAATCAAATCATTATATAAATGATAGTCATGTATACACATTGTTGAATGTTTTGTATTACGTGTGGATAATGTGGTATAGTGAGATCTTTGTTGCTAACTATCAATCCCTCTAGTAGCTCATCGCTTTTCTTTCTTTTGTTAAACATTAACTGCAATTCATCATTCAAACTAAAATCATTAAAAGAGTTTTGCTAAAACGTAAATCTTCTAAACAAAAAGTGAATCGGTAAACATACTTGCGGCTTTACGGTTCTGCCAATACCTGCTGAAGCAACAACATACAAAATCGTGAAGCAAAAAGAATTGTTATATTATGTGGTTTACTCGATTCCTGAAATATAAGCCCTTTGATACATAGCATAAATCATTAATTATCATTCACATAACATCTTACTTCCTATATAGTTAATGATCAAAACTTAAAACATACTTGTAAACATATAAAAGAAAGTATTATGAAGATCAATAATGAATTACGAATAGCTGAAAACAAATTCCAAATCGACTACAAAATAAAAAGTCATGATCATTAGATGAGATGGCTTAGGAAAAGATGATTTAGGGTTTTGAGAAAAAGTATATTATGAATGAATGAAAAAATATATTATGAATGAATTTTTTACGTGAGATTTGTGTTTACTGAGTTTCTTAGATTATCACCTACGATATAGGGATTCTCATACTTATATGATCAATAATTAGTTGCACAGGTTTATAAATTTGGAATTGCAAGATATAACACAAAAAAATAAGTTGATCTAGTGGTAAAAGTAGTTATTAATGAACCAAGAGATCCTATGTTCGAATCTTGCACATTAAATTTTTAAACTAAATTAATCCGGATTTATTTAATTAAATATGAATTTTAATCAATCAAAATTTAAACTAAATTAATCCGGATTTATTTAATTAAATATGAATTTTAATCAATCAAAATTAAAAATGACATGTATTGAATAATGACATGGACAATTCAATGATGACATGGAAATATGACATGGCATTATGGGATGCCAAGTGGCATTTTATGTAATTTTTCTATTAACTACAACTATAATTGCATGCCTCCTCTTATATATAATGTATATATAATCGATGTATCGCTAATCCAAACTCATGTATCATTTGGTTATTAGTTTCAAAGCTGCTTAATTTTATTAAATTATTTTTTTGTGTATATTATTGCTAAAATTATTATTTATAAATGTTTTAGTGATTTTTAGACTTGATCTTATTTTTAGAACTTTAAGTTTGATCTCACATTAACCTCCCTATATATATATATATATATATATATATATATATATATATATATAGTAGCGTTAAAATGAAAAGTTTCTTATAATGAAAAGAATGAGAAGGCGTGTGGAGGTGACATGTGTCACCTTTGTCACATCACCACGCCATGTCATGTGACATGTGTCACCCCTGCTTCCCACCCCACCCCGCCCGGAAAAAAATTTTTCCGCCAAATTTTTTTCCCGCAAAATTTATTCTTTGCATCACGAGTTATAAAATATCGCATCACAATCATAATTGTGATGCGATAACTTATAATCTTAATGCACTAAAATCATGATTTGATGCAAGAACTTTATAATCAGAATGCAAAGAACTTATAACCTTAATGCACTAATAAGTTTTGGTGCATCTTTATTATAAGTTAATGCATCATAGTTAATAGTTAAGTGCATCAATTATGATGCACTAAAATCAAGGTTATAACCTTAATGCACTAAAATCATGATTGTGATGCGATAACTTTATAACCGTGATGCGATAATTTATAAACTTAATGCACTAAAATCATAATTGTGACGCAATAATTTATAACCTTAATGCACTAATAAGTTTTGGTGCATCTTTATTATAAGTTCTTGCATCATAGTTAATAGTTAAGTGCATCAAGTATGATGCACTAAAATCAAGGTTATAACCTTAATGCACTAAAATCATGATTGTGATCGATACTTTATAAGCGTGATGCAAGAATTTATAACCTTAATGCACTAAAATCATGATTGTGATGCGATAACTTTATAAGCGTGATGCACGATAAAAATTTGGCGGGAAAAAAATTTTTGCCCAAAAAATTTTTTTTACGCGAATTTTTTTTTGGCGGGTGGGGGGGGTGGGGGTATGGTGATGTGCAAAGGTGACACATATCGCTCCATACGCTTCTCATTCTAAGAAACTTTTCATAATAACTAAAACCTATATATATATATATATATATATATATATATATATATATATATATATATATATATATATATATATATATATATGGTTTTCATTTGGACCGGCAATGTCATTTTATTCTACTTCAAGCTACATGTGAGATTTGCAAAGATGAAGTCAAGATGTCTAGGGTTACTGTTTGATTGCTTTTTCTTTTGTTCAATAGAAGTTTTCTGTTGGTTATCTTATTACATTGGACAATTTTGTCAAAGTACGATACGATGTTATCTATGGTATTTGATTATTCCTATAGTTGAACTAATGTTAATTATTAATGTATTATTAGACCTTTTCGAAGAAATTGTATGATATAAGTATCACGTATTTAGCATTGTATTGTGTGAAACAAAAGTGTTACTAATCATTTATAAAGTGTTGCCTTATATGATTGAAAACAACTAGAAGTGTTGTGTTTCACACAATAAAGTGTTGCATACTTAGTTGTAATAATGAGAGTGTTGCACTTGAATCTAAAAGTGTTGTGGTTGTGCTGAAAAATGTTGCATTTAATTTTAAAAGTGTTGCACTTGGGTAAAAAAAATTGTTAGCATTTTAATGTAAAAAGTGTTGCACTTTGGTATAAAGAGTATTGCAATTTAGTGTAAAAGTGTCACAATTAAGTATAAAAAGTGTTGTGTTTGAGTGTAAAAACTATTGCACTTTAAAGCCTCACATTTGCTAACATAGGCAACACATTTAAAAAATGTTGCACATTCCAATTGAAAGTGTCACTTATACCTAAGGCAACGTTACATAACGTAGCACTTGATAAAGTGTCACATTAGGCATAATGCAACATTTTAAACGCATAATACAACACTTTATCAGTGTCACTTTAACTTCATTTTGTAGTAATTGGTTTCAAAGGCTAAGCACAATAAATACCTCCAACGACCTTCATTTTTCCCCGCCACATCATCTTTCTCTCTCACGACTTACATACTATTTTTTACGACACCAAGACGACCTACACTAAAAAACATCTGCACAATAGATTCTTTTTATTACGGTATTTAACATACACATTATTTTGTTTGTTTGTGGAATAGATCTCGACGACAGACGACCCAAACCAAGGCGACCTTCGACGACCATCACGCCACGGCAAGGCGCAAGTTGGGAGTCGGTCGACCAACTCAAGACCGCTTACTGTGCATAGTCTAAATCATGGGCATGTCCATGTCCATGTTATAGCGGTATCTTGTAAACCCTCTAAATTGTTATGCTAAAATTTCTTGTAAACTCTCTAAATTGTTATGCTAATATATCTTCACAGTTTTCAACAAAAAAAAAAATAAAGAAAAGAAATTGACTTTGGCATGATGGCTAGCATGGGGATGATGTTGAAGGGCCTGGTTTCTAAGTATATTCCTAATTATTAGTCAACATCAATCTAGAATTACTATGTGGTCCATTATGCATGTGCAATTATGATGATGATGGCTCACAAGAAGTTAAGAATAGCTTTTCTTAGGATATCTGCAAAAATTACTTTATGGTCAAATACTATATTTTTTTGGTCATTGTGCACGAAAACACTCGTATATCAATAGAATCTAAAATACTAACAAACGAGTTGGGTGACGGCCCCCCGCGTTCCCGGGGGGGAGGCTTCGTAAACTTGCGGGTTTTATGCTGTTGATTATTATGCGGTATCTTAGTTCCAAAAATTTCAATAACACAACTTAGAAGCAAATGAAATTACCATGGCTGCATTGATGTAAACGCATGGGCAAGAAACGGTGTGCACTCGTATCTTCAGCACATACCAACAGCCAGAGGAATAAAAACAAAAAAACAAAGACAGACATGTCGCAACACATGCCAGCAAAAGGCCAATGCATTAGCACCAAAATAATGACCATTAATAATTTTACAACGTCAATACGACGTCGTTTTGACCAATGTATAATTTAAAGAGGCTCAGATATGTAGTAATCAAACTTATCGTCAGCTAATAAGCCATGGCTGCAATCATAGTTGCAATTGCTACCTTTTCGAGTAGCGATTACCATCCAGATTATCAGCTTCCAAACATGAATTCTGCCAATATTTACATTTCATCATCACGGCCTCTGTCATTTGTATCAGTAATAAAGGATACCAAAAAATATTACCTGGGCCATCCAAGATACCTTTTCAAGTAGCATTTACCATCGGAATTAGCCAACGAAGATACATTACATATCATCACCACAACCTCTTATTATTTTCAGTAGCTGTGTAGCTTTCAAAGAGTAGCAACATCCTTAGCTGCAAAGAACATAAGGAAAGTAAAACATCCAAATACAGCATCCTAGAAATTTCATAGCAGACAAAAGCAAAAGTAACAAAATAGTATGAAGATCCAAGAAAAACTTAAAAGGAAAACCTCAAATAAAGCATTATTTAACTAAAACTAAACTGTAATATACAATAAAAAGTAAAAAGAAATCGTAAATACCATCAAAAATCACGGTTAACCGGTTTTGATGAATCGAACTAGTGTTGATGAACAACCATAGCTATAATGCCACACGAAACTCACATCACGTCATTGGGAAAAGGGACTGCCCGCCATGGCTGCAAAGTTAACACATTGCTCTGCCAAGATGCGAAGAATCTCACCTTTTCCCAAATCCATTCATGCCTTTATCACACAGTAGTAGTGACATAGAATCCTAGAATTATAATGAAACCGGTCCAGCACGACTGCAATCAATATAAGCTTCCCTAAGATGGCACAAACTTTGAAGTTGCCCCGCCAAAATGGGTAGACACTATAAAGGTTACCTTGCCAATATACGGACAGCTATAGTTTCGGTGAATCAAGCCGAATACATTGATCATGAGGAGATAATATAGATGAGTCAATACGATGGTGTTTCAGCCGTGATTAAAAAACTATGCAGCAAATTAACCCACCAACATTCATGTAACACTCTTAACAGGCCACACTTAACAAAGCCACAAAAAAGCCTATTACGGAAAGGCAATATATCATGCAAATATAACTTAAAGCAATAAACACCCTGAAAACCAACAATAGAATGCGTAATTCACACACATAGACATAGAATCAAGGTAACATAAACAGAAAAACTTTAACTTTCAACTTTTAGATCTCAAACAATCTAACACATACCAACCGATAACTTATCAATAACGTTGCGAAAAGAAAATGCATCGCTGTGACTAGAAACCCTAAATCTCAATCCCGTCAAATTTAAATACAATTAAACCTAGAACCATAAAACTTTTACATGCTATAATCGAAACAGAGATGTTCATCTTCTATTCGTGTTAACAACAACCCACAGGTCAACAAACAACCAAAATAACACAGCGTCGTCCCACATCCACGACCACTCCCCCTCCTCCTTCACATAGACCATTTTTTTCCGTCCCTTACCGGAGCACGCCGGAATTCAGCGTTACATCAGTTAAAGAGAAAGAGCCGGTCAGATAAGAACTTGAGAAAGTATTCTAGAAACGTTAAGACATGGACGGTTTTGGCGGGAAAAGAGGGGGGGGGGGGGGGGAAAACATAGCGTATTCGATGGTGTTTAATATATATAGTAATAATTTATAATTAAGCATATAAAATCCGCAATCACTATTAACAAGGGAGAATTGCATATATACCCACTAAAACTTAAAACTTGCATATTTCCCCAAAATACAAGTTTTCAATGCATGATGTACAATGCAAGTTAAGCATGTTTAGGGTATATATGCAAATATGCAAGTTTTAATGGGTATATATGCAAAACCAAATAACCAACTTAATAATCAAGGTAAAAAAAACAACAAATTTGCATACCTTTTTTATTCTTCTTCCAGCACAAAAAAAAACCCCCGAAAACTGAGTTGAAACATTAACTTGCGTGGCAAAAACCTGAAACCCTAACTTTTTGCGTGTTGATGATCTACTCCGGCGTACACGGAATTGACAATCGTCACACAGCCATCACAAAGCGACTATCTGTAATTTGAGTTAAGCGGTGGCATGAGAGATGAGGTCGAGAATTATCTTGAATGAAAGCAATCGTCTCTGGCCATGTGTGTGTTTGTGTTTTTAGGGGGTGGTATTGATGAAGGAGATGGATGTAGAGAGTTATGGCAAAACGACGTAGTAATCAACGGTGTTTAATATATTTATTAATCGACTTTAGTACTATCTACTGCAGTCATTTTTATTCTTGCCACCCACTGCTAGTTTTTTTAGTCCAAACTATCAAACTGGCCAAAACCAAACTATTTTGGTCATTCTTTATCTGTATGGCAGAGTCCAGTAATCTGATGCTTATAACGATTTAGTCGATATTTACTACTAGAATGATAAGACCGACTAAAGTTAGTTATGTCATGGTTGGTGTTACTATATCTTTAGGTGTTGAAAAGTATGAATGAAAAGGTTGATCTTGTAAGAACGTGGTGACATTGTCTCACTACTGAAAATGACACAAGTTAACGTAAACAAATTAAGGTTGCCAAGTCGAAACTTGCATAGAATTGTATTAGTAATTTATCAGGCTAAAATTCTTCATATTTGAAAACATGTCTATCTAGAATATCATACTATTATTCTTAATATGTATTAGAATATAAGTTTAGAGTGATTTATATCATTGGTTAAAAGATAAAGAGTGACATCATGCTCATGATCATAATTGTCTTAAAAAGAATCAACATGTAATAAGTTCAAATGAATGAAACCTACATGGAATTTCTTGCACATTAGTTTCAATCAAAGCGTGTGATTTGTTATGGTCTTATGGACTTTTAGTTGCAAAAGAGATTATTATAAATTCAACATGAACATAATATCTCATATAGTTAAAAAGTATCCAGGAAAAAGTAAAGAAGAATCTCTCTAAGATGCATAAATTTAATACTTACTTGATGCTTTCATTGGTTGCTTTCTTGTTCTCATGTTTGCTCCTGCAAGCACCACTAACTACCGGAAGCATGACTACCGTTCCAGAAGATAGAAATGAAAGGGGGATTGAGAGGATTGGAGTCATTCTTGATCAAATGTCTCGAGCTGGGAAAGAGGCAAACGTGGCTATTGAGATAGCAATTCAAGGTTTCAACAACGAAACAAATCAACATTTAGTTTATTATGAAAATTCTAGAAGCAAGGCTGTCCATGCGGCTATTATTGCAGGTAAAGTATTCATAAGAGTAATAAAACCTTATCTGCATTACTGCATACATAGTTAAGGGGTGGTCTAGATTGCTTATTGAGTTTTGTTACAGCAATAAACTGTTTTGCAACTGTTTGGTATTGCTTATCTTCTGTGATTATTTGTGACTAAAATATGAATAAGTTGTTTTAAATAAGTATTTTTTCTTCATAAGGCATTAATAAGATAAAATGTTCTCAGAAATAATAAACACCACCAAGGTGGCCGGCCTAGTGGTCACCAACCTAGCGTCCTCACAAGAGGTATGAGGTTTGAACCTCACTAGGTACACATTTTGGGGGTGGGCGAGAAAAAGGGTCGGAAACGGTCACGGGAGAATCCCCGTTGTTCCGCGTACATCTTAATCGAAGACTCACCTTCCCCGGATAACCTGAATAGGAAAACCTTATCTGTTTTTTAGTGTTCTCAGACACCCAAATGTGTGACATAGACATTTAAGTTGTCTCATTTTTTATTTTATTTTTTTATTTTTATTTATTTATTTATTTATTTTAAGAGACAATAAGTTGTTGATACAAGAACAATTAATTTGAATCTTTTGATGATGTGAAAATGCAGCAAAAGAGCTTATTGATGAACACAAAGTAAAAGCCATAGTGGGAGGTCATACATGGGAAGAAGCATCTGCCATTGCCGAGGCTATCAGCGAAGTAAATCATGATCATGATATCCCCATGTTTCTTTCATTAGCCAACAAAAATTCATTACAAGAACCCGATCAATGGCCATTTTTCATTGAAGCCGTCCCTACACAGTCCACACAAATAACCGCATTAGCAGCCATTTTACAATCATTAGGTATACATCAAGTCACTGTCATGTATGAAACCTCATCATCAGCATTAATCATATCCCATCTCTCTCAGGCATTTCGAAAAACCGGCTCTGAGCTAACCAATATCCTACCACTCACATCTAATCCATCTTCCTTAAATGAAGAGCTTGAGCTACTTAAGAAACATAAACGTAAAGTATTTGTAGTTCATACATCTTTAGAGCTCGGGGTTCGCCTCTTTCAACAAGCCAAGAAAATGGAAATGACGGGAGACGGATATCTATGGATCACAACTAACCAAATCACAGATCTTTTTCATTCCATTAATTCCACCGTCATTTCTTCACTGAAAGGTATGGTTGGAGTCAAAACCTACTTCCCCCAAAACAACCCTGAGTTCTTAGATTTCAAGAAAAGGTTTCGTCAAAAGTTCCAATCCAATTATCCCGAAGAACACCAGGATGAACCTGGAATATTCGCCCTGCAAGCATACAATGCCGCAAAACAATTAGAAAAATATTCACTAGAATCTATACATCAATGGAAGCCAGTTCCTGCAACTACAGTCGAGATTGTTTATGTGCATGGAAAGGGTTATCATAGCGTATACTGGACGGAAGGATCAGGGTTTTCTGAAACAATTGAAGATGGCATCAGTGGGGTAAAAAATTACACACATTATATGGATAATGTTGGACAAGCTTTGTGGCCGGAGAAACCGTGGTATGCGGATAGACGTCGTAGGAATCTTGATGAAAGTTCCAAGAATCGGATGAGGGTCGGTGTTCCTGCTAAGTCTTTGTTTAAACAATTTGTGAATGTGGAAAATGATTCAGAGACAAATGAACCAAAATTCACCGGATTTGTAGTCGATGTTTTTGATGAAATTATGAGGAAAATGAACATAACATATGAGCGTATTTCGTTTGATGGTTCTTATGATCAGCTGATAGACAAAATACGTTTAAAGGTAAAATGTTTTCACAAGTGTTTGAAAAAAAACCAGCTTATCTGCTTATTTTAAAGTAATTAAGCATAAGATTACATTTGTGATTCAAAGTTTTTCTTGATCTGAAGCAGGAGTTCGATGCAGTAGCTGGTGATGTAACCATTATAGAAGAAAGGTATGAGTCAGTAGATTTCACACAACCATACACTGAATCGGGATTGGAGATGATTGTACCTGTTCGATCAAGATTATCGAACAAGGCATGGTTGTTCCTGAAGCCTTTCACTACAAAAATGTATTGGTTAATAGGAGCAGTCACTCTCTATAACGGCTTCATAATTTGGTTGATCGAAAGAAACCATAATGAAGATCTTCGCGGCTCCATTGTGACCAAAATCGGAATCATTATTTGGCTTGCATTCACTACACTCTTCACTTTGCGCGGTAACACACAAACTTCTTTAACCAGCAACAGTCCTTTTTATCCCAATTATATATTTGTTTGTTTCAACGTGAACCCGAATTTACCCTTCATCTGCTTGTTATTTTAAACATGATCATTTTGCCTCACAGGGGACAAGCTGCATAGCAACTTGTCAAGAATGGCAATGGTCGTGTGGCTTTTTGTGGCACTAATCATCACACAGAGCTACACAGCTAGCTTGGCTAGTATGCTCACGGCTGAAAGGCTTGAACCATCAATAACAAGTGTTGAAATGCTTAGAAACATGAATGCAACCGTGGGCTCCTGTAACGGATCGTTTGTAGACAGATATCTAACCCGAGTTTTAGGTTTTGCTTCCATCAAGACCAAGAACAGCTATAACTCGACCCATGAATATGCTGAGGCACTAAATAGTGGTGAAATTGATGCTATCTTTCTTGATGTTCCGGTAGCTAAATTGTTTCTGGCTCAGTACTGCAAGAGCTTCATCAGAAGTGGAGAGACAATCAAAGTTGGTGGTTTTGGATTTGTAAGTTCTCTTGTTCCAAATGCCCCATGACTCATGAGCCTGATTAAGTTTGACTTATTAGGTCAAACAATAGTATCGGCATAATAATAGGTGGAAAATTAGTGAGGTTGGAGAAAGTGCCAAAATGGGTTCAGAGTGAGTATATCATGACAATAATAATCTGATTTTTCTAATAAACTTTTATGCATTCAAATTACACACCGGATGACTTTGGACCCGTTTCACGTGTTTTACCCATTTGAACTGCTTTATTCTTAGCTACTGTATTTATTTTTGTGACCCGTTTAAGATCGATGTTACCTAAATCGACTCGTTTTTATAAGTACATGTTGACGTATTTAATTCAATTCAATCTCTTCTTTTTTGGCCAAAAACTATGCATGCACAATTGAAATGAAATAACCTTAAATCAACCCATTTTTTATGTAAACATGTTAAACATGGTGATTACAGGCGTTTCCTAGGGGATTTGATAGACTTTCAGAAGCAAACAAGGCACTAATGAGTGTATCAGAAAATGGAACACTGAAAGATCTCGAAGACAAATATCTAATAGCCGAGAAGTGTGTGGATGAAGAATCTTCGCCTGATAGAGATGAGAGCCTTAACATTCACAGCTTTTGGGTTCTATTTGTCTTAACAGGAGGGACTTCAACAGTTGCATTTGCTTTCTATGTCATTATCAGCATCCGTGAATTCAGAAAATCTAATCAAGACCACATACATTTGTTAAAAATAATGTCATCATTTATGAAAGATTGGAAACGCCATATGAGACGATCATCTAGCATAGTTGTCAATGTTGAAAGTGTATAACACACTCGAAACATCGATCAATATCAAGATGACACTGATGATTCGTAACAAACTACTAAAGGCGCCCCAATCATATATATACTTGGGTTAGGATCTATCTAGTAATGTACAATTTTATAGGTACACAGTAGCAATAAACTGTATATTGCCGGATTAGGATCTCTAGTTGCTGATATAATCATAGATTCATTGTGGATTGTTAGGTACTTCAAGATATTCAGCAGTTCAACTAAAGCAAATTATTTATGTGCTATTTGTCTTCGTGTAACGCAATTTGGTGTTCTTAGCTTTTTTTATGAAATGCAAACTCACATACAACTAAACTTAACAATCATACACACTCACATAAATCTCACATTATATCTATTTATTAATACAACTTCTCATATATTTTAATCTAGAATTAAACTATTATATCTATATACTAAAGATCGGGAGGTGCTCCTCTCACAAAGTGTTTGCAGATGACGTGTCATTACATGAATGGCTACCCATTTAATGCCCCTACGGTGGCATTAATTACAGCTACAGTGCCCACTATATGTTCCGGCAATTGTATCGGGAGGTGCTCCTCTCACAAAGTGTTTGCAGATGACGTGTCATTACATGAATGGCTACCCATTTAATGCCCCTACGGTGGCATTAATTACAGCTACAGTGCCCACTATATGTTCCGGCAATTGTAGCATCTCCTAGAAAATTCTACCACCGCCTCTTTCTCCCACCTCATATTCCACAAACTTATCTCACACCCTTTGTAACAATCGTCCTCTAGAACTAAAAAATCTCCACCGCCTCACCAATTGTAAAAATCTTCTATTTTTATCAGGTAATAAAACAACCTGTTTTATCTATTATTTAATTTGTGTTTGGTTTTCTAATTATTGTATTTTATTTTTCTTTTTAGAAAAATCCGAGATAATTTTTTTTTGTTAACTGTGATTTGTGTTGTGAGATCTTAATTATGTTACTTTGTAGATGTTTGTCATGTAGATGCCGTTTATGAGGTTGACAAGGAGGACACAGGTATGGAGATTTACATATGAAAACACAGACTTATTTGATGTTGATTTTGGTTTTTCTATGATTTATTATAAATTGTAGATGTATTCATTAATGATATTCATTTGTGGTGTGCAAACTTTGTTGATTGGTTATTTATTTAATTATTGATTTATTTTTATTTTTTTTAAATTGTAAGGTTTAAATTGGGCGGTTTCAGGAATTACTGAATTCAGTTACTTTTGAATTGGGTTAGGTATGAGAGTATACACATGAACTATATACGTGATATCAGATATATACATATATATACAAATGTTGGAAGTATATACATGTACTAAAGGTGTTTCACCAATCTTATTTTGAAAAGTTCATGGCTTTTATATGGACGAATAAGCGAGACAGTGTGTGGCGAGAAGCGAAGGGGAAGAGAAGAAGGAGGGAAGGGAGTGATGAGGAGGTGAAAATGTTTTGCTAACTTAGGTATAATTTTTTGGACCGTCTTATTCCGCGTGGTAGACTATCTTTAAAGTATATGGTATTACTTTGCACTACGTAATTTGTCGATTTAAAAGATAGACTTTAGCAACTGCATAACAAAGTAGCTACTTTTTTTTCAACTTAAGCGATTGATTATATGGGTAACATGATTTTCTTTGAATCTGTACTAAAAAAAGATGCCGAAAGGGAGAAGCTAAACGTGACCATTTGAAGGACTTATTTACATACCTTACTCATTCCGTAGGTGAAGTTTATATTTTGACCAGTTTATAGCATTATTAGCATGAACTTTTTTTTATTTTTTTTAAATACAAAATTAGTGTGATTGATATATACATTTAACAAGTAATACTTATGTGAGCGTATTTTGTTTGCGTACAAAACCGGCTACTCGAATATTAGGAAAGCTTTGCATTAACCGATAATATTCGAGCACTAATCGTAAAGTTATATCTGCCGTGATGAAGTATAGGTGACGATTTTAACTTATTAACCTATTGTGTCGTATTTCTTATGGGTCAAACGGGTTAACCTAAGTTACATGAACCTAACCAGTTCTCGAATTGATGTTTCGAGGTCTCGCTACTGGGAAGAATCGTTTTCTCTTCATGTTGGACTTGGACACACCAGTGCTACGACCCTGGCTGCCAGATTCGGTGAATTCTCATCCACACTCACTTCGCTAACCAAAAGGTGTGACATGGGAATTGTGGTTAGTAAGCGTTTGAGAATTGTATTAACTAATCGTAACATTCGTCCATGTGCGAAGGGTAAGTTGCAGTTTATTAGCTAAAACAAGAAAAGATATTGTGACCTTTGGATTATGTCAGGGAGCTGATGTCAAAATATTCACCTTTGGATTATGTCAGGTTGCAAACGAACATGTGGTAACGGGTGCCGCGAGGGAACGAGGTGTAACGGACTACCTTTGTTCATGTTTTTTACGCAAACATGCTTCTTTTTTTACTTTTCGACGAGAAGAGGCTGAGAGTGTTCAAGATTGATTAGTATATGTGTCGTTCAGGTACTTTCTTTCCTTCCATATTTTAAAGTTGCACATGTCTTTTGATTGTTAGAATAGACGACGCATTTTGCTTGGTTTTGTTAAATGGGTTTAATTTTCATAGGTTACTTTCCTTCCTTCCATATATTAAAGCAACACATGTCGGATGTCATCGTCAACCTTTCAAGCTTAGTGCACTGTAGTTTAATTGGTACATGTAACGTGTGCTTCATATTTTATATTATTTTAATTTCTTTTAGACTCTTTGTTTATAAGGTCGAACTATTGAAAAATGTAACGTCTTTGAAAAGTTACCACAAACAATTTTTGAAGACTTTTCAATAGTTCAATAAGCCAAAAAGCTAGAAAAATAAGGTGAAACAAACACTACCTTCAAAAATCTAGGCCTTACCAGGCTTCGTCTTGAACTATTGAAAAACTAATAAGCTTCGTTACTAGGCCTTATCGTCTTAACAACTGGAGCTAATGGTTTATTCAAGTAGATAAGCTCATAAGCAAAAAAAAAATTAATAATTATTGATTTTGTTAGCTTTTCAAAAGTTGGCAAAAAAATCAATAATGATTGAATGTTTTGTTGTAAGCTTTACTATGTGAATTTTGTTTTTAAACTTGGCAAAAGTCATAACTTTGCGCTTATCGCCTTTACCCTTTTTTATTTTTCTTGGTCTCATATTATTAAGTTTCTTTACTTCTGTCAGGCCTAATCATATTATTGTAAGCTTTACTAAAGATTACGAAGGCTATGGCGTAACCCTCACCAAAGTTACGCCAGTAACTTCGATAACAATGACTACGACGTAACCTCGACTTAGGTTACGCCGTAACAAAGATTTGCCTTTGGATTATAGCGGCTACGGCGTAACACCAAATAAAATTACACCGTAGCCAATGGATAAGCGATGATTGAAGGAAGTTACGGCGTAACTACCTAATAAGGTTACTGCCAGTAACTATTTTGAAGCTTATAAATAGTCGATGGTTTCATCAAGATTAGATATCTCTCCTTTCCCAAACCTTCTAGGGTTTGGGAGATCAAAACTGACGAAGAAGAAGCATGGTTTAGGAGCATGAATAACAAAGTCCTCGTCTCACGATTTCCTTTGTATTCGAGTTTGGATTCTTTTATATTTTCTAGATCTTATAGTATGAATTCATGTCATTAATTAAAGTTTGCATTTATGTTATTGTCATTCTCTATAATTCTTTATAGACATTTGCTAGTCTTTTCATAGATCGCTAGCCTTGGTAGTATTATAAGCTTGATAGTATCTAAAGGGCTGGGAGATATGACCAACTGACCCCAGTCTGATAGATAGCAAGGTATTTATGTTATTGCCATAGTACGACCACTCTTCGTGTGCGAATTGACCAAATGATCACTTATCAAGTGGAGGTATTTAAGAGGTTGGGGAATCTAAGTTCTAACGGTCGGGTTCCCACCGTCTAGATCTAGTAGATTTGGTGCTTAATGACCGCTATTAGGTTGCGAATGATCCGGGTGACCTGCTCATCTTGGTGAGGAATCTAAGAACCATAGGCCATGACGAATCGACCAAAGGAGTCTGGTGATATTTAACCACAATATTGAATCTTGGTATCGGGAATCGATTCATATTTGTAGTCTTGATTAAGCTTCGTTTATCTATCTCTTTTCCCTAAAGTTCTGGTGTTTGTGTAAATAGAATAATAGAATATCTATGGATTATATCAACCTTGTCTACCCATATATTATCTATATATTAGCTAATCATCTTAGTTCTTTCAAGGTCACAGCTCTCTTGGGACGATACTCAGATTTACCTAAGGCTTTACTACATCTGATCGGGTACTATGCCCGTTAGTATGTGTCTATCCTAAGTTATCTAAGTTTTATAAATATTAAAGCGGGATGAAATAGCACATCAAGTTTACATCGGGATAACTGACGGCGTCGAGGAGCGAGCGACTTATTACTTTTCTCGTTTTACGAGCTACTTATAAATTTTGGAATTTTTCGGTCTTAATTTTCCAAAAATCAGAAACATCCATTCCACAAGCATTATATCCTAGTTTAGTAGAGTCTTATATATATTGTTACCGCGATTTTACGCGAAGGTTTCGTTTATTTTCTTGAGTGTGCGGTGATGAGTGTCTAAATACTCATCGTTTTTGTCTTGTTTAGAATCCAAAACATCTGAAGACACTCGAAATGCTTCAAATTGATAAAATATCACAAACAAGTGTTTTATGTGTTTTAAATGCAAAATGCCAAAATCGGTGAAAAGCGTATTAAGTTTGCATAATTGGCGGTTTAGTCCCCAGTTTCAAAAGTTGTCAAATCTAGTCCTGGTAATTCAAAAACTTGTAAAATGTCATTTAAGGTCCATGGGATTCAAAAGTTGTCAAAATAAACCTTTTAAAGTTTAAAATTTACAAAATGACAACTTTAGTCCCTAAAGTTTGAAAATTGTCAAAAATAGTCCTTGGTTAATTTAAAAGTGAAAATTATCAAATATTAACCTTGTAATATTCATAAATGACAAAATTGGTCCTTATGATAAACTTTGGAAAAATTACAAGTTTGGTCCCTAGAATATCAAAGTTGAGACAGTTTGGTCCTTGGACTTATAAAATTGAATTTTATGCAATATTAGTCCTTGTACTATTCCCATGTTACAATTTTAGCCCTTGTGATAAGTTTGGATAAGTAGCAAGATCAGTCCTTGGTTTCAAAATATTACATATATGGTCCTTGTGCTTATTTAAACCAAACGGACCTAAATACTAAACACCAAATCCAAATCCAGTCCAACCCACCCAATATCACAACCCGGCCCAATTTTAAGCAGATAATACCGCGTCCCACATTCACCCTTCTCTCCACCTCAAACCAAAACCGGCGGTTTTCCACCTCACCTCCACCATCATCACAGTGCCAAATACACTCATCACCATCCTCCACCTCATGAGATAGCCCACAAGCTGCGATTAATGCTTCCCCACCATAGACCTTTCACTTATTCCACTCACATCCCTGTTTTTGCTTCTACATCACACCAAATCCATTGAAACTTAACCTTTTGTGTCCCTACACCTCCACAACACCCAAGATTCTTTAATTACCACGAAACTATCTCAAGCGACCGGTACACTTTTGGCGCCAAAAGTCTTTAAGCGGATAGGATGAGTTTGACTCATCCAATGGCTAAAATTGTTGATGGGATATGATCGAAGCATGGGAGTATCTCAAAGTCTATAAAGAAGGAAGAAGGAAGGAAGAAATCATCTAGTTTTTAATTTTAATTAGCTTATGTCGTTTAACTTAATTTTGATTTTCAAGTGTATTTCTTAGCCTTAAAGTACTTTTTATCTCATATTCGATGTATTATACAACTTTTACTACAAGTAATTTCAAGTTTCAAGTTCTGATTTCAGTTTATGCATTTTCAAGTTCAAATTATCAAAATCAGTCAATGTTGTTGTTAGATGTTATTAAGGACTGAAATAAGCCACATAAGCTCCTAGAAAGCTTATTAAAGCTTTTAGAGATTTTAAAATTCGAGTTTAGACTCAAAAGAAAATCATCAAAAATTCCAAATAAATAGTTGAAAAATAAAAATCATGGTGAAAGATGCAAGAAAGTTTGGAGGCGGGGTTTATATTGGATGGCCTTGGGATTAGTGCTTCTTGGGAAGCTATAAGTGTGTTTGTGTAACTCGGTTCTCGACTTTTACTTGGAAATACCATTTGTAAGCATTTTGATCCATTTGGCATTTCAATATTAAGTTGCTCATTAGTTTAAATTTACATTTGTTAAGGTTTCTTAGTCATATTTAAGTATAATTAAGTGATAAAACCGGTAGCTTGTTCTTTTTAATTAATAGTTAATAAAATCTTAGTTTCACGGTCAAATTAGCATAATTGATATTCTTAAGTTTTATGTTGCTCTTGTTGTTATTTCATGCTTCTTTAGTCTATTTAATGATAATACAAGGTTACGAATCCATGACATGGTCTTAATCGATATTTTACTTTGAAAATCATCAAAACAATATTTTGAAAGGGTGTTTGGATTTGCCTTGATTCTTGTGCTATAGGTTGTTTGAGTTGTTGATTATACTTGTTACATGTCACTTTAGTATCTATTAGCTCATAAACACAAGAAAAACCGGTCTTGGTTCATCAAAGTCAAAAATCCATTTGATTATATCATCTTGTTCCTTTGTTGGATTTTTATAATCCATGATTGTGATTTCTTGTTCAAAAGTTGTTTATCTAGCTAAAATTAGTCTCATATTACCTTAATATATCATAATCGGTAGCCTAGGATCATTCAAATCTCACAAAGTCAACTTTGTTTCATTTTCTTAAAAAGTCAAAAGCATCACATACAGTTAAGCCATAATGTTTCATAAGCTCATCAAGAGCTTATCGAGTTAACAAGACGTGTATTTTAGCTTTTGAGAAGCTCACCTAAACATCTCAAGGTTCTAGTTCTTATTTTTCAATATATAGCTTATTTGGTAGAAATTGCACTTGGCTTATTGTTTTGTCAATTTTATCAACATACACTGAGTGCGGACTCGGTGGTTTTCAACTTTTAATAAGCTTCTCAAAGCTCTCCAGTGAACAAAACAGTGATAATTTTAGCTTTTTGGATAGCTTATCTGGTCAACTTGCTTATTCAAGTGTTTGTTTTAAATTTCTAGCTTATTATAGTGCTTAAAATTAAGCCACAAAGTGCCTAGTGATTCAAATAGTGTCCTGTGTAACAGTATATCTTGTGCTTATTTGGATTGATCAGTGCTTATGTCTTAGTTATTGTGCTTATTCATTTGTCATTCTAGCTTATTAATAGTTGTTCAGATTATTTCTAGTTTTCCTTGTGCTTATTTTTAGCTTATTAGCTATTTTGTTTAAACCTTGTGCTTATTTCAAGTTTTGTTAGCTATCAGACAATAAGCTCAAAACATAGCTTATTAATCATTTTCATCAAAAGTTGTAGTTTCATAAATTGCTTATCTTCTTTGTTCTTAATAAGTTTGCAAAAGAAAATTCGAAAAAAATGTTTTGCAAAAGGTGGGAGGCGGGCTCGAACACGAGACCTCCCACCTTTGAGAGTGATAAGTGTGTACACAGTAACCATTGCGCCTTGGGTCTTTATTGGTTTTAGTTTGCACAATCTATTACTTAACCCCTCTTTGTCCCGTTTAGCTTATTTGGTTAAGTTGGCTTATTTGAGCTTATTTAGACCAACTTTTTCATCATTTGTATTTTTCTTTAATTTGTATTAGTATTAAGTATTTTATAAAAAGTTTGATTTTCTCAATAGTTTTAGTATTTTTAAACATTTAATTAGTGTAAAATCTTATTTAATTCATAATAAAAATATGAAAGTCTAAAAATATAAATCTTTTTCTAAAATTTTCTTTTGTCATATAGTAAGTAATAAAATTGTTTTACACTTGTAGGACTTTTATTTCATAAATTTTACGTTTTGCTTCTTGCTCGCGTAATTTTTATAAATAACTTACGTTTTCACTTTAAATCACGTTTTTAGACAATTTAAGTTTACGTTTTAGTTAAAATAGTTTATTTAAGATATTTTGTTTTATAAAATCACAAAAACATCATTGTAAAAATAGTGATAGCGTTTATTTAATATATTTTAACTTTTTAATTTCTTTTAATTTGCATTTAAGTCGCTGTAATTTATAAATCTTTTCTTTAGGTATAATTTTCCATCAAAATCCTTATTGATCACTATCCTTAGTGATTATTCGACATCTGAAGTTGTTTAACACCAATTCATCCTCCGTAGGACTTAACGACCAGGGAATCCACTATATTTCTCGATCTTAATTGCATTAGTGTTTGAAATTTTTTTAAGTTTGTTACGGTTGACCATTCACAAGTGGTTAGCTTGTGTAATTAAACTTGACGGTTTGCACCAATCGTGAGTTTAATTTATCAAGAAGAAGATACATAAGATGAGAAGGAGCTTTTCACGCAAACATTCTTGAAGAAAGATGTAACCACCACTTCACACGGATCCTACCGAGCTAATCGGGAGTACTAGTTTCTTTCATTTTAATTACCTTCCATTATCATAACTTTGATACTTCGAGAACATTGGGGACAATGTTCGGTTTAAGTGTAGGGAGGGAAAATAAAGCGGAAATTTGAAACTATGTTTATCCTTGACTATTTGCCTTGTCCAATTTTATTTGTGTAATAAACCATGAGAAATATCGGTTAGGGTAATTTTGGCACCAAATTTAAAAATTTCCATGACATATAGGAGTGGCCATTAGTCTTAATGAAGCGTCTCATGGATAGGAAATTATATGACTAGCACAAAAACCCTTTACCACTTAAATTCCACCCAAAATGTGAGGATCGCCCTTAGATTTGTAGGAATTAAAGCATTCATCTTTAATGCTTAGAGTGTGAACTGGTAGTATAATAGATTCTAGAACTTGTTTTGTGATGCATTCGAGATCGCTAGTAAGGCGCACTTGTGTAGTTAGGAATAACTAAATGATAAGAGGCACTAGGATAACCCTTGTTTGATACATGTAATATAATTACTTCTTCCACATCGGTTGAGTAATTCCCCACACCATGCGTTGTACTCATCTTTAGTACCACGATACCCCTAGTTAACCCCTCGAGCCTATCCTTTTCGCGGTTCTCGTGATGTTTGGTTTCGGAATATCAATGAAGAAATTGTTTACAATCCACCCCAAATGTACACTCAAATCGCCTTAGCCTACCTTGTATGCACTCACTTTTAGTGCATTATTGTTATCACACTAAACCCTCAGTTTGTTTATATATATATGTGTGCTTTCTTCAACCATAGCTTCTTTAGTTTGCTGATTCAACCATAAATATTTTTAAATCCCGCTATAAAACCTATCGAAACATGCACAATGTATCCATTAAATAGAAAACTCCACCACAAGTCTAACCAAAGTTTCATAACATCTCTTGTTTTCAGTTAAACACCTTTTCTAATATTTCATATTATCATAAAACACAAAAATCTTCCTAAATATTTTCAAAAACACAAATAAGAAAAATGAACAGAATCATCACAGTAATATAATATGCGATGTTTATTATCATTTCTTTCATATATACTTGGTAAAATACTAAATTCTTATCACATTTTGTATGAATTTAATATTTCACATTCTTAGTTGAGTATCATAACTGATAACACATACATGAGGAAGAGTGTAATACTCTTCATCTTTCTTAAAGTGTTATATCACAAGAGATAAATAAGTGGCACTTAAAAATATCAAAATGAATAAAAAGGAAGTAAAGTATGAAAATAGAGACTTGACATATTCTCAAAATCAAACAAGTGTTGCATTAAATTAGCATTTTTTTGAACAAAATAAGAATTCACCTAAAGAGACTTTAACTCTTTTATTTCTACTAAGCGCATTAAAAAAATATGCGCTTGTCAATTCTGATGAAAGGCACAAAACTATCTTATGGCGAAAATTATAAAATATTAGAAAACATATAGGTGATAATATATAAAAATATACAGAGCAATGAAATATCTCGGGTGATATTAAGGTTAAAAACATACTTGTTTGTTTATGAAATATCACAAGTAATATTAGACATTAACTTTTTTAATAAAATATCACAATTGATATTAGACATGTAATATAATAAAATTTAATAATAAGCATGAAAACGTATGAAAATAGAGCGAAAACATATAAAAATGAAAAAGCGTCAAAAGCGGACGACGTGTGAAAGCGGATAAAATGGACGAAAACGTCGAAAAAGACGAAAGCGTCTAAAAATGGGCAAAACGTAAAAAAGGACGAAAGCGTATATAAACCTACAAAACCGATGAAAGCGTGAAAGCGGACAAATCGTAAGAAAATAGGCAAACGTAAGAAAAGCAGGCGAAAAGGTATGAAAGCGGACAAAAGCGTGAAAAAGCGGACGAAACGTAAAAAGCGAACGAAAACATAGGAAAATGGGCGAAAATGTAAGAAAGCAGTAAACGTAAGAAAGCGGACGGAAGCGTGAAAGCGGATAAAAGCGTATGAAATGGACGAAAACGATGAAAGCGAACGAAACCTTAGAAAGCGAGCGAAAGCGTGAAAATGGACAAAAGCGTAAGAAAGCGAAGAAAATAGAGCGGCGTGAAAGCGAGCAGCGTGAAAGCAGACAAAACATACAGCAGGCGAAAATGTAAGAAAGCAGGCGAAGCGTATGAAAGCGGATGAAAGCGGACGGCGTATGTAAGCGTAAGAAAGCGGATGGCGTGCGTAAGCGGACGAAGTGTATGAAAACGGACAAAAATGTAAGAAACGGACGAAAACAAGAAAACGTAACAAGGCGGCGAAACGGATGAAAGCGTATGAAAAGCGGAAAACGTAAGAAAGCGGACGAAACGTGAAAACATCACAAAACGTTTGAAAACGGACGAAAACGTATAAAAGCGGACGAAACGTATGAAAGCAGAATGACGTATGAAAGCGGACAAAAGCGTGAAAGCGTATAAAAAAAAAAAAAAACGTGAAATTAAAAATGTGATTAAAAAAATGACAAATAATGAGAAAATAAATAAAATGATAAAAGACAAGAAAAACATGGACTTAGGTTTAGACATATTAAATCTTAGATTAATCAATACTATTAGATCAAACTAGATCGAATGTGAGGATTTATCCCTTAGTATGCAAAATAAAGTGCCTCGGATTTAATGCGTTAGGGTTTACCATCTTGGAGTGCGAGTTCACTTGGCCCGTTCGAGTCCTACAAATCGTTGTCCTCACCACCATTCTTGGTGTCGTAAGTCTCTCAATCCATTTCAAATACGTAAAGTAGTCTTTCAAGTCCCGTATGTAGTTTCTTATTAAAGCTCGCGAAATGTTTTAAACCTTCTAAACTCGTTCTCATTACACAAGTTACGTATAAAACGCAACATGTACAAACTTAGCATATCATGATGCTCTTTTATGGTTAAAGAATTTAACAAAAACTTAAAATGTGTTCATATCTACAAACACCTCTTGACATACACTTATATGCATGCATATATGATTATCCTTGTGTTTAAAACTTGTGTGGTGATTTAGAGTTACTTAACACTTGAGAACCTTTAAGATAACAAGAAAACTTGCTTATTTTGATCTCAAAAGTCACACATCTACTACATATATGGGCGTTAAAACAGATGGAGAAGAGGAGAAACACAAAGATAACACACGCATGCATGATGAATTGAAGCGTATACATTTAACAAAATTAAAACGGTTGAATATAGGTTAAAAGCAATAGCGTTGTAAAGTAAAACACGAAACACTCTTGGCTCAGATGGTTGGGCAGTTTTGCCATATTTTTGTTATTTTTGCAGCTATCATCTTTTGACAGATTCAGCCCTCCGAATTCAAACAAGTTGCTACTTTTCCTAAAGCTTATATAAGTTTATAACTTATATAAATCTTTAAAATTCCAACCCCTCAAGTTTAATACTTTGATATTTTTCTTAAAATGTTTACATTCTAACAACTATTTTGGAACATGAACTCATGCAATTTTATGACCCCTAATAAGAATGTAAAACTATTATGTTTGGATGCATTTGTCTATTATTACTTTCGTGAGATAAAAGTATTAATACTAGGAGTAAAAGTCGAATAATAAAAACGATAAGAAAATATTTATAACGAAAATTAAAATAAATATTTTCTAACTTACAAAATATATAAACACACTTATATATCGCGTAACCGTTACTAACATAAATACTTAGCGTAAAGTATTTATTTTTATTTTACAAAGCATTTACTTTCACAAACACTTTACTTGTGAACACTTTCCGTACTAAGTCTTTCAGTTACTCCCGAACCGAAAACTTACTCATCACGAATACTTTTATATACTCTTATATATATAATTGTACATTTGTCCGCGAGCCAATACTTACAAAAACTTGAAATGATTTTAACGTAAGCTCTGCCACACAAGCAACATTAAACACAACCACTTGTAAACACTTAAATTTATTTACATACTTTGAGTCGTGAGTACACAAAACTGTAAACTAAGAATTGCCATACTAATTTAGGTCGCGTGTTGGTGCCACACTCTGCTACTTCTTGACTATTTACTTCGGAGGACTTATTTCTGAGGTGAGTTCATAGCCCCACTTTTTAACTCGTATTTTCTTTGCAAACTTGGGGGTGAGAAACTTGCTTGATTTTTATGGACCATTTAAACAATGCTTTTGTTTGAAAAACTATTACGTGTTAGCCTAAGTCTTGTATCCCAAATCCATGCCCATACTCATGTACCGTTAGTTCATTTGGGAAGCACGGTGATATAAATAGATCTATTGAGGTGGCGCCTCCATCCGTGTTGGAGAACCAAGCTGTTTAGATAGGACAAACGGATGTATACCATGTCGAATTACAAGGGTCACGGGATAAAACACTTGTCGGGCCTTATTATGATTACATGAGCTCAATTCATGCACACTGTCGTAGCTTCGGTAACATGGAACTTAACGCAGCGTAGAAGACTTTCGTATAACATTATGCACATTATAATGTTAACTCGTAAACTTATTGGTCCAACCTTACTGCTTTATGTAAACCTATGAACTCACCGGCTTTTTGCTGAATTTTTAGCATGTTTTTCTCAGGTGTTTAATTGTTTGATGTATTATGAGGCAAGGCAGCGCTTGGCAGGGGCATAGGCACACTTTTGAAGTGTACACATAACACTCATGACCAAATTTTTTTATACTATGGGACAACTTAAAACAATTAAGGGGCTCGTATTCCGCATTTCATAATTATGTAAGACTTATGTTTTAATTAATGAAACTTAAAATCGGATTAGATAATCCGTTCTCTATCACTTGTGTTGTGATCCCAATAAGTAGCACCCCGATATCTCTTCCGCTGCATACTGATTTGGGGGTGTTACAACAGCCCAACAAATGCCCAACGCATTAGCACCAATGCATTAGCACCAAAATAATGATCATCAATATTTTAACAACGTCAATGCGACATCGTTTTGACCAATGTATAATTTAAAGAGGCTCAGATATGTAGTAATCAAACTTATTGTCGGCTAATAAGGCATGGCTACAATCACAGTTGCAATCACTACCTTTTCGAGTAGCGATTACCATCAGGATTACTTAGCCAAGATACGTATCAGCTTCCAAATATCAATTCTGCCAATATTTACATTTCATCATCACGGCCTATGTCGATACATAAAGGATACCCCAAAACTATTACCGGGGAATCGATTTAACAAAACTACCCACCAAGATACCTTTTCAAGTAGCATTTACCATAGGAGTTGGCCAAGAAGATACATTACATATCATCACCACAACCTCTTATTATTTTCAGTAGCTATGGCCATAAGAAACTCGAGTCACCACGGGAAAAAAACATGTACCAAATACCCAAATAATTGCAAGAGCAATCTAAAAGTAATTTTTGCGAACACTTAGATACAAACGGCATCACCAAAGTAGCTTGCCAAAGAGTAGCAACATCATTAGCTGCAAAGCACATAAGGAAAGTAAAACCTCAAATATAGCATCCCAGAAATTTCATAGCAGACAAAAGCAAAAGTAACAAAATAGTATGAAAACCAAGAAAAACTCAAAGGAAAACCTCAAATAAAGCATTATTCAACTAAAACTAAACTGTAATATACAATAAAAAGTAAAAAGAAATCGTACATACCAGAAAAATCACGGATAACGGTTTTGATGAATCGAACTGGTGTTGATGAACAACCATAGCTAGAAAGCCATACGAAACTCACATCACGTCATCGGGAAGAGGGACTCGCCCGCCATGGCTGCAAAGTTAACACATTTCCTACCAAAGATCGAAGAATCTCGCCTTTTCCCAAATACATTCATGCCTTTATGACACAGTAGTAGTGACACAGAATCCCAGAATTATAATGAAACCGGTCCAGCACGACTGCAATCTTAATAAGCTGCCCCAAGATGGCACAAACTTTGAAAGTTGCCCCACCAAGATGGGTAGACACTATAAAGGTTACCTTGCCAATATATGGACCGCTATGGTTTCGGTGACTCAAGCCGAATACATTGATCATGAGGAGATACTATAGATGGGTCAATAGGATGGCGTTTCAGCCGTGATTAAAAAACTATGTAGCAAACCAACCCACCAACATTCATCTAACACCCTTAACAGGCCACACATAACAAAGCCACCAAAAATCCTGTTACGGAAAGGCAATATATCATGCATATATAACTTAAAGCAATAAACACTCTGAACACCAACAATAGAATGCGTAAATCACACAGATAGACATAGAATCAAGGTAACATAAACTATAAAAACTATGACTTTCAACTTTTAGATCTCAAACAATCTAACACATACCAACCCATAACTTATCAATAACGTTGCGAAAAGAAAATGCATCACTGTGACCAAAAACCCTAAATCTCAATCTCGTCAAAATTGAATACAATTAAACCCAGAACCATAAAACTTTTACCTGCTATAATCGAAAGAGATATGTTCATCTTCTATTCGTGTTAACAACAACCCACAGGCCAAGAAACAACCACAATAACACAGCGTCGTCACACATCTACGACCCCCTTCACATAGACCATTTTACACCAGTTAAAGAAAGAGTCGGTCAGATAAGAACTTGAGAAAGTATTCTAGAAACGTTAAGACAAGGACGATTTTGAAGTTGTGAATTACTGAAAATGACATAAGTAGTAAGATGCCTGTTCAATATAATATGAGTTTGAATGACTAACAACAAATAACTAATAAAACCGAGGTTATAATTAATAGCGCGAGGCGTGACATGGCGGCATGATCAAGCCTCACGCTTTTGCGGTAAAAGAGAAACTTTTGCGTTTATAAGACGTTATATAAGTGACACAAAATATGAAAATATTTATATATTTATATTATATTTGATATATATTGAGTGTATAAAAGATGTAGTATAAGTCGGCGAGGCGGTATGGCGTGACGGAATACTAAGCCTCACGTCTTTATGAGGGTTTTAGTAGGTTTTTGCCTTTTAAAAGAAAAATTTCTTAAAAGACCATAATAGGTACCAACTTACCAGATAAGTCCCCGCATAAGGTTTTTACCAAAATGAACTTTTAAATATGATCCGTTAGATTGATAGAAACACAAATTTTCAGCCCTACACTTTTATTACGCGAATTTGTAGGCGACAAAATTATTTAGAAATGTATAATTTTTTTGGGGCAAGGAAACAAGCGAGTAATGGGCGAACGGATTGTTTTTCAATTAGAATGGGGCGAGAAATTTAATTCGCGGCGAGGGACTGAGCCATTAACATGAAAATATACAAAACCGGGCGAGTAATCGGGCGATACTATGGCGAGGGAATTGATTTTAGGTGATAAAACTTGAAAAATTAGATGGGTTGGGCGAGGGAATTAATTATGGCGAGTAAATATATTAATATCATCTTTATTTTTAAATTTATTACTCCCTCCGTCCCAAAATTATAGTCTCCTTTTGACTTTTTCGGTCTTTCTTTTACAACTTTGACCTTAAGTATTTTTGTTTGTGTTATATAATACTTGATGCAAAATATATGAATGGATTGAGTTTTTAATGTATTTTCATTTGGTATAATTTTCATCAACTATTGTATAACATAAACAAAAATATTTAAAGTCAAAGTTGAAAAAGAAAGACCGAAAAAGTCAAACGGGGACTATAATTTTAAGACGGAGGTATTAATAAAAACATTTATATTTTAGTTTGGTCCTATCAGGCTCTGTAAAAGTTGAAGTCAACCATTCTTTCTCAAAATTGAAGTTTTGCGCTTAATGGATAGGTCCATTTTAGTAAACTAGTGAAAAAAAGTTCATTTTCAAAAATAGGATATGAGAGAGGTCCTCTTTAATAATTTCCTTCTTTTAAAACCATGAATAAAACTAACAAAAATGTCATTGCATTATAAATTATTGATGTCGTTGCATTATAAATTATTGACTATAAGAGTCCAGACAGGCATAGTTTCATTTGTTAAAAAGTTACTAAAACAGCCAAATATATTAGTATAACATCATTCATGATACAATAAAATAGGTGCGATATTATAATGTTTGCAAGTATAATTTACGATGACTTTTGGTTACCAAATGATTTTTTATAGCCTAAAATAGTGTGAAAGTTAAAGATACGCAATATATTTATTTAAAACAGATGATATACGCAATGAACTTTGAAAATTACCATTTTGTACAAAATACTTTCAAATTTGAAACGATTTACGTAATATGACCGTGAACTAGTAGGTTACCAAGTTATAAACTTTGAAAAATTACAGAAATGATCTATGTGGCTTGCGTTGACTTTCACTGGTCATCTCTCGACTTTTTTCGCTTAAAAAAGTTACAGTAATGGTCCTTATGGTTTGCATTAACTTTCACTTTTAGGCCGTTTTTATACTTTTTCACCCGCTCTCTTACGTTTTTATCCGTTTTCATCTGTTTTTTTTGTTTTCGTCTGTTTTCTATGTTTTAGCCTGGTTTCTTACGTTTTTATACGTTTCGTCCGTTTTTATACGTTTCCGTCCGTTTTTATACGTTTTCGTTCGTTTTTATACATTTTCATTCGTTTTTTACGTTTTCGTCCAATTTCATACGTTTTAGTCCGTTTTTATATGTTTTCATCTGTTTTTATACATTTTCATATGTTTTCTTACGTTTTCATCCGATTTATACATTTTCGTCCGTTTTTATACGTTTTTGTCTATTTTTATACGTTTTCGTTAGTTTTTATACAGTATCATCTGTTTTTTACGTTTTAGTCTGATTTCATCGTTTTCTTACGTTTTATCCGTTTTAAATCCGTTGTTATACGTTTTTGTCCGTTTTATACATTTTCATCCGTTTTATATGTTTCCATACGACTTTATACATTTTATTCCATTTTCTTATGTTTTAACTGTTTTCCTCCATTTTAGCTCGTTCTCTTACGTTTTATCTATTTTTTATGTTTTCGTCCGGTTTTATACGTTTTAGCCCCTTTTCTTACGTTATTATCCATTTTTATACGTTTACATCCATTTTTATATACTTTATTCCGTTTTTATACGTTTTCATCTGTTTTTTATACATTTGTGTTCGTTTTTATACGTTTTTGTTCATTTTTTCTACGATTTCTTACATTATCATACAACGTTTTATACGTTTTCTTACGTTTCATACGTTTTCGTCTTTTTTTATATTTTTTCTCCGTTTTTATATGTTTCGTCCGCCTTTATACGTTTTCTTACATTTTTGTACATACAAAACACATAAAAGCGTACAAAAAGTATAGAAATGTACTAAAACATACAAAAACGTATAAAACATACAAAAACAAATAGTAACGTACCAAACGGAATTAAACGTAAGAAAAACGGATGAAACGTAAAATAAGGGATAACAATGGATAAAAATGTATGTATACATAAGAAACATACAAAATCATATAAAACAGACGAAAACAAATAAGAACATATTAAAACAGACAAAAACGTATTAAAACGAATGAAAACGTATAAAACGGACAAAAACGTATAAAAATGGACGAAAATGGATAAAATATATGAAAACGTATAAAAACAGATGAAAACGTATAAAAATAGATGAATATGTATAAAACGGTTGAAAACGTAAGAAAACGAATGAGAATGTATAAAAACGGATGAAAACGTATAAAAACAGATAAAAACGTAAGAAAACATATGAAATCGGACGAAAACATATAAAATCGGACAAAAACATAAAAAACGAATGAAAATGTATAAAAACAAACGAAAACGTATAAAAACGGACGAAAACGTATAAAAATGAATAAAAACGTAAGAAACCAGACTAAAACGTATGAAAACGGATGAAAACGTAAAAAAACGGATGAAAACAGATAAAAACGTAAGAGAACGGGTGAAAAAGTATAAAAACGGACTAAAAGTGAAAGTTAATGCAAACCATAAGGACCATTACTGTAACTTTTTTAAGTAAAAAAAAGTCAATGATGACCAGTGAAAGTCAACGCAAGGCACAGGGACCATTTCTGTAAATTTTCAAAGTGTGTAACCGGTAACCTACTAGTTCCGGTCATATTGAGTAGATCGTTCCAAATTTGAAAGTATATTATGTAGAATGGCAATTTTCAAAGTTCGTTCGTATATCTTCATTTTGAATAAATATGTTATGCACCTTTTACCCCTTAGAATATGATTAGTTTGGTGAATATACTACAACTCTCCGACCATATATGAACCAATGAAAAACAAAAAGAAACTTTACTGAAATGCATAATTTTGCGAGTAACCTCGTCTCTTTGGTTGCTTTCTCATTGTCATTGTTTCTTCTACAAGCATCACTGACCACTGCAAGCATCACTAGGATTGGTGTCATTCTTGATCAAACGTCTAGGCCTGGGAAGGAGGCGAAAGTGGCCATTGAGATAGCAATTCAAGATTTCAATTACAAAACTAACCAGCATTTAGTTCTAAATCTTCACAACTCTCGAAACCCTTTTCGCACAGCTATTACAGGTAAAGTATTCAGCTTTTGTTCTTATGAAGTTAGCAAATTCATTTTAAAGAACATTGATTAGCTTTTTGCAAAGTCTTATCAGAATCCTTCTTCTTATCATGTGAAAATGCAGCAAAAGAACTAATTGATGAGCAAAAAGTAAAAGCCATATTGGGAAGTCGTACATAAGAAGAAGCATCTGCTATAACGGAGGGTAATGATATCCAATTAATTCCTTAGAAAAAAAAGGAGAACTTTTAGGAGAAAAAGTGTTAAATTCCTTAGAAAAGGAGTATAAAAGTTGAGATATCCTCCCGCTAGGGAATAGATGTAGTGACAAAAAATATTAAAATAAAAAGAGTGAGAAGAAATTATAGCCATACATTTCAAATAAGAAAGAAGAAATAATAGGGAGTTACATTTACTTTTGTAGGTGCATCTCAAATTTGTGGTTGTAGTTTCTTATCATTCTTAATTAAATCTCTCATTTGATCCTAAGTCCCTCCCTGATGCGTGCTGGAGGCGCGTTCGGGGTGAAGGAAACTTCCTTTTCGTCGAGCAAGTTTTTCAACCTCCTAGGCAGTGAACCTAATCGTTTTAGTGTAGTATTGGGTAAGCCTCGGGGGTTGATATCGTTCTATAGGGGAATAGGAATGTTAGTAAGAAATGTATGACGAGAAGGTAGGGGTTAAAGATGATTCTTTTTTTGTTAAATCTTTTTATTGGTTTTTTTAGAAAGCTAAGGTAAATATCTCGGGGCAATTGGTTAGAGGGTTGTACTTCTACCGATTACTCTACTTATCTAATTATCTAGTTACTACAGGTAACTATGTCTATTTGATGTGTGCTTGTATGATGATTAAAAATGTGTTTACCTAGATACTATTTGTCACACCCCCAAAATATCGCAGCGGAACGATAGTGTCCTTGGGGTATGACTTCATAGCACAAAGTATGGATACAGAAAACGACCTCTAAAATGAGACGTTTTAAAATGTTTACCATTCGATTAAATAAAGTTAAAGTTTACAACAAATGAGATTCCAAAGTTTGATAATACATAAAGGTTTACTAAACATGTCGAATGGTAATAGATAAAACACAAGACTCAATGTATGCCATGTGACCCAAAAGCTCCATGAAATGCTATCGCCTTACGACTGAGATAAACATGCTAAAAGTGTCAACACAAAGGTTGGTGAGTTCATAAGTTTGTTGAAAATGATTTGGAAAAGTCTATAAAGAATGTTGATGCGACAAAGGCATTGCAAATCCATTCGGTTCGAGTTCGCCCATACAAAACCCGCAACCTATGTGTTCACAACCCATTGCCTAATATAGAATTGTCACCTTGTTTGTAAGTAGGACATATGTGCATCGATATATACATGTACTTAATGCAAAGAATCACGACCAACGGAACCTCTTGACAAGTCTAAATTGTTTGTTATGTTTCATTGAATAACAGATTATATTCACCCGTGTCACGTCATCAAGGACCCAAGGTGGGCGTCGACCGATAGTACTATCAATACCACTCCATGGCTCCGCAGGAGTTAACCAGTTGCTAACGTATGTATGTTGATGCATATTTGAAAACAAGTTTAGCACACTAAGACACATATAGCAATAAACCACACATAATGTCCAAAGAGTATAAGAAGTATAGTGTAACACAATTGTATAAATGGTTTGAGTATTCGCAAGAGTAAAAACAAGTATTTAAGCATGTATCCCCCCCCCAAAGAGTTTGTAAGAATTTAAACGAGTAAAAGCGGAGTATGAACTCACCTGGTATGATTGATATGCTAACAAAATGAAGTGCACGAAAATGAGGCTCGGAAACTATCCACGACCTAAAATGAATGATATGCTCTAATATAAGTCATGAAACAATGTCGTGCGTGCAAACTCATATGATATCCATACCACTTGTACGTTTTGGAAATAATATTTATCGTCAAAATTATATGTTTATGACATTCCGTCGTATTAAAAATACTTTACAAGTAGTTACGTTGAAACAACCTCCTATGATAGTCGCAAAATGGTGCACATCGAGTGTTAGGAAACGAACTCAACAGTTTTGGAAAGCTTGTATCATTATCTCAAAGTTTTAGTATTTAAGTTTCCATCCTAGAGGTCTCGATCACAAAGAAAAATATAGTTTAAGGGTGGTTTTCGGCCAAGTGTAAGTGACCGTATATTATTCGTTATAACTCCGCTAGACAAACGGTCGGACATTTTGGAAAATATGCTTGGCGAACTCACTTTTACTAGAAGACATCACTTTATAAAAAGTTCTACATCAATGTTAAAAATAACCTTCAACTTGGTCTCTTTGTTTGCCGTAAAACTTGCCTATTAGAAATAATATAGTTTTTCTTATATAATAAAGTTACGGCAACTTTGTGAAAACGTGTATAATTTAATCGTTACATTCTACGTTTTATATGTCCTTAGCTTCGTATCAAAGTATTCTAATATATTTTTGTCAAGTCGACATAATTTATAACACCTAAGTTTCATTTTTGACTCGTAAAGGGTGACATTTTCATGCTGAAATTTCCAGAAAATTATAGTTTTCGTCGCCAACATGAAAAATTCATAACTTCTTCATTATAGCTCCGTTTTAATCCGTTCAAGCGGTCACGTTTTCGTTTTAAAGTATATTTTCCAAATATCTAGGCCAAAAATATTTACCTACTGTCGGATTTTCCAGATTTTGAAAATAAGGACAGACCCTTTTGCAAACTTGTCGAAATGAGTTTTTCTCGCGCCAAACCTATTCTAACCCATTCAAAACAACTCCGAAGCTATTCTAATCCTACCATACACCTTCTTAGGGTGTCATGGGTTCCTAGACATCACCAAAAATAATATATAACAAGGAGTAATTATAAGATGACTTATATATATACATAGCTCTTAAAATCAATGAAAAAGTGGTACAACATCATATGACTTGCATGTTTTTGCTCAAATATGATGAAATGAATATGAAATGAATATGAAAGATGAAAAATGGACATGAGATGCTTACTAGAATACTTGATGAGGTTTATGAGAACAAAGGATTTTCCTAATCACCCTAGGTTTTTATTTCAAAACCTATACAAAGAGTGATACTAGTGTGTTAATTAACTTGACTTGAAAATTTTATGATGATCTTCCTTCTTGGTCTTGTGGCTGCCGGTTCTATGGTAGAAGAAGAAGAGATGATAGCTTTTATTTTACACTTTGTGATTATGTATGTACTAGGTGTAGAAATCATTTACTAATAATATGTATATGTAAGATATTTGTATGAAGTGTGCATGAGTCATCCCGTGTCGACAAGGGTGATTCATGTGTAATGTTTATGTTTTTTTTTTAAATGTATATGTATGATTAAATGTAAGCTAATTGAAGACTTGTGGTAAATTGTGTACCCATTTGAATATTTAAGGTAGCGTTAGATAAAATAAATTTTCACGGGTCAAGATAAAATATATTTAGGTCATAAAATTATAAAAATACATTTCTTGCAAAATTTGAGTGAAATAATAATTACTGAGTTGAATTTACAAAAAGCGTCATAAATATTTATATATAACAATTTATATACAAAATAAATTTAAAACACCGGGTAAACTAATAATAAAATTTTATAAACTTAATATGAGTATAAAAATATATTGTGATAAATTTTTGGAAGTAACGGATCAATTGTTCAAAATAATGTTTACGCGATAGCGTTTATTTAATAAGAAAATAAACGTTTAATGTGAAATGCAAAACCATGCATGAACTAATATGATGAATATTGAGTTTGAGAAATGACCGGAATTTGAGAATTGTGACATTCTTCCCATGTCAGCGGAATCACGTCCTCGTGATTCAATTAATGATAACTATAAGTCTACCCTTAGGTTTCGCGAAATCAGGATGTATGGTCAAAGTGCTTATGCTAAAACTTACGCGTCTAGGTTTCTTATCTAATGAGGCTCACTGAATCTGAATAATACGGTGGATCACTTAATGGTCTAGGGAAAACGTACGGTTATGCATTGCGGTCGCCTCGGTCCTATATAGAATGCTCGATCTCGGGGTGGACCGATATTGAGTCTGAGGTTCGGGTTGTTTCCGTCAATTGCTAAAGCTAGGTGTTGGTTACCTTGTGGGTGTCCACATGCTCCATGCAACCTAGGACAATCTTTCCGAAGTGGTTGGGTCATTACATTCAAAGCAAGTCCTTGGATTATTCCTTATGTTACCCATTAGCGGTGCTACATGTTTTACTTCGCTCCTTAAAATGGTCGTATCGATTGCAATTTGTACACAAGCGGCGGGGCTTGGTCTTGGATGATGATAAGCACATTTAGCACACTTGGGATATGTACCGCATACTCTCTTTGTTCGGTGCAGTTGCCACAAAACTCTTGCCCTTTTGTTGTATGCGCTACCACGTCCATCCGCTTATTCGACCCACTCGCTTCCTTCCTCTTGTCATTGCTCTTCAAAGTTCCATTTCTAACCATCTCGTGCATCGGGGTTCACGCCTCGATGTGCACTTTGTATTGTAGATGGCTCGATCGTTTCACGCCCACCACGGATTTGAGCACAAGACCATATATGTACCTCGCGATTCTCTTGGATTCGGGGTAACCATATGAGGAACTAGTCCGCTAATTCATGGAATCGATCCGTGTAGGTGCGTGACCGACTCCTATCATAGAGTGATGATAAAGTTCATGTTCCAGTTTACGCATTTCATTGTCCGGCGGTACTCTTCTTGCAATAACGCCTTAAATTCGTCCCATGTCATACCTATAGCCGCTTCTGCGCCCTAGCTTTGTGTGTGTGTTCCACCATGTCAATGCCTTCCCGATAGCAAGCAAGCGATACTTTACCCTCGATGTGTGGCACAATTGTCGATGTCGATTCATGACTGTCTTCTCTACCCATCGAGTATACGCCAGCACCTCTATACCATCAAACTCCACCGGTTTGCATGCCGAAAATTCCTTATATGTGCATCCATTACATTGTTGTTGTTGTTGGTGTTGTTGTTGTTGTTGTTACCGCCAACTACATTGTTGGTGTCGCCATTCCGTTCCGCGGTTTCCGAGTTATTCATATGGTTTCCAACTTGTGTGACAATAGTGGGAAGCAAGATTTGAAGTTGTTGAGCGATGATGGCGGCAAAATCGGGGTTTCCGCCACGTTGTTGTCATTGTTACCCATGTCGCTACCGCCTTCTCTACCTCCACGCCACTGTCCTTCCACCCTTTGCGCCCGCACCACGTTGGCGGTCTTTGCGTGTTACCCTCTTTGGTGCCATGATCTCTGCAAGGAAAGAACCGTTGAATTCCCAATGTCTATACTTAACGTCCTCAAACATAATACCACGCCATAAATTGGTTCCTAAGGTGTGCCCACACCGATCTACGTATCGTGGTGGCGCATATGTCCACGTGGGTTGTGACACATTTATAATTATGTTGGCCACCATAATTATAATTGCCTCATTTCACGTGTACATACCACCAACATACATGTCTCGACGATTGATGTTCTTGAAATAGGTAGCCATTCTATCATCCGATTCTAAGCGGTGGAGGAGGAATTTAGGGTAGGTATCTATGGAGTTGCACTTGGTGTATAGGAAATTCCTTTAGGTGCTAAAGTCACTATGAGGTTTGGTCGCTAGCAGTTCCCAAAGTATCCTCAAGAGAACTCCCATCCTCGGGCAAAATCATTAAACCTATACAGCTTTATAGTAACACTTATTTAGCTCGATCTCGTGTCTCATCAAACAAGAACTGTCACGAGATCAAGTTAGATAAGTGCTCATTACTGAGCTCCATATTTTTAATGACTTGACTAGATTTTGGGACTCCCCTATCGGTACAAGGAAACCACGTTATCCAATGAGGTGGTTCCAGAAGAAATATTTAAGAAAACATATGCGCACCAAAAGTGTGTAAGGCGATAGGAAAAGAAAGGATCGACGTGAAATCGGTTATAGTCTAGGAACTAAAATGCAACCTAGTTCTCTATAACCAATTCTCTGATACCAATCTGTCACACCCCCAAAATATCGCAGCGGAACGATAGTGTCCTTGGGGTATGACTTCATAGCACAAAGTATGGATACAGAAAACGACCTCTAAAATGAGACGTTTTAAAATGTTTACCATTCGATTAAATAAAGTTAAAGTTTACAACAAATGAGATTCCAAAGTTTGATAATACATAAAGGTTTACTAAACATGTCGAATGGTAATAGATAAAAACACAAGACTCCAATGTATGCCATGTGACCCAAAAGCTCCATGAAATGCTATCGCCTTACGACCTGAGATAAACATGCTAAAAAGTGTCAACACAAAGGTTGGTGAGTTCATAAGTTTGTTGAAAATGATTTGGAAAAGTCTATAAAGAATGTTGATGCAGCAAAGGCATTGCAAATCCATTCGGTTCGAGTTCCGCCCATACAAAACCCGCAACCTATGTGTTCACAACCCATTGCCTAATATAGAATTGTCGACCTTGTTTGTAAGTAGGACATATGTGCATCGATATATACATGTACTTAATGCAAAGAATCACAACCAATGAACCTCTTGACAAGTCTAAATTGTTTGTTATGTTTCATTGAATAACATATTATATTCACCCGTGTCACGTCATCAAGGACCCAAGGGTGGGGCGTCGACCGATAGTACTATCAATACCTCTCCGCCGCTCCCGCAGAGTTAACCGATTGCTAACGTATGTATGTTGATGCATATTTGAAAACAAGTTTAGCACACTAAGACACATATCGCAATAAACCACACATAATGTCCAAAGAGTATAAGAAGTATAGTGTAACACAATTGTATAAATGGTTTGAGTATTCATGAGAGTAAAAACAAGTATTTAAGCATGTATCCCCCAAAGAGTTTGTAAGAATTTAAGCGAGTAAAAGCGGAGTATGAACTCACCGGTATGATTGATATGCTAACAAAATGAAGTGCACGAAAATGAGGCTCGTAAACTATCCACGACCTAAAATGAATGATATGCTCTAATATAAGTCACGAAACAATGTCGTGCGAGCAAACTCATATGATATCCATACCACTTGTACGTTTTGGAAATAATGTTTATTGTCAAAATTATATGTTTATGACATTCCGTCATTATTAAAATACTTTACAAGTAGTTACGTTGAAACAACCTCCTATGATAGTCGCAAAATGGTGCACATCGAGTGTTAGGAAACGAACTCAGCAGTTTTGGAAAGCTTGTATCATTATCTCAAAGTTTTAGTATTTAAGTTTCCATCCTAGAGGTCTCGATCACAAAGAAAAATATAGTTTAAGGGTGGTTTTCGCCAAGTGTAAGTGACCGTATATTATTCGTTATAACTCCGCTAGACAAACGGTCGGACATTTTGGAAAATATGCTTGGCGAACTCACTTTTACTAGAAGACATCACTTTATAAAAAGTTCTACATCAATGTTAAAAACAACCTTCAACTTGGTCTCTTTGTTTGCCGTAAAACTTGCCTATTAGAAATAATATAGTTTTTCTTATATAATAAAGTTACGGCAACTTTGTGAAAACATGTATAATTTAATCGTTACAAATCCGTTTTCTACGTTTTATATGTCCTTAGCTTCGTATCAAAGTATTCTAATATATTTTTGTCAAGTCGACATAATTTATAATACCTAAGTTTCATTTTGACTCGTAAGGGTGACATTTTCATCTTTGAAATTTCGAGAAAATTATAGTTTTAAATCGCCAACTTGAAAATTCATAACTTCTTCGTTATAGCTCCGCTTTAATCCGTTCAAGCGGCCACGTTTTCGTTTTAAAGTATATTTTCCAAATATCTAGGCCAAAAATATTTACCTACTGTCGGATTTTCCAGATTTTGAAAATAAGGACAGACCCTTTTGCAAACTTGTCGAAATGAGTTTTTCGCGCCAAACCTATTCAAACCCATTCAAAACAACTCCGGTTATTCTAATCCTACCATACACCTTCTTAGGGTGTCATGGGTTCCTAGACATCACCAAAAATAATATATAACAAGGAGTAATTATAGGATGACTTATATATATATAGCTCTTAAAATCAATGAAAAGTGGTACAACATCATATGACTTGCATGTTTTGCTCAAATATGATGAAATGAATATGAAAGATGAAAATGGACATGAGATGCTTACTAGAATACTTGATGAGGTTTATGAGAACAAAGGATTTTCCTAATCACCCTAGGTTTTTATTTCAAAACCTATACAAAGAGTGATACTAGTGTGTTAATTAACTTGACTTGAAAATTTTATGATGATCTTCCTTCTTGGTCTTGTGGCTGCCGGTTCTATGGTAGAAGAAGAAGAGATGATAGCTTTTATTTTTACACTTTGTGATTATGTATGTACTAGGTGTAGAAATCATTTACTAATAATATGTATATGTAAGATATTTGTATGAAGTGTGCATGAGTCATCCTCGTGTCGACAAGGTGATTCATGTAATGTTTATGTTTTTTTTTTTAAATGTATATGTATGATTAAATGTAAGCTAATTGAAGACTTGTGGTAAATTGTGTACTCATTTGAATATTTAAGGTAGCGTTAGATAAAAATAAATTTTCACGGTCAAGATAAAATATATTTAGGTCATAAAATTATAAAAATACATTTCTTGAAAAATTTGAGTGAAATAATAATTCTTGAGTTGAATTTACAAAAGCGTCGTAAATATTTATATATAACAATTTATATACAAAATAAATTTAAAACACCGGTAAACTAATAATAAAATTTTATAAACTTAATATGAGTATAAAAATATATTGTGATAAATTTTTGGAAGTAACGGATCAATTGTTCAAAATAATGTTTACGCGATAGCATTTATTTAATAAGAAAATAAACGTTTAATGTGAAATGCAAAACCATGCATGAACTAATATGATGAATATTGAGTTTGAGAAATGACCGGAATTTGAGAATTGTGACACTATTACTCCCTAGTTATCTTTTATTGGTCGGTTGAATTGTCACACCTTATATTAACGCGTTGTATTCCTGAATTTGTAGGGTATGCGTGCCCCCTAGTTCTTTGAGGTTATCTCTCGTATGCAACCTACGAAGTTGGCAAGCCTAAGCTATTTCATCCATAGACCACATCATCATAAAGCATACTCAAGCATTAAATACAACGAATGATGCCTAGTTGCACTCCTAAGCCAATTTACAATTAAGATAAGAAACAACCTAACAATAATCAATAACTAGGTTTCATAGATCTAAGCAAACACACAAGAAATTTAGATAGACATGGTAATTAAACAAACAAGCATGCACACAATCAATCGAATTCGGGATAGACAATGTTACTATGGATTAAAATACTTATCTCGATGTGTAAAATAGGGTATTTTTCTCCAAAAGTCTACCTCCCTAAATGCAGAAAAATCGAATTCTATATATAGATTTACAAGCTGACGGCACCTTTTGCATGGGACGCCGTCACTAGCCGTCATTAGGGTTTCATCCGGGCCAAGTCATCAATGGGACGACGTCACCTTAGAGTTGTGACGCCGGTATTCGATTGGGACGTCGGTATTCGATTGGGACGTCGTCATGATTCTAGATCCGGCCATGCGAGTTGAAAGCGTGAGTGGCGCCTCAATATTAAGGCATGGCGTTGTCGTGTTATGTGACCAAAATTTCCACCGAGCCGTCGCGTGCATGTTTTGATCAAGTCGTCATAGAGGACGACGCCGCCTTTGATTGGGACGCCGTCAGTCTTGTTGATCGCCTTTGGTGGCTTCGATCTTGACTTTTCCATTTTCTTCATGTATTTGCTCCTTTTCATCCAAATATGCTTCATTCCAGATTTTGCTTCCAAGAGACCTAAAAGTGAAAAGGAACGAAATTAAGCGATGAACGGATATAAAATGGTCGATTTAGGGCTTAAATGAGCCCCTAAAAGTGTACGTTTTAAATCCTTATCAAATATCCCTACACTTAGTATTTGCTTGTCCTCAAGCAAATGTGCTTTTGGCCAATCAATTTATAAGTTAGGGGGCATGAAACATTGGTTTAAAATAATTCACAACAAGTAAAAGTACCACAATAGTCATAACAAGCACGAAAGTTATACACTAGCACCTCACAAGGGGTGTTTGGATTCTCTCATCTCTTGGGTTTATATGAAATATAATAAACGGAAATGGAAGATAACACTCATTACCTGGCATAATACATAGATTACCATAGGCTTGAGACTAGACCAAACCTCCACCGCTTTGGCGTAAGCACCTAGGAACAACTATCTAAGAGGTCTTTACAAGGGTTGTAACGTTAGGCTTACGGTAGAGAAACAAAGGGTTTTATTGGATAGGGGTATTTAGTGGTGGCAAATCAAAAATCTTATGTTATAAGCATGAAAAGCGTGGCGTTGCTAAGCCAAGACTCGACTCACTAACTCTAGACAACTTGAAACAAAACAAACATAAATTTAAAGACATAAACATAAATATAGAGATGGTAGCTCGTATGTTTTTATTCATTTTTTTTAACACTCTCTTTTTCGATTTTTTTTTTCTTTTTTTTTATACTCCAAGTGTTTTGATCTTTTCAAATCGGGTCAATTAGTGTTAGAGAAATGATGCAAGTAACTAGATATTTGAACTAAGGGTTTAGTAATGATAACAATAATGCACTAAAGATGAGTACATACAAGGTAGGCTAAGGCGATTTGGGTGTACATTTGGGGGTGAATTGTAAACAATGCTCTTCATTGATATTTCGGAAAACCGAAACATCACGAGAACCGCGAAAAGGATAGGCTCTGAGGGGTTAACTAGGGGTATCGTGTACTAAAGATGAGTACGTCGCAAGGGTGTGGGGTAATTACTCAACCGATGTGGATGAAGTAATTATAATACAGGTTTCAAACAAGTGTTATCCTAATGCCTCTTTTCATTTAGTTATTCCTAACTACACAAGTGTAGTCTCACTAGCAATCTCGGAATGCATCACAAAACAAGTTCTAGAATCTATTATACTACCGGGACACTCTCTAAGCATTAAAGGTGAATGCTTTTATTCCTAAAGATCAATGGGCGAACCTTACATTTTTTGGGTGGAATTTGAGTGGTAAACGGTTTTTGTCCTAGTCATATAATTCCTATCCATGAGACGCTTTATTAAGACTAAAGTTTAGCTCGTAGATGTAATAAAAAATTTTAAATTTGGTGCTAAAATTGCCCTAACAAATATTTCTCATAGTTTATTACACAAATTACCAAGGACAAGACAAATAATCAAGTGAGTGAATAGTTTCTAAGTTCCCGTTTTATTCTCCCTCCCTACACTTAAACTGAACATTATCCCCAATGTTCCCCGAAAGTATCAAAGTTATGATAAAGGAAGGTAAGTAAGGAAAAGAAACTAGTACTCCCCTGATTAGCTCGGTAGGATCCGTGTGAAATTGCAGTTAAATTCTTTTCCAAGAAGAATGCATAAGTGATAAGCTCCATCCAATTAGTGTTTCTTCTTCTTGCTAAATATAACTAGCACACTTATAAGAAAACAAACGAAACATTCGCGTAAAATCGGAGGTAAAAATATATATGACACAACTACACTAGAAAGCAAGTAAGATATAATGCTTGTGAAATGGATGTTTGCAGTTTTTTTGAAAAATTAAGACATGAGAATTTCCAAAAATTTATAAGTAGCACAGAAAACGAAAAAATGATAAACTGTTTACGCATAGCGACGTCGTCGAAGCTTTAATCTGACATTGTCAAGTTGTCTCGATAAAACCGGTTTCTGCGTTTTCGGAAAAATTACATCTTTAAAACCCGGAAAATTCCTGCAAAACATCCATTATGACTCGATACAAGCATTTGACTCTAACAAACACACATATATATCAATTTCACTAACTGTAATTCTCATGTTCATGTTCTTAAAAAATGTATGTGATCTTCCCTACACTTATCTTTTTGTAAAATACCTTTATATGTAATTAAGACGAGGTTAAAGACAAAATAAAGCATTTTCATAAAATCTAACATGAGAATAAACAATAATGAAAAAGATATACGACACACAACAAGCAAACAATTAAGCATGGGTTGCCTCCCACGTAGAGCTTTTCTTTATTTATGAGTCTTGTAGCTAGACTCGAAGTCGTGCTCCTACGTACCTATGTAAGTAAGTTTATCCTCAAGAAAGTCATAGGGATAAAACTTATCTTTTAACTTCTTATTGGTACGCTTAGTCCGGTATGCCTTTTCAAACTTTTCTCCATTGGGATCATAGATTGTCATCCTAATGTGCCATTCTCCATTCCCATCACTAGGTGGTCTATCCCAACTCCAATTATGCTTAGGATTCTCACTCTCAACTTTCCACTTATTCATGTTAAGATTAATGGGCAAGGTTCCTAGGAACTCGGTCATCTTCCTAAATACTAAGGCATCCTCGAATGGGTTTACTTCAATGTCCCTAGCCAATTGTTGTTCATGGAGAGTTGAGTTACTTACGAAGGTCTCTTCTAGATAGAAAGGTCGTTTAGGACCTACAAAATCTCCATCAATCCAAGGTTCATATCTAGATGATTTTCTATCCAACATGATCTCATAGGGTATTTGTTCATCCTCTTTGTAGTAGATATGCTTCTTGACATCGTAAATTTACCTAGCACTCCCTTCTCCTACCACTATCTTAGAAATCTTACAATCAATTATGGCACTAGTGGTAGCTAAGAATCCTGTTCCTACTAACAATGGGCATGTTGGGTCCTTATTCATGTCTAGCACATGGAAATCCGCCAAAAGAGTTAATCGACCTACGTGCACTACCATGTCCTTAATTATCCCTACCAGATATGAAATACTACCATCCGCTAAACCTAAGATGGTTTCCGTTGGTTCTCTCTTACCTAGGTTAAGGCTTCTATGGAGGGACAACGGAAGAAGATTGATGCTTGATCCTAAGTCGGCTAATGTATCGAAATATTATGAATTTCCAATCCTACACGGAAGAATGAATAGCACGGGATCATCTAACTTATTAGGTAACTTATTTTGCACAAATACGGACCCACGTTCTCCTAATTTTAGTTCTTGCTCATATTTTTCTTTTAAAGTTTTATAATAAGGCGCATGAGTCAAGACTTCAAGAACCGGTTTTTCTTGGTAGAGCTCCTTATACTCCTCTTCTAGAGTGGGTTTGGGTTCTTGGTTGATAGGTTTCTCAAGAGTTGGATGGACCGTTGGCTCGGGTCCTTGGTACTTCATGAGGGATCGTTTGGAACCTGTGTTGATGGTGTTGACCGAGTGGACTTTTGGGTGAGAAGGGGATATGCTCTCTCCCTTGGTGAGAAAGAAAATGAAGTCGATGAAATCCAATTCACTTTTGGGTTTTTTATAGTGTCACTTGGGAGTGCTCAAATCTCCCGATCATTGAAGGCTTTTAAGAGGGCATCGAGCTTGGTTGTCATCTCGGTTTTTCGTTGCTTGAAATCGGCTTCAAGCTTAGTCAATCGAGCTTCTTGAGATGACATGAATTTGGACACCATTGCCTCGAGACTAGTGGAATTTCTGGTGTTTGGAGGGTTGTTGTGGGACCTATTGGGTGGACTAGATGAGTTATTTTGGGACGGGTTCGAGTTTTAGCTCCACCTAAGGTTAGGGTGATTTCTCCAAGAGGGGTTGTAGGAATTTCCTAAGTTGTTTTGCTCGAGCTTGAAAGTGTACCACTTCTCTCCCGCTCTGTCGGTAAGCGTGGAGGCGTAGTCCGCAAAAGCTTGTTCGGGGAGTCTTGTGCAATCACGAGTGTCGTGGGGACCACTACATAATTCACAAGGTAGAGTGATTTTGTTCACTTGGTGGGAAGGCTTAGGATTCTCGTAGAAGCTCATTAGAAATTTGACTTGATCTTCAAGTTCGAGCATCCTACGATTGGAAGGTTGTGAGTCAATGAGAGGCAAGGAGATTGCCTTGACGGTTTTCGGCAACATACGGGGGTCATTCCAACATTCATTGTCATAGAGGGCAAGGTCCTCTATTGTACTCCACGATTCTTCTGCGGTGAGTTCACTAAGTTTGCCACTGGCCGCTTGGTCGATGGTTTTCCTAGTTGGGAAATTGACATGATCCTAAAAGATTTGTACTTGAAGCCAAAGATCGATGCCGTGATGAGGGACTTAATGGAGCAAGTCCTTGAATCGAGTCCAAGCCTCGTAGAGAGTTTCGCCTTGACGTTGTTGGAACATCAAGATGTCATTCCTAAGTTTGGTAGTTCTCCTCGGTGGGAAAAATTGGGCGAGGAATTGAGTGGTGAGATCATCCCAACTTGAGATGGATCCGGCGGGAAGTCACTCAAGCCAATTACTAGCTTGGTCCCGTAGAGAGAATTGGAAGAGACGCAAGCGTGTGGTCTCCCGTGTTGTAGCATCAAGGTCGATGGAGTCAACGATTTTAAGGAAGTCCTTGAGATGCTGATTAGGATCTTTGGAACGAAGTCCATGGAATGCATATCCATTTTGCACCAACCGGATGGTGTCGGATCGCAAGGCCGTAGTTTGAGCTTGATCGGGGAGCTCAATGGTGTTCCTATAGCCTTGATGGCTCGGTCTAGAGTATTCACCAAGAGTACGGCCTCTTGGCGGGTCAATTGGTGGTGGGTTATCACCTTCCATGATGAAAAGTGATGTGGTTACGAACAAATACACGAAGAAGGGGATAGACTACAAGGAAGCTAATGAAAATGAGAAAAAATCTTACTTGATAGGAATCAAGTAAGGGAACCTAAACAAGATAGAAATCTAACTAGCTATTCTATTCCTCGGCAGCGGCGCCAAAAACTTGATGCGCGCGGAAGGCGCGTTCGGGGTGAAGGAAACTTCCTTTTTGTCGAGCATGTTTTTCAACCTCCTAGGCAGTGAACCTAATTGTTGTAGTGTAGTATTGGGTAAGCCTCGGGGGTTGATATCGTTCTCTAGGGGAATAGAAATGCTAGTAAGAAATGTATGACGAGAAGGTGGGGTTAAAGATGGTTTTTTTTAATCTTTTATTGGTTTTTATAGAAAGCTAAGGTAAATATCTCAGGGCAATTGGTTGGGGGTACTTCTACCGATTACTTTACTTATCTAATTATCTAGTTACTACAGGTAGCTATGTCTATTTGATGTGTGCTCGTATAATGATTAAAAATGTGTTTACCTAGATACTATTACTCCCTATTTATCTTTTATTAGTCGGTTGAATTGTCACACCTTATCTTAACGCATTGTATTCCTGAATTTGTAGGGTATGCGTGCCCCCTAGTTCTTTGAGGTTATCTCTCGTATGCAACCTACGAAGTCGGCAAGCCTATGCTAATTCATCCATAGACCACATCATCATAAAGCATACTCAAGCATTAAATACAATGAATGATGCCTAGTTGCACTCCTAAGCCAATTTACAATTAAGATAAGAAACAACCTAACAATAATCAATAACTAGGTTTCATAGATCTAAGCAAACACACAAGAAATTTAGCTAGACATGGTAAACAAACAAGCATACACACAATCAATCGAATTCGGGATAGACATAATGTTACTTTGGATTAAAATACTTATCCTGATGTGTAAAATATGGTATGGGACCCTAAGATACTGTCCAATTCGGACTACAAACGATTTAGGGTTTTTTTTCCAAAAGTCTATCTGCCTAAATGCATAAAAATCGAATTCTATATATAGATTTACCACTGCGATGGCGTCACCTTTTGCATGGGACCCCGTCAGCTCGCCGTCATTAGGGTTTCGTCTGGGCCAAGTCATCGATGGGACGACGTCACCTTAGAGTTGTGACGCCGTCGGTCTTCAGTTGGGACGTCGTCTTGATTTTAGATCTGGGCCGTATGGGTTGAAACTGCGAGTGACGCCCTCCAATATTAAGGCGTGATGTCGTCAGGTTATGTGACCAAAATTTCCACTGAGCCGTCGCGTGCATGTTTTGATCAAGTTGTCATAGAGGGATGGCGTCACCCTTTAATTGGGACGCCGTCAGGTACTGTTGATCAGCTTTGAGTGGCTTCGATCTTGACTTTGCCATTTTCTTCATGTATTTGCTCATTTTCGTCCAAATATGCTTCATTACAGCATTTTGCTTCCAAGAGACCTAAAAAGTGAAAAGGACGGAAATTAAGCAGTAACGGTTATAAAAGTGGTCGATTTAGGGCTTAAATGACCCCCTAAAAGTGTACGTCTTAAATCCTTATTACTCCCCCTATAAGGCATCTAAAACAAATGTTTCTTATCGCGGATATTAAATATATCCATCTACAATATTACACAAAAATGAAAGTAAGAAATGCCAAATACATTAGACATACATGTTTTCATTAGAAAATACTAAAAGAAACATCACATAGCATTTTTGACCACCAGAAAAAACTAATGGTTTCTTGGAGTAATTTGGTTTGGAAAAATCATGGCCGAAAAAAAAAGTGGTTAATTTATAATGGGTCATAGATTGGTTCAACATTAAGATGATTAGTTGGCAAGTTTTTTTGAAACGACAATTAATTGATGTAGCCATAACAATCTCTTTGACATGGATGAATTGCAGCCACCAAACTTATCGATACAAATAAAGTGGAGGCGATTTTGAGACTACAGGCGTTGGAAGAAGTGCTTTCGAGTTAGAGATCACAGTTGAAGCTCAAATTCCAACCTTTCTCTTCTTGATTCAGTTCCTCAATGGGCACTAGATCATCTTCCTTTCCTTGTGCAAGCCTCACCTTATCAATTTGCTCAAATGAAAGATTTTGTTTCTATTTTGGAATCTTTTGGGTGGAACCGGTTTAACTTCATATCGCAGATATCCATCTATTGTCCACTCAAGTTATCCTCACTCATTGATGCCATTAAAGAAACCAATGTAGAAATGAACATGTTGTTCCCTATTACTTGGTTACAAACTATTAAAAAGTAAACTAACCAAGTAACATGCCTAATAATAGGAGTTTACACTTTATAAAAGTTTATATATGGGCCAATTCAGTACCACTGATCCCTTGTATAGGATTTGAATGAAAAATAACCTAAGTATAAAACAAAGTCCTTGAATGTAAGAAAAAAATTTCGGGAGTCATATTTAAGATATTCTTCAGAGGCCGATAAAAAGACTCGACACAACCTTAGGTGAAACTCAGAAAGTGAAGACAAGAACCAAGAAGAAGATGATAGAGTGTGATGACAAGAACTCATCGACTCAGACTCCTAAGATCTCCTCGACGTTAAAGACATTACGAGACTTAGACATTTTGGTAGGATGTCTAAGTCACTCAATATATGGGTTGGGAACATCTTGGGAAGATAAGTGAAAGGTACTTATTAAAAATTCAAGATGTACTATAGTTGGCAAAAAGGTACAAACAGTTGTCTCAACTGGTGGTTAAAGCTTGTTTGTCCATGTCCTAGTAATAAAAGTATTTAATTTCGCAAAAGTCTAAATGTACTTTTACCTATCAAATGTTGACATGTTATCTTTAACCCACGGGTATCCATATTACCTTTTCCTATAAATAGAAATGTTGTAATAGGAGTAAATGTTATCTCTTGTATTAAAAGTTAAAATACTTTCAAGAGCTCATTTACCCTCTAAATAGAACTAACTCTCTGATATGTAAATCAGTTGGTTTAGCATAGTTCTTACGTAAACACTAACTTAGTGTTGTGTTTAAGTTTAGCGAAGAGATCACCACACACCGTCATTTAACCTAGATTGTCATTCAACTCGGATTGTAATAGGAGTAAATGTTATCTCTTGTATTAAAAGTTAAAATACTTTCAAGAGCTCATTTACCCTCCAAATAGAACTAACTCTCTAATATGTAAATCATTTGGTTTAGCATACTTCTTACGTAAACACTGAGTTGGGTTTGTGTTTAAGTTTAGTGAAGAGATCACCACATACTTTCATTCAACCTAGATTGTTATTATGAAAACAAATTAGTGTAAATTCTCTTTATACTTCTAATAAGAATTTAAATGTTGAAAAATATCTTGTGCTTATCATACCTATATATAAACTATTATAAAGTGTAAACACATATTATTAGGCATGTTATTTGGTTAGTTTACTTATCTATAGAGTTGTGATCCCTTGCATAGTGAGAATATTTTGCAAAGCCTAACAAGCCACTAATTGAGTGACATATGCCTCCACCAAATTTATCATCCTCCCTCTATTTTTTTTATAATTTTCGGTTAAAGGGTATTTCAGTCATTTGCATTTTTTTAATTTCACCCCTAACTTTAAACATACATAAGTTTTAAACGACAAACATTTACAAAAAACCGATTTCACCTTAATTTTTAAAATTCAATTCTCTTTAATTTGATATGCATTTTAATATATAAATTGTAACTTTATTTTTTAGACTTCAAATAGGTTATAATTATCTTGAAATTTTCAGCATATTCAACCCTACTTTTGTTTAACTTAAAAGTTGAATTATGCAAAATTTAAAATACAAAAGTTGTAGATTTTTTCCTTTATTTATCCAAAAATTTGAATCACTCAATTTTTATATGATATGAGTGAGATAACGTATTTTGAAAATGACGTTTTACACATATTTAGTGCACACAAGGTGTTTGATAAAATGCTCAAGAGAGATTTTACTTATAAAAGTACATTTAAATGCACTAATTGGTATATCACAATTCATTTTGAATATGCAAGTTGATGATCAAAAAAGAACTGTTAAACTAATGAACAAAGTGATCTAATTAATAAATTGATAAACAATACTAACGATGAACAAGACTAACTAATGAACCGATGAACAACAACTAAGCGATGAATGATCAACATTGTAACCTAAGCGATGAACATTGTGATTTTTTTGAAAAACTAATGAACCGACGAACATTGTGACATTTGTTTTAGAAAACCGATGAACATTAGGATTTTTTTAGAAAACTAATGAACCGATGAATATTATGATTTTTTGTTAAACAAACCGATGAACAACGTGATCTAACCGATGAATACTTGTGATGTAACCGATGAACAAAATTAAAAAGAACGATGAACATTATGATGAACTAATGAACAACGTTTAATGAACAACACTTTTATAATGATTAACAAATGAACAAAAATTTTATTAACGAACAAACCATACGATGAACAAGTTTTTATTGATAAACGATGAACATTGTAATGAACGGTCCTTTTTGGCTCAATCATTTACACCTCGAACAAAATTATAAAGTTATGCTAAATAAAATTTGTGTGTGTTCATAACTTTTTGCCACAAAAATGTTCACAAGAGAACACTTTCTGGCTCAGTCAACACCTCGAACTAATAAACGATAATTATATACGTTTTCATGAATAACTTTACTATCATGCACACATATAAACCATTAAAACCTTTTGTCTTTATCTATCATTAATTACCAAGTCAAATACAAATCTAAATCATAGTTTCTAAATCTATAATCTAGAAGTATATGCATATATAAGAAAAAAAAAGTACTAATAAGCACGTTTTATAATTATGCTAGTAGCAAACCCAATCAGAAACGTGCACATGAAAAATGGTCACACAATACCAAAAGAGCACAAATCAACAGACCTTAACTTCATCATAACTAGATCATTTAGAATTTGTTTTACAAATCTACATTTGGTGATGAATAAGTGAACCGTGTAAGTCAGCCGTTTAGTTCCACAAAGATAATTTAATTTGGATGATGTAGAAAAGATGATAACAAAAAGTGAACAAAGATAATTTAATTTGGATGATGTAGAGAATATGTTAATAAAATGTAAATTTGATTTTGGAGAAAGAGATGGTAGAAAACCCAAATCTATAATTAATTATTAAGTGACGAGGATACCCCTGACATGATCGACCCTTTTAATATATTTTTTTGAATCTGGTCTATTGATTATATATCTAGATCATTAATGATAATCTAACGGCTCAAATTACTTTTTAAAATTATTAACTTTTATCAACTTTTTGATTGATCGCACACCATAGTTTGTAACCAAGTACGTAATATGGAACAACATAACAATATAGTCAAAATCTCACCATCTTCATATTCATATTTTGGGAAGATCTTGAAAAGATGAATATAGAGCAATGTAGAGTGTTTTTGGTTCATGCCTCTTTGGAAACTGGTATTCGTCTATCCAAAATGCAAAGACCGTCAGGATGATGGATAGAGGTTATGTTTGGATCACAACAGCTCTAATCACGATCTTCTTCACACCGTGAATCCTCTACTTGGACTCTTCTTATCTTTGGCATCGCACCTTGTTCACATAGGCAAGAAACGCATGGTAAAGCCGCAACATGAAGGGCTTTACAAAGTGTTGATGATGAATCATTTGACAAATGCGAGTCTTGCATATCCGGGAAGATGACAAGGAAACCTTTTCACATCAAATGGAAAGGGCTACTAATCTACTTGCATTGATACACAATGATGTGTGTGGTCCACTTAGGTGTCAAACGTGGTGCTACCTACTTCTAACCTTTATTGATGATTTCAATCGTTAGGGTTATGTCTATTTACTTAAACATAAACATGAAGTCTTTGAAACATTAAAGGTTTTCAAAAGTGAAGTAGAATTACAACTCGGTAAGAAGATTAAAGATCTTCGATCCGATAGAGGCGGTGAATATATAAGCCAAGAATTCAAAGATTACTTAGTTGAGTGTGGAATTGTCCAGAAACTTACATCTCCTTATACTCCACAACAAAATGGTGTATCTGAAAGGAGAAATTTTACATTACTGGACATGGTACGATCAATGTTTAATCTTACAACTCTTCCTTTAAATTTTTGGGATTATGCCCTTGAAATTGTTGTTCGCATTTTGAATATTGTTCCAACTAAGAAGGTTGTTAAGACTCCATATGAACTATGGACAGTAAAAGCTCCCAACTTTTCTTACTTAAAGGTCTGGGGTTGTGAGGCGTATGTTAAACATGACTCACCAGATAAACTCCAACAAAGATCTATTAAGTGTATCTTCGTAGGATACCCTAAGGAAACTATGGGTTACTACTTCTACTACCCACCTGAGAACAAAGTCATTGTGGCTAGGTATGGAGACTTTCTTGAAAGGAATCTCATATCTTAAGAACTCAGTAGGGGAGTATATGATCTGGAAGATGATCATGAAGATACAACACCGTCTGATGATACTAGCCAACTTCAAGAAGAGGCATAAAGTCTAGGTGCTCCACTTGAAGTTATTCCCATTCGTAGGTCCGAAAGGACTATACGTGCACCTGACCGTCTATGTCTTAACGTAGAGGTGGAGGAAAATATGGTTGGGGATCTTAATGAACCCGTCAACTATAAGGCTGCCATGGCTGATCCTGAAAAGGACAAATGGCAGATTGCTATGAATGGGGAAATGCAATCCATGAAAGAGAATGATGTCTGGATTGAAGTTGAACTTCCTCCCAATGCTAAAGTCATTGGAAGTAAGTGGATCTTCAAGAAGAAAACTGACATGGATAGAAATGTACACACCTATAAGGTTCGTCTGATAGCTAAAGGTTTTACTCAAACCTATGGTGTGGATTACGAGGAGACATACTCTCCTGTAGCAGACATAAGATCTATTAGGATTCTCATAGCTATAGTTGTACACTATGACTATGAGATTTGGCAAATGGATGTCAAAACCGCCTTTCTAAATGGTCGTTTAGATGAAGACATCTATATGGCACAACATGAGGGGTTTGTGAATCTACAATTTCCTAACCGTGTATGCAAGCTTAAAAGGTCCATTTATGGACTAAAGTAAGCATCACGACAATGGAATAAAAGATTTGATGGAGAAATCAAAAGGTTTGGATTTACTCAGAATCTTGTTGAGCCATGTGTATATCACAAAGCTAGTGGGAGTCATGTTACTTTCCTTGTTCTATATGTCGATGACATATTAATCATGAGAAATCATATACCAAGTTTAAATGAGGTGAAAGCCTATCTTGGTAAATGTTTCTCAATGAAGGATTTAGGGGAAGCAACATACATACTCAGAATCAAGTTCTACAGGGATAGATCAAAGCGATTATTGGTTTAAGTCAAAGTGCTTACATTGAAAATATATTGAAGAGATCAATATGCAAAATTCCAAGAAGGGATATTTGCCGATGCAAGTGAATCATGGTTTAAGTAGCAAAGCCTGTGCTTCAACACCTGCAGAGGTGGCACGCATGAAGAAAGTTGCTTATGCTTCGGCTGTAGGATCTATCATGTATGCGGTGCGATGCATAAGACCTGATGTGGCGTTTGCTCAAAACCCGACCACCGATATCAATGTAATCCGGTGAACTTCATCGATCGTTGTTAACATATTCTCAAGTACCTTAGGGCTACAAGAGATATGTTCATAGTGTATGAAGGAAATCGAGCGAACTATGTGTTATAGGTTACCGCGATGTATCCCGAAGTGTGACAAAGATGATACGAAGTCTCAGACGGGTTACATATTTGTCATCAATGGAGGTGCTGTGGATTGGAAGAGCAAGAAACAGACCACTCTTGCAGTGTGTGCTACAGAAAGTGAGTACATATCGGCATGACGACTGCCATGGAAGCTGTTCGGATAAGGAAGTCTGTTTTGGGGCTTGGTGTTATGCCGTCGATTGAAAATGCTATCAAAGTGTATTGTGACGACTCTGCTGTAATCACTTTTGCCCATGAACCTGGAGTCATGAAGGGCACCAAACACTATCCTAGACAATATCACCATGTTCGAGAACAAGTCGGGATAGGTGAAATTGAACAACTCAAAGTTCACACAGATGACAATCTAGTAGATCCTTTAATGAAGGCCTTACCTGGAGAAAAACTTAATCATTTATCTGATAAGTTTGGGCTTCACTTGGCTAGTAGTTTCATGCCCATCTGTGACTAGTATTTCAGATAAAAGGCTATTGTAAATGATAAGGATTTAAAACGCACCTTTTTGAGGGGTCATTTAAGCCCTTAATTGGTCGCTTTTGTATCCGTTACTACTTAATTTCGTTCCTTTTTCACTTTTTAGGTCTCTTGAAGGCAAATTGCTGGAATGACACTTATTCGGACGAAAAGGCGCGAATATACGAATAAAACGGCCAAAGTCAAGAATCGAGACACTCAGTCGCTAGAATCGAAGGGGACGGCGTCGAGTTCTATTTGCGACGCCGTCGAACATGTTTTGTGATGACTCAAGAGCTAAATTGCTTATTTACAAGTGACGGCATCGGTTTTAAAAGAGTAGGCCGCAGCTCGACGGCCTAGATTTGATCCGAGACGGCGAGATCGAGCGACGGCGTCGAGGCGGGCGCGGCGGCGTCACGGGCATAAGGTGAGGCCGTCACAATGATAACGTGGTCAAGACAAAACCTAATGACGGTGACCCGATGGCGTCATAATTAAAGAGTGATGCCGTCAGCTTGTAACACTATATATAGAATCCGAATTTTTCGCTTTAGGGAGGTAGTTTTGTGGAGTAAAACCTAAACCGAACCAAGGTCATCTTGTACATTATTTAGGGTTCCATACCCTATCTTACATCAAGATAAGTGTTTTATCATTGATTCAATTACGTCTTCAATTGATTGTGTGTATGCTTGCATGTTCTCCATGTCCGACTAATTTACTTGTGTGTTTGCTTAGGTAATATGAAGCCTAGTTATTGATTATTGATTGGTTGTCTCTTATCTTAATTGTGATTGACCTAGTATTGCGATAGGTCATTCGTTATGTTATTAATGCTTGATTAATCTTTGTGAACCTTAGCATATAGTTACTAGTGGAATTGTAGGCTAAACATCCAAAGAATACCTTAGTGTTAAGTTTATGAATCCTAGAGATTTCGTAGTCATTAACCTTTGGTAGCTTCAAAGAGTTAGGGATAAATGCATACCCTACGACCTTAGAAACACAACGCGTTAAGAATAAGGACGTGACAATTCAACCATCAATAGGAGATAACTAGGGAGTAATAAAATCTAAGTAAACACATTTTTAATCATCATACGAGCACACAACAATAGACATAGACTACCCCTAGCTTAGTTAATTAGATAATTAGACAAGTAGAGTAATCGGTAGAAATACCAACCCCCAAATCCAAACCCCGAGATTCATACCTTTCCATTTCCTAAAAAATAAAAAAAGATAAAAAAATAATCTTCCTCAACCCCAACCTTAGCGTAGTAACTTCTCACTAGCATTCCTATTCCCCTAGAGAACGATATCAATACCCGTGGCTTACCCTAATACTACACTACAATGATTAGGTTCAATGCCTAGGGAGTTGAAAAACTTGCTCGATGAAAAGGAAGTTCCTTTGACCTTGAACGCGTTGTGTAAGCGTATCAAGTTTTTGGCGCCGTTGCCGGGGAATAGAATAGCTAGTTAGGAGTCCACCTCGTTTAGGTTTCCTTGCTTGATTCCTATCAAATAAGCTTTGTTTTCTTTCTCATTTTAGCTTCCTCATAGTCTATCCCCTTCTTCGTGACCTTTGTTCGTAATCCCATCACTTTTCATCATGGAAGGTGATAATCAACCACCACTCATCAACCCACCACCAAATGACCCGCCAAGAGGCCGTACTCTTGGTGAATACTCGAGACCAAGCCTCCTAGGCTATAGGAACATCATTGAGCTTCCCGAGCAAGCCCAAACTACGGCCCTGCGATCCGACACCATCCGGTTGGTGCAAAACGGATGTGCATTCCATGGACTTCGTTCCGAAGATCCTAATCAGCATCTTAAGGATTTCCTTAAAATTATCGATTCCATCGACCTCGATGCTACTACTCGGGAGACCACGCATCTGCATCTCTTCCAATTCTCTCTATGGGACCAAGCTAGTAATTGGCTTAAGCAACTTCCCGCCAGCTCCATCTCAAGTTGGGATGATCTCACCTCTCGTTTCCTTGCTCAAATTTTCCCACCGGGGAGAACTACTAAGCTTAGGAATGAAATCTTGATGTTCCAACAACGTCAAGGTGAATCTCTCTATGAAGCATGGACTCGATTCAAGGACTTACTCCATAGAGTCCCTAATCATGGAATTGATCTTTGGCTTCAAGTCCAACTCTTCTACGATCATGTCAACTTCCCCACTAAGTGATCCATTGACCAAGCGGCCGGTGGAAAACTTAGTGATCTCACCGCAGAAGAATCGTGGGGTATAATAGAGGACCTTGCTCTCTATGACAACGAAAGTTGGAATGACCCCCGTAAGTTGCCCAAAACCGTAAAGGCAATCTCCTTGCCTCCCATTGACTCAAAATCTTCCGACCGTAGGATGCTTGAGCTTGAAGATCAAGTTAAATGCCTAATGAGCTCCTACAAAAATCCTAAGTCTTCACGCCAAGTGAATAAAGTTTCTTCATTGTGTGAGTCGTGTAGTGGTACTCATAACAAGCGCACTTGCACAAGACTCCCCGAACAAGCTTCCGTTGCATCCTCGCGTACTAATGGAGCAGGAGGAAGATTCCTTACAACACCTGGACCTAGGACTTTTAATGACGCCCGAGAAGCATGGAAGGGCAAGCCCGACTTTTATTGGGGACAAACCAAATAATTCACATCTAATGATTTCTCATGGCCCCCATCTCACGGCCCTAACCAACAAAACATAGAAGGGATGTTGAAACACCTAGTCGCATCCCAAGAAGCTCAAATAATTAAGCTCTCGGACCGTTTTAACCAACAACAAGCCGAGATGGATAGGAAGATAGATAACCTTTTGAAAGCCATGACCAATAGTGATAGGAAGGTTAATGATATCTCAACTCCCGAAGCTTCCGGTGTAGAGATTAAGGACCCAAGTAAGTTAGCTAAGCACGTTCAATTCGTCAATACCATCACCTTAGTAAAACCTAATAGAACAAATGATGAAGTGAACTGTGAAATGGTACTTGAGGTTAGTGAAACACCTAGGAATGAAACAACCGAGGTAGTAGACGAAGTAGGCAATGACTATTTCAATAAGTTTCCTACGGAAGAAGAATTCTCTCGTCACCCACACTTAGTACATGACCTCCGTCACATGTATGTTAGGAGAAGCCCTAGGATCAAGTTTGGGAACCCTTGGAATCTTAACATACCATGTTGCATAGGACACCTTTTCGTGGCAAAGGCCTACATTGATCGCAAGTCCCGATAAATATCATGACTAGCACCTACTATAATTGGGTAATGAAGAAGCCTATCCCAACTAGGCAAGATCCCAATAATCCTAGGGTTAGTTGCAACTTTCTTGGTGGAGTTAAGGGATTGCCCGTTTATGTAGGCAGTTTCACGTTTCCTACGGATTTCATAATAGTGGATGATATTAGTACGGCCATAGATCCTAGCTTATCCCACGTTATTCTAGGAAAGCCTTTCATAGAAAACACTGGGATGACTTATGATCCGTCGTTAGGAATAGTTAGATTCAAGGATGAGACCGATGATGTAGCCTACCAAATGCCCTTTAAGATTGAAAACTTTTCACCACTATCCAATGATGAAATTGAAAACTTTTCACCACTATCCAATGATGAAAAAGAACTTAAGCTATCGGTCTACTATAGGAATGAGAAAGATAAGGAGAAGGGAGTTGATTATGTGATGAATAAGATTTTCGGGTTCTATAAGGATTGCTTGAACTTAGGACCAGAGTATAGAACCGAGTGAGGAGAGGACGACCTTTTAGAAAGGTGCATCATAGGGCACTTTTACAACATGGAATCCCCTAATAGAGACCGTCATAAGGTAGAAGGTGATGGTAATGAAGTCACGTAGGGGCACGACTTCGAGTCTAGCTACAAGACTCATAAATAAAGAAAAGCGCTTCGTGGGAGGCAACCCATGCTTAATTGTTTGCTTGTTTGTGTGTTGTGTATGTTTTATTGATTGCTTATTCTCATGTTTAAATTTGTAAAATGCTTTATTTTGTCTTTAACCTCGCCTTAATTACATATAAAGGTATTTTACATAAGGGATAAGTGTAGGGAGGATTACACACGCTTTCAAAAGAAACGTGAACATGAGAATTTCAATTAATTAAAAGATATACATGTGTGTTTGTTCGAGTCAAATGCTTGTATCGAGTCATAATGGATGTTTTGCGAAATTTTTCCATATTTTAAAGATAAATTTTTTCCGAAAAATCACGCACCGCTTCTATCGGATAACTGACGGCGTCAGATCGCAACTGATGGCGTCGGGAGGAGCGAAACAACTTATTACTTTTTCTCGTTTTCGAGCTACTTATAAATTTTGGAATTTTCCGGTCTTAATTTTCTAGAAAATCAGTAAACATCCATTTCACAAGCATTATATCCTAGTTTAGTAGAGTTATATATATATATATATATATATATATATATATATATATATATATATATATATATATATATATATATATATATATATATATATATATATATATATATATATATATATATATATATATATTACCACCGATTTTACGCCAAGGTTTTGTTTGTTTTCTTCAAGTGTGCGGTTTAATTTAACAAGAAGAAGATACATAAGATGAGAAGGAGCTTTTCACGCAAACATTCTTCTTGAAGAAAGATGTAACCACCACTTCACACGGATCCTACCGAGCTAATCAGGGGAGTACTAGTTTCTTTCTTTTTTTAATTACCTTCCATTATCATAAGTTTGATACTTTCAGGGAACATTGGGAACAATGTTCAGTTTAAGTGAAGGGAGGGAAAATAAAACGGGAACTTTAAAACTATGCTTATCTTTGATTATTTGCCTTGTCCAATTGCATTTGTGTAATAAACCATGAGAAATATCGGTTAGGGTAATTTTGGCACCAAATTTAAAAATTTTCATGATATATAGGAGTGGGCCATTAGTCTTAATAAAGCATCTCATGGATAGGAAATTATATGACTAGCATAAAACCCTTTACCACTTAAATTCCACCCAAATGTGAGGATCGCCTTAGATTTGTAGGAATTAAAGCATTCATCTTTAATGCTTAGAGTGTGAACCGGTAGTATAATAGATTCTAGAACTTGTTTTGTGATGCATTCCGAGATCGCTAGTAAGACTACACTTGTGTAGTTAGGAATAACTAAATGATAAGAGGCATTAGGATAACCCTTGTTTGATACTGTAATATAATTACTTCTTCCACATTGGTTGAGTAATTCCCCACACCTTTCCTTTGTACTCATTTTTAGTACACGATACCCTAGTTAACCCCTCGAGCCTATCCTTTTAGCGGTTCTCGTGATGTTTTGGTTTTCTGGAATATCAATGAAGAGCATTTTTTACAATCTACCCCCAAATGTACACCCAAATCGCCTTATCCTACCTTGTATGCACTCACTTTTAGTGCATTATTGTTATCACACTAAACCCTTAGTTTAATTATCTAGTTGCTTGCATAAGTTGCTAAGTCGAGTCATATCCTTTGTACACAGTTTTGGGACGATTGGGACTTATGGGAAAAGTTAAATTTTATGGAATGACGGGAAGGGAACGTTAAATTCAAATTCCCTTTATTTGCGTAATAATGTACTCCAAGTGTTTTGATCTTTTCAATTCGGGTCAAATTAGTGTTAGAGTAATAAAAACTCAAGTGTAGAGATGTGCCTATAAATCCCTATCATTTTGATGTTATCGTAGAGGATGGTAGAGTAAAAGTGTATAGAAAAAAAAATAAAAAAAATAGAAAAAAAGAGAAAAAGAAAAAAAAATAGTGTTAAAAAAAATTTGAAAAAAACATACGGGCTACCATCCTACGTCTATCTTTAAATTTATGTTTGTTTGTTTCAGTTATCTAGAGTTTAGAGTGTCGAGTTTTAGCTTAGCAACGCCATTCTTCGCATGCTTGTAACATAAAGATTTTTGACTTGCCACCACTAAATCGCCTATCCCACCAAACCATTTGTTTCCCTACCGTAAGCCTAACGTTACAACCTTTTAAAAGACCTCTTGGATAGTCTTTACTAGGTGCTTACGCCAAAGCGATGGAGGTTTAATCTAGTCTCAAGCCTATGGTAATCTATGTACTAGGACAGGTTAATGAGTGTTTATCTTCCATTTCCAACTTGTTATATTTCATATACACCCGAGAGATGTGAGTATCCAAACACCCCATGTGAGGTGATAGTATGTATTTTCCGTGCTTGTTATGACTTTTGCGGGGCTTATATGTGTTGTGGATCGTTATAAACTAATGCTTCATGACCCCTAACTTATAAAATAATTGGCTAAAAGCACATTTGCTTGAGGACAAGCAAATACCAAGTGTTGGGATATTTGATAAGGATTTAAAAGGTACCTTTTGAGGGTCATTTAAGCCCTTAATTGATCACTTTTGTATCCGTTACTACTTAATTTCATTCCTTTTCACTTTTAGGTCTCTTGAAGGCAAATTGTTATAATGACACTTATTCGGACGAAAAGGTGCGAATATACAAAGAAAATGGCTAAAGTCAAGAATCGAGACACTCAGTCGCTAGAACTTAAGGGGCGGTGTCGGGTTCTATTTGCGACGCCGTCGTAACATGTTTTGTGACGACTTAGTAGCCAAATTGCTTATTTACAAGTGACGGCATCGGTTTTAAAAGAGTAGGCGTCGCAGCTCGACGGCCTAGATTTGATCCAGACGGCGTCGAGATCAAGGCGACGTCGTCATAGGCATAAGGTGACGCGTGACAATGCTAACGGGCCAAGACAAAAACTAATGACGGCGACCGACGCGTCACAATTAAAGAGTGACGCCGTCGCAGCTTGTAACACTATATATAGAATCCAAATTTTTAGTTTTAGGGAGGTAGTTTTGTGGAGTAAAACCTAAACCGAACCAAGGTCAGTCTTGTACAAGATTTTAGGGTTCCATACCCTATCTTACATCAAGATAAGTGTTTTACTTCATTGATTCAATTATGTCTTCAATTGATTGTGTGTATGCTTGCATGTTCTCCATGTTCGGCTAATTTACTTGTGTGTGCTTAGGTAATATGAAACCTAGTTATTGATTATTGATTGGTTGTCTCTTATCTTAATTGTGATTGACCTAGTATTGCGATACGTCATTCGTTGTGTTATTAATGCTTGATTAATCTTTGTGAACCTTAGTATATAGTTACTAGTGGAATCGTAGGCTAAACATCCAAAGAATACCTTAGTGTTAAGTTTATGAATCTTATAGATTTCATAGTCATTAACCTTTGGTAGCTTCAAAGAGTTAGGGATAAACGCATACCCTACGACCTTAGAAACACAACGCGTTAAGAATAAGGACATGACAATTCAACCATCAATAGGAGATAACTAGGAGTAATAAAATCTAAGTAAACACATTTTTAATCATCATACGAGCACACAACAATAGACATAGACTACCCTAGCTTAGTTAATTACATAATTAGACAAGTAGAGTAATCGGTAGAAATACCAACCCCAAATCCAAACCCCGAGATTCGTACCTTTCCATTTCCTAAAAAATATAAAAAGATAAAATAATAATCTTCTGCAACCCCAACCTTAGCGTAGTAACTTCTCACTAGCATTCCTATTCCCCTAGAGAACAATATCAATACCCGTGGCTTACCCTAATACTACACTACAACGATTAGGTTCACAACCTAGGGTGTTGAAAAACTTGCTTGACGAAAAGGAAGTTCCTTTGACCCCGAACGCGTTGTGTAAGCGTATCAGCAAACATTATTATTCAAATGAAATAAAGTATTTTGTTATGTTTATTATTCATTTATTATAATGTTATCCTATATTTTCATGTTTAAACCCTTGAATAACTTAAGTTATTCTAAATAGTCTATTGTCGATCAATAACATGGGAATGATATTGAACTAAGACAAATCTGAGTTTTAGTTAGGATATACTTGAAAGTATATTTATGCGAAGCATGACTAATTTTAGATGATATATAATGGATTGAATATAGGACCGATAATGCTCGATTGTACATGTTTTTAGTAGCGTTATGTGTGCTTTTGTATATGTTATTTGGTTATATTTATACGATTTCGGTTTAATCGCATCAAAAGATGTTTGTCTAGTGTTTATAACCAAGTGCAGAGAAACGGAAGGAAAAGTAAAGGAATGTTCAACAATTAGAAGATTCCCGTTTCAGTGAAGCATGTCAAGCACAAATCAGTATCTCAAGTACCATAGAAGACCAAGGTGATTGAAGAACCAAGTTCTACAAGTCAAAACGAAGTAAATATCAATTTTCCGTAACTCAGGAAGACCAACCGGATCGGTTGCAATAGCAATCGGATCGGTTGGAAGATGACCAGAAAGTGCCCAAGACGCCCATCAAACCATTCGGTTGCCGCCCGCAACCGATACGGTTGGAGCCTTTGTAGAAGACCAACCGGATCGGTTGGTCATGTGACCGATCCGGTTAGAGAGCCTGTTTCTGCCAAATCTTCATCACTAAGTTTCCCCTTTGCATCCAAACGATTCTAGGTCCTTCCCTTGGTGTATTCTAGTCCCTTCCTAACTCCTTGGAGGCCAAGTTCAGCAATTAATACCCTAGGCCTTGGAATTAGTATAAATAGAGACTTCTTGTGAGCATATGAGACACACACTTCAATATAACTCTCTCTACTCATCAAACAAAGCTCTTAAGCTCTCAAATTCGTCCTTAGAAGTCCAGGAATGTTTGGAGTTCCAGAAGTTCTACATTTGGAGGCCAAAACACCAAGGAGTCTACCCCAATACTTTGGGAATCATTACTTCACCATTTGTAATCTTATTCCAAGCATTGTAAGACTCTTAATTATGTTTTCTAATGTTCAAAGTTCTGAGTTTATGTTCATGTTTGCTATGAGTGGCTAGTTTCTTTATACACTTTCTTAAATGATGTTGATTATCATATGATTAGTTAGTGATTGTGTTAACATATTTTAATTCAATTTCAAGTTGATTCTAAGATCCAATTGTGCTAAGTTTCATAGTGACATTTGTTAATCAAGTTTGACTAGTTGATAGTAATTGTAGAGGTCGAAAGAACTTATTGTTATTCAACTAGTTATAATCATTTTGTCTATGGATGATTGTTTTTACCCATTATTCTTGATTAAACAAAGGAACTAAGGTGTGGTTGTAATAAAAATGCTTTTTGATTATCAAATTGGATTGATTGGAAACATTTAAGAGGTCGTAAGATTAGTTGTTGATAATCAATTGTAGCCTTTTGTCTATAATCGGTTACCTTTTGTATTGACCATTTCTTAAACAATTTGATAAAACAAGTGGATGTTTTTATGTTTAAGTTTATGAAAATAAACTTATGAAACTTGAATTGATCTTGAATTGATTGGTTAAACTTAATGCTTTTTTTTATGAACTAAAATCTTGACGAAGGTTTAACTTGTAAGAACAATAGATTAGAACACCAACTAATTATCACAACCAACATGTTAAGAGGTTAGCACAATCACACTAATCAAGGATGAGAAACTAGTTTAAGCAAGTGTAGTTTTTAATCATCTGAATTTCATTATATCTATTTACGTTGTTATATGTTTTGGATTATCTTAGTTGATTCAAGCTTGTTAATCAGATTCACTCAAATCCCTGCGAACGATCCCGACTTACCTTTATAATCTTGCTATAACGGACGAGTGCACTTGCTCGTATGTCTTATTGGTAAAATTGGTAATTCACCCTTTATAAATTTAAAACTTGTACACACGTAGCACATCAAGTTTTTGGCGCGGCGCCGGGATTTGATTGTGTTTGACAAGTTTTGAATCCACATCACGATTTTGAATCCAATCAATCCGATTTATTCAAAAAAACCGGTTACCTCAAAACCATTCAACCTAACCGATCGGTCACAACCAACCGGTCATCCTCAAAACCATATCAAAACTATTTTCGTTCTAACCGATTCGGTCATTGTATGAACACTCCCAACCGAACCAATTTCATTTACCAACCCCGAAGAAGAAGAAGAACACCTTTCATACCCTTAGCCGATCGTGTACCAAGAGTACCAAACCCACCGTTTGATAACCTCGTAGAAGCAAAAGTCGTTTACAACCCTTTCACCAATTTATCTTTTCCCATGGCGGACGATCAACCCATGTGGGGAACCAACCGAGCCGTAGCACCAACCCCTGGGAGTGCTATTGTTGCTGTCAACCTTGGTGACAACTTCACCGTGAAGGGTCATCATCTTTCCATGATCAAAGACCGTCAATTCGATGGCCGTGCACGGGCCGATCTGCATAAGCACATTGCGGAATTCATTGAAATTTGCGGCATATTTCGTTATGGCGACACCGATGTCAATGCCATCAAACTCAAATTTTTTCCATCATCACTTGAAGGAGATGCTAAAGTATGGTACAATGAATTAACCCCAGGAATTATCAACACTTGGGAGGAGATGAGGCAAGCCTTTGTAAGCCGATTCTTTCCACCTGCCATGTTTGATCGATTAATGGGAGAAATTCGTGCTTTCACACAAAATCCCAATGAATCACTTGTCGAAGCTTGGCTTCGAATGAAAGATTTGCTTCGTAGTTGTCATGGACATGGATTATCCAAATGAACCATTATCCAAATCATTTACCATGGACGAGATGAAATCACTCAAGGCATCCTTGATGCTGCAGGAATTTTTCTCTATAAGACTCCTAACGATGCACACCAATTACTAGAAGATCGAGTACTTATCAAACTCGATTGGTCTAAAGATTCCAAAACCAAACCTCTTCGAAAAACCGTTGATTTTGTCGAAAACACCGATACCTCAAAACTCATGGAGAAAATGGAAGCCTTAACCTCAAAAATCGACTCGCAATACAAAGATATCAAAGAAGAAATGAAGGAAATGCGAGACGGATGCAACAATTATGGAGGAAATCACCCATCGTTTGAGTGCGACGATAAACCTATGGGTGGACCTAACGAAGGAGAAGCAAATTTTGTCCAAGGAGGATATCGTAATTATTACGGTCGAGGAGGATGATCGTAGTAGCAAATTATGTACGGAGGATCGAAATTATTACGGTCGAAAAATTGGCAAGACCGCCGACCAAGGGATGACAACCGTGATTCTCAACCTCGAATCGACAATCCGCCACCACAAAACTCCGAAAAAAGATGGAAGAATCCGAATTCAAAAACCATGAGAGAATTCGTGGTCGCTCAAAATCTGCAAATGATTTTATCAAAATCAATTTTTCAATCTCAAAGCCAAAGTTGAGCGAGACGGAAAAATCATCAAGCATCTATCCAAGATCTTGAAAACAAATTTGGCGATTTTCTCGACCAACATTCCTCTCGACCATCCGGTTCGCCGCCAAGTAACACCCAATCCAACCCAAAACCATCAAATGATAAGATGTACCGTCCACCACAAACGAAATGAGCATATCAATGTTGTCTTCACAAGAAGTGGTCTCGTCGATCCACCACCAAATCCTAATGAAAATACTCCTATCACCGAAGATAGTGAGGATGAAGCCGAGGAAACCAACACAACTCAAACCACCAAAAAGAAAACCACCCCATCTGTCAATGCGTACACACCAAAAATTCCAAATCCTCAATGCCTTAAGAAAGAAAAAATGGAAGAGCGTTATAAGAAGTTCATCGAAATAATCAAAGAGGTTAGACTCAATGTTCCTCTCGTTGATGTCTTAGCCGGAATGCCCAATTACGGGAAATTCTTGAAAGAACTTCTTAATAACAAAAGCAAGCTAGAGCAAATATCAGCTACCTTCCTTAACGAAGAATGCTCAGCCATTTTCCAAAACAAGATCCCATCAAAGCTCGGAGATCATGGGAGCTTTCTTATTCCATGTACTTTCGGGAATAATATTCAATGCAATGCTTTAGCCGATCTTGGCGCAAGTATCAATTTGATGCCTTATTCACTGTATTCCAAGTTAGGCAATAATAGCCTTAAACCAACAAAAATGAGCATTCGATTAGCAAATCATTCTTATCAATATCATGTTGGTATTGCCGAGAATATGCTTGTTCAAGTCGGTAAATTCATTTTTCCCGTAGACTTTGTAATCTTAGAAATGGAAGAAGATAGTAAAGTCCCACTCATCTTAGGAAGACCTTTCCTAAATACCGCTGATGCAATCATCAAAGTGAAAGGAAAAGAACTCAACCTTGGAGTTGGAGAAGATCAAATCACTTTTCTAATTGATAAAGCGATGCGCTATCCACGTTCCAGTGATGACACTTGTTTCAACATCGATGTTATCGATGAAGTCACTGACGAAGAATTGGATGCATTACTTGACGAATCTGATCCATTCATGACTACTTCTGAAAAAATCAATGAAACAGACTTTGACAAAGAGTTTGATGATTTCATGAAAGTAGAATTCGAATGAGATAACACGGAGGAGGAAGAAATGGAGGAGGAAAATTTTGAAGCAATAACTTTCGATGACGAGATGAGAATAAAATCCTCTATCGAAGAACCACCAACTGATCTCGTGCTTAAACCTCTGCCTGATCATCTTGAATATGCTTACTTGGAGGAAAACTCACTTCTTCCAGTAGTTATATCTTCATTACTCGAGGCCAATGAGAAAGAAAGTTTAGTTTCGTCCTCAAAATCACAAACAAGCTTTCGCTTGAAAACATCGACATCCCGAATTAGTCCCAATTTCTACAAACACAAAATCAATTTCAAATATGGAGTCAAACTCGTTGTTGAACGTCAACGTCGACTCAATCCCAACATGAAAGAAGTTGTCAAAAAGGAAATCATAAAACTTCTCGATGCTGGTATAATTTACCCAATCGAAGATAGTCCTTGGGTGAGTCCCGTTCACTATGTTCCCAAGAAAGGAGGAATGACGATTGTGACTGATGAACGGAATGAACTAGTTCTGACTAGAACTGTCACTGGCTGGCGCGTTTGTATTGACTATCGGAAATTAAACAAAGCCACCAGAAAAGATCACTTTCCGCTCCCGTTCATGGATCAAATGCTTGAAAGACTAGCGGAAATAAATTCTTTTGTTTCCTCGATGGATTTTCGGGGTATTTCCAAATACCAATCGATCCTAATGACCAAGAAAAGACCACTTTCACTTGTCCTTTTGGAACCTCGCATATCGGCGTATGCCTTTTGGTCTTTGTAATGCACTGCGACTTTTCAAAGGTGTATGATATCCATATTTCAAGACATACTCGAAACCTCCATGGAAGTTTTTATGGATGAATTTTCAGTCTTCGGAAACTCATTTGAAGCTTGTCTTTCCAATCTTGATAAAATCCTCGAAAGATGCGAAGTCGCACACCTTGTCCTTAATCGGGAAAAATGTCACTTCATGGTGACCAAGGAATTGTGCTTGGCCACAAGATCTCCAAGCAGAGCATGGAAGTAGATAAAGCAAAATTCGACATTATCACGAAACTACCACCACCAACTAACGTTAAAGCCGTTAGAAGTATTTTAGGACATGCCGGTTTCTACCGCTGTTTTATCAAATATTTTTCAAAAATATCCCGTCCGATGACAAAACTTCTTGAGAAGGAATCCATCTTTGACTTCAATGCTGATTGCATAAAAGCTTTCAAAACGTTGAAATCTCAACTAACTAGTGCTACGATCATGGTTTCACCTAATTGGTCACTACCCTTCGAACTTATGTGCGATGCCAGCGATTTTGCTGTTGGAGCCGTCTTAGACCAACGAGAAGGAAAACACTTTCGGCCCATATATTTTTCTAGCAAGACACTGAATAGTGCTCAGCAAAATTATATTGTCACCGAAAAGGAATTATTGGCCGTAGTTTTCGCGTTCGACAAATTCCGATCCTACCTTGTGCTCTCGAAAACAGTCGTGTTCACCGATCACTCGGCACTCAAATATCTGTTCACTAAGCAAGATGCTAAACCGCGTCTTATCCGATGGATTCTGCTACTTCAAGAATTTGACATCGAGATCAAAGATAAGAAAGGAGCAGAGAATCTAGCCGCTGATCATTTATCACGTCTGGAAAATCCAGATCTTGAGAAGTTAAAGGAAGAAGAAATCGATGACTACTTCCCTGATGAAACTCTCATGACCGTCGATGGAAATGACGATCCTTGGTTTGCTGACTTTGCGAACTATCTCGCTGGAGGAATTCTCATAAAAGGTTTAACTCACGCTCAAAGGAGCAAATTCTTTTCGGAACTTAAATACTACTTTTGGGAAGAACCATATCTTTTCAAAATGTGTCCTGGCGGAATGATCCGAAGATGTGTTTCTGGTTCCGAAACCCGCAAGATTCTTGACGAATGTCATCATGGTCCAACTGGGGGACATTATGGTCCTTCCACCACGGCTAAAAAAGTTTTTGATGCTGGATTCTATTGGCCAACAATATTCAAAGAAGCACATACACTTGTTCAGAATTGTGATGCTTGCCAAAGAACCACCAATCTTTCACGCAGAGACGAAATGCCGTTGACAAGCATCCAAGTGTGTGAAATATTCGATATTTGGGGAATTGATTTCATGGGACCATTTCCTAAATCCCACAAATACGAATACATTCTCGTTGCTATAGATTACGTGTCCAAATGGGCAGAAGCTGAAGCTTTACCAACGAACGATGCTCGCGTCGTCGTTAATTTTCTCAAAAAGCTTTTTGCTCGTTATGGAATCCCCAAAGCCTTGATAAGCGATCGAGGAACCCATTTCTGTAACCAACAAATGGAGAAAACCATGAAAAGATATGGAGTTCATCATCGATTCGCGACAGCTTATCACCCACAAACCAGTGGCCAAGTTGAAAACACCAACAAGGCTCTTAAAAGAATACTCGAGAAAACAGTGAAGGACAATCCTTCAGTGTGGTCGAAGAAACTTGACCATGCTTTGTGGGTGTTTCGTACGGTTTACAAAACTCCTATTGGCACAACTCCTTATAGACTCATGTATGGAAAAACTTGTCAATTGCCGTTCGAAGTTGAACATCGTGCTTACCGGGCTCTCAGAAACTGTAACACCGATATCAAAATAGCTGGAGAGAAGAGATTCTTGCAATTGCACGAACTCGACGAATTAAGACTCCGAGCTCACGAAAATTCTAAACTGTATAAAGCTAGAACAAAAGCTTATCACGACAAAAAGCTAAGGGTTCGAAAAGAATTCAAAGCCGGAGATAAAGTTCTGCTTTTCAACATGAAATTCAAATTCAAAGCTCCTAAATTACAACCAAGATGGTTTGGACCATATAACGTTAAACATGGATATCCATCCGGTTATGTCGAACTTTATGACAAACAAGGTGGAAGTTTCATTGTTAATGGGCACCGAATCAAATTATACTATGATAAGGAGCAAATGAATGAACTATCAGTTGAGACAGTTTTCCCTGAAAATGAATTCGAAACCATCACCTTCGTAGCACCTTTTCCAGGAAGAATCCCACAAATTGTTCATTGGAAACCATCTGCTGAGTTCATCTGGAATGATATTGATGCTACTGGTGAAGAATTCATGTATATCCCGGAACTTTTCAAAATGTTCAAGGCTTCATCTGTGCCAAGTAAACCCGGGAAGATTCGAGTCAGGCTGATGACTCGTTAATAAAAAAAGCGCTTCTCGGGAGGCAACCCGTGTGGTTTCCGATTTGATTTTCTGTGGTCACGCCCCAAAGTTTAAACCTTTGGTTGAACTTAAGTGTGGGGGTGCCACAACTTAACAAAACTCTTTTATTTGTATATAAGATTTTGTGCAGGTAATGATTACTCCAGTGGACGCTAAGAAAGAAGAAAATTAAGCTGACAAACTCATTGAAATAACTGGTTTCATCTCTATTTTCCCTATTTCTATACTTTGAAGTTCGTTTTTCACATTGGGGACAATGTTTAACTTAAGTGTGGGGGGGTGGGGGGTGGGGTGAATAGGAAAATTAGAGTTTTCAAGCTTAAAATTAAAATTTTGTTTGCCCTTGTGATCTAGTTATTTTTCACGCTTTTAGGATAATATATTACAATATCTGGATCAAACCACTGGTAAAACTGGTAATATTTGAAACTTTGATATGTGTTCCGATTAATATTGCAATCCATTCTGGGATCGATAAACATTTGCTAGCATAAATTATAGCCCTTTCCACTAAATTGTGAGGATTTGAGCCCGTTATATATAAAGCATACATCTTTTATGCTTGAATCTATTGCTATGAGTGTGCCGGTGATTTTATTTATTCTAGAACTTGTGCTTGTAAATCATTACCAGACCGCAGTGAGATCGCATTCGTGCGATATAAGTAAATTCGTGTGATAAAGAGGCACCTTAGGATTTAACCCAAACGGCCTTCCATTTTTCATATCATGCTATATTAGCTAGCCACTCTGGTTAGTTAACCACCTACATGGACCCATTTGTAGCACTCATCTTTAGCGCTAGATACCCCTAGTTACACCCTCTAAGCCATCCTTTTCATTTTTGTTTCATCCAGAAAAATACAAAAAGATTTTACACTTTAAACCTTAGCCTAACCCTGGTCAATGTCTAAACGGTTGGTTGCTAGTCACATGGAAAGTGAAGATTGTTCAAATGATTATGAGTACCGCATCTTGTTAGTTGAGTGAGCCATTTCATATGTTCAAAAAAAAAATGTTGAAAGTATGAATATATTAGCCAATGTGCTATGTTCGAAGAAAAATTGTCATGGCAAAGCAAAACAAAGAGTTATGGAAATCTGAAGAAAAGAAAATGAAGCTATAATCATTTATTGGTTTGCGGATTGTTTGGTAGCTAGCAACACGGGTATTAGACTTGATTCTATTTTTATTTTAACACCAATTTCATAAACATTCCCATGCCATATCCATACCCTTAACCCTAAGCCATAACATTATAACCCGAATAAAAGTCCTCTTTAGATGTTTTTGCTTGGTGCTCACGCCACATCGGTGGAGTTTTGTTTCTGGTACAAGTTTATGGTAATAATCTAATCATGACTGAGCAATGAGTGTGATTTATCTTGTTACTCCACTAAAAATTGAGTGATTGAGTGAATTATATTTCGTTCCTTTTTCGTGAGGTGTTTTGAAATGTTAAATCATGCAAGAAAATCATTGGATATTGTCAAACATCTTAAAAGTTTCACTCTTAAAAAGCATAATTGATGAATCTTCTCTCGTACTTGTACTTGGTTGATTTGCATCACTTTTTTTTAATCATGATCTTGTACCAAAGGATGTTTTCCTAGATTTGCTTGAGGGCAAGCAAAGTTTAAGTGTGGGGAATTTGATAACGCCGATTGTACATGTTTTTAGTAGCGTTATGTGTGCTTTTGTATATGTTATTTGGTTATATTTATGCGATTTGGGTGTTAATCGCATCAAAAGATGTTTGTCTAGTGTTTATAACCAAGTGCGAGAAAGCGAAGGAAAAGTAAAGGAATGTTCAACAATTAGAAGATTCCGTTTTCATTGAAGCATGTCAAGCACAAATCGGATCTCAAGTACCATAGAAGACCAAGGTGATTGAAGAACCAAGTTTTACAAGTCAAAGGAAGTAAATATCAATTTTCCGTAACTCGGAAGACCAACCGATCGGTTGCAATAGCAATCGGATCGGTTGGAAGATGACCAAAAAGTGCCCAAAAGCCCATCCAACCGTTCGGTTGCCGCCCGCAACCGATACGGTTGGAGCCTTTGTAGAAGACCAACCAGATCGGTTGGTCATGTGACCGATCCGGTTGGAGAGCGTGTTTCTGCCAAATCTTCATCACTAAGTTTTCCCTTTGCATCCAAACGATTCTAGGTCCTTCCCTTGGTGTATTCTAGTCCCTTCCTAACTCCTTGGAGGCCAAGTTCAGCAATTAATACCCTAGGCCTTGGAACTAGTATAAATAGAGACCTCTTGTGAGCATATGAGACACACACTTCAATATAACTCTCTCTACTCATCAAACAAAGCTCTTAAGCTCTCAAATTCGTCCTTAGAAGTCCTGGAAAGTTTGGAGTTCCAGAAGTTCCACATTTAGAGGTCAAAACTCCAAGGAGTCTACCCCAATACTTTGGGAATCATTACTTCACCTTTTGTAATCTTATTCCAAGCATTGTAAGACTCTTAATTATGTTTTCTAATGTTCAAAGTTCTGAGTTTATGTTCATGTTTGCTATGAGTGGCTAGTTTTTTTTTTTTATAAACTTGCTTAAATGATGTTGATTATCATATGATTAGTTAGTGATTGTGTTAACATGTTTTAATTCAATTTCAAGTTGATTCTAAGATCCAATTGTGCTAAAGTTTCATAGTGACATTTGTTAATCAAGTTTGACTAGTTGATAGTAATTGTAGAGGTCGAAAGAACTTATTGTTATTCAACTAGTTATAATCATTTTGTCTATGGATGATTGTTTTACCCATTATTCTTGATTAAACAAAGGAACTAAGGTGTGGTTGTAATAAAACGCTTTTGATTATCAAATTGGATTGATTGGAAACATCTAAGAGGTCGTAAGATTAGTTGTTGATAATCAATTGTAGCCTTTTGTCTATAATCGGTTACCTTTTGTATTGACCATTTCTTAAGCAATTTGATAAAACAAGTGGATGTTTTGTGTTTAAGTTTATGAAAATAAACTTATGAAACTTGAATTGATCTTGAATTGATTGGTTAAACTTAATGCTTGTTTTATGAACTAAAATCTTGTGAAGGTTTAACTTGTAAGAACAATAGTTTAGAACACCAACTAATTATCACAACCAACATGTTAAGAGGTTAACACAATCACACTAATTAAGGATGAGAAACTAGTTTAAGCAAGTGTAGTTTTTAATCATCTAAATTTTATTATATCTATTTGCGTTGTTATATGTTTTGGATTATCTTAGTTGATTCAAGCTTGTTAATCAGATTCACTCAAATCCCTGCGAACGATCCCGACTTACCTTTATAATCTTGCTATAACGGACGAGTGCACTTGCTCGTATGTGTTATTGGTAAAATTGGTAATTCGTCCTTTATAAATTTAAAACTTGTACACACGTAGCACATCAAGGACTTATCCCAACCACATGATGGTACTTTATGGATCTTTGTCATTAAGTACATCATGAATATTTATTCTCAGACTTGAGATACCAGAGAAATGTTATGGATGTAGTGCATTTCTGCGATGCAATCTGTAAGATATAACTTTTCACATACACATCAAACCATAACACAAAGTAGCATATAGATGGAATTCTAGAGAGAAAGTTAGAGGTTTAGGGAACTTTAGTGAGAGAAAGTGAAATTATTATTATGAGCTCCACTCTCTACCTTGGAAGGTAGAGAGTATTTATAGTCTTACATAACTCGCCACACATTGGGCATGGATCGAGGCATACGATGGGTAAAGACCGTCAGTCCTCCACGGTGTTACTTAACTACATTACTACTTAACTTAAAATAGCTACGACTACGAGCTTTCTAATGATTACATATACTTGAGGTGACCGACTCTTTAATACACGTAATTTCTAATTCCTAACAATCTCCCCAAAGGAGGTCACCTAAATCATGTACTAAAATTACATTGAATACAAATAGATATTACATTAACAGTTGATCTTGCATTCTTGATGTAGTACTTTGCTCTAAGCTCGTAGTCATTGATTCTTCACATTGCATGTTTGGTTACTCCAAGTGGAGGTCTTTCTTGATCCACGTGATAATAAATTTGAGCCATCTCTTGAGATCATCACAAAAACAATCTACGAGACATCCATTGTGGTGTTGTTTCTTGATGTTGTGGGACCGACATGCTCACTTTTGGATCATGAAATCATCTCATCGAGTAGCGGAAGCTTTTGTTGATTCATGATATTGGCGGCGTGGCGAAGCATGGAGTGAAAATATCGAGTCATTGATGCACTAATCATGATTTCTTTTGAGATGAATGTGTTAAGTGAGCATGCGGCTATGGATTGACCGCTTCATTACGATCATTACAAGCGTCGGGCGTACACACATACAACGATTAGCAATAAATCGCACGAAAGTGTCTTTGATCACTTCGTTGAATTGAGTACACGCCCACGGTTCCCGTTGATCGATTACAAATCTTGCTGTGATCGGTATAATTCCTAAAATCTCCTTGACGGGGTTTCGCGGTGCTCTAGCCGTTCTCAAACCGGAACGTCTCAAAGAAGACAACACGGAGTGAGTGAACCGGTAATTTTAAGTCCAGCGATTGATGAAAGGAGATTTGAAAAACAATCGTGTATTGCTCAATAGAAATTGTTTTGCAATACAACGAAGGTTTTATTGAAAATCAATTATCAATCATAAAAACACCTTTTGGTTTGAAAAATTAGTACACGGTCGATGTGCTAAAGAAAAGTGTTTTTAAGCACAATGACCGGTTTTCAAAGGTATCCGTCAATCCATAACTCGAACGAGATTGATTCAAGAGATTGAATCGCCCCATTGTTTACATTCGGTTGTCACATGGTTGATCTATTTAATAGATCTCACATGCCACCTACCGGAGCTTGTTTGATGTTGGCTCGAAGGCTTTCCATCTTCATTGTGAATATGTAAACACATCACTCGGATGTTACAGCAATACCACAAGGATAATCGTGGGACTCAAGATATAATCTCTTTCCACATTGTGTGAAGCAGAGAGTCTTCATTGAAAGTGTCCTAATGAGATTTAATGATGATCTCGTGGCTCTAGACTCAATTTGTGCATATTTGGATCCTATAACGGAGACTAGGGAGAGGTCTCCTTCTTCATATCAACCATCTCTAAGAGAAGTCGATAGATATGTTGGTTCCCGTGAGAATGAAACAAGTCCTTTTAAGAGGAACTTGAGTGGTTTGGAAAGTTGAAGTGCGATGCGTCCTTTGGGTCCATGACGTCTTGTCTTCAATACGATGTTACCATCGATGGCATATGAATTGAACCGGTTTACGCCCTAAGGTTGAATAAATGGAGGGCTATTTGTTTTCACCCTTTTCTCATTCAATTCTTTTAATTCTTCAACCCCTTGATTGCTTACGAGACTTCATTGCAAGAACCTTGTTGGGTTTGTTCGATGCTAGCTCGGTCTCGATCCGCACTCTTCCCTTATCTCATTTTCTCCTTTTATCAACATACCTAAGGACTTCTACACTAACTAGTGGATTGTCCTGGGTAGATCCCTCCGGTTACGGCGGATCATGGGAACCAATGCCTAACCTTATCATCCTTATATCACCGTACATAAAGTAAAGTTGGTAGGTCAATTTGGTATTGTTCATCGCCATTGGAACCAATTGAAAACCATTTGAAAATCAATTCGGATACTTGTGATATATTATCAAAACATTTTGTACTGAATTGTTTTTGATATTTTTAGAATAAGTGCTCCCCTCAACATGTGCATCAAATGTTTGAAATCGTTTTGCACACGGAGGCAAGAGGAAGAATTAACTTCTTTGATTACCATTTTCTAAAAATATCATGTAAGATATAACTTTTCACATCAATGGGTAACCATAACACAAAGTAGCATATAGATGGAATTGCTAGAGAGAATATGTTAGAGGTTTGAAAAGAACTTAGTGACATACTAGTGAAAGATATTATTATGAGCTTCAAATCATACCTTGGGAGGTAGATGCTTTATCAACATGTGCATTGAAAATTTGAAATCGGGTCACATGTGGAAGGACAACATGTACATTCTTGTGAAACCATTTACCGTGTTATCGCTTTAACTAAATACTACTCCCTTAAATTATCAACATTTGGGATTTGTGATCTCGTAACGATTACATATACTTGAAGGTGACCGACTCTTTAATTGTGAAAGCGTTTCTAATTCCTAACAATCTCCCAAGACTTTAAACTCAATTGATGTAACAAAATTTACATTGAATACAAATAGATAATACATTAAAATTGATCTTGCATTCTTGATGTAGTCCTTTGCTCCTAAGCTCGTAGTCATTGATTCTTCACAATGCATGTTTGGTTACTCCAAGTGGAGGTCTTTCTTGATCCACGTGATAATAATTTTGAGCCATCATTTGAGATCATCCGCTATCAACAATCTCGGTGACATCCTTTGTGGTGTGGGTATTATGTGATGTTGTGACTTTAGGACCGACATGCTCACATTACGGATCATGATATCTTCTCATCGAGTTGCGGAAGCTTTAGTTGATTCATGATATTGGCGGCGTAGCGAAGCATGGAATGAAAATATCGAGTCATTGATGCACTAATCATGATTTCTTTTGAGTTGAATGTGTTAAGTGAGCATGCGGCTATGGATTGACCGCTTCATTACGATCGGTTTACAAGCGTCGGGTGTACACATACAACGATTAGCAATAAATCTCACGAAAGTGTCTTTGATCACTTCGTTGAATTGAGTACCACGACCCACGGTTCCCGTTGATCGATACATGTCTTGCTGTGATCGGTAAAATTCGAAGAATTTCCTTGACGGGGTTTCGCGGTGCTCTAGTTGTTCTCAAACCGGAACATCTCAAAGAAGACAACACGGAGTGAGTGAACCGGTAATTTTAAGTCCAGCGATTGATGAAAAGATATTTGAAAAACAATCGTGTATTGCTCAATAGAAATTGTTTTTGCAATACAACGAAGGTTTTATTGAAAATCAATTATCAATCATAAAAACACCTTTTGATTTGAAAAATCCGTACAAAGGTCGATGTGCTAAAGAAAAGAGTTTTTAAGCACAAAGACCGGTTTTCAAAGGTATCCGTCAATCCATAACTCGAACGAGGATGATTCAAGAAATTGAATCGCCCATTGTTTACATTCGGTTGTCACATGGTTGATCCATATAATAGATCTCACATGCCACCTACCGGAGCTTGTTTGATGTTGGCTCGAAGGCTTTCCATCTTCATTGTGAGTGTGTAAACACATCACTCGGATGTTACAGCAATACCACAAGGATAATCGTGGGACTCAAGATATAATCTCTCTTTCCACATTGTGTGAAGCGAGAGTCTTCATTGAAAGTGTCCTAATGAGATTTATTGATGATCTCATGGCTCTAGACTCAATTTGTGCATATTTGGATCCTATCTGGAGACTAGGGAGAGGTCTCCTTCTTCATATCAACAATCTCTAAGAAAGTCGATAGATAATGTCGGTTCCCGTGAGAATGAAACAAGTCCTTTTAAGAGGAACTTGAGTGGTTTGGAAAGTTGAAGTGCGGTCGTCCTTTGGGTCCATGACGTCTTGTCTTCAATACCGATGTTACCATCGGTAGCATATGAAGTGAACCGGTTTACGCCTAAGGTTGAATAAATGGAGGGCTATTTGTTTTCACCCTTTCTCATTCAATTCTTTTAATTCTTCAACCCCTTGATTGCTTACGAGACTTCATAGCTAGAACCTTGTTGGGTTTATTCGATACTAGCTCGGTCTTAGTCCGCACTCTTCCCTTATCTCATTTTCTCCTTTTATCATCATACCTAAGGACTTCTACACTAACTAGTGGATTGTCCTGGGTAGATCCCTCCGGTTACAGGCGGATCATGGGAACCAATACCTAACCTTATCATCCTTATATCACCGTACATAAAGTAAAGTTGGTCGGTCAATTTGGTATTGTTCATACGCCATTGGATCCAATTGAAAACCATTTGAAAATCAATTCGGATACTTGTGATATATTATCAAAGCATTTTGTACTGAATTGTTTTGATATTTTAAACGAGAACTCCCCTCAACATGTGCATCAAGTATTTGAAAATGTTTTGCACGGAGGCAAGAAAAAATTAACTTCTTTGATTACCATTTTCTAAAGATATCAACATCACTTCCTCAACAAATCAAGTAGATATAGCATTTCGGGAAGGATGAGGTTTCCATAAATTTGCTCCCCTCGATATGTGCCTCGAGGTTTGAAAAGAGTTTTGCACATACTAGAGGAACACTGCACATTGGGATGAATGATCACGTTTCAAATCAAAGGTTTAAGATAGATGCTCCCCTCAACATGTGCATTGAAAATTTGAAATCGTTTGTCACATGTGGGAAGGACAACATGTACATTCTTGTGAAACCATTTACCTAATTATCGGTTTAAATCCAATTTAAATCACACATTCTCCCCGATCACAATTATCAAAACATTTGAGATTTGTGATCTCGTATAATTAAATTGATTTTGAAAGCTTTAAGGAGAATTGTGACTTGATTGTGAAAGCGTTTGAGCGATAAGGATCGGATTTAAGACTTTAAACTCCATTTATAAAACATGCATGTATATCTTTTGAAAACAATTTAATGCCAAATAACTTTTAATTTAATTGAAATCATTCTCCCCTCAATCAATGACATAGGTTGTTGATTGAGAGATAAGATTTGACAAATAAGTCGATGATTATCAAAAATAGAGATTGAGTTATTTTTCAAAGCATTTGGTTTTCGGCGGATAAGTGTTTATAGAATCGAGCATAGAATTTGAAAACATGGTAAAACATGGCTCTGTTCTTTCTTTTAAAACCGGGTTATTGCTGAAAATGACAATAAACCATTTCTCTTTCTCCCAAAATATTTTTTGATTTTTTTTTTTTTTTTTTTTTTTTTTTTTTTAAATTGAACAACATCTAAAGTCCCGTGTCATTCTTTGAATGACAACATCAAACCGTAGATATTATCGAATCGAGAGAAACATGACAAAATGACAATATTTTTTGAAGATTTTGAATTTTCAAATTTTATGGATTTTGAAAGATTTATATTTTCTATTTGATTTTTGAAGGTTTTATAATTTTGTATTTTGTTTTCAAATAGATATATACAAGAGATAGATGAAGATAGACCTTTACTCCTCGTCTTCCTCCACGAAGGCGTTTGAGAGTTTACGGTTGAAGGCTTTTCAAACCAAGTCGTGGAAGAATAAACTCAAAAGCGTTCTCTTGGAAGAGCTTTGGTGAAGATGTACGCTAGCGATATTCGAGACCTCACAAAATATAGTTCCACCACACCTTTTTCCACTTGTTCCACGATGAAATGATGTCGAATGTCGATATGCTTTGCTCTTGAGTGTTGAGCGTTGTTGCATGAGAGAGCAATAGCACTTTATTATCACGATGCGAGAGGATTTTGTTGAATTCAAAGCCATAGTCGGATAATTGAGATCTCATCCATAAGATTTGAGCACAACAAGATGACATGGCTATGTATTCAACCTCTGTAGAGGAAATAGAAGTACTCATTTGCTTCTTTGAAGACCGACTCACAAGCTTATCACCCAAAAGAGCACCTCTTGGCGTGCTTGACGTGTATCTTGACAACTGCATGATCGGCATCGCATAGGCCGTTAGTGACATACCGGTGTCCTTGGTACCATAGTCCCATATTGATGGTTCCTTGGAATACCGAAAGACCCGTTTAAGCGCTTCAAGGTGCTTTTTAGTAGGCTTAGCACGGTATCTAGCACACATGCAAGCAAGAGAACAAGATGTCGGTCTACTAGCGTTGAGATACATCGGGGATCCAATCATACTCCGATATTTCGTTTGGTCAATCATGATCCACGAGAGGTCCTCATCTAGTTTGGTTCGGTCAATCATGGGGGTGTCAGCGGTCACATGAATCAAATCAAATTTCTTTAAAATCTCATTGCATATTTAGATTGATTTATGAAAATGCCTCGGGACTTTGTGAAATTTGTAATCCCAAGAAAAATGACATTTGTCCCATCATTGACATTTGAAACTTTGAACTCATTTCATTTGAAAACGATCACATTCCATTGGGTCGGTCGAGGCAAAAATAATATCATCAACATAAATTTGAACATGAATTAAATGTTTGCGACTTCACGGTGAACAATGTAGGATCAAGCTGCTCCTTTGATGAATCCGGTTGATAGAAGAAACTTTGACGATGTATCATACCATGCCCTTGGAGCTTGCTTTAAACCGTAAAGAGCCTTCTTCAAGCGATAAGCGTGAGTAGGATGCTCTTGATTCACAAATCCTTGAGGTTGGGCGGCGTGAGCGACTTCTTTAAGATCTCCGTTCGAAATGCGTCTTTACATCCATCGATAAACTACCATGTTCTTACTAGCGACATTAGCGGAAAGATTACGATTGCCTCGATTCGAGCAAGCTGGAGCAAAAGATTCTTCAAAGTCTATACCCTCCTCTTGGCGATATCCTTTAGCAACTAATCGAGCCTTGTTCTTCAACACATCACCATGCTCATCAAGTTTTACTTTGAAGATCCATTTGAGAGCTATAATCATAGCACGATCTGGGCGGTACTAACTCCCATACATCAAGACGATCAAACTCATGAATTTCATCTTGCATGGCATTGAACCGGTATCTTCATTCATGGCGGTTTAACATCTTTTGGTTCGATCTTAGATAGTACGGAGTTGAAGAAGCACCATAAGGCATCGGTTGCGAGTTGTTTCGGGTTGATCTGAGACGAGAGGATTTCCAATGATGTTGTCTAAGGGATGATCGTGAGTCCATTTTACGAGGTGTTCATGTGGCGGTTGTTGAGGCGGAGGTAGGCGAGTCGATGTCTCACGAAGAAGATGGTTCGATGATGATTCGGGAGTAGCAAATATGTTTTCAAATGGAGCATCTTGAGGGTAGCAAAGGGATTAACTTCATCATTGATGCGAAACATTTCCATGATGTACATTTGAAGAATGATGATTTGTTGATGAGGCGAAGGATCGTGACGGTGCTTCTTGACTTAAAGATATTGAGGCGAAGGATTGACTTCATTCATTTGGAATATGAGCATCCTCTGTTGTAGGGATCGACACCTCATTAGTAATTGAATCATCTGTTCATCAAACATAGGATCAAACAATTTCTTTACATCATCTTGGATGGAGGTACATATGGAGTTTCTTGAGAGGAGTTTGGAACAAGGGATGAACCAATGGGACTGTTTTGAAGTGCGGGTCTGGTGGGTGTCCGAGGAGCCATTTGACCGGTCGACTCATCGAGCGTAACGTGAATTGTTTCCATGATATTTCGGGTTCTTTTGTTGTAGATTCGGTAACCCTTCTTGTTTGGTGCATAACCTCTGAAACTCCAATATCTGCTTTAGCTCTTAATTTACCTAAATCTTGACCGTCATTTGTTGGATAGCACAAAGCACCAAACACACGAAGATAGGATAAATCGGGTTTCGTTTATGAACAAGTTCATATGGAGTTTTCCATGAGAGGTGTGAATGAGAGAGCGATTTTGGGTGTAGCGACGTGACAATGGCTTGACCCATAGAAACATTGGAACCTTGAATAAATTAGCATTGTTCTAGCGGCTTCCACAAGAGTTCGATTTAGTCTTTCAACTACACCGTTACATTGAGGAGTTCGTGGAACACTTCTTTGATGGTGATTCCAATACTTTCATAAAATTGACTTAAGTCTCGATTAACGAACTACGTGCCATTATGCATTTGAACAATTCTAACCGTGTTGTTAAGGCGAACATAGTTGCTTGATAAGTTTGATGATGACGGATGGAGTTTCATCCTTAGTCCTCAAAACTTGACCCAAGTAAATCTAGAGTAGTCATCAACAACGACTAAAATGTATCTCTTCCCATTAATCGTTTGCACTCTCATTGGAATCATCATACCAATGTGTACATGAAGCAATAGCGATGCACTTTACCATTAAACATATCGAAGATGTCGATAAGCAATATCATCTCACGTACCATATATTCTCCTCACATTTCTTTCAATGAGCATTGAAGTAACACATACCAAAAGGCTCGAGACCATTTCCCCAAATAGTTGGAATAATACATCCTTCCCCTTCTTTGGTTTTGATACCTCGAATCGACAAAACATAATAAATCCATAAACTTGAAATCTTGTGAGAAGAACTCAAATAGCCCAAATGAATCTGTGAGAATCAAGCTGCTACATAAACTCTCTCGACTATCTTTATCAACCCATATGTAGACAATTTGAAGTGACCACTTTGTTGAAGAAAAACCCGATATACCAAACTTGAAAGCGAAGTCGAATTCCCGCATTTGTGTCTTAAGCTTGCACTTAAAGATGGAAGAGCGGTGTCGAGTCTATGCTTCAAGCAAATCTCTAAGTACTCACTACTCGAACAAAGTATGAGACATTAACACCTCTTGAGATTATCCACATCGTCATTTGCATGTGACCTTGAGTAAAACAACGTAACTCCTAATAGTGATAGTTAACGGTCTTCAACCATCCACCCATTGCTTGGTAACTAGATAAACCAAGTCTTCAACTCAAATTCTTAAGCCCGAGCAAGTTATGAAATAAGAACACGCCTTTGTGAAAACAACTTCAATCTCAAATAAGTGATAAATGATTAACTCGAAGTCATCAACTTGTGTCAAATGCCCAACACGTGAAAACAACATACAATCGGATGTACATTGTCCCACTGAATGAACCGGAACAAATGATTCCTCAACATCAATGCATTCTTCCTTAAAAGTAAACATGTAGAGGCGATCGGAAGATTCACCAATAATGTCTTGACGGATGAGGAAGTCATTTTCTTTAAGTTCATGTGGTTGATTTATAAGCGTGCACATTGAGAGAAACAATAATCCGTAAATATTTGGCAAAGGAATACCAAAGCGGATCACTATTCATGAACAATAATCCGTGAAGATTTGGTAAGGAATACCAAAGCGGATCATTATTCATGAGTGCAAGCTAAATATTATGATAGTCATTATTAACGCCTTGAGGAATAGCGGAGATTTGGGCTTCTTGAGAATTCCAAAAGTACTTCTTAGATGGTGAACCGGTTGAGTCAATAGAAACCGGAGCATGAGCTTGAGTGGATGATCAACATTCGTCGGAGGTTGAAAGTACTCATCAAACATATCTTTGAAAAACAATGAATCCCAAACATTGATTCCCAATTATCCTTAGTAAGTGAAGCGTTAGGCGTTGGAGAAGAGTCATCAAAACAAAACAATGAATCCTTATCCTTAGTATATTCACTCTTCATCAAAAGAATATACACTCATCATCATCAAAAATTAAGTCGTATAACCATTATTCAAACATCCATCATCATGTAGTATATTCACTCTTCTCCCCTCAAAATTGCATCCGAAGTTGCCATTTTGATTTAACAAGTGAATAGGAGTATACACCAATGAGCGTAGATCCACTTGATGATTGAATGAGCGTGGAAAAACATGAAGCTTGTTGATGAAGAATGTAGATGAGTATGACCATTCACGAGAGAATTTCTCTTTAGGCGAAGATTAAGCGCGCGAAAGAGTGTACACTTTTCTTTTCTTTGAAGAGCGGGGCTGAAGTGTTATCTGCGACACCATAATGATGAATCTGAGGCTGAGCGGTTTGAGCAGACGTCATAGCGGTTGAATATCAATGTTGAGAAACTTGAACCCGTGAGTTATGAGATATCAATCCATTTGTGATCCATACTTTAAGCCGATCCATGTATTGAAGGATCGAAGTATCTGCAATGAGTAAGGAGTACTGCACTAACATTACAAGCTTGATTGCATATATATGGGTTAGTGACATTAGTATCCAAACTCTTTGGGGTTTCACGGTCAACCTTGATTTTTCATCGAAAAGCTTTTTCGGTGGAATCCACCTAAGTCCGACATCCTTAAACATTCTACGGACGGTATCCACTTATGGCAAGGTCTAGGATTGTAAGGCTTCTTATACATAGTGGAAGACTTATCCTTGTTCCTAGTTTCCAAAGATTTAGCGGTTGGTATCCATCTAGGCGAAGTTTTTGGTTTGTATTGTTTCACAACATGTTGAACCTTAGTCGCGTTAGTGGTCTTAGTGGATAGTACCTTGGCATGTGAATTAGGAAGCTGTTTCTTATGTGGAAAAGACTCGAATTTCTAGTTTTGTTTTCTACATGCTTAGCATTCTTATGCAAATAACTACTCTTAGTTGCACGCCAATCCCTAGTCTTTTGAGTGTTCCTAGGTAGTGGTTTACAACTACTAGTAGTGCCTTGAAATCTCGTAGAATTCCTCACCCTAGGTCTTGCACCTAAAATTCCGTCTTTTGAATCATGCCTTTTCCTAGCTTTTCTAGATAATAGTTCTTCCACAGTCATTCATATCATATGAATTACGGGTTTTAATGCTTGGTTTTGACCTTTGTTTTGAACTAATCCTAGAGGTCTTTGGGAGTAAAAGTAGGCGCATGTTGAGGATTAGAGGAACTAGAGGCATGGCTCTTAGGTAACACATTGAAGTGGTGGTTTTGACAAAACTTTTCCTCATCAACTTGGGAGGCAAACCGTGTTTTGAAGATTTTGGTCTTTCGGATATAAGCGCGATGGTTTGCTAACAACAGACCGGTTTCTAATGGGATGAAAGCTGGTTTCCCCAAGGTTGATGGTTTTGTAAACTTAGTGTTCACACTTTTCCTACAATTTTCCTAAGCTCATTCTTTAAGGCTACAATAGCGAAACTCTTATCACGAAGTTGAGCTTTGAGTTCATCAATTTTTCTATCAAAGAGTTTGTTTGTTCCATTGACTTAGTTCTAGCTTCTTTGTGGACTCACTAAGTTCTACGTGATGCTTTCTCAAAGACTCATTTTCCTTTAGTAATTTAGCCACATAAATTGTGATTCATTATTTCTTGTTATAATAGCATCAATGTCTTGTGTATTCATGACTAAATTACTTTTCTCATTCAAGGCAAAATATGTTTCTTGATTGTAAATGGTTGACTCTTTGTCTTGGTGAGCTTTCAAAGTGTTAATTTCAAAAGTTCACGAATTCGGGAAGTTCGGTTTTACATGGTTTGTTAAGTTGAAAACTTTCTTCTTTACTACGAATCGCGATTTCAAGTGAAATGCAATATTTTTCAAGATTTGAGAATTTGTTTGAAAGTTCATCAAAAGCCTTCTTATCAACCAAATCTTTTGTTTTGAAACACTTAATCTCGGACTCGACCTCGATGTGAACATTTATGAAAGACATGTTCAACATTATGATCGGTTTGTTTAAGTGCTTTAGCGGATGCACTATGTTGAGCGATAAAGGGTACCTCATTACATGACACTGCTCAATTTACAGTGCATTATCGCATCCACAACATGTGTAACGAGAGTCATTGGACATTTGGATGTGTCAAGCTTATCAATCTCGAGCCTCGTATTCGGTGCCAAGCGATCCATCATCGGTGTTTTACCGACTCATCATTATATGTTGACTCGACATTACGCATTCAACAACACCGATTCTTTAACGGATACATTACCCACTTATCACAACTATTTCTCAAGCGCACGACACTCATTCGCGTTTTCATCTTTTGTGTAACTTCCTCAATGTACTTCTCCACATTATCCATGAGTTGTATGAATGTCTCAATGAACACGCTAATTTCCATTCCGGTGTGTTTCTTGAAAGACACTTGATCATTTCATCATCAAAATCGGGAATATTCCCCGGATAAATGGTGAAATTGATCGAAGATTACTTGAAGAGCGCATTAGATTCATCGGTTGAGAACTTCTCTTTAGTAATTTGAAACCTCGGTTGTTCTAAGTTTAGTAGCACAGTTCTTGTCAAGATGGGAAAATCTGACGAAGGAGAACCTTGCTTGTTCGATCCATAGTTGTAGATAAAAGTAGTTTGAGGTCTTGATAAAGTAGTTGAAAGGGCTCAATGTTACATTCCTTTAGCATGGCATTTTGTAGCATTGGTGGTGCATTTAGTCTTTTCAAAGTCGAACCGGAGATATCACATCCTCATTGATTGATTCAATCATCTTTAATCGTTCGATGTAGCTAACATTCTCGGGGTTGACTACATCATCATACAATTTAAGCACTTACGAAATCAACGGGTCGATGAGAGTAAGACATGATGTGGTAGAATGCGGGATTTTACAAGTCTATGATTCAAACCGAGAAATAGAATCTTTCGCGGGATTTTACTAAAATCAAGACCAAACCGTTAAGCAATGACCAATGGAATGATAGACAATTGTGTGTTAGGACATATGATTGTTTGTAGGATTAGCGAGAGATGTTGTTTGGTTGTGATTCGGATTGGTTTATGCCCGTTTTCACGAGAAATTAAGGTCTAAAACTTAAAACCTCAATAACTTCTGTTTGGAGCGGTTTAGACCTTGAAGATTGACCCGAATGAACTTTAGTTTATTCGGTGCCATTCTCCTCGTTCTCACGGTCGTTTTGATGGGTAGAAACGCGAAAGCGAGTTCTGGTTCAAAAGTTATGGCCGTTTGAAGTTTTGACGGAAAAATCAACCAAGTCGCTACGATTCTTGAACCAAGTCGCTAACAACTAATTAGCTACACCACTAAGTCGCTAGAGTCCCAAGTCGCTAGACAAATGCAAGTCGCTAAGTAGTAACTCGCTAAGACTCAAGTCGCTAGCAAAATTTTGGCGACAATTAGCTACAGTCGCTAGAGATGCAAGTCGCTAAAGAGCAACTCGCTCTGGACCAAGTCGCTACCACCAAGTCGCTACTCGTGGTGGAGAGTCCACTACTTGTACTTTAACTCGCTAGATCTAACTCGCTAGGTCTAAAGCGTAACTCGCTACAAAATTGTGAAGCAAGTCGCTATGAAGAAAATAAACCGTGAGCTAAGTCGCTAGCAGAAAAACCATATAAACATCACTTTTCAATCCAAAACAACCCAACCAAGATGATTCAAGCTTACCAAATGAAAACCTAAACACTTGTGATGATTCTAAACATAAAAGTACTAACAAAATTCAAACTTTAACACAAGAAATCAACCAAATGATGCAAAAACCACTAAACTTTTCAAACTCAAAACCACCTAAAACCACTAGAAATCCAAAGATGTGCAAGATATGATCTAACCATGGCTCTTGATACCAATTGTAAGATATAACTTTTCACATACACATCAAACCATAACACAAAGTAGCATATAGATGGAATTCTAGAGAGAAAGTTAGAGGTTTAGGGAACTTAGTGAGAGAAAGTGAAAGATATTATTATGAGCTCCACTCTCTACCTTGGGAGGTAGAGTATTTATAGTCTTACATAAATCGCCACACTTTGGGCATGGATCGAGGCATACGATGGGTAAAGACCGTCCGTCCTCCACGGTGTTACTTAACTAAATTACTACTTAACTTAAAATAACTACGACTACGAGCTTTCTAGCGATTACATATACTTGAGGTGACCGACTCTTTAATCTGGAATTTCTAATTCCTAACAATCGCATGATTAGAATGAGAAATAAAGTTAAATAATTAATGTAAAATGATTACGTTTAATTATTACACAAAACCGACTAACGATCGTTAAGTATTTAACGGAAAAATGACTAACGTTCGTTAAATGTAAAGAGAAGGACTTAAATTGAAAATTGTTAAAAAGGAAATGATTTGGTTGTTCCCTTGTGGCATATGGCCGGTTTTGGGGGAGGGGTAACCAAACCCTAAACCCTAGCTTGTTCCCAAAGTTTTCCTATCACTATATATACAAATCAAGGGTGAAGGTTTAGGGTAATTTTTGTGCACACATTAACCACAAACTCTTTTCTCTCTTTCTCTTGCAATATTCTAACGACTTCCAATAGGGTGTTTCTGGTTTGTTTTTCAAAACAAAACAGACTTTTATGTTAGATCTAGCAATCGCTTTAACTCGTGGTTAATTCGTGTGTACAAGAACGTGGTGCAACACATTATTGTTACATCAATTGATTTGAGTTATAAAATGGTAACGGATAACTCGTTAAACCACCTTTGTTAAATTGAAGAGATCTAGCCTATTTGAAAGAGGTATGTTACGCTTTATTTTTCAGTTAATTAATTGCAATTATATGAAGTCTTCCGTTGTATGTACTCTGTGATGTTCATGTTTATTATTTTGCATGTCAAGTGTAATAACCTCAACAAAAATGAGGAAGATATATATGAAGATGTAAGAGAATTTTGAAATTCAAATGCATAACTTTGCTTGCGTAAACATCTAGCCTCGATAATCACACCACCTTAATTTTCACCAATTAAATAAAAAATGAGTTTTCTGCTCCAAGGAGGACAACTCAATTTAAAAAAAAAATAAATAAATAAATAAATAAAATAATACTGGTAGATAATATTTTTCACTAGGTAGTAATATTTTTATGACATCATCAACAAATATTTTTCTAATTTAGTTAACCAATAGAAGATGTCCAATTAGACAAAGATGACATATGCAAAAACCCTCTTTTAATAGTATTAATAGAAGATTGTGTTGGAGGAGTGATTTTTTGCTACGTAGCCATTAGAGCATCCACAATAGCTCAAATGGTTTAAAGCTTTTCACTATTGTAAAAAGTCTTTTATCAAGGTTTTTCGAATTGCAATCAAAACTTTTGGAATAGCTTTTATACAAAGACTTGAGAAAGCTCAAGTCTTTTTTCCGAGCTTTGAACATTAAATGTCTAGCGCATTAAATGCATCAAGTCTTAAAAACTTGATGCTCTTAGAGTATCCCAATGCTTCAAGTCTTTAATGACTTGAAACATTTAATGCATTAAATGCATACTATACTTATAAACTAAAACTTTTGAGAAAGACTTGGTGTATGCCAAGTCTTTGAGTAAAGCTTTTCAAAAAGCTATTGATGCAATGTTAAAAACACTGCCAAAAGACTTTTTAAAATAGGAAAAACTTTTACTCATTTGAAACATTGTAAATGCTCTTACGATGTCAATAGATATTAATAGAATATCATAGCTCAATAAGGAAAAAGATTCTAACATTTATTAAACAAATGCATGAACTTCCTACTCTATGTAAAGTTCGTTTATGTTCGTATCCGAATAAACCGAAAACGAACAATATTTACGAACGTTTAGTTAAATAAACCGAACATGAACAAAAGTTACGTCCGATTTATGTCCGAACGTCCGATTAAAAGTTCGTTAACGTTCGCTTATGTTCATTTATTTATTTATGGTTGTATATCATATTTTTTAATTGTATAATTTTAAAATTAATTTGTCTAAACATATATACTTATTATAATATTAGATGCATATTTAAAAAGTATATTAAAACTTGTATGTGTTTATATATGTTCGATCGTTTATATTCGTTTAAGTCTTGAAAATTATTATTTTTCATGAACAACTCATTTTCTTAATAAATAAATGAATAAAAATTTCGTAAATTTAGGTAATTCGTTTATTTGTCGGTTAAAGTTAAATGAACGAACATGAACAAAGGCTTCGGTGTTCGTCCGGTTTATTATACCCTATCAAAAATTAACCGAACGGATTCCTAACATTTATTAAACAAATGCAAAACACTTCCTACTCTATGTCCAAAAAATCCCCGAACCCATTAACCGGTAAGTCGCATGAAGTTCACAAACAAACATCACATGTTGGGGTGTATGTATAAAGTTTAAATCATTACAATATAAGCCCATGGACAATGAGCATTCATTTACGGTTTAAGATCAATTAAGGACAAAAGATTCTTTACATACTTAGGGATCCATTCTTCATTTTTATTTGATTTAATGGATGAGATTAATCTCAACAATTTAAAAAACTTACTTTCATCATTTTTTTTTAAATATTAATATCTTTCAAACCGTTAATCGTTAAGCGAAAGAAAATATATCATTGCGACGAGTATTTAATTATCTTTCTATAGATAGACACTTTGATATACTTTCGACAATTTTTTGGTATTTTCACGCTTTTATTTTTTAAGTTTTTCATTTTTTTACGTTCGAAAGTTGCATTAAAAATCATATATGATTAAACACTAATTTGAATATCACATGTGATCATATTAGTGTTAAATCACATGTGATACATTACATATCATATATGATTTAATATCATATATGATTTAACACTATCACATTTGATATTCAATTTAGTGTTTTATCATATATGATTTTTTCATGCAAATTTCAAGAATATAAAAAAAAAAAAAACGAAAACGTAAAAAAATGAATTTTTTTCTTTTTCGAAAGTATATCAAAGTGTTCGCTATAGCAAAGATAATTAAATCGTCGTCATGACGACGTAAATATTGTCGCTTAACGATTAACGGTTTAAAAGATATTTAAATTATAAAAAATATGTGAAATAATAAAATGTTTTTAATTTCAGCCATTGATTTCTTTTTAAATAGATGGTGGATATGAATCCCTTGGTATGTGATAAAAGTTTGGTATGTAAAATAACTCTCCTCTTCATTTACATCAAAGATAAAAAAAAAAAAAAAAATCACAAGAAGTTTGAATAATTATTTTTATAGAATATCGGGCTTGTTTGGTATGCTAATATTTGGAGCTTTTTTAGGTGTAAATTTTTGTTACAAATAATCTCCTCCAAAACAAATAATTTCGGGATACATCAACTTCAAGTTTTTATTTTAAACACGTAGCCCTAAAATGAAATGTGATTCATGTTTTTTAAAATTTTGAGTCATAAAACATAAAATTATCATAAGAGTTTATAATTACTGCTTAACAACTAATTTACCAAACACTTTTATTGAAAAAAAATACGAACAGAACTTCATGTTATCAGCTTTATACCATACCATAATATATATACAGTAGTTTTCTAAACATACCTATCCTCTAACAAAAAGAAAAAAAAACTTTTTCTTTCCAAACACTAGAAGTTGAATCAATTTAATTGCTACCAGATCCTAACATGATAATATACTGTTCGGATCTTTCTTGTATTTACAGAGGACCCACGTCAAGCTCGATTCCAAGGATCAAGGGGCACATCTGGATGACGTGTTGGGCTTTCTGCATGAGCAACTACGTTAGATGCCTGCCTCATTTGACGTCGCTGGTCTTTCATGAAAGCTGATATCAGTTTAAAGAAACTCGTGAGTTCTGGATTACTCTTTTTCAATCGTCGAAAGCTAATGATGATATACATTATAAAAGCAACGGTTGATGTCCCTCCTGTTAACTCAAACAATACGGAGAAGCTGTCAGGGCTAAGGCTCTCATCTTCGTTAGGAAATGATTCGTTATCTATACACTTTTCAGATATGAGATATTCATCCTCAAATTCTTTGAGCTTCCCACTTTCTGTTATATTCATTATTGCTTTGTTTGCCTCGGACATATAGGCGAAATTTCTAGGAAATGCCTGTAAGTAAAACTCCACGTACTGTAAGTATTTCATAGACTATATAGTTTGAATTTTCGGGGCAAGAAACTATAGTGAAATTTTGAAATATACGATAAGTCCAAAGTTTATCATGATAAATTTACATCCATGTTGAACTTTGGAAGAGTTTAACGCTTTAACCCTTTTACGTTTTTAATTGTGTTAAATTTAACAAAAGAACTTTTATTGTAATCCTTTAACTTCGTTTTTTTTTGCTCGTGACTCTTGGTGTAAAGAATTAAAAATAAAATAAAATAATATAAAAGAAGTTTATGGGTTATGGGTCAAACCGTTAAACCACCAAAAGTTGAAAGTTCAGTGGTTTACCATTATTAACCCTTATATGATTTTCAAGCCAAAAAGAAGAGACAAAAAATCAATTTTCATGTTGACCTAAATAATCAAACTGTATCATGATTGTGAGAATTTCTAATTCAGAGAACTTACGAATCCGAAACCTCCCACTTTGAATGTCTCCCCGGTTCTGACGAAGCTTTTGCAGTACTGAGCTAGAAACACTTTGGCTGCCGGAACTTCAAGAAAAATAGCAGCAATTTCGCCACTATTTAGGGCCTCAGCGTATCTACGAGTTGAGTTATAGCTGTTTACTTTGACGGTATTGAAACCCAAAACATTTTTCAAGTACTGATTGACTAATGAACCGTTGCAGTATCCCACGGTTGCATTTATGTTCCTGAGCATCTCAACACTCGTTATTGCTGGTTCAAGCCTTTGAGCCGTGAGCATGCTCGATAAGCTAGCCGTGTAGCTCTGTGTGATGATTAAAGCCACAAAGAGCCACATGACTACTGCAATCCTTGACAAATTGCTATGTAACTTGTCCCCTATGAGCAAACATTAGCGCATGTTAAATGACAAGTAGAGGTGAGAAAATAGGCCGGTTGGCTAACTAGATTAACTTTCTTTACACAGGTCCAAACGGCCGGGTCGTTCTGATTACCAATATTTTTGTCAAAGTTTTTATTTTATATCATTGTGCCAAATATGATTGAAATAGTTACATTATTCAATTTTTTTATTCTAAAATTTTTGATTGCTTAAATGATAATCTATTTTTTTAGAATTGCTTAGGAGGTCTATGATTTATAATAATCTTTGGGTGACTTTCTAGTTTCTACCCATTCCATCTAGATAAGCATCACCCAAAACGTTAGTGTTCGTGTCATCATGAAAATACTTTATACCTCGCAAGGTGAAAAGCGTAGTAAATGCAAGCCAAAAAACAACTCCAACTTGGGTGATGAAGGAGCCTCGAAGATGCTTGCAGTGAGTCTTTTCGATCAACCAAATGATGAAGCCATTATAAATAGTGATTGCTGCTATCAACCACCACATTTTTGCAGTAAAAGGCTTCAAGAACAACCATGGCTGGTTTGATACTCTAGATCGAATAGGCACAATCATCTCCAATCCAGATTCCGTGTATGGCTGCGTGAATTCTGCATAGTCATGCTTGTTTGCCATGATCGTTACATCACCAGCAATCGCATCAAACTTCTGTTCCAAATCAAGGGAAAAAAAAAAAAAATTCAGTAAATTTGCGCCTCAGTTCATAAAGCTAGAAATAGAGTTGTGACAGTGGATTACCTCTGCTGGTATTTGTCTGACCAGTTCAACATATGAACCATCAAAAGGAATATAATCATATGGTAGATTTAGATTCCTCATCATTTCATCAAACACAGCAATCACGAATCCACCGTAAACAGTTTGGTTCTTCACGGAATCGAATTCCACACTTACGAATTGCTTAAACAGTGATTGAGCAGGAACGCCGACTCTCATCCGAACCTCTGAACTTTCCGCCAGATTGCGACGACGTCTATGAGCAAACCATGGTTCCACCGACCACAAAGCTTGTCCAACATTATCCAAAGAGCGTGTGTAAGTATTTGTTTCATTGATGTCATCTTCAACTCTTTCAGAAAACCCTGATTCTTCAGTCCAATATGCACTGTGATATCCCTTTCCTATCACATAAACAATCTCAACTATAGTCTCCGGGATTGGTTTCCATTCTGGTGTGTTTTTATTTAAGAACTTCACGCTATTGTATCCTTGCACTGCAAAGATTCCGGGCTCGTCCTGATCTTCTTCCGGATAATCGGAATGGAACTTATGACGAAATCTTTTTCTAAATTTTAAGAAATCCGGCTTGTCTTCAGGGAAGTAAGATTTAACTCCAACCATTCCTTTTAGTGAAGAGATTGTGGTTGGATTAATGGAATGAAAATGATCCGTGATTCGGTTAGTTGCGATCCATAGATATCCATCTCCTGTCATTTTCATCTTCTTGGCTGTTTGAAACAAACGAATCCCGAGTTCTAGAGATGTATGAATTACAAAGACTTGACGTTGTTGTTTCTTGAGTAGCTCAAGCTCTTCATTTAAGGAATAAGAACCAGATGTCAATGGTAAAATATGGGCTAGAACGCAATTTGTTTTTCTAAGTTCCTGAGAGAGATAAGAAATGATTGATGATGACGAACTGGCTAGATGTGATGTTTCGTATATTAGAGTGACTTGAGGAATACCCCATGACTGTAGAATTGCAGCCACTGCATTCATTTGTGTGGATTGTGTTGGAGCAAATTGAACGAAATATGGCCATTTTTCGGTTGGTTGTAGAGGAGTTGTACTAGCCAACGAAAGAAACACAGGGTTATCATGATCATGATCAGCTTCGCTGATACCCTCAGCTATAGCAGATGCTTCTTCCCAGGTATGACCTCCCACAATAGCTTTTACATTTTGTTCATCGATAAGTTCTTTTGCTGCAATTTCACAATATCAAATTTAGCATCTGTGAATCACCTGAATAAATATATAACTTTTTAAACATTAATTTACCTGCAATAGCTGCGCGGACAGGCTTGTTTCTAGAGTTATGAATATACAATACAGAAGTCTGATTATTTTTGTTGTTAAAATCTTGAATTGCGATCTCAGTGGCTACTTTCGCCTCTTTCCCTGGCCTAGATGTTTGATCAAGAATGACGCCGATAGTAGTGATGCTTCCGGTGGTCAGTGATGCTTGCAGAAGAAACAAAGAAAATACGAAAGCAACCAAAAAGGATAAGTAACTAGCAAAATTATGCATTTCCAGCAGGAGTCTATGTTCTTTTCAGTGATTCAGATAATACATAAAGTTTGTGGTATATTTTACCAAATCAATCATTTCAATTTATAATAACTCATATGTAACCAAAAGTCCATCACACCGTCTATTAGAATTTTCCCTTAGAAATTTCATGTAGATTTCTTTGATGCGGACATATGTACGAACCCTTAATAAATCATATCATTAGTCCTAATCGCTAATTCTTTCAGTATCTCATTAGTTTTCTAGTTATACTAATATAAACAACTGTTAACAAGTTGAATGAAAATATATATGTCAGTCTGGGCTTGGTCAATGGTTTAGAATGCAAAGACATTTCGGTTAATTAGACTTATTACTCATTCAAACTCTTGAATATTCTTCCTTTGATCACAAGGCATCTTATGTTTACTTCTGACATTTTTGGTAATTGATTTTTTTCAAAAGTCAACATGTACCCTGCTCTGAGTTTTTTATTATAAAAGTATACATGTACCAGCATTTGACTTAGTCATATCCATGGATGATCTTACATTAAAAACCAATATCATGTAGAAAAATTATAATGATGAAATTCTAGTAATCATCTAATAAAATGTAACATGATAGAAGCTTTACTATTGTTAAAATTTTTAACTTGGAACCTAATTAGAATTGCAAAAGAAACGAAATCTTATTTTCGATCCCATATATCTGCAACTAGATATCTTAGAGGCTATGCATGTTAGACGTTAAAATTTGGAACCTAAGAATTGCCAACGAATCTGTGATTATATCCACAACTAGATATCCGAACCAGACTCTTATGTACATAGAAAATTGTATTTTATTTTTTCTTTCTTTTTACTGTTCATGCTTTTAACACTTAGACGATATATTGTGTGCTTTGATGCACTGCACCTTGTTATGAATCGTCCGTGTTATTTTAAGTCATTGATCAATGTTTCGAGTGTGTCTTACACTTTCACATTGACAAGATGATCCTTGTTTCCAATCTTAATTAAATGCTGATACTAGTTTAAACAAACTTGGGTTAGTAGCAGTGGAACGGAAAAACTCGGTCAAGCAACTTGGTCGACCGATATTGAAATCGGTCGAGCCCTATTTGGGTGTGGAAGCAAATATCGGTCGAGGTGCAAAAATTGAAACAATCGGTCTAAATTACGACCGAGTTTGCACATCACAAAAATAAGTTTTATATAGAAAAATGAATTTGGTCGTGTCTAAATCATCGATCGCGTGATTTAGGCCACGTCTACCATGAGAGAGAAAAACCGATGTGGCGGGGGATGGCCAGGTCACTGTTGTGCATAGCATTATGTGTTTTTTTATTAGGTCTCCTTAATCCTGTTATGCTGATGATGTAGAAGGTCAGAGCAATCATTGGTGTCCCTCCGGTTAACCCAAAAGGCAAATAATACCACAAAAGCTAAGAGCATCACTTTAAATGGTAGAAGTTTTTCCTATTCTAAGTCTTTTAAGAGTGTTTTAGCGTTGTATCGATAACTTTTAAAAGCTTTTGAAAACTTTCACAAAGATTTCTGGCGTCACATCAAATCTTTCTCGAAAGCTTTGGTTTATAAGTATAGTGTCGTTTAATCGACAAATCTTCCAGTCGTCAAGACTAATAACTGTAATTATTTCGTGATTTTTATTTATTTATTTATTTAGTTTTTTTACATAGTTGACCTCAATTTATATCCGGGTGAACTAAATCTAGAAACTAAATATAATCAAATTAAATTATCCTAATTGACAACAATATTGCAAACATTTATGTCTAACATTTAGGTTTCAATCTGTGTTTAGGTCCCACAAAATCATGTTATAATGACTAGACTCTAGTCATTTTCTAGTGCCCTTGGATTGTTAGGACTTTCCACATAACTTGTTATTCTTACATTGGAACTAATATCAATGAGACTTGGCGCTATTCATTCCGCAGATGATTTCGTAATGTAATGCCATGGATTGCAAGAGCAATAGTCGACGTGACACCTGCCAAAAGGAAAAGAGACCAAAAAGTATCAAGACCCAAACTTTCGTCATTAGCTGATTCGTCTACACACTGCTCGGAACCAAGCATCATTTTCTCTATTTTCTGGAGAGTGCCACTTTCAGACAAATTTAGTAACGCCTTCGTAAAATCAGGAAGCATTGGAGAACCTTTCGGAAGTACAAAAGATAGGTTCATTTAGCGAGTCGTTATTTGTTCAGTGAAACGAGTTCACAGACGAATCAAGAGAGATAATATTCTTCTTATTTCTATGGTTAAGGTTACAATGCTAAAGCTGTCTGATTTAAACCATATATATATTAGACTAAAATACACCGTTGGTCCCTGAACTTGGCTCGAAGGATCGCGATGGGACGAAACTGGCCATAATCATCGCCATAGGTCCAAACACTAGCAATTAAATGCCAGATTAGTCCTTTGACCAAGTCAACATCTGATTTTTGTTTTGTAGTCGAGGGTATTTTAGTCCATACACATTTATACTTTTATAACACATTTATATTTTACCCCTTCATCTTTCATCCTCTTCATCATCTACCCAAATCATTCATCTCCCCAACATCATCATCTCCCCAACAATCATCCTGGAAAATCTCTTGATGAACATCTCGCACACTCACGGTCTCAAGCCATTCTTGTTTGGCCCTTTCTTTTTCCTTTTTTCTTTTACTACTCCAATGGTACACATCATTAAGGTGGTTAGTGATGGCGGTGGTATTGCAGAGCTTTTGAGATATGACGTTGAGGTAGCATTGAGTATTGCGGGCTTTGCGAACGCATCATAGACAAGAATGTCGAAAAAAAATTAACATTTCAATGATAATAAGCAAGTAGCTCGGCGAGATTCAATAGAATCAACTAACGAGTTCAAACTAACTACTCTAAAAGTCTAGCATCAATCTAAAGAAACTAAGTTAGAACTTAGAAGAAATCCATCTCAAAGACGCCACGATGATCATGAAAGAAACTAAGTTGATGATGATCATGAAGAAGTAACAGCTTTTGTTCACCTGCTTGATCTCCTAATCGATGTCATCAACACTTCTTCTCCTACAAAACAAAACAAACAATATCAACTACCATAAACACCATATAAATCGACAAGTGCTAAAACATATATTGTTGTTATACTCACATGTTTGATAGGAATCCTTTCATAAGTAGTGAAGCTTCCATAAGATGAAGATCCCATCGAGAGATCGATCGAAGAAGAAGCTAATGACTCTCTTTTGTTGTAGCCGCTTTTCTTCTTGAAGCCTTCGAACAACGCTTTCGATTCTGCGAGAACATGATTCACCACATATCATCATCGATAACATGAGCGCTTGGCGTGTTTTGTAGCCTTGGATTTTCCTTTTTCATGTAAAAGATAGTCAAGAAGCGACCCATTATCACCATAGAGACACCACCAAATAAATAGTGTTAATTGATTGTCTCGACAAAGAACCGAGAGTCTCACGAGCTAGATGGATTTTAGGACCATCGGTCACCACTTCGATCGAGCTTGATGCAGGATCCACCGAACCCATTGATTGACTCAACTTCGTGATCATTGCTCAACATGTTTGGTTGAGCTTGGTCTGTGATCCATCGAGCTAATTGATTCGATCTCGGGATCGCTCAACATTTCTAATTGAGTTTCAAGTATCGCTCGATTTGATCACATACACATCTTCAAGATCGGTTAATTTTGCCTCCACATCATCACCGTGAACTGCTCGCCAGCTTTCGATTTCATTTACTTTAGTTACAACTTCATCAACTTCCATTTCTTCATAATTTTCTTCTTCTTCCATCATCTCCATTTCATTCGCCAATTCTTCTTCAACTTCTTCAACTTCATGTATGTAATCATCCCAATATGTCGAGTTGAACACAAATTCTTCTCGGGGCGTAAAAATAAAGTTATAGAATTGTATGGAGCTAATCTCACGGGTTGCGAAAAATTAGGATTTTTGGTCGGAAAGGTATGAAACAAAATCGATTGACCAACGCTTAACATGAAGAAGAACATCATCAAAAGATTCTTTAAAAAGCAACAAGCTTCAAAGATTCATGATAAACTTCTTTGAAGCCAACTTCTTCATATATTGGCAAATCCATGGGTGGTAAATCGATTAACGAAACCGAAAAACAAGCCACAAGGAACATCAAGAAAGCGAAGAAACGATCTTTGACGGGTAAAAACCGAGGCTTGGTTACCTTTTCCACCTTAGTTTGATTCTTTTTCTTCAAACAATTTGGCACACAACCTCGATGACCCATGAAACGAAAGTTACGTAACTTCGGCTTCATTTTCTCTTCGTGCACTTCTACTTCTTCCTCATCGACGAAGCCATGTGCCCTACTTCTTCCAATGAATATGACTCGAATGTCTTCTCATCGGTTCCAAGCCTCTTTCATCACCGGAATGAAAAGAATAAGGAGCTTGATTCTTCGAGCATAGCAAGTACATGATGGAAAACATAGTTTGAGGAGAATATACCAACACTACTTAGACGACTTACATAAAATATAGAATGCATTTGATTGGGTCCATTAGTCAACAATATAACAACCAAATAAGATTAAACAAACATCATGAATCAATAAAGTTCAACACTAAAAAGACTCGATTATATGGATATAGACATGTTAGCAGAGGTAACCCCTTTGGGATAAATAAAAAAACCGCCTCTAAAATTGTGGGAGTATCAAACACTCTTATGTAATTAGCATTGTATCTACACAAAATCTGACCATCCGTGTGAGGTACCCAAGTTAACAAACAGAAGGTAACAGCAAATGGTTTTCCAAGACTCGCAAGTAATTTACAATCAACGTGACAACAGCATGCAATTACTTAAGTAGCTAGTTCCATCAAGATCAATACATAAATTCTGAAAGTTGTACAATGTTTGCTCGTAATGGAACATAAATCCTGATAGTTGCATAAAATGGATCATAAACGGCTTAAAATTAGCGAAAACTCAAGGAACATTCAGAACCTACTCTTTCATAGCATCACGAATCAAATCCAACTTTAACATGACCTTTCTAACATAGTTAAAAGACTTTTGTAGCTAAGAAGCAAAAATACTTTGTAACAGTTTTTTAGGCCTACACTTTCTTAGCATCAAATATCAACTTTTCTGAATATTATACTAACATATATTCTCTAATGTCGTCAAAAGTTAAGCAGATAGTTGCTTGAACAAACTAAAAAGCTCAACACAAGTACTTAAGTAGCTATTTCATTAAAACCAATATTTACGAATACAAGTATCCATCTTGCTTAAGATTTGTTAGCTATAAAACATAAACTCAAATACATATAATCAATCGCTAAATCGTGCCTCAACATTCTCCTAAATTGCACTCAAATTATCACGCATAGTAGGGGCCTAATTTTCCATGTAATCGACTTCATTCAAGATCTTATGTAGCTAACGTTTAGACCTACTCTTTCATAGCATCAAGTATCATCTCGTTTTCCATGGTTTAACATAATATTAAATCTAATAATTGCACACGTAATCAATTCCACGATACGACTTAAAACAAGGAAACAACGTCAACTGTAGTGCGTTGGCCAACAATCCAAGAAACTTGGTGACCGGAAAAGATGAGTAACACTAGTTGGGTCCAATAGCTTGTCCCGCACAACCACAAAAATCAAAACTTCAAATCGCGAAAATCGCCATCAAAACACGAAAAGACGAAAAACCAATACTCACCGGACCTTCTTCCGAGTGATGGCGCATCTTGAATCTTTACCTCGAACACCAATTGGCGTCACTCCACCCGCTTTCACAAATTTTAAACGCATATTCTGCTTCAAGTAATCAAATTAAGCACATGAGCTGTTGATGATAAGCCTTAAATTTCATGCAATCAAGTGATCTAAATACTATGTTTTCATGAGAAAAAAAACCACTATGTATGTGTAGAACCATAAAATTAAGGGCAATGGGGGAGATGAAGTAGATTGGGGAGATGAATGATTTGGGTAGATGATGAAGAGGATGAAAGATGAAGGGGTAAAATATAAATGTGTTATAAAAGTATAAATGTGTATGGACTAAAATACCCTCGACTACAAAACAAAAATCAGATGTTGACTTGGTCAAAGGACTAATCTGGCATTTAATTGCTACTGTTTGGACCTATGGCGATGATTATGGCCAGTTTCGTCCCATCGCGATCCTTCGAGCCAAGTTCAGGGACCAACGGTGTATTTTAGTCTATATATTATATATAAGAAATATTTGATTCTTTAAAGACTGAGAATTATCATTGGCGTTAATCAGATGGATAATATTATTCTTAATAACATTTATCATGCAATTTAATAACTCTGTGAACCAATAATCTTAATTCTTATGCTTTTTATGTAAACATTATTAGACGAAGGACCAAACACGTTAAGTAGGAAGTTTGTAACCATATAGCGGTTACAAAGTGGCGGTCACAAACGGTTACAAACCGAATGGTTGTGACGTTTCACTCATACCGATTGAACATGTATATATACGTACACATATGTATCGATTAGAAGTTAATAGACAAAATTACTTATTCATTTCACTTTTACTTTGCAATCTATATAGTTTGATCTAGAGTTTGGGACAACAATTGGCATCAAGAGCAGTGGAATACGCGACTCATTTTTGGTTACCAAATACTAACGCAAGACATACCCAAGGGAACGCAGAAAACACTTTGTTTTCGACAAGGATTTTGTTTTCTCTCTACTTTCAAGAGAAACAAAACGTGAATAAGCATACGTAGAAGATAGTCCACGATCGTTTACGTAGGGGATTGCAAACGTTTACACCAAACGCAGTGGTGGGGAAACCTTTGTTGGTGACAACATAGGGAAGGAAGGAAAGACATACACTTTGTTCGGGATAGAGAGCGAGTGGGCAAATACTTTGAGAAACCGGTTAAATTCAAACTCAAAGTAGAAGGAAAACGCGGGGAAAACGTTGTTGTGGAGGAAATACGTACGTGACAAAGGAAGAAGGAGCTCTCAGATTTTTGTGTGGAGTAGTGTCGGGACGACACAAAAGAAAGCAACAATGGGGAGAAGATCATAAGCAAACAATATTGTTTGTTTCGGTGATTGGTTACCATCTCGGTGCCAAGATTTTTTGTACTTGGGAAGTTTGGTCTCAAAGAAAGAAATCAAATAACGTACAAGGGAAAGGAGACGTGTTTTAAGTGTGGAAGAACAAGAAAAGAAAACAAAGTTTTTCTTCGGAAGAAAACAAATTCGAAAGGAGAAAAATTTGTTTGGGCTCGTTGGGAAGAAAGATTTCGACACAAAGTTTTTACTCGAACTCTTACGAGACAAAGAGGTCGAGACAGTTTCTTGGTCGAACCAAAAAAGGAGGCCGAAACTTTAGAAATCATTTCGAAGAGAAGAACTTGGTGTTTTCAAATCGAAGGGTAAAAATTCGAACAAAAACATCAAGGGTTACAACGAGGCAAGGCAAGGAAAAAGGAACCAAACTTGGGAATAGCAACAAACTTTGGTAAACGATATTTACTAACGCCAACCAAAGGGAATACACTTGTGTTCATCACATCATCGAGGTCACAAGTTAAACTTTTCAGGATTTCATTTATATCAGAATAGTATAGAATAGTCATTTCATACTATTAGGAAATCCCGAGAACTATTTATTGATCCCGTATTACTAGGATTCCCGGAAGATTAGATATTCCCATATTTTATAAAAAGACCACACTAGGAAGGATAAATCCCATTAAATTAGAAAGTGAAGATACTAAGCACTTTCAAAATGACCGTCGACGATATAGCAAGTACATCAACTACAAAAGAACCCGTAACACCGATTGCACAATATCAATGCCCTAAGTTACACAGTTTGGGCGATACAAATTAAGGTTATACTAGAGGCACATGGTTTATGGGAAGCAATAGAACCAAAGATAGATACCCAAGTAGATGATAAGAAGGATAAGGCAACGACTGCCTTCCTATATCAAGCGTTGACTGAAGATGTGATATTACAAGTAGCGGGTTGTAAGACGGCTAAGGAATTGTGGGATTCGCTAAAGAAAAGACATGTTGGAGAAGATAGAGTGCAGAAAGCACGGTTACAATCATTGATGATTGGGTTTAACTCACTTCAGATGAAGGAAGATGAGACGGTGGATGCATTTACGGCAAAACTAAAGGGCTATGCCACGAAGGCAAAAGAATTAGGGAAAACTTTGGATGAATCACTTTTAGTTCGAAAACTATTAAACTCCACACCAGATAGGTTCATTCAGATAGTAGCATCCATAGAACAGACAAGTGATCTCGACAACATCACCTTAGATGAGATCATTGGAAGACTCAAGGCATTTGAGGAAAAGATAAAACTCCGGAAAGGAGGACAAGTAGAAAGCCAGGAAAACCTATTATTCGCACATGGCGAACACTTAGGAAATAGGAAACATTTTTACAAACGTGGAGGGAAATCAAATTTCTCACGAGGGAACTGGCAGAATAAAAATAGAAACAACTCACAAGGAGGGAACTCAAGTTATAAAGAAAGTTCGGATAAGAATAAGAGTGAGTGGGATGTAAGTAAGGTAAAATGTTACAGGTGTCATAAAATTGGAAATATTAAAAGGAATTTTAGAGGAACACCAGCAACTCAGGAACAATCAAACCTTATCTTAGAAGACGATGAACCATCACTATTAATGACTATGCACGATACTAAACACGAGGAAGTGTTGTTGAATGAAGAACAAATTCAACCAGGGAAATATGCTACAGCGGACGCAAGCATATGGTATTTAGATAATGGTGCAAGTAACCATATGACGGGAATAAAGAGTCATTTTAGGGATATTGATGAAAGCGTAACAGGACGAGTACGTTTTGGAGATGGATCGTATGTACAGATAATGGGTAGAGGGTCTATTTTACTAGGTTGTAAGAACTAGGAACAGAAGGTAGTATCAGAAGTATACTACATACCAAACCTCAAAAGCAACATAATTAGTCTAGGACAACTTACGGAAATAGGTTGTAAGGTCATTATAGACGGAAACAAGTTGACTTTGTATGATAAGAACAAGAAGTTGTTGATGAAAGTTGAAAGATCTAAGAATCGACTCTACAAGATTCAATTACAGATAGAAGCACCTATATGTCTCTTAGCAAATATAGATAACCAAGCATGGTTATGGCATGCTAGATTAGGTCATTTGAACTTTGACGATATTAAAAAGATGACTAGAAAAGGTCTAGTAGAAGGAATTCCAAGAATAAATCATGTCGGGCAGATTTGTGACGCATGTTTATCAGGAAAACACAGTATCACACCATTTCAAAACCAAGCTAAATTCAGATCAAAGAACCCGTTGGACTTAGTATATGGAGACCTTTGCGGTCCTATAAGTCCAAAGAACACACTCGAGCAAGAAACTCATTTTCTTGTTAGTGAGACGATTGTACACGTTTATGTGGGCCTACTTTCGACATCGAAAGATGAGGCATTTAGTACATTCAAGGAATTTAGACAGAAGATAGAAATGGAGATGAGATTGAAAATAAGAATGCTAAGAACGGATAGAGGTGGTGAATTCACATCAAATGAATTCACAATGTCTTCGTAAGGAAAACGGAATAGCACGACGGCTTGGCGAGACCGCACTCCCACAATGAGAATGGAGTAGTGGAGAAAGAAATAGGACAATGTTATCAACTACGAGGAGTATGATGAAAGCGATGAAGTTACCCTTAACTTTTTGGGCGAAGTAGTTAAACATGCAATTTACATACTCAATAGGGTACCTCGAGGCCCCGACGGATAAAACTCCATATGAGGCACTCTACAACGAAAACCGAACTGGAAAACCTAAGAATATTCGGATGCACGCTTATGCAAAGATAACGATACATCACTTAAAGAGGCTGGACGATGTAGCATACCAATGATTTACTTAGGAGTAGAGGAAGGATCAAAAGCATGTAGGTTATATGATCCAAAAGCCAAGAAGAAACATGTTAGTAGGGACGTAAAGTTTATGGAAACAAAACCGTGGGATTGGAATAAAGATGAAGAAGATACAAGTACACAAGACACATTTTGGAATAGTTTTGTGGTAGAAGGAGTTGACAATGAAAACCTTACAATAGTCAACACAGAGAACGATGACAACACGTATCATGAACAAGATCAGATTCCTGATCCAGTTTCACCAATCACACCACCGACATACAATAATGACCCACACATAGAAGAGGAAGAAGAGGCTACTACTAGTTCTGTAGAGAACTCAAGAGGTAGATTTGATGATACACCCGTACGTGAATATAGAGATATGACGGAAATATACAAGTATGCACGTAGAGTTGAACCACAAAGTTTATTATTTACGGAAGAAGAACCCCGTAATTATAAGGAAGCATCAACAGACGAGAAATGGATTGAGGCCATGGAGATTGAATTGGATTCAATCAACAAGAAAAATTCATGGACTCTTACAACATTTCCAGAAAATCAGAAGGCAATAAGACTTAAATGGGTTTACAAGACCAAGAGGGATGCAAAAGGAAATATCATCAAATACAAAGCACGTTTAGTAGCAAAAGGTTATGTACAAGAACAAGGAATAGACTTGATGAAGTATTTGCACCGTTGCTTCTGATAGAGATGCTTCAGTTGATATTAGCATTAGCAAGATATCATGGATGGCAAGTACATCATTTAGATGTAAAATCGGCATTTTACATGGAGATTTGAAGGAAGAAGTCGACGTTACACAACCCGAATGTTTTGTTCAACAAGGAAATTCAGGAAAAGTCTATAAGCTTACTAAAGCTTTATATGGCTTAAGAAAAGCACCGAGAGCTTGGAATGTGAAGCTTGATCAAACGTAAAGTCTTTAGACTTTAAGAAATGTAATCTCGAACAAGCAGTTTATACGAAGAGGAACAAGAATTCTACACTTATAGTTGGAGTCTACGTAGATGATTTGATAATCACAGTCACTCCAAGGAAGGAAATAGAAGAATTCAAATCCCAGATGAAGGATAAATTTGAAATGAGCGACTTAGGATTGTTAGTTTATTATCTTGGGATAGAAGTTACACAGACCGGAGGACAGATTACAATCAAGCAGACATGTTATATTAACAAGATCTTGAAGGAAACAAGTATGGCAGATAGTAATGATACGAAGATACCAATGGATACCAGTACTAAGTTGGTCAAGGCGAAAGATGGAAACTCAGTTGACGCAACTTATTACAGAAGCTTAATAGGAAGCCTCAGGTACTTACTGCATACAAGACCAGATCTTAGTTACTCAGTCGGACTACTTAGCAGATTCATGCAAGTCCCGAAGGATCATCACATGAAGGCGGTAAAGCAAGTAATCCGATACATCAAAGGAACAAAGGAGCATGGCATAATATACAAGCAAGAAGGCGGCTGCAAGATTACGGTGTTACAACGACGGTAGTTATGGAATTAACACCGATCAAGGAAAAGGAACTCTTGGGATAGTATTTTATTTCGAGAGTCACCTATTACCCGGTGTACTCGAACAACCAACAGTGGTGCTATTGTCATGTGAATCAGAATTCATAGCGGCTACTGCAGCAGCATGTCAAGCCTTATGGTTAAAGCGATTGCTTAGTGAATTAACTGGATGGGAAGAGAAAAGAATAACATTGAAGGTCGACAACGTTTCAGCAATAGCACTCGTCAGGAACCCAGTTTTTCATGGGAGAAGCAAGCACATTGATATTCTCTACAATTTCATTCGTGAAAGCGTAGAGAATGGGTACATCCATGTGGAACATGTCAGCGGAGAACTACAAAGAGCAGATATTCTAACGAAGGCTCTACCAAGATTGAAGTTCGTGACTATGCGACAAATTCTCGGAGTTCAAGATTTAGGACGAAGCAACGATCAAGATTAAGGAGGAGAATGTGAACCAATAATCTTAATTCTTATGCTTCATATGTAAACATTATTAGACGAAGGACCAAACACGTTAAGTAGGAAGTTTGTAACCTTATAGCGGTTACAAAGTGGCAGTTACAAACGGTTACAAACTGAATGGTTGTGACGTTTCACTCATACCGATTGAACATGTATATATACGTACACATATGCATCGATTAGAAGTTAATAGACAAAATTACTTATTCATTTCACTTTTACTTTGCAATCTATATAGTTTGATCTAGATTTTGGGACAACAAACTCAGTAATACTTAAATTCTAGTTATAGTTAGGGTGCCAATCGAGTTGTGTTCATGTCAACCTATTCGGGTTCACATGTTGGCGGGTTAATATAGTCATTACCCAAACACGACCTATTTATTGATCATTTTAAGAAACTCAACCCTAACCCATACCTGCATATAACACGTGTAACCCATTTGTGACCCGTTTAATCCATTTAAGTAAATAGGTCAAGCAGTGAATAAAGTTGTTGGTTTGTCGATTTAACTAGTTTAAACGCAAAAATGATATAAGGATCTAAAATATGATAAGAATAACATACAAATAACTATGCGACAATTTTCCGAATTACAAATGTCAATTTTCATGATATATAAGGTATAAAATTATAAGTCACTCATGCTAAGTAAATAACAAAATAGGTTTAATCCACATCCAACATAAAAACCAGGTTATATATTTTATTTAAGATCTTATATACTTAAACGGGTTCACGGGTTGACCTGTTTAATACTTACTCAACCCAAACACGATCAGTTTATTAAACGAGTTAGACGGGTTGACCCGTTTTTTACCCAAACCTATTTGTCCTCAACCCAAACCTGTTTAACTTCATGTCGGGTTCATGTCTGTCATGTCGAAAATTGCCACCCCTAGTTATAGTAGATCAATGGAGCCAAGGTTAAAAAATCTTACAAATGCAAATCCTCCTTCATTAAATGTGGGCTCGACCTTAATGAAGCTCTTGCAGTAGTTGTCTAGAAATAGTTTAGTGAAAGGAGCTTCAAGAAAAAATGCTGATATTTCTGGCATCGGCATATTCTTTAGGAAAAGTGAAACTTCTTAAGTTTTCATTCTTGAAACCCAAGACATCCACCAAATAATTAGCAACATGGGCTCCTTTGCCATATTCCACAACCACATTTGAATTCTTGAGGGTCTTATAGTCGGTTACTTTAGGTGTCAGTCTTCTAACTGTGAGCATGCTGGTGAGGTTGGCCGTGTAACACTGACCAATGATTATTTCAGTAAAGAGCCATGCCACGGTCACCATTCTTGTCAATTGGCTATGATCATCATCTGATTCATGAAATTCAGTGTTAAGGAGTTCATAAGGTTTTATTCCCTTTACATTTTGCATGTTGATTTAACCATTCAATATTACTTAATCGTTTAGTTTATATAACTTTGTTTTTTATGTGTTGTACTCCCTATAAATTTATGTGCTCACAGGAAAATTCGAAAAAATGTTCAATGGTGACAGATTAATAGTTTTACCACCATTAAACTTACTATTTGTTCTCTCTCCTTTCTCTCTCTTCTAAATACTTTTCTTGCCTTTTTCCACCATTAAAAAACCTTGTAAATCCTTCAATTACACTATATTTTGTACATAAAGACCTTGTAAATCTAATCCGTGTAATTGATTCAATTTTCAATTCCGCATCTTTTGATGCTAATTTCCCTAATTTTTAACAAGTTTTTATCATAAAACCCAGATTGAGTGTTCTTGGGCCAAAAAATTGAATTCATAGTTTCTTCTCTAATTTCACTCGTCTATACACTCTGATCATATCCTAACATGTTAATTGTTCTTTTGTGACTGTTTGATTGCAATTGTATTTCAATATGTCTCCTAAAGGAAAAAATTCTAAAAGAAGGACTCGTATACCTAATAAGTTCAAGGATATTGTGTGTGATTTGAATAGTAAGAAGAATAATAATATGAAAACTATAATTGGGGAAAATTGTTTTGAAACTAGGGTTTGCAGTGATGAGTTTGGGAAAAGTGATGAATCTGGTGTGAGGAGTGAATCACGGGAATACAGAGAAATGAATGGTTGTAGTGATACCGTAGGGAGAAGGAATCTACTGAGAAATCTACACCTAATGAGAATTTGAAAACACCTAAGTGCACTGTAAGTGAATCATCATTACACGCGAATGTACAACTTTGAGGTCATTAAAACTAGTAATGTTGAATCAAGTGATGTTTCTGTTGGTAAAGTGATGGCTAACAAGGAATCTAATGTGACTAGTCCAAAAAGTGCACCTAGTTTTGCTAAAGTGGTCAGTAGTGCTGATAATGATATGGTATCTGTGAGTAATGGAAATGGAATTGAGCCTAATAAGACTGATGATAGTAGTACACTGAAGAATAGTGAAAATTATTATGCTAGGATGGTAGCTAGTAAGACTGCTGAGATTGATAACAATTTGAGTTACAATTGAGCCTAACGAGAGAGAAAAGAAGAAAGTCTCGCAAGACATTTAGATAAGACACACACCTCATTACCTATGAGGTAGGGGTATTTATACCCATACACACGTCTCGCATCCCTTTGCAACTATACAAGTGTTGCGAGGGAATAATGTTGTCGCAAGGTTACACATTATTACACAACGTACCCTATTCTATAACAAAAGAGAAATAAATGTCCCTGCTCTAATGATTTACACTTTTCATGTTCCAACAATCTCCCCTAAGGGTAGATCATGCATGTCTTCTATTGATAGGCTTCTTATTAGGCTAGCTTTGAGATCCGATCCTTTGTCCATTCTTTTCCATGATTCTCGAAGTGTCAGCCTTTCTATACTCACTTTCACAACTCTTGTCATCAGATGATGATACCTTGCAGTCATTGTCTTCTACCGATTCTCTTCCTTGTTTAGTATTCTCTCAAGTTTCTCTAGAATCCATAACAACGTACCTATGGAGAACTTGGCTACTTCAACAGCTCTGAATAATATTTTTTGCTTCGTATCGATCAAGTACACGAGACATAGTCCATATATAGATTTTTTGAAGCAGGTCCAATTCTTGATTTAATGAATACCACGACAAGCCAACATTGGAGGAGTCAAGTTGACCTTCCTTTGATGACTTTCTATCCCCATCTAGAAATCTTCAATGTGAGCTGCTACTACATAAGATCTCATAAACGTCATTACAGAGTCAATGACGTCTTGGTCTATGCCTTTCTTGTTGTAATAGTCTCATCTTCTATTAAGGATGTCTTCCAGATCGTGAGGATAAAGGTTGATGTAATATGCTTTTGTGAAGTGATAATGTTGATTACCAGTCCGTACGACATGATATTCAACTGATCTACAGGAGAAATAATACTCATATTTGATTGCGACGTATATTATAATTATGTGCTTTGAGTAGACTTCTTCACGAGGCTTGTGTTTGAGCAGCCTTAATCTGTAGAAACCCCTCGATCTTTCATTAACATTAATTAAACCTAGACACGCGTATCTGTCATATCGTTCAGGGTCAATTTCATTCTCAACGAAGATGTTTGCAAATCTAGCTTCTTCAAGAAATCTGTCTGGAATCTCCTCAAATGTTGCAACATCATTTTTTGATGGTTGGTATCTGCTTGGACTGTGAAGCATGTATAAAAAATGATCATTGAAGTAGGATACTAAAGGTGCGGCCTTAGATCTTGGAACTCTTGGGATTCGTTTCCATAAGGGAGTGCGTTCTCTTTTTCTTGGAAAAACCACTTCTTTTGGAATGACTTATTTTTGTTCTTCTAGTTGTGGATATTCCCTGGTGTTTGGATCATTGAATGCTCGAGAAATCTCGAGATCGATGAATATTCTATCCAAGTCTCTTTTGTTGTTTAGCTTGTAGATCACTGAATAGTAGATATCTTCAACTTTCTCATCTAATGGAACTTCATCACTAAAGTTTTTCCCAAATCTGGCATGAATGTTTGAGAATAACTGCTCGAGAATTGCTGTTGTATCTTCTGGTTGTTCAACCATTGGATCTTTCAGCACACCGTTTAATCCATCTTCATCATCATAATCTGAATCATCAAAACCCCCGAGCCCTGGAGGTATATCCCCTTCATGATATGTTAAATCATCCTAGAAGTTGTCCATTTCTACACTTTCTTTATGATTTTCCTCCCCAACCACTTCATCTTCCATGTTCACAGCTTCATATTCATCGGTTTGTTGCTGTGAACTAGATTTGTGGTGTGATTGTTGTTGAGGTGAATGATGTTGTTGGGATGTGAAAGTTGTAGTTGTTTCAGTATTTCATCTCTGAGCGCTCTTCTCCCACTCAGGATCATCCTCATCGGGATCATCCTGACTGGGATCATCCTGACTGCGCTTCCTAGACTGTGGACGACATTGGGTTTCTAACTTAACCACCCTCATTTATAGCTTCTTAAGTAGCTTGATTGCCTCATTGTTTTTCTGCTTCAATTTCATTTTGAGGTCTTTGTATTGATTGTCAACGTGGGTTGAAGTTGGTGGTTTAGTATCGGGCTCCAGTAGTCCATTGTATATGTTGGGATGAGTTGTTCGTAATGATGGATCGTTTAAAAACTTATCAAGTATGATCGTGGTTTAGTATCGGGCTCCTGTAGTCCATTGTATATGTTGGGATGAGCTGTTCGTAATGATGGATCGTTTAAAAACTTATCAAGTATGATCTCTGAGAGATTGTCCAATAGCGTTTTTGATGAGGTTGAAGATTCAGCTTGTAGTTGACGTTCTCATTGGGCTGAGAATCGTGCGTCCATATCAGCTCTTAGCTTTCCCATGACTTCATTGAAGTAATTGGTTGTGACAAATGGAATCGGTTCGGCTCAAATTATCTGATAGAGAATGGATGTGGATGTTGTCAGGATATGCTTCAATGGTGTTGTTGATGATGATGGTTGTTGTGGAATTTAGTTGTGATAGGGATTGTTATTGTTGTTGTTGTTGTTGTTGTTGTGTGAACCGTTGATGATCTGGTAGTTGTTGTTGTTGTGTTTGGTGTTGTTATTGTGGTTGGTGTTGATGGTATGCCTTCAGAGGTTGTGGGATGAGTGAGTTGGTGTAACTCGGTGGACCTAGACCTCACCGTGTCACACCCCAAATTACCTGCTTTGCAATGGAATGGAATACCTTGGGAGGACCGTCATAGCATCAAAGTTACGATTATATCGAACGACCTAAAGTGTCGTTTGGAAAATACATCATTTGATTTAATAAAACATTCAGAGTTTAAAAAGTATAGGTCCCAAATGAAAATCAACTTGTGCGGAAATAAGTTTGTTACAAGCCAAACGATGTTTTAGAGTTTATAAAACCCAAGTGAGACGCGTCGTATCCACGACTCTATGATATGTCCAAATGCATGCCATGGAGTGAATGCCTTAGATACCGAGATAAAACATGCTAAAAGTGTCAACACAAAGGTTGAGTGAGTTCATAGAGTTTGTGTTGAAATGTAAAGCCTTTAAAGAATGTTCATGCAAGAAAGGCATTGTAAATCCACTCGGTTCCAAGTTCCGCCATACAAAACTTGCAACCTGTGTGTTTACAACCCACCGCCAAAATATGTATAGTTTATGTTCAAGCGCATGATGTCAATCTTGTTTGTAAGTAGGACATATGTGCATCGATATATACAAGTACTTAATGCAAAGAATCACAAACCAATCGAACCTCTTGACAAGTCTAAATTGTTTGTTATGTTTCATTGAATAATGATTATATTCACCCCTGTGTCACGTCATCAAGGACCCAAAGGTGGGGCCACCGATAGTACTATCAATACCTCTCCGGCTCCTCGGGAGTTAACCAGTTGCTAATGTATGTATGTTGAGGCATAATTGAAAACAAGTTTAGCACATTAAGGCACATATCGCAATAAACCACACATAATGTCCAAAGAATATAAGAAGTATAGTGTAACACAATTGTATAAATGGTTTGAGTATTCGCAAGAGTAAAAACAAGTATTTAAGCATGTATCTCCCCCAAAGAGTTTGTAAGAATTTAAACGAGTAAAAGCGGGGTATGAACTCACAGTAATCCTAAAACGTTTATCGTACTTGTGAAAGTAAATGAAAATAGTTTGAGCATGTATCTCTCCCAAAAGTAATTCAAAAGATATAAAAGTAGGGGCTATGAAACTCACCTGGTATGATTGATATGCTAACAAAATGAAGTGCACTAAAATGAGGCTCGGAAACTATCCGCGACCTAAAATGAATGTCATGACTTGAGTTATGATATGTTGTCGTGAATGCGTGATACAATGTCGTGCATGCAAATCCATATGATATCCATACCACTTGTACGTTTTGGAAATAATGTTTATCGCCAAAATATATGTTTATGACATCTCGTCATGTTATAAAATACTTTACAAGTGTATACGTTGAATCAATATCCTACGATAGTCGCAAAATGGTGCACATCGAGTGTTAGGAAACGAACCCAACAGTTTTGGAAAGCTTGTATCATTATCTCAAAGTTTTAGTATTTAAGTTTCCATCCTAGAGGTCTCGATCACAAAGAAAAATATTGGTTAAGCATGGTACTTTAGTCCAAAAATATAGTTTAAGGGTGGTTTTCGGCCAAGTTTGAGTGACTATATTTTATTCGTTACAACTCCGCTCGACGAACGGTTGGACATTTTGGGAAATATACTTGGCGAATTTACTTTTACTAGAAGACATCTCTTTATAAAAAGTTCTACATCATTGTTAAAAACGTCCTCCAACATGGTGACTAGTTTGACGTAATACTTGCCTATTAGAATTAATATAGTTTTTCTTATATAATAAAGTTACGGCAACTTTGTGAAAACGTGTATAATTTAATCGTTACAATTCCGTTTTCTACGTTTTATATGTCCTTAGCTTCGTATCAAAGTATACTAATATATTTTTGACAAGTCGACATAATTTATAACCCTAAGTTTCATTTTTGACTCGTAAAGGGTGACATTTTCATGCTGAATTTTCCAGAAAATTATAGTTTTCGTTGCCAACTTGAAAAATTCATAACTTCTTCGTTATAGCTCCGTTTTAATCCGTTCAAGCGGCCACGTTTTCATTTTAAAGTGTATTTTCTAAATATCTAGCCCAAAATATTATACCCATCGTCGGACTTTCCAGATTTTCAAAATAAGGATGCACCCTTTTGCAAACTTGTCGAAATGAGTTTTTCTCGCGCCAAACCTATTCTAACCCATTCAAAACAACTCCGAAGCTATTCTAATCCTACCATACACCTTCTTAGGGTGTCATGGGTTCCTAGACATCACCAAAAATAATATATAACAAGGGGTAATTATAGGATGACTTATATATTCATAACTCTTAAAAATCAATGAAAAAGTGGTACAACATCATATGACTTGCATGTTTTTGCTCAAATATGATGAAATAAATATGAAATGAATATGAAAGATGAAAAAATGGACATGAGATGCTTACTAGAATACTTGATGAGGTTTATGAGAACAAAAGGGTTAATCCTAATCACCCAAGGTTTTTATTTCAAAACCTTAATCAAGAGTGTAACTAGAGTAATAAAAACTTGATTAGAAAATTTTGATGATCCTCCTTCTTGGTCCCCTTGGATGGCGGTTATGGTGTTGAGAGAGAGAGAATTGGTTTTGATTTTACTTTGCAAAAGAATGAGTGAAATGAGTTTGGATAATATTAGTATAATACATACACTTGAGAAGATATTTTAGCAAGTTCAATGAGTCATCCCCCTCGATGTCGACATACAAAGAAAGAAAAATATCAAGTTGTAGTTGTAGCAATTAAATGTATAAGTATTATCAAATGTAAGTTAATTGAAGTTAAGTGTTGAATTGTATACACATTTGAGTATTTAGAGTAGCGTTAGATAAAAATAACTTTTCACGGTTCAAGATAAAATATGTTGAGGTCATAAAAATTATAAAAATACATTTCTTGAAAGATTTGAGTGAATAAATATTTATCGGGTTGAATTTAAGAAAACCGTCGTAATTTATATAAACATAACAATTTATATACGAAATAAATTTAAAACATTGGGTAAACTAATAATAATATTTTTATAAGCTTAATATGAGTATAAAAATATATTGTGATAAATTTTTGGAAGTATCGGATCAATTGTTCAAAATAATCTTTACGCAATAGCGTTTATTTAATAAGAAAATAAATGTTTAATGTAAAATGCAAAACCATGCACAAACCGATTTGAAATGGTGAATTTTGAGTTTGAGAAATGACCGGAAATTGAGAATTGTGACAACTGGTGTCAATATTCGTCTTCATCCTAGGCTCCTTTCTATGGGTGTCATCTCCATCCCTCTTATCATCACCACCATCGTCATCCGAACGATCATCACTAGGCCTATCCTCTAAATTATCCTTATTCTCCTTAGAAGGTTCATTTTTCTCCTTTTCCATCCCCTCATTGTCTTCGCCTCCATTTGTTTTCCTAGTCTCATCAAATTTTGGCTCGATGAGTGTATCTTTTTTCTCTCGTTCATCATTGATAAGGATTTAAAACATAGGTTTTAAGGGGTCATTTAAGCCCTAAATTGATACATTTTATATCTGTTACTACTTAAAATCATTCCTTTTCACATTTTAGGTCTATTGGAAGCAAAATGTTGGAATCAAGCACTTTTGGACGAAAAAGAGCGAAAGCATGAAGAAAATGGCAAAGTCAAGAAACAAGGCTGAATTCTGCACCTGACGGCGTCCCAACTCAAAGGGCGACGCCATCGCTAAGGAGGTTTTCTAATAGAATTTCAAGCGATGGCTCATGTGTGATTTTGGTTCTACAACATGACGACATCACGCTTTAATTCTGGAAGGTGTCACTCTTTATTTTACACTAGACGTCCAAGACCCAATTCAAGACGACGTCCCTATTGAAGCCAGACGGCGTCACACATCTCAACAGACGTTGTCACAATGATGACTTGGCCCTAACGAAACCCTAATGACGGTGACCAGACAACTTCACCAGCAAAAGGCGACGTCGTTGCATTTGCAAATCAATATATAGAATTCAATTTTTCTGCATTTAGGGGGTAGTATTTTGGAGATCAAACCCTAGTTTATTAATAGTCTGACTTGGGCAGTATTTTAGGGTTCCAAACCCTTCTTTACACCTAAAGATAAGTTTTTTAATCCATTATATCACCATGTTTATCCTATGTTCAATTGTTTGTGTGTGCATGCTTATCTATCATGAGTAGCTAAATTACTATTGTGTTTGCTTAGATCTATGAAACCTAGTTGTTGATTATTGTTAGGTTCTCTGTTGTTTTAATTGGTAGACGCTAGAGTAAGGAAAACTGGCTTCTTCTTTAATTGTTGTGAGCTTGAATGTCCTAAATAATACAAAGCTTGAGAGTGCACTTGAGCCATCGTTGTGTTTATTGCGTGAGTTGTAGCTTTAGGATAATAGAGTATTCGGGGGAGATATTATGGTACTTGGCGATCCCGGATAGTCTAGAGGAGAGTTACAATTCATAGAACCAGGGAATTAGGCACCCCCATGACCACACGAAATTCAACGCACCAATTAAGATGAGGATTTGACAATTCATCTGACCAATAAGAGATAACTAGTGAGTAAGAACATCTAAGTAAACACGCTTTTAATTATCATAAGAACACACCAATCAATCCATAGCTTATCTTTTCCTTTTTATTAATTAATTAGAAATTAATCTTTATTAGTAAGTAGTTAAAATTGGTAGAAGTACCACCCCCACTCCTATATCCCGAGATATTTACTTGTTTTCTAAAAAAATACAAAAAGCTAAAAAGAATCACCCTCACCCTCACCTTCTAGTCATACATCTCTACTAGCATCTCTATTCCCCTAGAGAACGATCAACCCTCTAGGCTTACCCATACTACACTGAAACGATTAGGTACACTGCCTAGTGAGTTGTAAAGTTTGCTCGTAGAAAAGGAAGTCTTTCGACCCTGAACCTGCTATCAAGTTTTTGGCGCCGCTGCTGGGGAATAGAATAGATAGTTAGTTTCTATCTCAATTAGGTCTACTTGCTTGATTCGTATCAAGCGAGCTTTTTTTTCTTATCTTTCTTGTAGTCTATCCCCCTTCTTTGTGTTTTTGTTCGTAACCTTCTCACTTTTCACCATGGGTGACAATCTACCCAACAACAATCCACCACATCATCCACTACCACCACCCAATCAACCACCACTCGACCCGCCAAGAGGCCGTACTTTGGTGAATACTCTAGACCGAGCCATCAAGGATATAGGAACACCATTGAGCTTCCACATCAAGCTCAAACTACGATCCTGCGATTCGACACTATCCGGTTGGTGAAAAATGGATGTGCATTCCATAAACTTTGTTCCGAAGATCCTAATCAGCATCTCAAGGATTTCCCTAAATCGTTGAATCCATCGACCTTGAGGCTACCACTCGGGAGACCACGCGATTGCGTCTTTTCCAATTCTCTCTACGGGACCAAGCTAGTAATTGGCTTGAGCGACTTCCCGCAGTATCCATCTCAAGTTGGAATGATCTCACCACCCGTTTCCTTACTTAATTTTTCTCACCGGGGAGAACCACCAAGCTATGAAATGACATCTTGATGTTCCAACAACGTCAAGGTGAAACCCTTTATGAGGCGTAGACTCGATTCAAGGACTTACTCCACAAAGTCCCTCACCACGGCATTGATCTTTGGCAACAAGTCCAAATTTTCTATGATCATGTCATTCTCTCCACAAGGCAAACCATTGACAAAGCGGCCAGTGGTAAGCTTGGTGACTTAACCGCGGAAGAATCGTGAGGTACAATAAAGGACCTTGCCCTCTATGACAATGAATGTTGGAATGACCCCCGTGAGTTGCCCAAAACCGTAAAGGAAATATCATTACCTTCATTCGACTCACAACCTTCCAACCGTAGGATGCTCGAACTTGAAGATCAAGTCAAATTCCTTATGAGTTCCTACGAAGCTCCTAAACCTTCACGCCAAGTGAACAAAGTCTCTTCCTTGTTTGAGTTATATAGTGGTGCCCACGACACTCGTAATTGCACGAGACTCCCCGAACAAGCCTTCGTGGACTACGCATCTATGCGCACCAACGGAGCGGGAGGAAGATTCCCAATGACCCCCGGACCTAGGACTTACAACCAAGCCCGAGAGGCATGGAAGGGCAAACCCGACTATAATTGGAGTCAAACCAAAAAATTCACTTCCAATGACTCCTTATGGTTCCAACAACACAATTCAAGCCCTCAAGGCCTTAGTCAACATAATTGGAAAGGGATGATGCAAAATTTCGCAACATCTCAAGAAGCCTAAATAGCCAAACTTTCGGATCACTTTAATCAACAATAAGCCGAGATGGATAGGAAAATTGATAACCTCTTAAAAGCCATTAACAATCATGTTGTTAAAGATATCAACTGAGAAGGTTAATTCCATCTTGACTCACTCCTCCAAAAAAGCTTCCATTGTAAAAATTAAGGACCCAACTAAGTTCTTCGCTCACTCACAATTAGGCAATGAAAATAGGGACCCATCTTCATCGAAACACGTTCACTTTGTCAATGTCATCACCCTAGTGAGACCAAATAGGAATAATGATGAAGCAAACCATGAGAAGGTACTTGAGGATAGTGAGACTCCTAAGGATGAAACAACTAGAGAAGTAGACGAAGTAGGTGGCGAATACTTCAAAAAATTTCCTACGGAAGAGGAACTTTCATACCACCCACACCTAGTACGTGACCTTCGTCCCTTTTATACTATGAGATCTGTTAATACAAATAAGCCATAAAAACGTTTATTTATATTTTACGATCTTCAAATGTTTTGTCGATAACAAACGTAAAATCATTTTAACGAAACAAATAAAATATGTAAATAGTTTGAGCCAATAGTTTACTAACACACTTACGTTTTCATATAAAACACTAAATAAAGCAATAACTCATAGTATAGTAATACATATGTACAACAACTAGTGTTTACATAATGAGTAGATATATACATACTTAGTATGTATTATAATGGGTAATAGAATGGGTAGAAGTATAAGTATTTGACCCATTGACTAAATACATTGAATGTAGATGGGTAAAACCCAAAGTCCATGACCCATACCCATGGAGCATGATCCATAACCCATGACCCATTGCATGATATCATGCATAAGTCATAATGGGTATTATCCATGACCCATGGATCTAACCCATGACCCATTGACTAGATGCATTGCATCTTCTAGATACATTGTATCTATTTGGATACCCATGGATCAAAACCCACAACCCATAATCCATGACCCACAACCCATTTTAGGGGGAGCTCCTACGGATCCCTAGTAATACACTAGACGGATCCCTCAAGCAAGGGATCCGTGGAACACTAGCATGTTTTTGTCTATAAATAGTGAGCCATTTCTTCATTCTAAGTTGCCACTTCCACACACACTTTCTCCTAGTATTGTAAACTCTCTAACCTTAGATCCAAAGGATCTTTCTATGTAGTTTTTTTTGTTTTTTTGTGATTCTCTAGGTTCCTCTTAAAGGAGAGATCACCACCTCTTGAAGTCGAGCAAGTTCAAGTCCATGAGTTGCTATGCTTCGTCATCATCAATACTACTAAAGTTTTCTTGTTGATAGTTCTCTCTTCCTCTCTAGAAGTGTTGTGTCTAAAGCATTAGTGAAGGATGACAAAAGGGTCAAGACGAAGGCATTAGTGAGAGTTGTCGAACGTCTATGTCAATGGCATTAGTGAAGGATGCCAAAAGGGTCAAGTCAAGGCATTAGTGAAAGGTGCCAAAAGATCATGTCAAAGGCATTAGTGAAAGATACCAAGGGTGTACAATCGATATGGTGCATCGATGTACAAATATAGATAGGTTGTTTCCAAGGATATTGATATCCTTGATGATGTTGTAATAAGGAGTGGATCTCCTTTGGGATAGGTGTTGTGTAGTGTTGGGTAGTATTTCCTACTTTTGTAATGGAACTCGGTATCTAGCCTTGTACCGGATAAGTGTAGGCGACGTTGTGATAGGTTTGGTTCTACCTCGTGGAAGAACCCGGTGTCTAGCCTTGTACCGGGAAAAGAGTATGCGACGTTGTGAAGGCTTGTCCACCATAAGGATTTTGTGTCGTGTATTGATTACGAACTCTTGAGTAGGTGACTCAGGGAGTGGATTAGGGCAAGGAAGGTGTCCTTGTAGCCGAACCACTATAAACACTCGTGTCGTGGTTTTGGGTCTCTTACTCTTTACATTTTCATTACATATTTAGATATTTATCTATCAACATCCAACATATACATTTTAATAGATTGACGTAAGTCGATCTAAATATTTTAAAACAAAGTTTTAATCGGTAAAACTATTCAACCCCCCTTCTAGTTTTTCACAATTGGTATCAGAGCTTTGTTACCAAGTTTCTTAAGAGTATATTGTACTTTTAAAAACTTGATACGATCCATGTATGATTGAGAAATACAAGAAAGGAAATTTCTTAAAAACAAAATGTCACGTTTTAAAATCATCATATTTTATAATGTTGGATAATGATAGATCTTTCTAATATTTTCCTTGTTGAGAATTCTCCATACTAGGATTTGGGCATCCTAAGAAGATCATGAAGAATTTTTCTCTAATACTTCTTTTCTCATGGAAAAAAAAGGAATATATAGCAAAGGTATGATGTTTAATAAATTACTTACAAATAAATTATTTTCGTATATTTTCTAGATGAATTAATAATGTCATTTTTGTTTAAACATGATTAAGTTTAGTAGTATCATTACGCTCTCTTAAAAATCACTAAAGTAGTTATCTATATTGAACTCATCATCAAGAATGGTATTCTTCGTTGATCTCTATGGACAAAACTACAAACTAGTGATAATGATATCTCGGCTATTCGAGAGCCTTGATCATCACTCCTCACATAAGGATTATTTACATTTCATCTATGTCAATAAGTATCCATGTGAGACCTCTCATATTATGATAAAATGGGATTTTATCATAATCTTTAAAACTTCCCAAAGAATTATGATTTATTCATAAAAAGGGAACCTCGTCAAATGGGACTAGTAAAACACGTCAAAACCCCAAACCATAAGTTATAGAGCATAAATATCAACTCTAGCCAAGAATTAGAACTCCCAAACCAAAATTATCAAAGATCACTTAAGTCAAATTGTCGATATGCTGGGATCCTCGTGTTGAACTAGCCGGATCCCTCATTCAAGGGATCCGTGCAACAGAAGACATAATAAGAAAGAAATGATCACTGTGGAAGTTCCACTCTTCACTTTATTCTCTCAAAACTAACGAACATAAAACCCAATTTACTGTTCATAGGAGTTAATTCATTATCTTCTCCAAGGAAACAATCTCTTGTGTAAGTATAATCTTCAATACATTGTTATTTCCATTCTTCGATTCCTAGGATTACGATTTCCATCTTTAGAAATTGAGCTCAAATGGATTTGTCACAATTTGTTACCACATTGTTTTCTAAGATAAACTAAATCAAAGAATCAACATTGTTAATACAAATCAAACTAATTTTTTGAATTCAATGAAGATGTATTGAGAAAAATTGTGATGAATACCATTAGGTTACTATTCACCCAATTAACAACACATTGTGGTTTTGATGTTTAGGACCAATCACGCCTATCGACAACAAGACTACCAAGACACCGCTCACTACATTCCCATGTATCATCGTAAGGATGGCTTAAGCCCGGATGATAGAAAAGCCTTCAAGATATTGGAAAAGAGATTATTCCACGAAGGACGAGTAGTTGAACCCTCATTTATCAACAACATCGACATTCCCAGAGTCTTTGGGGCAATCAACTTCAATTGTATCCTAAACATTAATGAGCAAATTTGTCCGGTGTTTGTACTAGAGTTTTACAAGACCATGAGAATCATTCAAAATGAAGATGGAACCATTTCGATAGCCTTCATCATCAATGAGCATGAGTTCACCTTCACTCTTGTAGAGTTTTCAAGGATACTCCGTATCCCATTTCAAGGAATGTGTATGTACTCTAATGAATGGTCGTTGCCGGAGCTTCATGACATGGTGGATCATTACGAGGTATACTTCACAGCCATCCCGGAAGCAACTACGGTAAGGGATACCATCTTCATGGAAAGAGTCTCTCCATCAAGAGTCACGAGAAACTCCAAAGTGATCTATAGAGATCCATTTCAAATGGAGCTTTCGGAAATGTTCCCATTATAAAACAAATGGGAACTCGTGCCAAAGGAGAACGTACTTTGCTTGGGAGGAAATAAGGATCATCCCAATGCTTGCCTAAGCTTCATGATATATTGCCTTGTAACCGGCACTCACTTGAGAGGGAACCGTGGGATCCGTGTCTACAGAACAGCTTGTGATCAGCTTTTCTTCCAAATTCAAACTCTCTTTGGTAATCGAAAACACTTTTACTTACCATTTAATGACTCCCTAGAGTAGAACAACACCATAGTTGACCTTGTGCATGCCAAATTTCTTAGTGGTCAAGAATTTAATTCATCAACTCAACTTCATCCTTTATAATCCAAGCCTTCTTAGGAGCTGCCACCATCCTTACCACAATCCTAAAATCAGCAGTTTAAGACTTCTACTACACCCTCTCCTTCACTATGACCAAAGCATCTAGTAAGAACTCTTCAACCAAAGGTTCCATTTACCAACACCAACTCATGCATCATCACCCTCATTGTTAGTGGAATCATATCCTATGTTGTTCAACATACCTCCACCATCTTTTGTGGAACCTCCTCAAAACATCCCACCCCCTCCGGTTTGTAGTCATGACAATAATTGCTCTAATTGTCAAATCACCTAAGGACTTGTTCATGAAGTACAAAATTAGTTGCATTTCATGTTTAATCATCTCCTTAAACGATTGGACCAAATCAACAAGTCTATTCATCCTTAGATTCAAGCACATTGATACTTTTTAGGTTTCCATCACTTCTTAGAATTAGTAGAAAATGTATTACATGTTTGAATCATTCTCTTAGTTTTAGAGATATGTAGATCATTTCTCGTATTCTTAGAATTAGTAGAAAATGTATTACAAGTCGATCTAAATATTTTAAAACGAATTTTTAATCGGTAAAACTATTCAACCCCCTTCTAGTTTTCCACAAGATCCCCACACATCACCTTTGGAAATCCTAGGAATCTCAACATACCATGTTGCATAGGACACCTTTTTGTGGCAAAGGCCTACATCAATCGCAAGTCCCCAACAAACATCATGACTAGCACATACTATAATTGGGTGATGAAAAGACCTATCCCAAGTAGGAAAGATCTCGATGATCCTAGAATAAGATGTAATTTTTTCAGTAGAATTAAAGGGCTGCCCGTTTATATAGGTGGTTTCACGCACCTAACGGATTTTGTGATTGCGGAAGATATTAGTATGGCTATAGATCCTAGTAGGAAAGCCATTCATAGATAGCTCCGGAATGACTTATGACCCATCATTAGGGATAGTTAGATTCAAGGATGAGACCGATGAGATTTCCTACCAAATGCCATTCAAGATTGAGCAATTCTCGTCAATATCCAATAATGAGAAAGAACTTAAGTTATCGTTCTATTATAGGAATGAGGAGGATAGAAGGAGAGGAGTAGATTATGTGATGAGTAAGATATTTGGATTCTATAAAGAATGCGTGAAGTTAGGACCGGAATATAAAACCAATTGGGGGCTTGATGATTTCCTGGAAAGATGCACAATCGGACATAGCTATGATATGGATAATCCCAATAGAAATCAGTATGAGGAAGGAGATGATGGTAATGAAGTCACGTAGGGTATGATTTCGAGTCTAGCTACAAGACTCATAAATAAAGAAAAGCGCTTCTTGGGAGGCAACCCATCTTTAATTGTTTTCTTGTTTTATTTTTCAATTTTGTTTGTGTGCTTCATATATCTTTTTCATTGTTGTTTACTTCTCATGTTTATTTTGTGAAAATTCTTTATTTTATTTTTAATCTCGTCTTAATTGCATATAAATGTATTTTACAAAAAGATAAGTGTAGGGAAGATCACATATGTTTTAAGAACTTGCATGAACATGAGATTAACAACAATTGAAATCGTATATATTTTTGTGTTTGTTAGAATCAAATGCTTGTATCGAGTCATAATAGATGTTTTGCAGGAATTTTTCCAGGTCTTTAAAGAAGTATTTTTCCAGAATTTTTTCGGAAAACGCACCAGACCCTTTCTGTCCGAACAACCTAACGGCATCGGAACTAAAGCCCGAAGATGTCAGGCAATGTTTAAACAGATTCATAGTTTCGTTTTCTGTCTAAACTTGTAACTTTTGGAAACTTCCAATTCTTAATTTTCTAGAAAAACTATAAACATCCACTCCATATCTTATTTTCTTTCTAGTATAGTTTTTATATATATAGTTTACACCTCTGATTTTACGCGAGGTTTCGTTTCATTTTCTTGTAAGTGTGAAGGTTATATTAGACAAGAAGAAGAAGTGCATGATGGAAGCAACACTTGTTACTCGCTCATTCTTCTTGGAGGAGGATTTAACCGCAACTTCATACATATCCTACCGAGCTAATCATGGGAGTACTAGTTTCTTTCTCTTTTCTTTACCTTCCTTTATCATAACTTTGATACTTTCGGGGAATATTGGGGACAATTTTAGTTTAAGTGTAGGGAGGGAGAATAAAACGGGAACTTAGAAACTATTCACTCACTTGATTTTTATCTTGTCCTTAGTAATTTGTGTAATAAACTATGAGAAATATTTGTTAGTGTAATTTTAACCAAAATTAAATTTTTTTATGATATTTACAAGTTATATTTTAGTCTTAATAAAGCGTCTCATGGATAGGAATTATATAACTAGCACAAAAACCGTATATGACCCAAATTTCACCCCAAAAATGTGAGGTTCGCCCATAAATCTTTTGGAATAAAAGCATTCATCTTTAATGCTTAGTGAGTGTACCGATAGTATAGTAGATTCTAGAACTTGTTTTGTGATGCATTCTGAGATCGCTAGTGAGACTACATTCGTGTAATTAGGATTAACTAAATGATAAGAGGCATTAGGATAACCCTTTTTTTAAACTTGTAGTTTAATTACGTCATCCACATCAGTTGAGTAATTTTCCCCACACCCTTGGGATGTACTCATCTTTAGTACACTATACCCCTAGTTAACCTCTCAGAGCCTATCCTTTTCGCGGTTCTCGTGATGATTCGGTTTCCGAAATATCAATGAAGAGCATTATTTACAATCCACCCCCAAATGTTACACCTAAATTGCCTTAACCTACCTTGTATGCACTCATCTTTAGTATATTATTGTAATTATCGTTTGAACCCTTAATTCAATTATCTAGTTACTTGAATGGTTGCTAAGTCGAGTCATATCCTTTGTACACAGTTTTGGGACGTTGGGACTCATGGGTTAAAGTAGTATTTTATGGAGTAACGGGAAGGAACAATAAATTCAATTTCCCTTTTTCTACGTAATTAAGTACTCCAAGTGTTTTGATCTTTTCAAATCGGGTCAATTAGTGTTAATGAATATTGGAATCACTCCTAAACTAAAAATCAAGTGTTTGTTATTCTTATGTAATAGGTAGCTTATTATGGCCTTTATGTTTGTTTAAGGTCTAGCTTATGTAGAAGGCCCATAAGCTTAGGCCCATGTCCAATAAGGAAAGGATGGAAACTAGGAGTGTTGCCCTAGCTTTCCTCCTATAAATACCTCATGTAAACCCTCACTTGAGGGTTGGTTGTTCAATGCATTTCTTTCACATACTCTACGCCTAACCATTATAGTATTTCGTGTGTGTGTTTGTGTGTGTATTGTTCATCCGCCTCTCTATCTCTTTCTAGTAAGCTTGTGTTGTAAAACTCGTGACCTAACAGTGGTATCAATCGCCTAATAGTTGAGTGAACGTATTATTTGAAGTGAGTTTTGGTCTCACGCTTAACTTGCATATCCGAAACTTTGGCTTGATCAAAAACATATTTTTTACACTTTTTAATCCAAGATTCTTGTCCTTTCAACGTTATAAGGTGTTAAACTTCTTTGTTTTTGGCAAAAGTTTTGAACTTTATGTGTAGATCATTGTTTTCATCTAGTTTTGTTCGAGGGTTTCAACCTATGCATAACTATTTTAAGAGCTTTGGATCATCAAGTTTCACACTTTTGTGTCTTTTGGTGTTATTGAAGCTATTTCATCACACAAAAACTGGTTTAGAAACATCTTTGGGCATTATCATTTTTACGAGTAATCCTACGCGTAGCAAAACCCTAAAACTACGCGTAAGGTTATCCTTGGTTTGATCTTCGTTTTCGTGGTTTACTCCGTGTTTTCTTGCTTGGATAAGCCTGAAAATACGTCGACTTTTGATATCTTTTGCCTTTGTGATAGTGTAAAGATCATTTAAACAAAACCTAAAATTACGCATAAGCATAAGCTTACGGCGTGAAATCCCACGATAAGATTCATCTTACGCCTAAGCATAGTCTTACGCATAAGATAATCCTCGCCTAACTTTCTCGCATAACTTTGTGTCTCGCATAACTTTAGCGTCTTTTTCCTACTTACGCGTAAGCTAAATCTACGCGTAACTCCTTATTGTTACGCGTAACTTTGGTGTTTTTACGCATAAGTGCTACTTGGCTATTGTGATTTCTACGCCTAAGGATACTTCTTCAACAAAGGTTCATTCGACTACAAAGATCCATTTTTACCAACACAAGTTTTCAACATGTCTCAACCACCATACTCTAACTATTTCCCTTACACTTATACTCAACGTCAACAACAATTAACTCCACAACATCAACAATGTAATCAACAACAAGCAATTTATCAACAACAATTTAATCATCAACATACTCCACAACTTGGTGCAATTCCACCTCCTAATATGGTTCAAACACCACCAAGTCTTCAAGTACTACCTTACACAGACTCATACAATCAACATCCATCCAGGAACACTATGAAGGAACCGATATGGTTTGGCAAAATGTGTGAAGCTTTAAGTAGCCAACAATCAATTCATGAGGCTGGATCACTTGATAGACCTCCAATGCTCACTCCAGGAAATTACGACCAATGGATGCGTAGATTCTTTCAGTTTTGTGATCTGAAGAAGCCACATGGCAAGTTCTTAAAGAAGGTTATCTTGGAAGGTCCATTTCAGATGCCTCATCGTCACCATACCGGAGATCCTCATCGCTACTCCACCAAGAGATGAACAAACAAACATTGCTATTGTTGCAGATCTGAATCTACAAGAACTTCTACACTATGAAGCTGATGAACTTGCAATGCAATATATCCTTTTAGGATTACCAAACCCAATTCTTCGAAGTGTTGATGCTCAAAAGACTGCACAGAAAATGTGGGAACAAATTCATCTACTCGTGGAAGGAACTGTACTCAATCAGGAGGATTTGGAATCCAAAATATACCTAGCTTATGAACACTTCATGATTGAACCTGGGGAGACACTTGAGTCTTATCATCATCGATTTTCAGACATCATTAATGATTTGGATAAACACAACATCATCATGCCACGTATTGCTGTCAATACAAAGTTCCTAAGTAGTCTTGGTCCAGAATGGGAGAAGTATGTTATTTTCCTCCGTCAAGCGAAGGATATGCATCATGCGTCTTACGGATTGTTTGTCTGATTACTTGAAGCCTCATCAAAGGAAGTTGAAATGAAAAGGATTCTCCGTGCACAACTGCTTCACGATCACATCCGGAAACTCAACAACTTGCCTTATATGCTTATGAATTATCCTCTCAACCAACAACTCAACCAATGCTACAATCACACCTTCACAAAGAACAACCTCAACAAAATCAATTGGTTCCATACAACAAAAACAATGCTCAAGCACATGTCGGTGAAGCTAATGAAATCGATCCGTTCGAAGCATTGCAACAAGGATTTGTTATGATTGCTAATGCTTTTGGCGTTATACCAACAAATCCAACAATCGTATTCGTTCCTCATCTAACACACGGACTCAAGCTATTGTGAACAATGGACGAGTTGAAGTTCGAATCGTAATCATGGTCGTCGATGGGCGGTGGTCAAGGGTTTAATGTTGTGGGTAGGAATAACAACGAGCTCAAGTGGTGGAGCAGGAAATGCTCGAGAATGGGTTGAATGGTCTTCGATGCTACAACCGCAATGAGAAGGGACACTGGCTAATGCATGCCCAAAGCCAAGGACTAGGGAAGTGCTTACTTCAAAGAGGCTTTACTTTTGGCTCTTAAGGATGAAGTGGTGGATCTCTCATAGACAAAGAACGAGCTTTATGGCGGATGCGAGACTCGAGATGATGATATGGAGGACTTGCGGCCAATGCATTGTATATGTTGATGGCTAACATGCATGAGTTACACATGAGTGACACAGGCCCGATGTATGACAATCGATGGCTTGTCTCGGTACCCGAACAAACCATCATCATATCTCGAACTAATAACTCCGCCAACATCTGAATCCGGCAAGGCTCAGAATGTTCAAAATGAGTCATCCACATCTCATTCCGACGATTTTCAATTAGACCCCGTCGTTACATTTGACGATCAAGATGACCTTATGGTTTCCCTTGATAATCAAATTGATTCCGCGGTCGTACTTGAGGATCTAAATAATGATCATATTGTGACTCACGTTGAACAAGTCGAACTTTTGCCTCATCCAGATTTTGCTCGTTTAATTAAAGACCATCAAATCAAAATGGAGGAATGTTATGCATTAAATAAGGACTTAAAAAGTAAAAATGCACTGTTAACCAAGGATTTTGAATGTTTAAAATGCAACTCAACTTTTTCAAAACTCAAGAAAACGTGGAAAAGGTTTTGATGTCGCTTTGCAAAATCTCATCAAAGCGAAAAATATTTAGAAAGCAGATCGTGATCTAGCCGCTTGAAGAATGCTTTGTTGTCTAAAATAGAACAACTAAAACATGAACATAAAAGCAAATTGACGCTCTCACCTTGGAAAATCAAAAGCTAAAGCTGAGTTGTTAACTTGTCAAAAACAGTTCTCCGCATACAAAACGAATTCAACGAATCGAGTAGATGACCTTCTTGAAGAAATTATCGGCTTGCAAAACAAACTTAAAGAGTTTAAAACTGTTGTTTACAAACATGGTGAATCTGTAACAACTATTGAAAAGTTTACTTTAAAACCCGATCCAAAAGGATATGGACCAAATCTTGCTGATTACAAACCTAAGATTTCACCACAAGCATTCAAACCAAATCCTGAAGTTTTCAGTGCAGAATATAAAATTAATGATACTGTTATGACTGTTGTTGAATATCATCGTCAAGAGGAATTAGATGCGAGAGGCAGTCGATCCAAATTAGCAAATGTTGTTTATAATAAACCTCATAAATATTCAAATGCGATCCCTTTCGTCACACCAACGGATTCTTCTAACACACCAAAGATTATCATAAAACCTTTTGAGTCTTCTAATGTTAATCCCAAAACAGATTATGCACAAACTTATGGTCCTTTACCTTCCATCAGTGAAGTAAATTCAAAACCTGAAATATCGCAAAATTCTTCGATATTTTGACATTTTCATGGCTGACCTCAAAACTTTAGAACATGAGATAGAATATCATTCTGAAATCAAAATTCAACATTTTCAATCGCCTCTAGCGCGTGAACAAAGAGACATTTTTCAGAAAAATCTTTACCTAATGTTAAAAATTTGAAAAGTTGTTCATTTGCACGGGAACAGGATTTTCATAAGGAACTTGGAACAATGAAGGTCGTTTTAGAAAGCGAAACATCTATTTCTAATACTAAGCGTAAAAGAAACTATTGAGAAAGATGTTGATCGACTCTTGGAAAATCTTATCGTGCCGATGTCCATAATGCTGTGTTGCTTCATTCTTTGCCATATGCATCTGATTATATCTCTGCTGATATTGTTGATAATGTTGTAACTGTTGAGAATTCTGATAATGTGCATCAAATCGAATCTTTAAAAGCTGAAAATGAGCGTTTGATTAACGAACTTTCAAATGCTAAACGTCGTCTTCAATGGTGTCAAAAAGATTGTCAAAATCGTGAACTTGCTTTGCAACATAAAATCAACCAGTTGCAATCTAAATCGTTTAATCCAAAATTTGAGCAACTGGATGATCAAAACGTGTCTTTGAAATGTCAAATCTCTAAATATGAACAAGAACTTGTAAAAGTTAAACAGGAATATGGTGTCATATTTGATTTACTTAAAAAGACTCGTGATGAAGCATCCAACGAGCTTGATCATTTTCTTGCACACACTAAGGAAGTCATGAATTTTTCGGGAAATCTTCGTTCTGAAAATCTTCGTTCTGAAAATCAAGATTTGATTCACACTATCTTTAAGTTAAGAGAAATGTTAGGAAAGTATGAACAACTGCCCCCAACCGTCATTAAGAAGATATCACCAGTCACACTTAGTAATCGTGAACCTAGAATTCCTACTGCCAAATCACAAGTTGCTAACGTGCTTCCTTCTACTACAACAGGACTAGTTACGTCTTTTCCAGACGTCCGCACTTCACAGCCTAGGAGCACTCAATCGAAGAATAGGAAGTTGCGACCTAAGAAAAGATCAATAAGGACTGCTAAAGTAGAAGAACACCCTAGGACAATGAATAAGACTCACGTTGCTTCCACTATAGAAATTACGTCTGGCAAATGTAATAGAAATAGTGACGTAACGAATGCTAAACCTTTAAGTACTTTTGATATTCAGTCTAATGCACCTTGTGTTATTTGTCGTAAAAGTATGAATTCTGCTTGTCATGACAAATGTGTTGCTAAAGCTATCATCTCTCGTTTAAGGAATCCTAAGAATCGAATACCTCTAGGCCATCTAACTTTTGTAAGTCCGTGGCAGTAGACCGCTTCTTTAGATTCTAAGAAACAGTGTTGTTGTCCACAGTAGCTCGGTTTCACCTCCTAAGAATATTGTACCACCTAGTGCATTCACCAAGACTAAATCAAATAGTAGTAATAGATGGCGAAATGGATATATAACACACTAGGATTTAAATGGATGCCTAAAATTATTGATGTGTGTATGTCTCATATAATCGCTTGGAACCTCTAACATTTCGGGTTCCACATCAACTTCTATTCCATATGTGTCGTCGTGTGTAATGCATGTGATACATGATCATTCTATGGATTGTTGATAGCGGATGTTCCCGACACATGACGAGCAACCTCAAACTGTTATCAAACTTTATTGCAAAGTTTATTGGCACCTGTCGAGTTCGGAATGATCACTTGCAGACTATCATGGGCTACGGAGACTATATCAATGGGAACATCGAAATCGGCAGGGTTTACTATGTGGAAGGCCTCGGTCACAATTTGTTTTCGATGAGTTAGTTTTGTGATGGATATTTGGAGGTCGCTTTCGGGAGAAAACTTGTTTCATTCGTGATCTACAAGGGAACGATCTTATGTCCGCTCGTGTAATTCTAGTCTCTACACTATCTCTATGCAAGACATGGTTGCTTCATCTCCCATCTGCTTACTTTCAAAGGCAACATCAACAAAATCTTGGTTATGGCATCGTCGTCTCTCACATCTAAACTTTCAAACCATCACCAACCTTGCTCGACACAAACTAGTTGAAGGACTCCCACGATTCCGGTATTCAAAAGATCACCTATGTTCAGCTTGTGAACAAGGGAAAAGCACTCGTGCTCATTTTCCTTCAAAGGTGGAACACAACTCTCAGCATGTGCTTCATCTTCTTCACATGGATTTGTGTGGCCCGATGCGCATGCAAACGATCAATGGTAAACGCTACATCTTAGTAATTGTTGATGATTATTCACCGGCTGGACTTGGGTCTACTTTCTTGAAGCAAAGACCAAGCTACAGATGATTATCACCTTTCTCACGAAAATACAAGTTCGACTCCGCAACACCGTCCGACAAATCGAGCAGACGGAGGAACCGAATTTGTTAACCAAACCATCGTGAATTTTATGAGAAAGTGGAATTGACATCGACATCTATTGCTCAGTAACACGAACAAAGCGGAGTTGTTGAAAGACGAAACCGAGCGTTGGTGGAAGCGCAAGAACAATGTTAATCAACGCTAAACTCCCGGATTACTTATGGGCGAAGTTGTATCTACTGCATGCTACACTCAAAACCACTCTATGATTACAAAACGCCACAACAAAACACCTTTCGAGCTTGTCCACAACAGAAAACCGAATCTCAAACACTTTCATGTCTTTGGATCTCTTTGCTATCCGAATAATGATCGTGATGACTTTGGAAAGCTCAAAGCCAAAGCTGACATTGGAGTCTTTATTGGGTATTGTGATAATTCTAAAGGTTTCCGAATCTGGAATCGTCGAACAAAGGAGGTTATGGAAACGATTCATGCTCATTTTGATGAACTCACGAAAATGGCTTCTGAGTATAACAGCTTAGAACCCGGTCACAACCGCTTAAACTTTCCCCAAACCCCATCATCAGCTGAACAAAGCCCCCAGCTCACTCGTCAACAAATGGAACGGTTATTTGCTCCTCTATTCAGTGACGATATTGATGAGCGTGCTCGGTGTATCCATTGTTTCCGGCGCTCAACCCGATAATATTCCTATACCGATACACTGCTACAACAACTCTTGTTGAAGAAGCACCACCGATTGACTCCACCACAACAGTTGAACAAACCGCTTCCAACAATGATGAACCGGTGATGATATTCGAATGAAGTACCCCCACCGCATTTTGATCCAAATGCGTTCTTTAACCCGTTTGCTAATGAGGCTCGCTGCACGGATGTCGCGAATCTTCAACAAACCATTTGAATCCTCGAATCGCACTATGTATACCAACATCAACCCTCTACACATAGATGGACTAAAGACCATCCTCTGGAAAATATTATTGGCAATCCGAATCAACCGGTCGTTACAAGACAACGTCTTCACTCGGACGGTGAACATTGCATTTATGCACTCACCGTCTGCAAACTGAGCCTAAAACATCAAAGACGCAATGACAAAAGACACCGGATTGAATCCATGCAAGAAGAACTCAACTAATTCAAACGTCTTGAACTATGGGAACTGGTTGAAAGACCATCGAGGGTTTATTTCATCGGTCTAAAATGGATTTGGAAAAATAAATTGGATCTTTGAAGGAATGGTATCCGAAACAAGTCACGACTAGTTGCTAAGGGTTATCGTTAGGAAGAGGGCATAGACTTTGAAGAATCTTTTGCTCCGGTTGCTCGTCTTGAGGTCGTTCGGATATTTCTAGCGTTCGCGCTCATATTAATATGACGGTCTATCGGATGGATGTCAAAGCTGCGTTTCTCAATGGACAACTTAAAAAATGGTTTATGTCGACCAACCGGATGGATTCGTTGATCCGAGTTCTGAACCACGTCTACAAACTTAACAAAGCTCTTTATGGTCTCAAACAAGCTCCTCGGGCATGGTACGATAAGCTATCATCTTTCCTCATTGCCAATAATTTCACCAAAGGTTCGGTCGACCTACTCTTTTTATACAATATCACGGGCACATATCTTAATTGTTCAAATTCGTGGATGACATCATTTTGGGTCTACACATAAAAAGTACTCAATCGCTTTTGCAAAATTAATGAAGAAAATTTTGAAATGTCCATGATGGGTGAACTTGCATTCTTTCTAGGATTGCAAGTTCATCAATCACCATGGTATTTTCTTGAGTCGATCCAAATATGCCCTTGAATTGTTAACAAATTTGGAATGAAAACACCGTGATACTTATGCCACACCAATGACTCATACCAAGAAGTTAGATCTTTGATTTAAATGGGAAATTAGTGGACCCTACAAAATACCGTAGTATTATTGGGTCTCTAATGTACCTAACACTAGCAGACTGATATTGTCTTTCTTGTTTATCTATGCTCCGTTATCGGTCAAGACCAACTGAAACCCACCTCTCGAGGCTAAAAGAATCCTCCGATACATCAAGGAACCATTAACTTGGGGATCCGGTATCAGAAGGATTACGGTTTTGAACTAATCGCTTTTCGAGATGTTGATCACGCAGGATGTTTAGATTCACGAAAAGTACTTGAGAGCACTACAATTTCTTGGTGACAAGCGGTGTCTTGGCAATCAAAGAAGCGAGGATTGTACATCATTGTCATCAACCGAAGGAGAATATGTAGCCATGTCGGTGTTGTGCTCAAGTCATCCGGATGCGAACACAACTCAAAGACTATGGTTACGTGTTTGACGAGAATCCCGATGTCTTTGCGACAATCGGAGTGCCATTGTGATCTCGTGCAACTCGTTCAACATTGAAATCAAAGCACATCGATCTTCGCTATCATTTCATCAAGGACCACGTGGAGCAGTGCAGTTGAATTATACTGGTGCGAATACCAATTGGCGGATCGCGCTCACCAAAGCCTTGCCTCCCGCTAGGTTTAATGAGTTGGTCCACCGGATTGGTATGAGGTGTTTGACTCAAGAGGAATTGGATGACCTCCTAAAGCAGATCTTAAAAACACATCAAACACCAAAATATCTTTTGTAAATAATTTTTCAAAAACAAAATACAAAAATATAAAGTCTTATAAAACAACAAAAATATTCTTCTAATCTAATTTTCTTTCAACATGGCAAGTACATTTCTTCCGTCAACATTTTAATCTTTCAAAATTCAGTATTTTTCCGATCAAGTGTTGAGGGGGAGAAATTAATCACTTAACTGTTTCAAAACATCTGTGTACTTGCATGTTATCATATCCCGGTTGTTTCTTTTATCAATGGTGGTAAACGTTTCTGGTTCAAATGACACTCCTCGGAATAAAATTAATAACCTTTCATTATTTTATTAAGTCGAGGGGGAGTGTCGTCAAGTTTCTTTCTTAAAATCTTTGTTTGGTAACCAAAATGGAAGTTAAATGGCTTTGTATGAAAAAGGAAAAGGTGGAGGGACCAAAACTATCAAAACTTTAAAGTTATCTTAAATAAAATACCCACCAACCTCATTTACTTCTATCACATTTAATACTTCACCTAATATCATCTACGAACCAAAATCGTTTGACAAATCCTTGTTTCAGATCATCAATTTGTAAGCTATTTCGTGTTTATAACAAGTTTTTAAGCAATGGTTTTGAATCTTTCAAAAATCCAACGGTTTAATCTTAAGATATAGTCACTTTTGTGTCTTACGCGTAAGCGCAAGAACACCAAATCATAAAAGGGTGTTTGTGGTTATAAGAGTTGTGTCAAAACGTTCTTAAAACATCAATGATACTTTTTAATCATCAAACGCACTCAAAACACAAATTGAGTGTATTTGAATACTAGGGTTTATCGTGGATTTGGGTTTTTCAAATGTGAAGGTTTTGGTGAAAAGATAGTTGTATAAGGTTATTTTCAAGTTTAATTGAGCATATTTAAACCCAGAAATCACACAGAAACACTAATGATTCTTAAATTGAAAATTAGGGTTCTAGTTCATACGAATTGGGTATTTTTGATTCATGGCTTATTTGATGTTAAAACTTGGATAGAACAACTTAATAGACTTCTTGGAACTACCAGAAATGAATTGGTGCAAATCATATGGTTAGAAATCTTATGCGTAATTCATAACCCTTAGGGTTTTGACCTACACGTATGTGTTTCTACGCGTAAAATGTTTAATATGTTTTCATGCCAAAATCTGTTTTAATATGACTATACATGTTAAGATTGCTGATTTGATGATTTTATTTCAGGCTTGCTACGCTTAAAACTCAGAATCAAGGTCATTTGAATCTCTACGCATAAGGATCACCTTACGCATAGAAACTTATGTGTAAGAGAAATTTTACGCGTAAGCTATTCGCCGTAAGGTTCTACAATGGGACTACGGCGTATCACGTGAAGGATATGCGTGGCATGACCTCTACGCATAAGGTCTACTCTTACGGTAAGCCTTACGCGTAAGGTTCTTATACGCCTACGCGTAAGCTCTACGCATAAGGTCCCCTTTTCTTACGCGTAACATTTCTTACGCGTAAGATTAGGATCCTACGCATAAGCTTTCATCTACGCATATATCACTCCTGTTTATGCGTAACTTTGCCATAATCTACGCTTAAGCCTTGATTGACCTTCATTATGAGTTGTTACGTGTACAAACTTGTTAATAAACTAATCATATCGTCACGAATCCAATAATGTCACTAATTAACTTAAACGTTTGATATGTTGTGAACTATAAGTAAAATAAACTTTAAAACTTAAAAGTTAACTAACTCACGAAACGTTTCACGACATCATTGGACTATTAGACAAACAAGTGACTTAGGACTCGTAACAATCATTAGCTCTGTACATTCAATAATTAGTCAATAAAAACCTTCTGTTGACTAACATTATGTCTTTTGATATGTTGGTTCTTTTGGCTAATGTTATTTGAGATCACGACATGGCTGCTCAAATGAATGTGGATGCACCAGAAGTTCTCACAATTGCTGAAATTTTTCCAAATGGTTATCCGAGAAAGATTGGAAAGAACAACCTTAGGGTTGATTTTGATACCCTCACATGCTCAGAATCTTCTTGTCTCATTCTTTGTGGATATTCTAAGGAATCATCCCTACCGAACATGCTCTCACTCTGCTCTGATGCGAAATCTACATTCAACAATTCGGAATTCTATGCGGAGAGGATCACGGTCAAAGTGCGATGGCGGTGACACTTAATCACAAACAAGTCACCATCACTCCTGCGGACTTACGGGCGGTTCTTATCATTCGGACATCGTACCAACCGACTTCTTTGCTACCCTATACGAAGAAAGCATCCTGCAATTTCTCATTGACATTGGCTATGATGAAGCCTCGGGAATTATTACTAAGCATTCTCATGTGGAGCTTAAGAATATTCCTCAACCGTGGAGAACTCTCTACATCATCATCACTAAGTCTGTCTCGGTCGTGGCGGTGGCTATGAGCATCCCAAGCTCATGGAACTGCAAATCTTCGGTCATTGATCAATAAGGACATTGAAATCGAAGCAGCGATATGGGATGACATGATGACATTTCACAAAAGCTTGGCTCAAAGATTCCTATGTCGGATACACAAAGCTTTTGATCCGAGAGCACTTGGGCTTAATCTCGATATTCCCAAGAGGCTCAATGACCCCGACAATCACGACGTGTTGACGAACCTATCCTTTCTATCGAATCAAGGAATCGACAACAAAGAAACAAGGTGTCGTGTTTGCCGATCACCTTCTTTCAAATGAAATCAAAAGCTTGAAGCGTACAAAAGGTATCGAGTAGCGATAAAGAAGGCAAAGTTGGTCATCTCGATGAAAAGCCTTCTCGGAACTCCTACCGGAGAACCGAAGAGGAAGTGTTGGAAGTGCGAGAAGTTCGAAAGTCAAAGGAACTTTCCCAAAAGGAATCCTCCTCGAAAAGGATTGTTCCGTAAAGGAAACTGAACCTATTCCCACACCTAAACCGCAAAGAAAGCTTGTGGACGAAAGCTCTAAAGTCTTGAATCGAGAGAAGAGATTACATACTCGAAGCGCAAGGATGACACTCCATTAGTACCGAAACCTCCAAGTCCACTAGCGAGATAAAGGCAAAGGAAGACTCCGGTACTTGTGCCGTATGATCAAAGCTCAAGCTCGGTGATGAAGAGCAGCGGAAAAATCATATAGGAAGAAGTTTACAATCGTTAGACACCTTCACAAAGCTAAAGAATTTGAACGAGATCAAATGCGTGGCCCCGGAGGGTCGAGTGGTGGTGTCCACTCTTCACCAACTCCTGATGCGGTTAATCAACCCGATAAGGGAGCTGATGCCACCACTCTTGAACAACAGCAAAAGCTTACGGGGGATACTATTGTATATGAGTTTGAGGAAACAGAAACTGAGAAGTCCGAGAAAGATAAAGATGCTGATTATGATAAGTTGCTTCTGGATAGTCCTTCACTCTCACAGAAGGAAACTTCTGAACCACCAAAGGACCCAGAGTCTCCTCACATCTCATCATCATCGGATTCTTCTTCTCATTCATCACCACCACCATCAAAAAGACCAACCAAATCATCATCCAAATATGTGAAGAAACCACCTCGATCTTGGATTTCTCACACTCATGAAAGAATTGTGAAAGTTGTCCAACAAGTCGGAAAGAAGGACATGCTCTGAGCCTAAGTTGGTTTCTTGACCAAATCTGATACCTACATGATGAGAATGACAAGATGCGAAGAAAGGAAATACGTTCAGGAGTTCATGAAAAAGAATCTCAAAGGGGAAATGAACGAGATGATCGAAGGTTACACTCACAAGTAGCTTCTGGATATCGTTCCTAAAGTCACAAAGGAGATGTTTACCAGACAACTATATCCGAATCTTATGCGGATAGCCAAGCAAACTATAAGATCAACATCCTTAACCGTCACAATCAATCCATCGATCCTGTAGTTTTCTCGGATAATGAATTGGTGGCCAAGCTTGTCACACAAATGTCTAAGCGATGCGGGACATTTACTTACGATGAAGGAAAGTTGTTTCAAGCATTCTTGGACTACCAACTCAAAGAAGCATGTAGATTCGAGCGAAAGGCCTAAACGTCCTAGAGGCGATGAAGATAAAGATCGGGATAAGAATGATGAAGCTAAGCACGGAAGAAGTCGGTGAATCATCTTCTATGCCACCACCCCCCAACGGCCTCCGCTCAACAAAGGTCCCTCCTCGTTCTTCTACGGATAAACCTCGGGATTCTTCGAATTGCCACCCTGGACTCGAAAACCGGTGATTACTTTGAGTATACGGTGGTGACGATGAGGAAGTCCGTGAGCCCCTACAACAACCCACCTCTCCCAAACAAGTACGAGAAACCGGAATCATCATCTAGGCCTTGAAAAGAAGAAGAAGCCGCCTCGGCGACGTCGTATCATGGCTAGATGACGATAAAGCAGTAGGAATTTGAATGGTTCTCTACCCTTGTTAACAACACTCCTACCGGAAAGGTCAAGATTTGGTGAGCGGTAACACATTGGAGCATGCTAAAATTCTTCAAGAAAAGTTCCATGTGAAGAAGATGATGAAATCCGAGTTGAAGCGAATCAAGAATGAAGCATTTCAACTGTTAAAAGACACGTCGGAGAGTGCCCATTGAGGTCGAATATCACCTTGAAAACATTGCTCGAGCTATGTCAAACAACATGGATTGGCTCAACCCGAAGCAAACATCGACTTCACCAAACGGGACAATTCTCCATATTACACGATGGTCAAAACCTCTACCAACAATTGGCCAACGGATGAACCGAGGATTCCATTCGGATATTTCTTCAACAAAGACTTGGAATTTCTTCTACACGGTGGCGATGGCTCAAGGAAATATGCTACATCTTTGACACTTCCATTCCAGCTGACTATATACTTGAATCATAGCCATCGAGGAAAGTGCCAATCACTTGTTCTCCAACAAAGTGGAAGCATACGACCGAGATGCATTGTACGGGATTCATCATTGGCGGAACGTCGAAGAATCTACTATAGAAGCTGCCAGGTTCAGAAGTCTCAACATGCAGTGTTCAGTTCTAAAAGTATCGTTGCCATCAAACATGTTGTTCTTTCATCTAAGTGGGACTACACTTTCCTAAAGAATATCGTAGTCAAACGACAAGATGAAAAAGATTATGCATTCTCTGAAGCTGACTTTGAGAATTTGTCTATCAACGACATTGAAGACATGTACCTTGCCAAAGTACAGGGTCGCATGAGACAATTTTCAACCAAAGTACAACGTGAATTCATCAAGTCATTGCTCATCTTCATAAGATGCATAGTCATCAAAGAATGCGTTGAAGATCTCCAGCTTGCAGTTGAATCTTATCAGACTCGTGTAAACTTCACTCCACCACAGCTTGATCTTCCCGACATCAACTAGCTTCCACAATATACGCTCATCAGCAAACCTTTCGGCGTCGTTTACCGTAGTGAACTTCAAAGAAATTGCTTAATGGCGTGTAGTGAACTTCATAAGTTTGGGGATCACACTTTGAAGATGGTTAGGGATGGATTGGCTTACAGGTTGAAGGATATACATCAAAAGATTGGGTCTCCTAAGAGATGGATTTCTCAGGATCGAAGGGATGTGAGAAGGATCATCAGAATGATTGATGAAAGGTTGTTTAGACGGGATTAGTTCAGAACGTTGGAAAGCTTTGTTGGTGGTCGACCCAGGATGAACATTACCGGCTATCAATGCCCAGTTCGCACTCCTAGAAACATCACTGGACTTCCTGGTACCCCTTGAACTGTTTCTTTCATAACATTTTGGATGTGTGATTATATATGTCTATGGCTTGTGCACGCATATCAGTGTACAACCCGTTCTTGTCAAGAAAGGACCCTATGGTACGCTTCAGTGCCACAATCCTTATAAAAGGAGCGAAAGCTTCTTACTTTTGAGTAAAACCTATCAAACCTTTCATTTTTCAAGGTTTTACTCAAAAGAACAAGTACTTCCCCTTATGATTTTCAAAAACTCAACCGTGTATAATACTTGTTGAGGGGGAGTATTTGACTTTAAACTTTGTTCAACAAAATGTTCTTTGTGTCACTCTTCCCGCAACACTCGAAATGGTCATATTTATTCTCAAACGTTTCAAAAATAACATTTTATATGCCATTTTTGAGGGGGAGAAAATACGTGATAAGAAATATGTTAGTTGATTTCTCGTGTGAAAAGACTTAACCAACAAATTGACGAGATCCTAAACTGTTAGTAACTCGAAAAGACATGTCCGGAACGGGTAATAATTTCAAGCTAGTTCGCTAGTGATGTAAACATGTCTCGCAAAGGACTTGTCCGAGTAGAATGTACCATTCGAGAAACTCTTGGTAGACATGAACTCTGACGGGTTTGACAACCTTTTCAAGGATTGTCTACACCTTCAAGGTAGTTATTAGAGCTAGTTGTCACCTAAAAGCTGACAATGTATCTCTTTAACTACATAGCGTAACCGTGTCTCGCGGGGATTGTCTATCTTGAGTGAATCAATTCAAAATGTGCGCGCTCTTTCCTCACTGTGCATTTTAACCGTTAAAACTCTTAAGCACATGTGGAGGGGGAGTATTTATGAAAAAAATCTTATCTCAACAGTGGTACTAAAATGTTTTTCATTCACAAACACTTTGAGAGATTTTTCACAACGGTGGTTTTAATGGCAACATAGGTTAGTCATGGAGTTATAAGGTGACTAAGGTTAGGAATAACTGTCCTATGATCCGCCAGAGCCGGATGGATCTACCCAAGGACACCCCTAATAGTTATAATTTAGAAGTCCTTAGGTATGATTGTAAAAGGAGAAAATGAGAATCGGAGAAAGAAGGAATTGAAGAATCAAAAGAAATGTAAAGCAAAGGGTGAAAAGAAATAGCCCTCCAGTTACTCAACTTAGAGGCGGACACGGGTTCAATTCATACGCTCTTGGTTGTCACTTGATGGCCGGTATTGAAGATTAAAAGTCTTCATGGACCCGATGACGCATGCACTAAACCTTCTTAGCCACTCAAGTTTCTCTCAACGAAGCTTGTTTCATTCTCACTGGGAACCCTACATAATCTATCGACTTTCTCTTAGAGATTGCGATATTGAAGAAGGAGACCCTCTCCTAGTCTCCGCTCGGAAAACCAAATCGCACAATTGAGTCTAGAGCCACGAGATTCATCAAAGATCTCTTAGGAACACTTGACATTTCATCACTTGTTGATCACCAAATAAGATCATCGATGGTTCATATTGAGTCCTTCACGGATCTTAGCAATATGTCGAGAACATTTATGAGAGGTCACATCGTGATCCTCGGTGATTGAATGGAAACTCCCGCGGTCAACATCAAACGGCCACGGCGGTCACATCGGTAACTCCCGTGGATTACGCTTAGTGTGACTCAAACGGTCTATCGTCGTGGGTGATGCTTGGTGTACCTCGGCGACTCATTTGAACCGTAGGTGTACTTGGTACATCGTGTTATCTCACTTGTGGGACTCCGGTTCGGAGCGGCCTTTGTGAGAATTAGAGTTGTATTTTCACATTATCTTGTTAACACTCTCGAAGTTCAAACTTGTAAGTGCGGAATCCGCTTATTACTAACCGTTTTAATGTTTTCTTCTTATGAAAGCTACGGGCGGAATGATCATGCAGATTCTTCTCATGCTCACGCCAACATCATCACTAATGGAGTTCTACTTAAAGCAACACAACAATCGAATGATTCTTCGTCAAATCAAAGAATCTACAAAGTTAAAGACTTAAAGAACTTCATCGATCTTGAATTCCAACGTCAAAGAGCGTGTGAGCATGTTGAAGAATGACGTGGAGACACTTTGAGCAACAAAGCGACACGAAGGCGAGAATTGATGCGAGACTGCAACATACTATCACTTTCATCACAAAGAACAATGATCATAGAACAAAGTTAAAGATGACGTCAAAGCAGAACCGTTTAAAGAAAAAAATTTCTCTACACTGGGGAGATTGTTCGAATCAAGGCAATTCTTCTCACAAGAAAGAAGAATGTCAGAAGACGTCAGAGCTACTATTACATCAACGCCTTCACCGTTATTAATCACTAACACTTGAGGGGGAGATTGTTGGAATCACTCCTAAACTATAAATCAAGTGTTTGTTATTCTTATGTAATAGGTAGCTTATTATGGCCTTTATGTTTGTTTAAGGTCTAGCTTATGTAGAAGGCCCATAAGCTTAGGCCCATGTCCAATAAGGAAAGGATGGAAACTAGGAGTGTTGCCCTAGCTTTCCTCCTATAAATACCTCATGTAAACCCTCACTTGAGGGTTGGTTGTTCAATGCATTTCTTTCACATACTCTACGCCTAACCATCATAGTATTTCGTGTGTGTGTTTGTGTGTGTATTGTTCATCCGCCTCTCTATCTCTTTCTAATAAGCTTGTGTTGTAAAACTAGTGACCTAACAATGAAATAAAAAACTCAAGTGTAGGGATGCTTCTATAAATCCCTTTATTTTGATGTTATCTTAGAGGATGGTAGAGTAAAAAGGTATGCAAAAAAAAAAAAAAATAAATAAATAAATAAATAAATTAGTGAAAAAAAATGAAAAAAAAATGAGAAAAACATACGGGCTACCATCCTACATCTATCTCTATGTTTATGTCTTTTAATTTTGATTCAATTTATTATCTAGTGTTAGTGAAGTCGAGTCTTGGCTAGCAACGCCACGCTTTACATGCTTGTAACATAAGAATTTTGACTTGCCACCACTAAATATTCCCTTATCCAACAAAACCCTTTACTTTCCTACCTTATGCCTGACATTACAACCCTTTGTAAAGACCTCTTAGATAGTTATTCCTAGGTGCTTACGCCAAAGCGGTGGAGGTTTGATCTATTCTCAAGCCTATGATAATCTATGTACTAAGCCAAGTAGTGAGTGTTTATCTTCCATTTCCTTAAATGTTAAATTTCATATAAACCCGAGAGATGAGAGAACCAAAGACCAATTCTGAGGTGCTAGTGTATAATTTTCGTGCTTGTTATGACTATTGGGGTGCTTGTATTTGTTGTAAACTATTTTAATCCAATGCTACATGACCCCTAACTTATAAATTGATTGGCCAAAAGCACATTTGATTGAGGACGAGAAAATTCCAAGTATAGGGATATTTGATAAGAAATTTTAACATACGTTTTTAGGGGGTAATTTAAGCCCTAAATCGATAAATTTTGTATTCGTTACCACTTAAAATCGTTCTTTTTCATATTTTAGGTCTTTTGGAAGCAAAATGCTGGAATCAAGCACTTTTGGAGGAAAAGGAGCGAAAACATGAAGAAAATGGCAAAGTCAAGAAACAAGGTTGAATTCTGCACCTGACGGCGTCCCAACTCAAAGGGCGGCGCCGTTGCTAAGGAGGTTTTCTAATAGAATTGCAAGCGATGTCCCAGGTGTGATTTTGGTTCTACAACATGATGGCATCAAGCTTTAATTCTGGAAAGCGTCACTCTTTATTTTACACCAGACGTCCAAGACCCAATTCAAGACGACGTCTCTACTGAAGCCAGACGGCATCACACATCTCAATTGACGCCGTCCCAACGATGAATTGGCCCAAACAAAACCCTAATGGCGGCGACCAGACGGCGTCACCAGCAAAAGGTGACGTCATCGCATATGTAAATCTATATATAGAATTCGATTTTTCTGCATTTAGGGGGTAGTATTTTGGAGATCAAACCCTAGTTCGTTAATATTCCAACTTGGACAGTATTTTAGGGTTCCAAACCCTTCTTAACACCTAAAGATAAGTTTGTTAATCCATTATATCACCATGTTTATCCTATGTGCAATTGTTTGTGTGTGTCCATGCTTATCTATCATGAGTAGCTAAATTACTATTGTGTTTGCTTAGATCTATGAAACCTAGTTGTTGATTATTATTAGGTTGTATCTTGTTTTAATTGGTAGACACTAGAGAAAGGAAAACTGGCTTCTTCTTTAATTGGTGCGAGCTTGAACGTCCTAAATAGTACAAAGTTTGAGAGTGCACTTGGGCCATCATTTTGTTTATTGTATGAGTTGTAACTTTAGGATAATAGAGTATTCGGGGGAGATACTACGGTACTTGGAATCCCAGATAGTCTAGAGGAGAGTTACAATTTATAGAACTAGGTAATTAGGCACCCCCTATGACCACACGGAATACAATGCACACATTAAGATGAGGATGTGACAATTCAACCGACCAATAAGAGATAACTAGGGAGTAAGAACATCTAAGTAAACACGCTTTTAATTATCATAAGAACACACCAATCGATCCATAGCTTATCTTTTCCTTTTTATTAGTTAATTAGTTTTTAAACTCTTATTAGTAAGTAGTTAAAATTAGTAGAAGTACCGCCCCCTCCTATACCCCCGAGATTTTTACTTGTTTTCTAAAAAAATACAAAAAGCTAAAAGAATCACCCTCAACCTCACCTTCTTGTCATACATCTCTACTAGCATCCTTATTCTCCTAGAGAACGATCAACCCCTAGGCTTACCCATACTACATTGCAACGATTAGGTACACTGCCTAGTGGGCTATAAAGTTTGCTCGTAGAAAAGGAAGTCTTTCGACCCCGAACCTGCTATCAATCATACTCATCCCCTTCATCACATCTAAGCATTTCTTTCTTTGTTCGTTTTCCAAGTCACTTCTTCTTAATCGCTCTGCTCTTCCTCCTAGTCCTCTTAACTATTCCTAGTTGGGCGCTAGGCTCGACCTTAACCTTATGCGCTTTTGGGATAGCTCTGCTTGGTTTTGAGCTTTCAATAGAAGCGTTAACTAATTCTATATACTTCTTGTATGCATCCGAGTTTTTGTCAGCTAGATCCAGCATGTTTTATGGTATTGGCATTGGTGCATTTGTTGTTACAATAGATGTACCAAATATACCATGCATGTATGATTCGTCTACTGTAGGATCTTCTAATCTTCTAGAGATATGCCTCACGAGTTGAGCAATCATTAGCTTGATGTATCCGACAAATGGAATGCAAACGTTCTTCTTCTTTAGCGACTTCTTGCTGGTCATGATCGACTATATCAACCCAGATAATCTTAGCATAGTCGAAGTGGCGCTGTTTCACTATACCATACATGATTTGGTAAAGTATGTTAGTGCCTCTATCCATCCGTGTTTCTTTACTCGTTATGCAATGGTTCAAAATTGAGATGAGTGTTGCCCATCTCGCGGGGATATATTTTCTCTTGAATGCTGATAATCTTTTGAAACCTTCAGCATCTTTTTCGTAACCTAGCACAATGAAGAAATCTTACAACTACGTGGCATTAGGTGGTTCTTCAAAATTTTCATGATTCTCGTGGTCCGTAGCTAGTATATTTAGTGATGTTCGAAGATTTTCTGACTTTTGCTCAAATGTTTGTGCCTCGATGGTTGTTTTAGAGTGTTTGGCTTGACTTCGTCTAAGAGCACAACATGACACCAAAATTGTTGTATATATATCATGGGAGCTTTTGAGTCCGAGGATGTTAGTGCGAGAGAAATAGGGTGAATCTCGAGTTTCGGGATTATTTGGTGATCACATACAAAGTTTTAAGGATAACTTGATCATTGCATACACTAATTACGAGGAATTCGACTTCTAGGAGAAGTTCTTTATTAGTTGGAACATGAATAAGTTGAACTTCTTCCTGAATGATTTGTCGTTGTTCTTGTTCTTGAGCCATTTTTGTTATGTAATTACGAAATGATATGAAAGATGTTAAGTATATGGATAAATTTAAATTTATTTATTTCACGCTATCTGTTTTGTATGCTCGGCATTTCTTTTGAGCATATTTCTTTTTATGTTCTTTTCTTATGCTTTCTTGCTTTTATAGCATAGCGTATGCCTCTATTCTTTTAACATGCGATTTAATTCTCTCTGTTGGTTTTGGTTTTTCCTCACCAAAAGTTTGTTATTGTGATACTTTATCAAAAACTATGGAGGTATAGAATGATCGTTGTTTTATTTGCTCATGCTTTAAAGTATACGATCATCGTACCGTCTTTGAATATTTTGGGAAAAAGTATCATCAGTTAACTTAAGTAATCTAGTGTATACTATATAACTTTTGATAGAAAAGCATTTTCAAAGAAAATTTAATTGCACAAGCGTGAGATTTCTTAAAAGATGAGAAAAATTCAAACTCTCTATTACGTTGCCTAGTTAAAGGAGTCCATTATTAACTTTTTGGTGATAACTATTCCAAATAACTATCTTGAATATGAGAAATTTTAGGTTAAGTCAAATACAAGTTGTCTCAAAAGAGATTTTCTTGCATAAGTCAGATTTCCCTAAACATGTCAAAAATTTGAATACTCTATTACGTTGCGTAGTTAAAGGAGTCCATTATCAGCTTTGAGGTGATAACTATTTCTAATAAATATCTTGAAGATGAAATATTTTAGTTAAGACAGTGTCGAGTTGTCTCAAAATCATTTGGAAAACATATTGAGTGAAAATGGTTCAAGGTTGCATGAATTGTTTTTAAATGAGTATTCATAGCATTGGCAACCGAGAAACAATTTAATCTGAATCCGTCAAATCATACATTCACAATTGACACATGAGATGTCAAACATAAAGTGTATATGTAACAAGGTGGAATCATATAAAAGTCTAAATTATTTAATTAAACATATGCATCTCGAAATACTTAATGGCAAAATCGGGATACAATTTTGGTCTAATCATATTGCTAGGTCACCATATTATAACACAAGCATCAATATGTAAGAAATATAGATGAGATGTAGAGCTGATGAACACAAACACAAAAAACACGATAGAATAGTAAATGTTATGCGTAGGAATTAAGTGTAAAGTGAACAACCAACCTTCAAATGAAGGTTTACAAGACTATTTATAGGAGAAGAGACTAGGGCAACACTACAAGTCCCTTTCCTTCCTTATTGGATTTGGGCCAAGGCTTATGGGCTTTCTACATAAGCCTTGCCATTAAAAGTAACATAAAAGCCTAATTAAGCAACCTATCACATGTTAATTACAAACACTTGAAATATAGTTTAGGGTGATTCCCAACAATCTCCCTAAGTGTTGGTAATTAATAACTTCGAGAATCTTGAAACGTTGTTGGTCTTGATGTAATAGTTGCTTTGACGTCTTCCCGACATTCTTCTTTCTTGTGAGAAGAAGTGCCTTGATTCTAACAATCTCCCGAGTGTGAGGATCTTGTTTTTCTTTGAAGTTTTCAGCTTTGACGTCTTCATTTATCTTTGTTCTTTGTTCTGGCATGGATATGGTGATGTATATGGTAATCTGCATCAGGTCCGCTTCATTGCTCAGGTGTCTCCACGTCCTTCTCCAACATGCTCACACGCTCTTTGACGTTGGGTTTCAGTGTTGATGTAGTTCTCTTTTTAATCTTTAAACTTTGTAGATTCTTTGGCTTTGAAGAAGAATCATCCTGACTTTTGTGTTGCCTTTCGAGAGAACTTACAATTTGTGTTGTTGTTGATATGAGCATGTGGAGAATCTGCACGATCATCTCCTAGGAGCATCCATAAGAAGAAAACATAAGAATTGGTTAGTGATAACCACCAATCGATCATTGTGGTCGTTTCTTAGAGAATTGACTACTACGATTGTTCTTCTGATGAATGTCTTGATTCCATTCACCTTGGTTGGGCGAATCAGCCGTCCGATTCTCATAAGGGACAGTTGGCATTACATTGAACAAGTTCAAGTAATGACCCACATTTTCGTGGACTCGATTCTTGAAAGGAATCTCCTTATCGGGATTTCCAAAGACTTACAAGTTTGAACTTGAGCTGTTAACGACATAGTGTGAAAACACATCTCTAATTCTAGCAAAGGTCGTTCTGAACTGGAGTCCTCAAGTAGGATAACACGATATACGAGTACATCTACAGCTCGGTGAGTCGAGGTACAATCAAGCATCACCCCACCTGTTGTAGACCTTTTGAGACAACACTAAGCGTAACCACAAGGAGTTACCGAAGTGACCCGCTATCGAACGTTTGATGTTGACCACGGCATGAGTTTCCATTCAATCACCGAGGATCACAGTTGTGAACCCTCATAAATGTTCTCGACAGTTGCTAAGATCGTGTAAGACTCTAGAATAGTATCACTTGCGTCCTTATTGTTGAAAGACAAGTGATGAAATGTCGAGTTTTCCTAAGAGATCTTTTGATGAATCTCGTGGCTCTAGACTCAATAGTGCACTTTGGTTTTCCTAAGCGGAGACTAGGGAGAGGGTCTCCTTTTTCAATACTAGCAATCTCTAAGAGAAAGCCGATAGTTTACATAGGGTTCCCTATGAGAATGATACAAGCTTCTGTTGAGAGAAACTTGAGTGGCTAAGAAGGTTTAGTGCATGTGTCACCGGGTCCATGACGACTTTGATCTTCAATACCGGTGTCATCTAGTGACATCCAAAGAGTATATGTATTGAACCGATTATCGCTTCTAATTTGAATAATTTGGAGGGCTATTTCTTTTCACCCTTTCTTTACTTTTCTTTTAATTCTTCAACTCCTTCTTTCTCGTATTCTCATTTTCTCCTTTTTTATAATCATACCTAAGGACTTCTAAGTTCTAATCTGGCGGTGTCCTTGGTAGATCCTCCGCTCAGGCGGATCACAGGATGAGTCATTCCTAACCTTAGTCACCTTATAACTCCATTACTCACCTATGTTGCCATAAAACCATTTACTTGAAAATCTCTCAAAGTGTTTATGAGTAAAAAACATTTTGTACCACTGTGAGAGTTTTATCATTTGCAGAAATACTCCCCCTCCACACGTGCTTAAGTGTTATGACAGAAATCTGCACAGAGAGAGAAGAGCACGCACTTTTGAATTGATCGACTCAAGATAGACAATTCCCCGCGAGACACAGTTATGTTGCATAGTTAAAGAGTTACATTGTAAGCTTTTAGATGACAACTAGCTCTAATGTTAGGAATTGGAAATTCTATTGGGAAGCATCGGTCACCCCAAGTATAATCTAGCTTAAGTTAGCTCATAGACATATCGTTTATTATGTTAGTTGTTAGTTAGTTATTAGCATAGTTTAGTCTAGTGCAACACCGTGGAGGAAGGACGGGTCTTTACCCATTGTATGCCTGATCCACAGCCCGTAGGAGGGCGTTTTACTTTGTATAAATAGCCCTCTGCCCACAAGGGAGAGGGTTGGATGTTCATTTGGAATCCAACCTTCCATGAGTTTCTCTTACTAGAATATCCCACTTTCTCTCTCTAAAACCATATACCTATACGCCTATATTTGTGTTTGCTTGTGTGTTTGAGAAATCTTATATGTTACAAATGGTATCAAGAGCCATGGTTTGATCATCTCTCTTACATATCCTTGGATTGCTAGTGGTTTTAGATGGTTTTTGAGTTTGAGAAAGTTTAGTGGTTTTTGCTCATTTGGATCATTTCTTGTGTTAGAGTTTGAATTTTGAGTGTACTTTTGTGTTTAGAATCATTGTAAGTGCCTGGTTTTTGATTTGGAAAGCTTGAATCACTGTGGTTGGGCTTGTTTTGGATTGAAAAGTGTGGTTTTGAAGTTTTTCATGGTAGCGACTTGAGTCTCGGAGTTAAATTTCTTCGTAGCGACTTGCTTCAGTAATTTTTAGCTAGTTGCAGTGTTAGTCGTAGCGACTTGATCGTAGTGACTTGTCTATTGATACAAGCCGACAAACAGTACAAGTTAGTGGATTCTCTACTACGGCTAGCGACTTGGAGGGGTAGCGACTTGCTTTCATTATTTCTAGCGACTTTTACTTTTAGTACTTAGCGAGTTGTTCCTTAGCAACTTGACTGTTTAGCGATTTGGTACCATAGCGATTTGTGTTCAGCGACTTGGGTCTTTGCGACTTGGGCTTAGCGACTTGATTCACTGTAACTTGAGGTTTAGCGAGTTGCTACCTAGCGGCTTGGGGATTAGCGACTTGGTTCTAAATTTTCTAGCGACTTGGTTTTATTGTTCTTGGGGAGTTGTTCTATTAGCGACTTGTCTTTAGAACAATTTGGTGAATTGATGCAAGTTACTCATATCTAATATCCACCAACACAATGTCTTACATCACTGACCCCTTAATCTCCAAAGTACTTGAACTCTATGATACCTCACAAAACAATGAAACTGTCTGCTATTCAGAATGTTTAAACATGATTGATTCAAGATATTATGATCAAAACTCTTCACATTACGAAGTCAAATTTCACCGAATCACACTTATTAATGACACATGATGCAAGGCAAATGGAATGCAACATTGAGTCCTTTCAACTACTTCATCAAGACTCACACAATCATATCCACAACTAGGGATCGAACATGCAATGCTCTTTTCCGTCGGGACTTATCCACATTGACAAGAACTGTGTTCGAACTTAGAACAACTGAAGCTTCAAATTACCAAAAGAAGGTATTAATGGAAGACTCGAATCTTGCACTTCAAGTAATCTACAACCAATTTCACCATTTATGAATGGGGAATATTCCATGAACTTCGATCAACACGTGGTGGAATTTCATTCAAGAAACATACCGAATGGAAATCCATGAGTACATCAACACATTTATCCATCTTATGGATAATGTGGAAATGTACATTAGGGGAAGTCGCTCAAGAGAATGTTCATGTGAGCGTGTTGAATGGGTGTCGATTAAATTAAGTGAAAGTTGTGATAAATCGGGTAATGGATCAATTGAAAGAACAGATGATCTTGAATGCGATATATCGATACAACAAAGGATGATGAAACCGATCAGATCTTGAATACAAAGGCTCGAGAGAGAAAAGCTTGAAACAGTTGCATTTCGGTACCTCTGTTATGCATGAGGAGAATCTGAGATGCCATCCCAGCAAATGATCCGGAGTTATGTGAAGAGGTACCCTTAAATATCAATATAATGCATCCACTAATGTACCTGATCAATTTTATCCTAACTCTGATCATGATATTGATAAATGTTTCTTGGTTAAGCCTGAATCTAAAATCTTCAAAACTAATGACATGGTTGAAAAAGGGGTTTATGATGAACTTTCAAACAAATACTCAATTCTTGAAAAACATTGCATTTCCTTGGAAATTGCAATACAACAAAGAGAAGAAAGTTTTCTTACTACAAACACCAAGATAAATCCGAATTCCCAAAATTTCAAGAATTTTTGAAATTAACCACTTAAAAACTTAGATTCAGGACAAAGATTCAACAATATGCAATAAAAATTAGAACTCTCATATCTCGCATAAGAAATGTAATATAGGGATGAACAATCCTAACCATGAGGTGAGTGATACGCTTAAATCTAGGAATGATGAATTGGCTATGTGTGTGTCCAACCTATTAAGGGAAAATGAGTCCTTAAGAAAGAACTTATTAGAGAACAATTCCAAGTTGATAGATCAAACTAATTCCTTCTTGACTGACATTGATGCCCTCAAAGCCCAAATTCAGGATAAGAGCTTCACTAGTGTTGCCTTAAAAAATGAGCTTAGGAAATCTATTGGAAATAGGGTGAACACTAAGTTTGCAAAACCATCAACCTTGGGAAAGCCAATTGTACTAAACAACTCAAAACGTACTGGTTAGGCAACCCAATGCTTTTAGAACTGAAAGATTTAAGCCATCGAAATCTAAGCTTGCCTCCCAAGTTGATGCGAATACTGTTTTGTCAAAAACAGTCACTTCACTATTTCATTCCGATATGATGAATAACAATCCCCAGCTTTATGTTCGACGCCCGAAGATCATGAATATTAGGAGTTCGTCTAGTTCCTATAAGAAGCATCAAATGACTGATCAATCCCCTAAGAAACAATCTAATTACAAAAGGACCAATATTCAAAATAGGGAAGTAGCTACAGTCAAATCTACTAGCAGTTGTTTCAAATAATTCCCACTGGCAGACTATTTAAGTTCTCAGGATCCAAATAGACTTACATACCTAGATCTTGCCTTAAGTGGATGCCCACAGGAAAAATCTTTAAGAATATTGAACCTAAAGGGATCTCTATTAATGACACGCCTAGATCAAACTGTGCTTCATCCAATAGTGAGATTACTCATGTCACTAACTCATCTATTTGCAATACTACATGTGCTTCTAGTGCAAAGTGTCCTCAGTCTTTTTCAGGTACAATGCTCAATTCAATCATGAACATCATGACCTGGTTTCCATCGGAATTGAAGATTTCTCACTCAGGAATGGTAGCTTGTCAGAATTGACGAACCTCGTACTTTGACTCCTGTTCATCTTGAACCAGGACTCGTTCTCTCGAATCTGTGTACTTATTTACCTTCACTTGTAAAAAAAAATCCATATCAATTCTTTATTTTATTTAAATCAATATTTTTTATTCTAAATCTTTTCCCACAATCTAATAAAAGATGTATCTTCTTGTAATCGATAACATCTACGGTCCTAGAAATGTCATTCAATACTGACACGGGTCCATAGATGAAGTTCGAACAAAAGATATACTCTTGTTTTTTTAATACGGGGTTTTGAATTCAATCAATGTTCTTTGGTGACATTGATTGAGGGGGAGAATATTTCAAGTTATCTCGTCATCTCTGTTTCACTCTGCATCATTTGTGTGTTTCTCTCTGCACCATTGTTTGATATGTATTGTGTGCTGATGCATGTTTAATCATGTTTCGTTATGTTCTCTATGTTTGATTGCTTATCTATGTTATGTCAATCATGGTACTTCTCATATTATTTATCAACTGTATTTGCATGCAATCTGATAAGTTCATGAACTGAAAGTGTCAATTGTACAAAATTTCATAGATAGCGACTTACTTTATTCAGGGTTAGCGACTTGGAAACCAAAGATGTAGCGACTTGACTTTTATACTTGCTAGCAAGTTGCTTCTTATACACAAGTACAGGGACTGAACGTGTGAACTTTGCAAACTTGAAAATATTTTCTTATCCCCTAGCGACTTGATTCATTTTTCATACTTTCAAAAAATCAAAAGGTTTTCCTTGTTTTTTCTCTCTCGTTACAAATTCCTCCTAGCGATTTGATTGTGGTATGTGTTATGTCAATCATTTTTCCGTTTCTAAACATGTGAATTATATGCTCTCCTAACTCTGTTCCCTTAACAGATTCCCATCGTGCACTTGATCCTCAACATTTGCTCCCCTCGTTAGGTTTGTTAAACGGATTCAGTTATTTAAACACTTGATATATGGATTAATGGATTAGGTGTAGTTTGGGGTCACTATGATAGAGTTATTTTTGCTTTTGAATGTATTAATGGGTGATTTGAGCGATTCGTTGTAATATTTGTATGAGGGTCGTTTAGATTGTGTTTCTGTTGTTGCTTGTGTTTGTGGATTGATTGTACGCGTTCATTATAGCGGTTTGATTGTATGTCTATATTGATTACATATATTGTTTGGATTGAGGTGTTATGCGTATGATAAGCTTTGTTCTTGGTAGCGACTTACCTTTAAACTCAGTGATCTTGGTAGCGAGTTGGTTCGTATGTTCATTATGGCGAGTTGAGATATCATTATTGCTAGCGACTTAGTGATTTGATTTGTAGCGAATTGGCAATGTTTCTGTTGATAGCGACTTGTCTTTACAAGTTAGCGACTCACTTAAATGTTTTCATATAGGCGACTTGCTATGTAATTTTCTTATAGCGACTTGTTTTGTCAAGTTAGCGACTTGCTGTATCATTTTCAAAAATGGCGACTTGTTACTATTTTTGTGGCGACTTGTTTCATCAAATTAATTAAAGCAACTTGCTATGATAATTTCATGCTAGCAACTTGGTTCAGGATTTCTTGTAGCGATTTGTATTGACAAACTGCTCTTAGCGACTTGATCTAACATTATTGTTTAAGCAATTCGTATCTGGTTTCTCTTGTAGCAACTTGATATGACAACTTGTTTTAGCAACTTGTTATATCACTTCCATAATAGCATCTTGTCTCATGAAATTCTTTTATGGCAATGTTGTTACTTAATCTATCTCCTAAGCATGTCAATTTGTTTATGGGTACTCTGTCAAGTTTTCTACTTGTTATGTCTTTGTCATGAGGATGTATTAAATGTTGTTTAGCTAACCATGTCTAATCTAACATGCTCTCAAACACTGTTGTTGTATGTGTGTCTCTTTAGATCCTCAATGGCAATCACAACCTCATCTGAGAACCTTGCTACCTCTGCTCCACCCACAGTTCTTACAGACAATGAAATTCTTCCAGTAGACAAATGGGTAGAGATTGGGAAAAGTAATTGTTATGTGGACATGGAAAGGATTCAACAAAATCCAATCTTCAAAGTGGCAATTGATATTCTTAAAAACACTAATTTCTTCAGTGCCATGACCAAGCAATGCACTATCCCTTCCATTTACCTACAACAATTTTGGAACACCATCACATGGAACAAGATCTCCGCCACTTATTCCTGCAAGCTTGATGCCAAGGAATTTGAAATCACATATGACATTCTCAAAGAAGGCCCTAGGAATCACACCTCGTGACCCCACCATACGATCCGCCCCTCCACCTAGTGCGGAAGAGCTAATAGTCTTCTCGATTGGTTTGGGTTATCAAGTTGGCATATCAAGGGCTTCAGATATCATCATTTGGACACATGTATCAACCTCGAGAGCCATAACTACCATTCTCAACTTATGCTTATCCTGCAAAACCTTAGGGTTTGATAAAGTAAGGATACCTATTCGCAAATCCTATGGGGTCTCGTCAATGGGGTGAACATTAATGTCTCGAACGTATTTGGGAAGAATTCTCGTTGTCAATGAACACATTTATCACCGATAGAACAAGCGCTCGTAATCAAGCTCAATGAAGAAAGAAAGTACACAAACTTGTGATTCCTAGCATCGATTCTCAAGCTTGTTATACAAGACTTGCAATGACTCATAACTTCAATCCCAGGAGTGAATCAATCCTCCATAATGCTAAGGATGAATTTGTTCTCGGTAATCTCAAATACATTGCCAGAGGTGTCAATAAAGAGATCTTTGGATTGCCAATTCCTGATGTTCTTCTCACTGACAACATTAAGAAGACTGATCACTTCAAATTATACAAGAAAAGGGCATCCAGATCCAATTTTGATGACACTCCCATTCCCTCACAACCCAAATCTACAAAGTCTACTTCGTCATATGTTGCCCTTCCCAAGAAGAGACGTGATAAATCTCAGTCTACCGACACTTCTTCAAAGAAGCAGAAAAAGAGAAAGAATGATGCGGAAAAGGAAATTGTTGGGGGAACTGAGACACCAAAGGGTGACACTCAATTAGTTGATGAAGATGAGGCTAATTTGCGACAAGGAATTAAACAAAGCACAGAAAGCTCGAACATGAGACCACCAATTGAGGTGTCGTGTTAAGAGAACCCGAGCCGAGCCACACCATACAACTCTAATCACACAAGACAAAAGGAAAGGATTGTTGGTGTAGATGTTGAACACACTAGTACAAAACGGATTTGGTCACGCATGGTCGAAATGGAACGCCACACATTCGCATATTTGTGTGGTCAAGGTACGAAAATTGACAACATTTACTAATTAGTCACACATGAAAATTTTGATTGTGTGACCATTAGAATCAGACGCCACACAATTGAACATTGTGGCTAAAGGTATCCGTGATTTTGTTTCGCATCATTTAGCCACATATGAATTTGGAACGCGTGACAAATACAAGTAACCTTGATGCGTTAGTCACATGAAGTAATTTTTGTGTGTCTAAATCATAGAGTCAAGTTTTGTCACACATTATTTAAGGGTGACCGATATGTTTTGCCAACTCTTTAGCCACATCCGAAATTGGAACAAGTGACAAATGAAAAGTAAGGTTGAAGCATTAGTCACGATATACATATAAACAAAGGACAAATATATGTCACACACTTGAACACCGTGACCAAAAGCCATATATGGTCACACTAAATGTTTTGTCACACATTCGTTAAGTGTAGCCAAAATCCAAGACATATGTTCACGTAAGTTAATATGTGTGTTTAAAGTTTAGTTTGTGTTAGCTTGCCAAAAGCTAATCTATAAAGTCACATTTGTTACTAACACCGTGACCAAATGCCATATATGGTCACGCTAAACGCTTTGTCACACATATTATTTAAGTGTAGCCAAAATCCAAGACATATGGTCACGTAACTTAATATGTGGCCATTGGATGATCAATAGTCACTCAATACACGCTTTCTTCACTTTAAACACCATATGGTCACACTTATTAACACTTTTAGCCACTTTATGGTTAATTGTATGTGACTAAATACCCAAAACAAACATGCTTTGTGTGACTAAATGTTAGAAAAGGCCACACAAACATAAAATTCATGTGGCCATTGGATGATCAATAGTCACACAAAATACACATTTCTTCACTTGAAACACCATATGGTCACACTTATTAACACTTTTAGCCACTTTATGATTAATTGTATGTGACTAAATACCCAAAACAAACATTCTTTGTGTGACTAAATGTTAGAAAAGGCCACACAAACATAAATTTGATGTGGCAATTGGATGATCAATAGTCACAAAAATACACATTTCTTCACTTTAAACACCATATGGTCAAGTTTGTTGCATTTATTGTGTCATAATGAAAATGTGGGTTTGTAGGTGATGGCTTTTATAGTCACATTGATATGCACACACAAACACACACATTAACACTTGTGCAACACCACAATCTACTAAACTTGGATAAATCCAAACTAATTATATATATGAAGAACTCTTTAACAACGAGTACTTGATTGTTAATGCGGAATCTTAACAACAAGCAAGAAGAACACAAATACTATTTCACTAATAAACTTATTTTATTAATATTTCTATTCGCCTAAGTACAAGTTCATTTCACTATACTTTAGGGTTCCTTTATACACTTAGGAAAACCTAGTATACAAAACGTAGAAGGATATAGATATCTCTTCCTAAGATATCTCTACGCTGCACATATGCCTTCCCTAAACTCTAATAAACTATTATGTTTTTCATAAATGTAACTAACTACTTAATACTACCGACTTAATCATATATCGCCAAGATATTGTCATTGAGCTTTTGATTCAATTAACCTCAAAAGTCGATAGCATGCATCATCCTTTCTTTCACCAAAAGCTTCTTCTCAAGCATAGCCCCGCAAATATCGCTTGAAGTGGATACTCCACTCAGAAGCATATAAAGAATTGCGCTTAATTCCAAACAAAGGCACCGACAAGTGTGGAAATATTCCATCCGATCACTTGTTCTTGACAGCCGCCCACATTTCATCATCAAGATCCGTGTCTCAAACATGGTCTTCAAGTCACCCCAGGACTCTTTCATATTCCTCTTCGTGTCTCTCGTCACCATGCTTCTCCATCATCACCGGTACATGGTCTTCAAATCATCCTCGACAAATCACTCAATAAACCAAAGAAAGTTCACATATATAGTGTCTGTGTGATTTTCCTTACTATCGTGTAAACTACCTTTTTCCCATTTTTGATGATCTCGAACCTTTGCAATCTTAGCAGTGAAGTGTCGAACCAGTAGGAATGGAGCCCATGGTAAACTCTTCCGATGACGGTTCATCAACCTTATCCTTCATGTACTCTTCCACTTCCTTCTTAACATTTGTCTTATCCTTTTCACTCCTTTCTTTCCAAAGGATTTCTTCCTTGTCATATTCAAAACTGTTGCTTAACCTCGCCTTCCTCCTCTTTCTTTACGCTTTTGGCTTATCACCAAGTTTTTCACCAAAGAACCTTTTCGCCTCTCGCAATCTTGTGCTTCTAGCATCCTTTGGTTGAAGATTGTAACTTGGTTGAAGATTGTAACCTTTCCAACTCGAATCCATTGGTTGAAGATTGTAACCCTTTGCTCGCCTTTGGTCAAGGGTCTGCTCATCCTTTCTTCCTTTTAATAGTCTTCTCCGCCAATATCGTGAAGGATATCTCTGCTTACTAATAATCTGCATTTATAGTATCCCGCCTTCATCGTTCCGTAACTGAAGCTTCCAATTGGACTCAATCCATTGGAATAAAATTTTATTTTTGGTACACTACTTTTTCAAATTCGCTTTTAGTTCATCATTCTTCAATTTCCTTAATCGGCTCAACTTCCGTGTAGGATTCCTTGACTTTTGACGTAGTGGATCATATAATCCCTTTGCTCGCCTTTGGTCAAGGGTCTGTTCATCCTTTCTTTGTCTCGCTCTCCGAGAAGCCTCTTCTTCTCATTAATTATCTCAACCATTTTACTTGCATAGTCTTCTCCGCCAATATCGTGAAGGATATCTCTGCTTACTAATAATCTGCATTTATAGTATCCCGCCTTCATCGTGTAGAATTTGGCGATTCCGTAACTTCGCCTTTCCTTTTCATTTGTTCTTCGCTAATTGTGGTTCCTCCCGCACTTTTGGCAATCACCATCATCCCTTGTTTGTTCTCAAGACGCTTAGCTTCTTCACCGCATCCTCCGCTTGAATCCTAGCAATCTCAAAGAAAGCTAGCTTCCTCTTCATGAGTTGCTTTTTGGTCTTCACCGCTCAAGATTCTTGCACTATTCCTTTGCCTTCCCTATGCACAAACTCCTCACCAAGACTACCGGATCACTACCAGATTAATATGTTCAAGATTTGTATTAACTTCAAAGATCAAAGCCAAGATTAAAATCTTCATCAAAAGCGATTTAATTTCAAAGACCACCGCACTTATCTTTAGTAAAGTCACCGACTTATCCACTCCACTAGAACTTGCGCCTTCTTTATCCAGCCTCTTCTTAAAGGATTTCTTGTGACCGAAATTTTTAACCAAGATTTCACCGCCCAATCCTTGAGGACTAATTTGAGTTTCCTCGAGGATTCCTCACCTTCCGAGTCCGTAATGTCTATCCCCGTCTGCTTGAATTTCCTCCAATTTCTTAACTCTTTATGAGTAGTCCCCAGTGACTTCTTGGTCTTCTTCAATTTTTCTCCAACTCATCAACCCTTGAAATCGCCAGGAACCAACTTGAAGTAGATCTTCCATAGATAAGGAACCGGGTTCTCACTGTAGTAGTGGGTGTTGAGGTTGTGGTTGAGGAATCACCGTGGTTCTTCCTTATGGACCAAGGTGAAGGTGGTGGGGTGTTGGTGTCCTCTGCTCAAACTCGCTTTTTCGTGTTCGATGTAGGTTGAGCCCGAGCTCGATGTAGCAAGAGGAGATGGAATGATGTAGATGTACCTTCGTGGTCGTGAGCAATGTAAGGCAACATAGCGCATAAAAGTGGCTTGTGTGCCCTTCAAAACCCCTTTTCATATTACCAAATATCTTTTAGTGAAAGGGAGAGCAATGTAAGGATGTTTGCTTGTCGTTTCAACATTTAAGATCATTTGCAAAAATCTTGGGTACATCAAAACTTTTTCTTATTCTTGGAATTAGCAACCATGGCATCAAAAATCATTTTTGAAAATTGAAGAGTCTCGCCAAGGAGAGACAGACCAATGCGTACAATATTGCTTCCAAATTGATCCCATCCACCACTTTTAGAGCTCATACAATGTAAAATATGATGCACAAGGAAACGCCATTGTGGCGTAAAATGACTCTTCCAAAAGTGAATGTTCCATCGCTTGATATCCAATCTTTTCCAATCCCGAAAGAGGTCATGATTTGCCAACATTGAAATCCCCGAGGCATCGCCCAATTGAAGCTTGCTTCGATCGATTCCTCGCTGATTGAATACTCTAACGATCAATAGTTGCATTTAACTCTAGTGTCCCATCGCAATAGTTCTAGCAGAGTGCCCCGCCGTAACTGCTTGACTAGGGAATCATAGATAGTTGGATTATGAGTAAGGCATACCGATATGACTACCCTTTAGAAAGTCCACTATCTCGTCAAGCTCGTGCTTTCAGCAGCTTTTGAGAAATCCCACTTGATTGTGCTTGTCTACAAACTTTAATTGTGCCATCTTTTATGTTAATTGAATTACCTGTAGTGCAGGCAATTAGGGTTTAGTGTCAGTGAGGAGACTTAATCGAAATAAAATAATTAAACTTTTAAAGATTAGGATAAAGTAATTAAAGGATAAATATGAATTCTAAAAATAAAATTATCCATATAAATACTTCGACCATCTAAAATTAGGTAACGGTACTATTTAAACAAGAAAATCGCTTTTTATTTTTGCACTACCGCACTAAAGAATGGTCAAACAGACTTAAAATGACATCACCGTAATTAACTCGTACTATAGCACATCAACTAGCACAACTTCCATACATCTCCAACTGTGAGAATTCTTTCTTTTCAACATATCCTTAAACAAAAAATATACCTAATGATTTAACTAATATTAAGTCTTGTATTATAAACATAAATTCTTAAAAAGTACAAAAATCGAATGTCTATATGCTTTAAAAGAGTGAAATATGATAAAGGTAGAGTGTGACAACTTGACCATAACATGGTTCACTTGGACTTTCAGATAACAACACCTCCACAATGGGTTCGATAGTAGTCGGCCTCGTGATTCGTTACCCAAGTCACGCCGATCCACACGTGGCAATATGTTATCATTGTGCCGGTGAATGACGGTACTAAATTCCTCATCGGCTTCATCATACTTATCTTTGTAATTTTGGGAGGTGTCTTAAACACAATAGACAATTTTTATCTACCGGTCTTTCACATAAAACACTTGTCGTGCTTGTGCGGCTAATATGAACGGATCAACCTTGTGGCCTAAACTATTCAGTCAACCAATGTATACCCAAGAGTAGTATCGCTTCACACCACCACCTTTGTGATTAACCCACCACATTTGAAAAGAGGAATTTGCATGTAACGGTAATCTAGTTCCCATATCTCCTGTGAAACCCCATAATAATATGCTTTTCTTGTGGTTGCAACTTTTTAGATATGTGCATATCTAATGCCTCAACACTAACCCCACTGCTCGTAAACTTTGCCTTCATGATCTTTCGTATTTAAAAAGTATACCCATTGATGTGATATGCATCGATTTCACTACGGTGGCGCGTGGTCCATAGGATATCCACCTTACGCTTCGATACACTTTCTTTGTCGATTTGTAACTCTCTCAACCCGAATTTCATTACAAGTATATATTAGCTCAAAAGAATAAGTACACCAATTTTCGATCAAAATGAGTCGAGAAATAAGGTTTAGAAAGGGTATGTTGAGTAACATAAGATTAATTACTTTTTGCGTAACCACTTGGCAAAAGATTTGTTGTGCTCATTCTCCGTAAATGCTATTCGCTTACCCGGTTTTCTCGCTTTCAAAACTTGCTTGTGTCGCTCAAACAATGTGTTTGATTATTATATTTGATACATCATTTTCAAGAACGAAATAGACATGTGTTAGTAAGACTTACTCGATATACGGTACAATTTCATCTCAGATTATTTATTACATACAAATGTGCTTTCGAAAAGAGTTCCGCAGAACTTCAGCTTGATTTGCCGGCCGACAATGGCTTTCCTTCCTCATTTTCATCTGTTTCATGTTTATCGTGGGATACCAACAGCTTTCATGGATTTATGATATTCGCTAAAAACTCTATTGTTTCTTCCGCAATAGTCTCCTCAAGAATGCATCCTTCTCGTCTATTTCGCTCCGCACATGTCCTTTAATAACCTTCATACATCTTTCGAATGGATACATCCACCGAAAGCATATGGGACCGCATAATTTTACCTCCCTAGTTAGGTGCACAACAAATGTATCATAATATCAAAGAATGATGGAGGAAAGAACTTCTAGTAGGCACAAGTGTCACTACCAGCTCGCTTGCATATTATCTAGTTCTTGCAATATTATTTCTTTGCAACATATTGATTTAAAGAAAAGCAAAACCCGATAATAGCATATCGTGTGGGTGGGTGCATGATTGAACGATTGCAATTGGCGTAAACTCTTGCATTAGCATGTGATAGTCATGCGATTTTAGGCCAATGAGCTTCCTATCCTTTAGGTCGACCAAAGAAGAGAAATTTGAACAATAGCCTTGTGGTACCTCGATGTTGTGTAAAGTTTCACAAAAATATCTTTTCAAGATTCGTTAATGTGTAACCCACTGGAGGTAGTGTTGTTTTGTCTTGTTCTTGCATAGCAAACAACTCTTGTTTTACCCCAACTCACCAGATCCAATCGAGCATTCACCCATCTTTCGCCTTTCCCGAACATGTAGCAAAGTTCGACGAGACTCTCAAAGAACATTCTTTTCTACATGCATAAAATCAATACAATGTGGAATGTAATTATGCCTCCAATACCTAAGTTTTCGATACCAAATGTTGAATTTCTTCCAATACGCACCGCTTTGTCCGCTTACTTGGCTTGAACTACCCTCTACTGCTATGTTTCTTTTCTCGCTTTTGAATCTTCCCACCTCTACCTCTCGTATCTTCTTGGTTTTCGATGCATTATTGTTTGTTCGCTTTCCTTTTCCCCACTTATTTTCAATATGTTGTACCGTTGTATATTTGTTCCCCGGTCATTGGGTTTGGAGCCGGAGAAATTCTTGTTGTCCATTAAATGCCTTCCTTTGCCTTCCGAACGGATGGTCATATGGTAGATATCGTCTGTGACCAACATAACTTTGCTTGGATGAGGCGTAAAGTCTAACACGCTTGTATCTTTCCCACATACTACACAACCTTTGAATCCATCAGACGGGCAGCCACATAATGTACCAAGTGTGGTAATCATTTATTGTCCATAACACAACGGCACGTAGATTAAAGTTATCTTTGTGGATGCATCATATGTATCAACCCCTCAGATCGAATAAGGTTTGCGATCATCAACTAACGGTTCTAAAAACATCGATATCATTTCCGGTATCCCGATATTAATACCGAAAGCATGATAAACTTTCTTTTCATACACAACCATGGAGGAAGGTTGTATATGACCGTTAAACCGCCATACATCGTGATGCCTATTTCCGAGTTGACGCCAACCCCATCACCGATATTCCTAGTCAGAGATTTCTTGGATCTTCAAAGAATTTCGGGAATTTTTCATCTATGGTACGCCATGCCTTTGAATCATGGGTGACGAACACACCATCGGTTATCCTCCGTGTCGCGCCATCTTAAATCCTCTCAAATACTTTCTAGCTTAAATAGTCGCTGCGCCTTGGTATAATTGGAAAGTACCACATTACCTTTGCCGGAATGTTTTCGACACTTTCTTAGTCTTATTATCCACCTTCCATCTTGATATCCCACAAGTTCGACACGCAACAAATCCTTGTCACCCTTCCAAGAAAGAAGGCGCTTGTTGATACATACATGTATCTTTTGTATCCCGATCCCATCAATTTCAAATATTTTTGGCTTGATAAGTTTTTTCCACCATTTCGCTACCAAAGAAAAGATCTTCTTTAACAATCCTAGTAATTCAAGAAAGAACTTATCGTAACATCCGTATTTACCCTTCAAGTTGAGTAGTTTAACTATTGCGGACATCTTTGTGAAGTCGTGACATCCCGCGAAAGAGGCTTCTCTCGCCTAATAATAATTGTTGAAACTTGACAAGATCATCCTCATCAAAATTATCTTTGTAGCATTAACCATTTCTACCGTTGTCGGGCATCCGTTGGAATATCTCAGCAAAATCCGTGTCGTCAACAAACTCGCTAGTAGCGCTAATGTGTGTTTCGGTACTTATTGATGACTCATCCTTCTCCATGTTTAGTCCAGCTTTAGGTAGCTTAGATCAAACCCATTGTCAATAAATGGAACCGCACTTTCTCCACTTTATGCTCTATGTGGTTTAAACAACTGCATACGGACATGGCATTGAAAGATCATTTTTCTTAACTCGTGGGTCGATGTTCCCCATCTTCCGCAAGTTGTGTATCGATAATCAATAAACGCCGCTACTCCATCAACATAAGATTTGTTGGTCCTATTAGTTCCTATCCAAGACTTGTCCATGTTTATAAATGTGTCCCACTTATCCGAAAGCAAAGAATGTTTATAAATGTAGTCCCCGCAGCATGTTAAAAAGACACCCAAGTTATTGAAGATTATACAAGACAACATCAAACTTCAATTGATGATCTTAAAAGTTAAAAAGACATTCCAAGTAATGAGGATAGCTCAAAGATTGAATGTCGTATTGAATTATGCTAAGAATTGAATAAAGTCTAATGAAACAGCTCCTAAAGGGATGTTTGGGTCAAGGAAAATAAGAAATTAACTAGCTAAATTATGGTTCCATGTTCATGTGGTAACAGCTTAACAGGTTTCTTAAATTTTTAACCAATTAACTATCTAAATTTAACAAGAAACCGATATAATTTACAAGAGGATATCTCAAACAAATGTTCAATTAGCTAATAGGCTTAACAGGTTATTTTATGTGTTAGAACGATGTGTACAAAAGGAAGATAACAATACTTACCAAAGGTGACGGACCGTGGGTCTATGACGGAGAGTTGTGGTGGTGACGGATTTGTAGTGAGATGAGAGGAGGTGTGGCATGACAGAGGAGGAGGAGGAGGAGGAGTTAATTTTGCAATTAGTTTGAAATGCCTTGATGCAAACTTTGGGGAATAAATTTAATTTGTGGGGAATTTTAAATTTGCTTAAATTTTGAAAAGTTTTCATATTAGTTTAAAATGTTTTTCTCTTATGATTTAATGATTTTTTCATTTAATTAGTTTAAAAGGTTTTTATTCATAATAAATAAAATAAAATTCGTAAAAGTATAATTTATATATATATATATATATATATATATATATATATATATATATATATATATATATATATATATATATATATATATATATATATATATATATGTTTAAGTATTTAGGACTTTTAAAAATAATTTTAAATTTTATGCTTAAATTTACAATATTTGGTATTTTTAGGATTAAGTGCATTTTACGTTATTTCGACTTTTGTTAGTTGATTTATTTGCTTATTTAGTTGTTTTAGTTTAAAAAAAAAAAAAAAAAAAAAAAAAAAAAAAAGTAAACTAACTCCCAAGACTGCCTTCCACGGGTTATGGGTCCCAATATCGCCTTCCACGGTGTATGTGGAGGTTGAGACGAGATGCCTTACCCCTACCTAAGGTAGAGAGGTCGCCCCTGCTTCTACCAAAGGTTGAAAAGGACCTCCGCCTTGCAAGGGTGAGGATCGAACCCTTGAGAGGTCGCTTTTCTACCAAAGGTAGAAAAGAACCTCCGCCTTGCAAGGGGTAAGGATCGAACCTTGACCTCTTTCTCCGAGAGGCAAGAGTGTTAACCACTTGATCTAACCTTGCTCTTTTTTGTTTTTAGTTTATGTTTCATCAATTTATTCACAAAATCCAAATATCTTTCATTATTCTTTATCACCCGATCACGAACCGAACGCTAATTTCCAAAACCGTAATATGTGTGACTATAATTTTATATATACTATTGATTGAATGTTTGAATTTCCTAAACCGAACGCTAATTTCCAAAACCGTAACATGTTTCCAAAACCGAACGCTAATTTCCAAAACCGTAATATGTTTGAATTTCCAAAACCGTAACATGGTTTCGTATATAATTTTATATATACTATTGATTGAATCATGTCGTAAATGAAACTCTAAGCAACTATAACCCAATGCTTTTGACCCATATTATAGTGTGAAGGTTATATGAATTGTATTAAAGTTATTAAAGGTGGGCACGTTAATTTTGACATTTCGTGATGACATAAAATCATTAACTCACGTGTCTTACTCAAAACATTGTGTGAAACCGTGTTTAGGGTCATAGAGATACGCTGGGCACGGTAACACAACCCTTGTGCGCTGCTGCTTTTAGTCGGTCCTATACGCCGTCCGTGTTCATACGCTTTCTTAGTTTTGTACATGTTTTCTTCCGATTTTGTACGCTTTTACACGCTGCCTCTTTTCACATGTTTTCGTCCGCTTTTGCACGCTTTTACACTTTTACACATTTTCATACGCTTTTACACGCTTATGCCTGCTTTCATACTTTTTCCACCGCTTTCATTTACTTTACTTTGTCCTTTTAATAATAAGTTTTATACGCTTTTGTTTTTGTTTACACGTCGTCCGTGTTTACACTTTGTCGCCGGTTTTTCATGTTTTAGTCCGCTTGTATAAGTTTTTGACCGTTTCGTCTGCTTTCAGCCGCTTTCATCTATTTTAGACGCTTTCTGCTTTCATCTGTTTTACATATTAACGCACATTTTATTACGCTCTTATACGTCATCCGCTTTAGTTCGCTTTTTGTCCGCTTTTAGCCATTTTCATATGTTTTGAAGACTTTTTCGCCGCTTTCATACGCTTTCTTACATCACACACATTTTCATACGGTTTTACACGCTTATGCCTGCTTTCATACTTTTTCAACCGCTGCATTTACTTTGTCCTTTTAATCGCTTTTATACGCTACGCTTTTGTTTACACGCCGTCCGTGTTTACACTTTCTCGCTGGGTTTTTCATGTTTTAGTCCGCTTGTATAAGTTTTTGACCGTCATCCGCTTTCACCCGCTTTCATCTATTTTAGACATCTTCGTCCGCTTTCATACGCTTTCATATGTTTTACATATTAATGTACATTTTCTTAAGTTCCATACGCTTTCTTACGCTTACACGCTTCCGTCTGCGTAGTCCGCTTTTTTCCGCTTTATCCGCTTTTAAGACTTTTCGGTCAACCCAAGAAGCGAAGTGAATTCATATTCGGTTTTCGCTCGCTTCGGTTTAATTCTAGTTCGGTTCGGTTCGGTTTTCGTGTTGAACCGAATAAAAGATTACCGATTTAACAAAACCAAACAACCCGATAACCAAACGGATAAACACCCCTAATTTATAGTGATAGTTTAAAAGGAGGACTTGTTTTGTGGTTTTAAAGTTTAGGTCTTTATAGTTTGAATTCATTAGGAGTTACAAGTATCTTCTCTATCACACTATCCCCACAACTCTTCTTCAACCTTTCTTTGCAATCTTTCAATAATATCATATTTTACCCAATTTCATTATCAATGGCAGCACCATCACCACAAAACCATTTGGCTAAGCGTGTTATTGATGACCTAATTGAGTTTAGCGGGAGACATCTGTTGATGGTTACATGAGTTTCTTCAAGGCTCAAGAAATTTCCGCCTCCGTGGCTTTATAAACCGGATGCGCAAGAGGCCACCACAAGAAAGAATGAGATTGCGATTTTAATGCTTTAATTGCCGAGATGGTAGCTATTGGAGATGGGGATGAATATTTTGACACATTGATGGATCTTAGGCATGACATGGAGGCTACGAGGACTAAGTCAGGGGTTGAATGATCTCATTACTCGTCGAGGAGGATATCGAGACCAAGGAAGAACAAATTAAGTCGATGAATGGTTGAAGGGTTGCTCGCTATGTAAAGGGATGGTTTCTTTTGCTCTAGTGTCATCTGCTTATAATGTCTAATGTCTTGGTTTAATATTATGGTTTGTAGATATATTAACAATGAAACATGTATGGATCTTTTGATGGTTTATCCAATGGAATGGAATGGGATGCGCCGCTAGTTTGTTTCATCTTTTTAATGTTGTTTTGCATTTAGGAATTGGTTGTGGTGTTTAAGTTCATATCTCGTAGAATGTATTATTGTAGGTTTGAGGTTGATCCAAACTCGCTCAATGTTGAGCCATGGATATGCGGTTCATAAGTGCTTTGCTTAGGTTGTTCATTTTTAGGTTGTTGTCAATTTTAGGGTGTTTTTGTTGTTGTTTTTGCTTTAAGTTAATTGCATTTACATGATTTCTTGATTTTTTTACCGTTGGAGGATGTTAGAGCTTATTTAAGTGCTTATAAATAGGTTATTTATAGGCTTAAAGTAAGGTATCGTGGTCGTTTGTTGTGTCGCAGCCTTGGTCGATTTGATTATTTTTGTGCTTACTTGTTTATATGGGACCGCTTATTAGTTATAGTTGCTTAATTAGTTGCTTTAATTCCATTTTTTATTTTGTTTCTTCATTTGTATGCGCCATGTGGTGAGATTTTAGTGTAGTCAGCAGCTATATGTGTCTTTGATACACCGGTTTGAAGTTATATGGGTGTTTGGGACCTGGTAAGAACCATTTCATCATGGTGTGTTGGTTTCAAAATGCACCAAAATGAAATATTTAAATTTATATTATCAATTTGGAGCCACATTTTAAAATTATGAAATTTGGAGCCAAATTTCACCAAAATTTTTAAAAGTACTTAGGAAATTATGGTTTCCTTATTTGAAAATCGCCCATAATGAGCCCTAATTTTACTCCAATAAATCGTGATTCAAGCAAAACAACCGTAACTTCAATTTTACACCATTATTTACCAATTAAGTTTACTAATTTTCTTTAACACATTACTTCGACGAATCATGGCAACTCAAACCAATTGTCGATGATTTGGTTTATTCGATCGTGAAAATGATAACCCATTTGGATATGAATCGAGGCGATTCGATGAGGGTGAGGATGTCGAAAACAACCATTCAAATGCGAATGTTGTTAAGAGGGCATAACTAGGTTAGCTAAGTTTCGCAGGATTATGGAAAACCGACGGAATAAAGGTCGCAGTAACCTTCGATGCAATCGAATAGGATATCGTGAAAAACAGGCATTGTTTTCGAGTTTTTGGGTGATTTGGTTCGTGAGCATATAGGTGTCGTGATTCTATCCCGGAGGAAGGTTGATTCGTAAGCAAGAGATAAAATGTGGACGAAATCACGGCACACATATACTTTTTTAACTAGTAGTGGCTTGGTCGTCGAGGTACAAGGTGTTAATAAGTTTATCTCTGATTTACATTATGTGCAACTAATTAACAACATTGTGTTAATCTTTGCAATGATATTTTGATGTTGGCTTGACCGTCCGAAAGTCGATAATGAATCGCCTTGGTCAACTTCTAAGGAATTTCGTAAGGAAATTGACCGAAAACTACATATTGCCCAACCAAAATACCCTTTCAAAACTTAATGAAGTCCCGCAAGTATAGTGCAATTATAAAAGTCAAGATTGGGTAAATTTTGTAAACTACACGGCCACCGAGGAATACAAGGTGTTAATTATTCATTTTATTCAAGTTCAAATATCTCACACATTTGATGTTTCCATATATATTAGTTGTATACTATCAAGATTACTACATCTAAACACCTTTTTATTTTGTGTTGCAAGGTGAAATCACCGATCTAAAGTGGCGCTGCTCCAAGTCTGCTTATCAAGATAGAATGGGACGAGGTGGATACGCCTGTGATGGATAAAATGGTAACATTAAACATTAAACATTTGCATTTAATAGCATCATACTTTCGCTTATATTGGTTTATCTTACAAGTGTATGTATTTGATGTTTATAAGATCGAGAATAAAGAAATTGAACCAGATGAAGAACCACCGCGGGTACGTGGTGGTTGAAAGGAAGGGTGAATAAAGACGGAGAATTTCACGATGATGATATCGTAATGCTTGGACAAAAATTGTAAGTTTGACTCATTTTATGATTATGTTTATTGTTAGTTATAAGTTAATACCGATAGTGTATTAGTTAAACCGATAGTGTATTAGTTAAAACTGTTAGTTATTAATTAATATCGTTAGTTATAAGTTAATATCGTTATTTATAATTTGATACCGTAGAATTAAATAACCTATTTCCCATATTGTGTGTGCGTAAAGAGACGGAGGAGAAGATCAAACAAGGAACCTTGAAGCTTGATCATGGCACGATGCCATGACATTTGTATTAGGTAAGGAAAAGGGAGGATATGCGAGAGAGTGGGAGGTGGAGTAACCTACAAGAGGTATTTTGATCTCGCCTCGAATCGACAAGCATCCGATGAAAGAGTGGTGTCACTTCAAAGTGAACTTGATAATGAGAGGCGCCAACGCCAAGAAAAAGAGGCGGTAATACAGATTTGATGAAACAATTGGTCGCACAAAGGGGGGCATGCAAATAACTTCAACTCCATTGATGTAAACGGAAGTAAGACATAAGAAAGTAACATTCCATCTTTTTTACCCTTTAAATATCACATAGCCTTCTTAAACAATTTATATTTCGTGTGTCTCCGTGAACATTAATCTTTAAATAGCAAGGTCTTGATGAGGATGCCGAACACGTGTTGTCGGACGTGAGAAAGTTATGAGCATTGAGAAGTCTAATGGACTTGCAACTTTGGAAAAGGAAATTCAAATAAGTGTAAGTAATAAATCACCCCCGGGATTTTTGAATTCTACATACATGTATTATTTACCGTATTATACATATAGGAAATCATAAATGTCGATCTAAGAAATCGACTAGATCAAAACGAAAGGATTCTTCACGCCAACTTTCTCGGATCACAAGAACAGAGTCTCCATTAACAAGACTACCACAAGTATGTATTTAAACATTTTCATATGTTCTTTAGTTTAATTAATTATCGATACATATATACATGCAACAAATTATCTTTTAGGTAATTAAGCGCATCGTGGCACTTAAAGAAATCAACTATTATTGCGGAGGGTACCGTGTACAAAACCGATGGAAAACAAATGTTTATAACAAACCACTCCCAAAGGATTGCTACAGAGTGTCTATTGAAAATCTTTAGTGGATGCAAGCGTGCATACCGGATGTAGGAAGTAACGGTCTCAAAACAGCTTAAGGATGCAGAGGTGGTTTTATGCATGGCCAAAGGATCAAGTGGTTTTCGATGAAAAGGTACATAGATGCATGTGTTTTATAAACCTACATATATCATTCTTCATATTTAATTCAAGTTTGATACCCCGCTTTTGTTTCCTACAGTAACACCACCAAGTACCATAAACCGATTGGTGAGAACAGAATCGCACCTAAATTACATACGAAGCGCCACGCCTCTAGTCATACCATGCAAAAGGAAGCTAAGAAGATCAAGAGTCAAGTCGTTAAATTATTGAGAATTTTATTATGTACGACATTACAATTTTATATACATTCCAATTTTATTGTATTTGAATATATTTTGAATATATTTTTATATACTAGAATTTGTTTTGATATATATTGATTTCTTATATGTGACTAAAAGATTCATATAGTCACAATTATTAACATTTTTTGGTCACAGTTTTCATAATTCGATGCGTGACTAAATGTTAGAAAATGCCACACAAACATAAAATTAATGTGGCCATTGGATGATCAATAGTCACACAAAACACACATTTCTTCACTTAAAACACCATATGGTCACACTTATTAACACTTTTGGCCACTTTATACTTAATTGTATGTGACTAAATACCCAAAAGAAACATGCTTTGTGTGACTAAATGTTAGAAAAGGCCACACAAACATAAAATTCATGTGGCCATTGGATGATCAATAGTCACACAAAACACATTTCTTCACTTAAAACACCATATGGTCACACTTATTAACACTTTTAGCCACTTTATGGTTAATTGCATGTGACTAAATACCCAAAAGAAACATGCTTTGTGTGACTAAATGTTAGAAAAGGCCACACAAACATAAAATTCATGTGGCCATTGGATGATCAATAGTCACACAAAACACACATTTCTTCACTTAAAACACCATATGGTCACACTTATTAACACTTTTGGCCACTTTATGATTAATTGTATGTGACTAAATACCCAAAAGAAACATGCTTTGTGTGACTAAATGTTAGAAAAGGCCACACAAACATAAAATTCATGTGGCCATTGGATGATCAATAGTCACACAAAACACACATTTCTTCACTTGAAACACCATATGGTCACACTTATTAACACTTTTGGCCACTTTATGATTAATTGTATGTGACTAAATACCCAAAAGAAACATGCTTTGTGTGACTAAATGTTAGAAAAGGCCACACAAACATAAAATTCAAGTGGCCATTGGATGATCAATAGTCACACAAAACACACATTTCTTCACTTAAAACACCATATGGTCACACTTATTAACACTTTTAGCCACTTTATGGTTAATTGCATGTGACTAAATACCCAAAAGAAACATGCTTTGTGTGACTAAATGTTAGAAAAGGCCACACAAACATAAAATTCATGTGGCCATTGGATGAGCAATAGTCACACAAAACACACATTTCTTCACTTAAAACACCATATGGTCACACTTATTAACACTTTTGGCCACTTTATGATTAATTGATGTGACTAAATACCCAAAAGAAACGTGCTTTGTGTGACTAAATGTTAGAAAAGGCCACACAAACATAAAATTCAAGTGGCCATTGGATGATCAATAGTCACACAAAACACACATTTCTTCACTTAAAACACCATATGGTCACACTTATTAACACTTTTAGCCACTTTATGGTTAATTGTATGTGACTAAATACCCAAAACAAACATGATTTGTGTGACTAAATGTTAGAAAAGGCCACACAAACATAAAATTCATGTGGCCATTGGATGATCAATAGTCACACAAAAGACACCTTTCTTCACTTGAAACACCATATGGTCACACTTATTAACACTTTTAGCCACTTTATGATTAATTGTATGTGACTAAATACCCAAAACAAACATGCTTTGTGTGACTAAATGTTAGAAAAGGCCACACAAACATAAAATTCAAGTGGCCATTAGATGATCAATAGTCACACAAAAGACATATTTCTTCACCTTAAACAACATATGGTCACACTTATTAACACTTTTGCCACTTTATGCTTAATTGTATGTGACTAAATACCCAAAACAAACATGCTTTGTGTGACTATACAAGTGTTTATGGTCACTAATACGGATTAATCCAACAAAATTTGTACCTAATTAGTCACACATGTTACGGTTTTGGTTACTCTTTGCAATAGAGACTAAAAGTCAAACACGCGACCATAGGGTACCTATGGTCGCACGACCTTTAGTCACACACGGTCGAAAAACATGTGTGACTATATGTATATCGTCACACATATTCGTGTGGCCAAATCCACTTTTTGTTCTAGTGAAGAGTCGCAGAAATGTCGATCCAAGTCACGAATTCTAAGTGTCATCAATATAGAGATCTTCTCAATCTATGGCTATGATTACTTGAAGAAGATTGTTCTTCAAGAGCAGATTTGAAAGAGTATGTTATTGAAGAGAACGACTTCAAACACTTGATGCCAAATGACTTTGAAGATCTCTACCTTCGAACCTACAAGGACACCTTGACCACCTTCCGGTTCATGAGAAGGCTCTCTCACCGTCAATCTCGGATCGAGGCTTGGTCATTCGACAAAGAGTTGGTGACTTTCACTAGGAATGGAAAGCTACCGCACACGAGTCAACCTAACAAGACCGCAATGGGAAACCAAAGGACATGAATTTTGTCACGACTATATAGTGATTGATACCCCAGAGCGCCCCTTCACCGACATATACGGGTTACGAATGTTAATGAGATTGTACGAGTTATACAAATTCAAGAATGGCACACTCAAGATGGTTGAAGAAGAATTGACTCAAAGGTGAAGGAAATCAAACCGACCAAGCCGTGGATCAAAACCAAATTCGTCCGAACAGGACTTAAAGAGGTGTGAAGAGTTCATTGCCGCAATCGGACATAGACTAAAGACTAGACAGTTATCGCACCGGAAAGTTTTGTGGGAGGTAGACTTCGTGAAGGTCATTACAAGGTGCTCCAAAGAACCGAATGAAGTCATCTTCCGGAGCAGCTCCGCTTTATATTTTGATGTGTAAATGTGGTGTATGTACTATGAACAACTATAATGTATGTAATAGTGTTAGGTTATGTATTGTTGTTTCCTTTTATCTCAAAAGGGAACTTCATGTTGTCCACTTGCATCATATAAAACCCGACACATTTTTCTCCAACAAATGTTTTGTCTCATACATATTTAATTACTTGAGATCCAAAATCTCAAAGGATTTGAAATTTTGATCGGGGAGAAAATATGATATAAATATGAAAGATGATAAAAGATGACCGCTTTTGTCTCAAAGTGCATACCGCTCTCTAATATGTGCTAAACTCTTTTCGAATCTCAAGCATATATTAAGGGGAGCATTTCAAGACAAATACAAACCTTCAAGGTACAAAGATTTCCATGTTTTAACATAAGGTACCTTGATTGTGTGTTAAATGGTTTCTAAATATTTGGTAATCGTGGTTGTATTTCAAAGATCTTTTTCCTCTATGTGATAAAATGATTTCAAATATCTTATGCACATATCGAGGGGAGAATTTACCAAAGAAATTCAAATAGCTTTTCCTACGAAATTGTGATCAAGAAATTATTTCAAAGAACTCTTGCCTCCATGTGCTAAACAATTTCAAAATCATATGCGCATGTTGAGGGAGCATTTCTATATGATCAAACTATTAAGGTACAAAATGCTTTGGTCTCGTATCACAAGTACCTTGATTGTTTTTCCAAATGATTTTTAATTGGTTTCATGAAGGAAAGAACAATACCAAAAGACCGACCAATTTACTTTATGCATGGTGTTATAAGGATTGTTAGGTTAGGTATTCGCTCCCATGATCGCCGTAACCTGAGGGATCTACCAGGACTTGATAGTGTAGAATCCTTAGGTAGGATGAAAAAGGAGAAAAATTAGAAATGGGAAGTGTGGACCGAGACAGTAGCTAGTAATCGAATAAACCCAACAAGGTTCTAGTTATGAAGTCTTGGTAAGCATCAAGGGGTTGAAGAATGAAAAGAAATGAATATGAAAATGGTGAAAAAATAGCCTCCAATAATTCAACCTTAGGGCGTAAACCGGTTCAATTCATATACTCTTGGTGGTTACCAAGGTAACATCGGTATTGAAGACAAGACGTCATGGACCCAAAGGACGATCGCACTACAACTTCCCAAACCACTCAAGTTCCTCTTAAAAGGACTTGTTTCATTCTCACAGGAACCGACATTATCTATTGACTTTCTCTAGAGTTTGTTGATATTGAAGAAGGAGACCCTCTCCCTAGTCTCCCAGATAGGAACCAAAATATGCACAATCGAGTCTAGAGCCACGAGATCATCATATAAATCTCATTAGGACATCAGATATGAAGACTCTCTATTTAACACAATGTGGAAAGAGAGATTATATCTTATGAGTCATACGATTATCCTTGTGGTATTGCTGTAATATCCGAGTGATATGCAAACATATTCACAATGAAGATGGAAAGCCTTCTAGAGCCAACATCAAACAAGCTCCTGGTGGGTGGCATGTGAGATCTATCCAATAGATCAACCATGTGACAACCGAACAAAACAATGGGGCGATTCATAATTATGAATCAATCCCGGTTCAGTTATGGATTGACGGATACCTTTGAAAAACCGGTCGTTGTGCTTAAAATTCTTTTCTTTAGCACATCGATCGTGTACTAATATTTCAAAATAAAAGGTGTTTATGATTGATAATTGATTTTCATTAAAACCTTCGTTGTATTGCAAAACAATTTCCATTGAGTGGTACACGATTGTTTTTCAAATCTCTTTTCATCAATCGCTGAATCTCAATTACGGGTTCACTCACTCCGTGTTGTCTTCTTTGAGACGTTCGGCTTTGAGAACGAACTAGAGCAACAAGAAACCTCACAAGGAAATTCTTCTGAATTATACCGATCACAAAAAGACTTGTAATGATCAATGGGGAACCGAGGTCGTGTACCTCGGTTCAACGTAAAGTGATCAAAGACACTTTCGCACTTTATTTCTAATCATGTATGCAGTACCGACATTTACAATGATCCGAATGAAGCGGTCAATCCATAACCGATGCTCACGCTACACACTCATCTATAAAGAAATCATGATAAGTGCATCAACGACTGATATTTTCACTCCATGCTTTTGCTACGGTCTCGCAAATATCATGAATCTACTAAAGCTTCCGCTACTCGATAAGAAGATATCATGATCCGAATGCGAGCATGTCGGTCCAATTGTCACAACATTATATGCGGGTAATACAACAATAGGAGATGCCGAGATTAATGGTCGATGATCTCTATTAAAGCTCAAAGGTCATCAATGTGGATCACCAATAACCTCCACGAAACATGCATTATAGTTAAACAATGATGAAATCACCATCAAGCACAAAGTTTGAATTCTCGATGTTTTGATGTTCACGAGCTCAAGATTAAAGATTAAATAGAATGTTAGATTCATAATGTAAATCATGGGTGACCTCCTTAGGGGAGATTGTTAGGAATTAGAAATTCTATTGTGAAGCATCGATCACCCCAAGTATAATCAAGCTTAAGTTAGCTCGTAGACATATCGCTTATTATGTTAGTTGTTAGTCGCTTATTAGCATAGTTTAGTTTAGTGCAACACCGTGGAGGAAGGACGGGTCTTTACCCATTGTATGCCTCGATCCACACCCGTAGGAGGCTGCTTACTTTAGATAAATAGCCCTCGCCCACAAGGGAGAGGTTGGATGTTCATTTGGAATCTAATCTTCCATGAGTTTCTCTTACTAGAATATTCCACTTTCTCTCTCTAAAACCATATACCTATACGCCTATATTTGTGTTTGCTTGTGTGTTTGAGAAATCTTATATGTTACATCTAATAACTACCTTGAAGATGTGGACAAACCTCGAAAGGTTGTCAAACCCGTCAAAGTTCATGTCTATCAAGAGCTTCTCGAATAGGTACAATTTACTCGGATAAGTCTTGGAAGACAAATCTTTTCAATGTATGACACTTCAGATCTCGTCAATTCATTGGTTAAGTCTTAGCACGAAGATTCAATCACAAATTTCACAACATATTTGTATCACACAATTTTTCTCCTCCTCAAAAATGGCATATGCATGTTATTTTTGATGAAATTTTGATATCAAATATGACCATTCTGAGTTTTGTGGGAAGATTTCCACGAAGAACCATTTGTGAACAAAGATTTAAGCAAGTACTCCCCCTCAACAAGTAATATTAACTTTTGAGGTTTTTAAAACATAAGAGGAAGTACTTGTTTTTTTGAGTAAAACTTTGAAAAATGAAAGTTTTGATAAGTTTTACTCAAAAGTAAGAAGTTTTCGCTCCTTTTATAGGATTGTGGCACTGAAGCGTACCACAGGGTCCTTTCATTATAAGTACGGGTTGTACATTGTTATGTGTGCACAAGCCATAGTCAATTATACATATCAAAATTATCCAAATATTTAATCAAAGAAACAAATTAAGGAGTACCAGGAAGTCCGTCAATAACACCGGAATTCACTCTTGACATTGATACCCCGTAAGAGGGAAGCTTTCCCTTCCACCCACAAAGCTCTCTAGCCTCCGCATTTGATCCCTTTGAAACAACCTTCCATCAATCCGCTTGATGATCTTCTTCACATCCCTCTTTTCTCTGGAATTCCACCGCTTCTTCAACCCTATTCCTTCATGAATCTCCTTCAACCGATATGCTAACCCGTCACGAACCTTCTTCAAAGTGTGATCACAGAATTTGTGAAGCTCATTGCACGCCATGAAATAGTTATGGTGAAGTTCACTGCAGTAAACTACGCCAAACTTTGGTTTCTTGAGAATAGTGTACTGAGAGAGTTGGTTGATATTGCGAAAGTTCAGCAATGGTTTAGTGAGATTGACCCTTTTCTGATATGATTCTATGGCAAGTTGAAGGTCTTCAACACGTTCTTGGATGACGATGCTTTTTATGAATATCAATAAAGACTTGATGTACTGCAGCCAGATACATGTCTTCAATGTCATTGAGTGACAATCTTGGAAAATCAGCTTCAGGGAAATCATATTCACGTTCGTCTTGGCGTTTGACTTTGATTTGTTCCAGGAATGAGTAATCCCACTTTGTGGCCAAGATGACATTCATAATAGCAACGATCCATGTGTCACTGTACACCTCCTTGTTAGATTTAGGTACCTGGCAGCTTCTGTAGTATAGTCTTCTTCGTGCAGGCCAATGATGAATTCCATACTGTGCATCGAGGTCATAGTTTACCACATTAGCAACGAACATTCTTGTGGCTTCTTCCTCGATGGCAACATTATCGGAGAAGACTACTGTCGGGATGTTGAAGGTGTGTGAGGTAGCGTATTTCTTGCTTACTTTGCTACCGTGTTGAAGAAAATCCAGGTCGTTGTTGAAGAAGAATTGGTAGGAATCCTTTGTTGATCGTGTCGGCCGATGGTTGGTAGTGGCTTGGTCCACCAAGGTAGTAAGGAGTCTTGTCGTCTTGTGAAATCGATGTTGATCTGTGGTTGAGCCAATCAATATTGTTGGACATGGCTTGTGCAATGTTCTCGAGATGATATTCGACTTCAATGGCACCATCGGAGTTGTCCTTAAGTAGTTGAAACGCTGCTCTTGATTCGCGCAATTCTCCCTTCGCCATCTTCTTCACTTTGAACGCTTGTTGAATAACCTTGACATGCTCCATGGTTCGACCATCTACCGGTTCTTGGCCTTCCCAGAATCGAGGTGGCATCAACAAGCTTGGAAAACCAGTCATATTCTGCAGTGTCATCTTCATCCAACCAAGATACAACTTTGTTAGACTTTTTCTTCTGTGGCTTGGAGGATGATGTTGGTTGCTTGGTTGATGTCTAAGAAGGGGGTTGTTTTTTAGGCTCAAGAATCTCTTCGTCGTCACCACCAATGTATTCGAAATGATCACCAGTTTTCTCCTTTGGTGGTGGGGACTCAGAGTCCTGACGTTTATCATGAGCAGGAGGACATTGAGTAGTTCCTGTGGTGGTGGAGCCATGGAAGAGGATTCGCCTGCTTTCTTTTTACATTTAGGCTGAGAATCCTTGTCCGCATCATCGTCGTCTCTTGGTCGCTTAACCTTACCAGCCGACTCTTTGCATGATGTCTTGAGTTGATACTCCAGTAATGCCTCAAAACGTTTAGCTTCATCAGAAGTGAAAGTTGTGGATCGTTGAGACATTTGCATAACCAACTTCGAGATCAATTCAGCATCAGAGACAACCGGAGACAGAACTAGTTTGATTTCCATGACCGCAGGGGTATTAGACAGTGTATGCTTGACCAGTAACATGAGATGTGGATAGAGTTGTCCGCGAACATCTCCTCGTGACTCTAGGGATAGTGTCGAGGAGGAACTTATGAGTGTAGTCCCTAATGGTCTTGTCCATTTCACCGTGATATCTCTCGCTGAGAAATTATTGATCCGTATCTTTCCTCCGAGAACTCGCTTATCACATTCAAGTAAATTGACTCGCTTCAAGTCGATTCAATTTCTTGTTTACTACGTTGCGTTTCCTTGTTTGCCTGACAGCCTTGACAATTCTGGTCTTAGCACGTGATATCCAAGTGTTGGCGGGTTTCTTGACTAATTTGGAGGTTGATCTGGTGGTAGCATCTTTGGATGGTGGTGGTGATGAGTGAGACGATGAATCAGATGAAGATGAGTCATGAGAAGGCTCAGGGTCCTTAGGTGGCTCAGAGGATTGTTCCGGGTTATGGTCTAGATTATCTTGAAGGTAATTGTCAGCTTCCTCTTGAGCTTTTGCCTCTTCCTCTGCTTTAGCCCGAGCTTCTTCAGCTCTTTCCCTAGCTTCTTCCTCTATGTCTTCATCAGTAATCTTCTCATTCTTCTCCTTTTCTTCTTCTTCAAAGTCGAAAATGATTTCATCCTCTTGCTGCTGTTGCTCTGTTGATTCGTGAGTGGTGGTACCAGTTCCCTTATCAGGTTGATTAACCGCATCGAGAACTATTGTGGTAAGTGAACCACCACTGAACCTCCGTGGCCTCGAGTTTGTTGAAGATTAAATTCAGAAAGATGTCAGAACCTTAGATGTTTCAAGAGTTTTGTGGAAGTCTTTCCTCATCCTTTGGTTCATCATCGAACTCTCTCTTATTCTTGCTCCGCAACCGAGTTTTACCCTTGTCTCGATTTGGGATCGGGTGGTTTGTCCTCCCACCTCAAAGGAGGTTGTTTCATCTATTGGAGTTTCGGAATAACGAACCACCTCTTCAGACACAGTATCCTCTGAGTCTTCGTCCTCTAATTTAGGTGCCGGTTGAGGATTAGGAATGGCACCTTTTGATGGAACTTTTCTTTTGCGAGGAGGATTCCTCTTAGGATACTTAAGGCTACTTCTAGTGCTTGCTGCACTTCCAGCAATGCCTAATCTTCTGTTCTTATTGACTGGAATGGCTGAAGACTTTGCATCCATAAAACCGACTTTTCTTAAAGTCACTGCTTCTTGGTATCGTGAATACGATGGAAGTCTTTTAATATCATCAGTGAGAAGGCAGACAGTCAGTACTACACCTTGTTTCTTTGTTGATGAGTCTTTAAATCTAACAACATTTAACATATCCTCAAACAATGCGTAATGATGGTTACGCCATCAAGTCTCAAAGGAATGTCCCGATTATTCCCGAGAATCTTCTCGATCAACAACTTCGTATCCAAGAAAGGAACCTTGTGCCAGTTCTTCGAAAGTAGACATCATGTCTTCCTGCATCGACTTGCATAGTCGATGTGATCTTGCTAACCATGCCCCTTAAGATTTGTAGGTGCATTAGTTTAGGATGTTCATGACCGCTGTCTCTTCCTAAAATGACTTGGCGATCATGATATACAAAGTTCTCCAAGGTGAGGAATGTTCTTTAGATCGACCGAGAGTGCTTAGTAATTATTCCATGACTTCATCATAGCCAATATCGACCATGAATTGTAGTGTAGCCTCTTCGCTTGAATTGGTACATACTCGCAGTCGATAGCGGGGAGCGTAAGAATTGCTCAGAATCGCCAAATGATGACACCTTATCATTTAGAGTAACCGTGATAAGATCTTGACCATCCACCTTTTCATTGTATGCCAAAATTGGTGAATGTAGATCTCCCACAGCTTGCAAGAGTTTGTAAGCATGTTGTTGTAGGGATGAGACTTAAGAATATCCACAAAGAATTCGGCATGAAGACTCGAAAGGTGTGAAGTTCTCAAAGTCGACCTTGAGGTTGTTCTTTCCAATCTTCATACTATAACCAAGAGGAATATGTCTTCCATTGTGAGCTCATTTGGTGCGTTAACATTTTCCATGTTGACATCCATATCGTGATCTGAAAGGTATTGAGACAAAAGAACCAACATATCAAAAGACATTATGTTAGTCAACAGTTCATTTTGTTATCCAATTATTGAATTTGTTATGTTAATGAATGTTACGAGTCCAATATCACCTGTTGTCCAATAGTCCAAAGTTGATGTGATAAGTTTTGTGAGTATAATAATTTTGAATTTTAAAGTTCAACTTTTACTTATACACACAACATTTTACCAATTATATCTTATTAGTGACATTTTGGTCTTGTGACGTTATGAGTAACTTATTGCAAGTTTGTACGCGTAACATTTCATAAGTAAAGTTATAATTGTGGCTTAAGTGTAGGATTGTGCTTATGCGTAAACATTGTGTAACCATACGCGAGAATTGCTTTTATGCGTGGAGTCCATCTTACGCTGAAGAAAGCTTACGCATGGGAATAGACCGGCATAAAGCTTACGCCGTAGCGAGGTTGGGAGCTTATGCGTAGGTTTACTCAGAAGAGTAAGCCTTATGCGAAGAATCCAAGTTTACGATATCCTTCACAGATACGCCAGTAGTCCCTTTGTAGACCCTTACGCCGAAGATTTCTCTTACGGTAACATCTACGCCGTAAGGTATTCCTTAAGCGTAGAATCCAATTTTAACCTTGATTCTGAACTTGTACGCGTAGAAGCCTGAAATAATTCAATCATAACATTCAAATTAACACCTCATCCAAACCCTTTCAAGTACACATGGCATCACAAGTTATATTCAGTTACGCGTAACACTAGTTTATGCGTAAAGGTTAAACCCTAACAACTCAAATCCTACTCGTAAGAATTTTAACCATGGAAATTTCACCAAAAGATTTCTGGGAGGTCTTAGAAGCAATATGAGTTGCTTTCAACAAGTTTTAACATCAAACTCCTCATGAATCAAAAGTACCCAAAAGTTCGAATACTTAAACCAAAAATTTTAAATTCACCATTTTGTAGTTTCTGGGTGAGATTCAAAGGTTTCTTTGGTTAATTAAGCATGTGTCAAACATCTTTCAAGCCTCTAATTGTCCTAAAAGTCTCACAATAGAAAATACCCAAATCTCATGCATAAACCCTAATTTTAGAAAAGTGATTAAAACGTTTTTTGGGTTAAATTTCTTGATGACAATGGTTTTAAAGTTTGATTTATACATTGAAAACACTAACCATTTCATCAAAATCATCCCATAATGATTACTAGTTTACACGCATACACGTAAAACTAAAATCACTCCTAGATGAAAAACAAACCGTTGGATTTGCAAAAATGTTTGAAATTACTCAAAGAAGCTTTAAACACTTACAAATTTGATGTTTATAACACGGATTTGAAGATTGATTTATGAGTGTGGATGATGGTGGTTGTGTACTTAAATGCATGTAATAAATGAGAAAGAATTTTAGGTGAGGTGTTTTTGTTGAAAAATAGTTTCAAACTTTGATGATAATAGTCCCTCCACCTCAACCATTTTCATCCACAGCCCATAACTTCCATTTTGGTTAAGCAAGAAGTGAAAGTTTGGAAAGAAACATGACGACACTCCCCCTCGACTTTAGAGATAGAGAAATTTTACAAATTTGAGTCCGAGGAGTGTTTTGAAACAAGAAATGAATCCACCATTATCAAAGAAACAACCAATATTAGGTAACATGCAAGTACAAGGTTTTATGAAACATAAAATATTTACATTCTCCCCCTCAACACTTGACAGAGAAAATACTGAATTGTTTGAAAGATTAAAGTGTTGACGGAAGATTTGTACTTGCAATGTTGAAAGAATTTTATATAGAAGAATATTTTTGTATTATATGAAATTTTATATTTTCTATTTTGTTTTTGAGAAAATATTCACAAAATAGGTTTCGTGTTTGATCGGTTTTAAGAATGTGTCAAAAGTTCGTCCAGCTTCCTCGAGTCAAACACCGCATACCAATCCTAGTGATTCAACTCAAGAAACCTAGCAGAGCTAAGGCTTTGGTGAGAAGGTCCGCCAATTGGTGTTCAAGACCCACAAAATATAATTCAACAAAGACTCTTTCCACATGCTCCTTTATGAAATGATATCAAGATCGATGTGCTTGGACTTCAATGTTGAACGAGTTGCACGAGATCGCAATAGCACTTCGATTGTCGCAGACATCGATTTTGTCAAACACGAACCATAATCTTTGTGTTGTGTTATCATCCAAATGACTTGAGCACAACACGCCGAGATGGCTACATATTCTCGCTCGCTGAGGACAACATGTACAATCCTCCTTCTTCGATTTCCGTGACACCGCTTTATCACCAAGGAATTATAGAGCACCAAGTACTTTTCCAAGAATCTAAGCAACCCGCGTGATCGGCGTTCAAAAAGCTATTAGTTCAAAACCGTAATCCTTCTGATACCGATTCTAATTAATGGTTCCTTGATGTATCGGAGGATTCTTTTAACCTCGTAGAGGTGAGTTTCATTGGTCGCGATCGATAACGGAGTAAAGATATACAACAAATACAATGTCGTCTCATCGGATGTTAGATACATGAGACCCAATAATACTTCATTTGGTAGGGTCAACCAATTTCCATGCAAATCAAAGATCCAGCTTGGTATGTGCCATCGGTGTGGCATAGGTATCACAGCTTTGCATTCCATGTTTGTTTAAAATTTCAAGAGCATATTTGACCGACTAAGGAAAATACTACGGGTGATTGATGAACTTGCAGCCCTAGAAAGAACATAAGTTCACCCATCATAGACATTTCAAAATGTTTTTCATAAGTTTTGAAAAGCGTTGAGTACTTTAGATGTTGACCCAAAAATGATGTCATCCACATAAATTTGAACGATTAAAATGTGTTCCCGTGATATTGTATAAATAGTGTTGGGTCGACCATCCTTTGACAAAATTATGAGATATGAGAAAGGATGACAACTTATCATACCACACCCGGGGCTTGTTTGAGACCGTAGAGAGCCTTGTTCAGCTTGTAGACATGATTAGGGAACTCGATCAACAAACTTTATGGTCGACTAACATAGACCGCTTCCTTCGCCACCATTCTGAAAATTGGTTTTGACATCCATCCGAAAGACCGTGATGTTCATGTGAGCGAATGCGAAAAATTGCACATCCTCAAGTCTAGCAACCGTGCGAATGATTCCTCGTAGTCAATCCCTCTTCTTGTCTATAACCTTGCCACCGACGTGACTTATTTCGATAACCGCATTCTTCAAAGATCCAACTTGTTTTTCCAATCCATTTCGCACCAATAACATAGACCCCGTTGGTTTTGCAACCAATTCCCATACTTCAAGACGTTAAACCGATTAAGTTCTTCTTGCATGAATTCGATCCAGTTGTCATATGTCATGGCTTCTTTAATATTTTGGTTCAACTTGGCAGACGGTAAGTGCATAAATGCAATGTTCACCGTCGATCAAGGTGTTGTCTAGTTACGATCGTTGATTCAAGCCCAATAATGTTCACAAGAGGATGGTCTTTAGTCCAACGATGTGGAGGGTTGATGTTGATATACATCGTGCATATTAGAGGATTCAAATGGCTTGTGGATGATTACGCAACATCAAAAGTGGCGCTTCATTAGCAAAAGGATCAAGAACGATTCGATCATAACTGCAGTGTAGGTACTTCTTGGTTTAGAAGATCATCACCGGTTCAGCCATTGGATGCGCTTTGTTCAATGTTGTTGTAGACTCAATTGAGGTATTTCTTCAACAGCTTGTTGTTGTTTCGTGTATCGTATTGATTATTATCAAGTTGAGCAATGGAAACATTTGATACATCCGAGCACGTTGATCAATATCATCACTAAACAGAGGAGCAAATAGTCGTTCCATTTGACGCCGAGTAAGTTGTAAGCTTGATTCACCGATGATGGGGTTTGGGGAAGTTTAGACGGTTATATCCGGTTCCAAGTCGTTTTGCTCGTAAGCCATTTCAGTAAGCTCATCGAAATTGGCATGAATCGTTTCCATAATCTCTCTTGTATGACGTTTCTAGATCCGGTATCGTTTAGAGTTTTCACAGTATCCAACAAAGACTCCAATGTCAGCTTTAGCCTTGAGTTTACCAAAGTTATCACGATTATTATTTGGATAACAAAGAGAACCAAATACATGAAAGTGTTTTAGATTCGGTTCATGGCTATGGATAAGCTCATAAGGTGTTTTGTTGTGGCATTTAGTAATCATTGAACGGTTTCGAGTGTAGCATGCGAGATACCGCTTCACCCATAAGTAACTGGAAGTTTTGCATTTATCAACATCGTTCTTGCAGCCTTCCACTAACGCATTTGGTTTCGCCTTTCAACAACTCGCTTTGTTCTCGTATTCGTGCAATTAATGTTCGATGCTCAATTCCACTTTCTCATAGTATTCACGAAGAGTTTGATTCACAAATTCATTTCCTTTGTCTCTGCTCGATTTGTCGATCGTGTTCCCGAGTCGAACTTGAATTTTCGTGAGAAAGGTGATGAGCATCCGTGAGCTTGATCTTTACTTTGAATAAAATAAACCCAAGTCCATCTTGAGTAGTCATCGACAATTACCAAAATGTAGCGTTTACCATTAATCATCTGCACACGCATCGGGCCACACAAATCCATGTGAAGAAGATGAAGCACATGCTGGGAGTTGTGTTCCATCTTTGAAGGAAAATGAGCACGTGTGCTTTTCCCTTGTTCACAAGCTGAGCATAGAGGATCTTTAGAATACCGAAATCTTGGAAGACCTTCAACAAGTTTGTAATGTGCAAGGTTGGTTATGGTTTGAAAGTTTAAGTGTGAAAGATGACAGTGCCATAGCCAAGATTTTGTAGATGTTGCCTTAGAAAGTAGACAGATGGGAGATGAAGCAATCATGTCTTGCATTGAGATTGTGTAAAGACTTGATGTGCGGTTTCCAGACATAAGATCGTTTCCTTGTAGATCACGAATGAAACAAGTTTTCTCCCGAAAAGCAACTTCCAAATCTCCATCACAAAATTGACCCACTAAGAAGAGATTGCGACCGAGACCTTCCACATATAAACCCTGCTAATTTCGATGTTCCCATTGATGTAATATCCATAGACCATGATAGTCGCGGCGATCATTCCCAAACCCGACAAAGGCCAATGAACTTTGAAACAAAGTTTGATAACAATTGAGATTGCTCATGTGCCGGAACATCCGCTATCAACAATCCAAAGGATGATCTCAGATCACATGCATTATACATGCATTTACACAGTGTGGAAGAAGTAGAGGTGGAACCCGAAGAGTTAGAGGGTTCACACATAATATAATGAGACACACACATGTTAATGATCTTGGGAATCAATTTAAAGCTCGGTATGTTTTGTAACCATCTCTGCCAAGTCCAAATAGTCTTAGCTTTGGTCTTAGTGAATGCACTAGGTGATATTCTCTTCTAGGAGGTGTAGTGGTTCTATAGGTACATCAATGGTCGCTATGTAAACATTAGTAGGCGGTTTACCTAGCATGCACTCGTAAGCATTAGTGGGCCTAGATATATTCCGCTTTTCTATTGTTCCGCTTACGAGATAAGATAGCATTAGCAACACATTTATCATGACAACCAGAAAACATGATTTTATGACAACCAACACAAGATGCTTCAAACATAACATTCAAAGTACTTAAAGGTTTAACATTCGTTACATCACTTTTTCTATTACATTTGTCTAACGCAATGTCTAAAGTGGGTGCAACTTGAGTGTTATTCAAAGTCCTAAGGTGTTCTTTTACTTCAGAGGTCTTTATTATTCTTTTCTTACTTCGTAACTTCCTATTCTTCCTTGATTTGCTCTTAAGTTGTGAAGTGCTAGCGTTGGAAAAGAGGCAACTATTCCTGTTTCAGTGGAAGGAAGCCCATTAGTATCTTGTGGTTTCTCATTAGGCATTCTAGTGTCTAGTTTAAACATTCCCAGGGCAAGTGCATTAGTGTTACTAATCGTATCTTGCTTAATTTTACCAACTCCGCTTTTAAGTCATGGATAGTGTAACAAATCTTGATTTTTAGAGCGAGTGTTTCATTTTTTCAGAAACTTTGCTATATGCAAGATGATCATCAAGATCTTTTGACGCTGAGCACTAGTCTTTTGAGAAAATCAAATATGACACCATATTCTTTTGACTTTGGCAATTTCTTGTTCAAATTTTGAAATTTGACATTTTAAAGACACGCCATCATCCAGTTGTTCTATTTTGGATTAGAAATTTTGAGCTCAATCGGTTGATTTTGTTTTGCAAAGAAAGTTCACGATTTTGACAATATTTTTGACACCATTGAAGACGATCGTTTTGCATTCGAAAGCTCGCTTAACAATCGCTTCATTTTCAATTTTAAAGACTTGATTTGTGACACCTTATCAAGATTCTCAACATTCTCAACAAGATCAATAGAATCAACAATGATATAATCAAATGCATATGCAATGTAATCTAGTAACACAACATTTATGGTATCAAGATGTATAACATCTTCCAAGAGTCGGTCAACATGATTTCAGAATAATTGCTTTTACGCTTAGTATTGGAAATCGATGTCTCGCTTTTCTCAAAACTGCTTATAAGCCCAATCTCCTTCAAGTTCCTGCTCCCAATATATTGCACACATTTTTAAATTTCAAACCGACAACCGCCTTCAGCAGATTTGAAACTTTGATGTAGTGAACATTTCCTATAACTTTTGAAATTTTCAAGACGCAATGGAATTTGTAGATGAGCAAGAAACCACAAAAGGTAACCGACTTATTATGGAAAATCCGTCGGGGTAACACGCAAGAAATCAACAAGATCTTCTCACGAATGTAGATGCTTCACACCAAACAAACCGCGAAAGACGAAATGAAACGACTTCCCCCTGAATGTTGCGGTCTATCGGAATAATAATCACTTATGAATATGCAGTTACTCGATAAAATGAGTGTGTGTAAGGCATCATAACATCCTATTTAGGTAACTTCACACACGACAACTCTGTGAAAGTGAGACGATAACACCAAAGTAAGAAATTTGAACCACATATCATCTCATTTCTTCCCCCTGATTGAAGAAATTCATGAAGGGAAACGGGTTTTCGTAAAAAATCCAATAACATCAAAGGAAGCAAACACCACCTATACTCTTTCCCTTGATGTTTTCAATGAATCGTAATCATACACCACGATGTTGATGATGAATCGAGACAACGAAACCATGTATGTCCAAGTAATCGAACAATTGTGAAGTACCATAAATATCTTGTGAGAATCAATTGTCGATAAGACTTCTCTACTCATGTATACTCTTCTCACTAACTCTTTACCAACCCCATTATCATTCTCGACGGCTTTTGTAGTGACTCATCGATGGAGAAAACCCAATATGATGAACTTGAGACCAAGTAAAACAACCCGAACTTGTGACTTAAACTTGCACTATTGTCGACGAAGAACCCTTTTCCTTACCGGGTTGATTAACCGAATCGAAAGTGGGTAAACTTAAAGTTTCTCAAATTATCCACGCTGCTTGTGACACTTGAGAACAACAACGTAACTCCTTAAAAGTGATAGTTATACGCCAGTAGCACAACAACGTAACTCCTTACATCAGTACAACTAGACAACTCAAGTCTTGTCATTCGTAATGGTTAAAGTTCGAACAAGGATCTCAAGAATCATGCATCCAACCAACCCTGATATCTTCAGATACTAAGTACACACATCCGTGATATCCCACTTCAATCTCAAATAAATAATAGATAATTAACGTCGTAGTCACATCTTGCGGTTAACCACTCAAAACTAGCCTTCATTAACGGTTTAAATGAACTTGATAATGGTTTCCCGATCTTGTCCTCGTGAAAATTTGCGTGAACTAAATACCAACTTTATACCAAATGTTATCACAATATTTTGTTAAATTTGACATTAACAAAAGTAGATATCATTTTGAGAATTTAAATCACGAAATCACTCCTTATTACGTTAACTCAATATCAGCCCATGAGTGATTAAATGACAAACCCAAATCCAATATTCCATTGACTTCAGCCCCTTAACCGGTTTAATATTTAATGCAGCCCAAACCATTAAAAGAATGACCCGGGTCCAATGACAATAATACATATAGCATGTTAAATCATAAACCTAAAAGTCACGCTTAGACCAAAAACCTAAAAAACATACTTAACACATTATCCTAACCCTAAAATCAGATAACATAATCCGCCTCTCACCTTTTATCTCCTCTCACCAAAAAAATATATCTGATCTAAGAAAAATACACTTCTCATCTCAACATCTCAGCCATCAATCAAAAAACACAAGTTATATTGATGAAACATCATGAACAAAAAACACAACCGCACTGAATATCTTTTTTTTCTGCTCCATTCAAATCAAGAAATTAAAAGAAAGGCTTCAAGATCCAAACGGGGTCTCGGGTAGGTGTGTATGTGATTTTGTTTTGTGTTTTGGTCATTGAACAAATTAAAGAAACGGGTGTAACAAAATTGTTATGCCTCATTTTTTTATTATTCGGATATAAATTGAAGTATTGGCTTCAAAAAAATGGACATGTGATGTGTTTTTTCGTGTATATGACCTTCAAGGTCAGATTTGTCATTGATTGTCACGAAATAATCTCAGATCAATTTAATGTTTTACATTTACTGTTTGAGTCTTGATGGAGATAAGAGTATAATATGTGGAGGATGGGATATTGATAGATTGTTGGAGTTGTTGTTTGGGTCGAGTCTTGCATAATATGTAGCCATTATGGACTGATGATGTTAATGTAAACTGAAGTTGTAACATGGTTTGGTATATTGGTTTTGTGTCAAGGTCTTGGTCCATCTCCATTTTAACCATCTTTAATTAAGCGTAAGAATAATACGTGTAGGGTCTTATGCATAAACCAGGAAACATGTTATGCGTAGACCAGGGTCCTAGGCGTAAGCCTTACGCGTAATACCTTACGAGTAGCTTTCCAAGCTACTCGTAAACAATCTGAAGATCCTTAGGCGTAGAACTAGGGTATTGACCTGTGTTGACTTTATTCCGGCGATGTATTCCGACTAAAAATCCGTCCAGACTCATAAACCCAGAAAAGATGGTAAGAAAAAGTTTATCCTTTTGACCCATTATGACCAGGTTGAAATTGTCCACTTGACCATAGAAATGTTTCACGAGATGGTTTAAAAGTCATAAAGAGTACATAAACATTTATACTACTAAAAAGATATGTATCTTAAATTTGAAAGGAGGAGACTTTTAGACCAAAAATTGATACGATAAAACTTGAAAAGAATCTGTTAAGCAAAAAAAATTCGTAAAAAGTTAAGATTAAAACAGATTTTTTAAACAAGTTTTTGACAAGAGAACATCATCAAAATCAACCAAAATATAAAACCGACCTTGCTCTTGATACCAATGTTAGGATCTTATTTAGAAGATTTAGTGATTCGGGAGGTCTTGGAAGATGAAAGATTATCATCTTCATGTTAGTGAGATAAAGTAGAGAGAGAAGGGAAAAACTAGTGTGTTTTATTAAAGGAAAATGAAAGCTTACACTAAGAGTCTCACCCTCCTAGGAAAGTCTAGGAGGGTATTTATACCTAAACACATACAACTATGACTAAATGACATAACAAGCCCTTGTGTTTAAGGTAACAAAGATAGAAAATGTAATCCCGTCAATGTCGTTCCATTTACGAGTTATGAGCGATTCCAACACATATTGAACTAATCGTATGCAGTTTGTATTTACAAATTTAAAATCTTCTTTTTTTTTAAATATTTGATATTTCTCATTTTTGAGTTTGAGAAATAAACTTTTTGTTCTAAATATGCTCAATTTTGAAAACTTCATGTTTTTGACAAATAAATTTGACAAACACATTAGTTTTGAACAAGTTATGACTTGTTGAGAGAGTTTTGATCATTTTATTACTTTGTCATAATTAAAAAAAAATACTTATAAAAGTTTTTATAAGTGAAATACTTGTAAGAAGTCTCGTAAATATTTTTAAAAGTTTTGGCATAGTAACATTTAGAAACAAGTAGGTAACAAGGTTCCGCAAGATCTGCTATCGCAGAGATTTAGTATCGCAAACATGGTCAACTGTCACAACAAGGTTAAGTAAGGCATTGCAAGCTAAAGTTGTGATACTAATGGCTATCGCAACTTATTTTGGAAAGGGCTATCGCAAGACAGTTGTTGCAACAAAAGTCTTGCAGATTTTAAAATACTATTAAAATCAATTTGGGCTCAATCCTAAAGTCTCGCAGAACACCATAATTGGTGTCGCAACCGTAATTGTTCTCCATCGACCCAAAGTTGAACCATTACCCAAAATCAAACCGTTGAATTCCCAGTTTTATTTCATAAACATGATCTAGACTGTTAATACAAATAAGCCATAAAAACGTTTATTTATATTCTACGATCTTCCAATGTTTTATCGATAACAAACGTAAAATCATTTTAACGAAACAAATAAAATACGTAAATGGTTTGAGCCAATAGTTTTCTAACACACTTACGTTTTCACATAAAACACTAAAACAAGTATAAGTGATTTTATGATTTAGTAATACATATATACAACAACTAGTGTTCACATATTGGGCAAATATACACATAACTAGTATGTATTATAATGGGTAATATAAATAGGTAGAAACTTAAGTATTTGACCCATTGACCAAATACATTGAATGTAGTTGGGTACAACCCAAAGTTCATGACCCATACCCATGGAGCTTGACCCATAACCCATTGCATGACATCATGCTTAAGTCATACATGGTTTTAATCCATGGCCCATAGTTTTAATCCATGAACCATGGACTAGATGCATTGCATCTTATAGATGCATTGTATCTACTGATACCCATGATCCATAACCCATGACCCATGACCTAAAACCCATGGGCAAGTGGAGCGTCCCACGGATCCCCAAGATATACTCGACGGATCCTCAAGTGAGGGATCCGTGGGATCCGTAGAACAGTAGCTATTTTCTCTCTATAAATAGTGAGCCATTTCTTCATTGTTTCTTACCCCTTTCTCACATATTTTCTCTTTGAGTTATAAACTCTCTAACCTCATATCCAAGTGATCTATATATGTAGTTTTGTTTTTGTGTTATTCTCTAGGTTCCTCTTAAAGGTGAGATCACCATCTTTTGAAGACGATCAAGCTCAAGTCCATGAGTTGCCATGCTCCATTATCATCAAGACTACTGAGGTTCTCTTATTGATAGTTCTCTTCTTTCTCATAAGAAGTGTAGTGTTGAAGACATTAGTGAAAGATGTCTAAGAGAGTCAAGACGAAGACATTAGTAAAGGGTGTCGATTGTCCGTATTGAAAGCACTAGTGAAGGGTGCTTAGAAGTCAAGGCTAAAGGCACTAGTGAAAGGTGCCATGAAGATTGATAACGCTCAAATTGTGCATGTTTTTAGTAGCGTTATCCGTGCTTTTATGTGTGTTATTTGGCTATAATCATATGCTTTTAATGCTTAATCGCACAAAAGTGCGTTTGCTAGTTCATTTGTAGCCAAGCACGTGAAAGTGGAGAAAAAGACTAAAAGAAGTAAAATACTAAGATTTCTCCATGTATTAAGAATTCTCGACAAAAGCAAGACTTGTGGAGTATATTCGAGAAGATAAAGTCATCAAGTTAGTGGTCCAAAGACTCAAGATTAAAGTTCAAGAAGGAAAACAAGAAAGAAATGAAGAAAAGAAGCTACAACGAAGACATATTGGAAGACTCGTTGTTCCCGACACACCTTCACCATTTTTGCCATAACTTTTGCATACGGACTCCGTTTTACCCCCGGTTCACGGCCACGGAAAGCTAAGAGAAAGATCTTCAACTTTGCCGATTATGACTTTTTGTGATTTTGCTCCAACCGATCGGTCGAGCCCCGCAACCGGATCCGGTTAGAGTGTAGTCAAGAAGACCAACCGATTCGGTTGGAGGGCCTGTTTCTGCCATTTCTTCATCAATAAGAGTCCTAGAAAGTTCCAATCATATTCTAAACGATTCTAGTCCCTTCCTACATGTCTTCTAGTCCCTTCCAAGCTCCTTGGTGACCAAGAAATGCATTTATAACCCCTAGGCCTTGGTTCTAGTATAAATAGAGGCCTTTGCAACCTCATTTCATGCACCACAACTTGAGAGATCTTCTCTCACACCTCTCCTTCCACCACCACTCCTCTCTAGGTGTGAAATTCAAGCCTCCACCCTTAAGAACGAATTTCCACCAACTATCCTATCCCAACTTGTGTCAAATTCAAGCCTCCACCCTTAAGGACGAATTTCCACCAACTTATCTTCCCCAAAAGACCACAAACCTCTGCCAAATTCATGTAGTGTGCTCAAGGGTTGTCAAGGCATTTGGACATCATTTTCCGCTTTGTAGAACTATTGTAGTTGATCGAGGCTCAAGGTTGCTATAATCCTTCATCTTTGCCTATTGTAATTCATACTTTAGGTAAACCTTGTTACTTTTCTATTTAAAGATGTTTGTTATTGATATGATTATTGAGATTTTGTGTTTGATTGGAATAATGGTGAATGTCTTGATACTTGCTTGTTGTTATATTGCTTTTCTTGTTGGTTTGATATGTGACAATCATAACCATCAACTTGTTACTTAAATATGAATGTCTTGATACTTGTTTGGCTCTTATGATAACTTATGATCATTTGTCTAAACATGTATGTTCTTTGTGTGCTTGCTCATATTGCTTTTCTTATTGGTTTGATCCGTGACAATCATAACCGCGATCTTGTTACTTGCTTAAACAAACAAACGACACTTGTAGTGCAACCAAGTCTCTTGGGACGACCTTGATTTACCATATACTATACTACAACTTGACTAGGGTATACTTGCCCGAATGTGTTCCTAGTTAACCGGTAATTCTTGTTTACAAATTTAAAACCTCGTGAAACACATCAAAGATCGAGTCAAAGGCATTAGTGAAAGGTGCCTTGAAGATCGAGTCAAAGGCATTAGTGAAAGGTGCCTTGAAGATCGAGTCAAAGGCATTAGTGAAAGGTGCCTAAGGTGTACATTCGATATGGTGTGATTCAACCGAGAGAGATGTGAGTATCCAAACACCCCATGTGAGGTGCTAGTATGTAATTTCCGTGCTTGTTATGACTTTTGCGGGGTGTATATGTGTTGTGGACTGTTTTAAACCAATGCTTCATGACCCCTAACTTATAAATTAATTGGCTAAAAGCACATTTGCTTGAGGACAAGCAAATACCAAGTGTAGGGATATTTGATAAGGCTTTAAATGTACCTTTTGAGGGGTCATTTAAGCCCTTATTTGATCACTTTTGTATGCGTATTACTTAATATCGCTCCTTTTCACTTTTAGGTCTCTTGAAGGCAAATTCGAATGGCACTTATTTGGACGAAAAGGCGCGGATATACGAAGAAAATGGCCAAAGTCAAGAATCGAGACACTCAAGTCTGCCGAAGACAAGGTGACGGCGTCACAGCTTTTACGCGACTGCGTCAGAGTATTTTGTGACGACACGAAGCCAAAATTCATATTTTCAAGCGACGTGTTTGGCTTTAAAAGAGTAGACCGTCGCAACTCGATGTACCTAGATTTGATCCGACACGGCGAAGTCAAGAGGACGGGCGTCACAATCACAAGGTGACGCCGCAAGTCTAACGCGGCCAAGACGAAACCCTAATGACGATGACACACGACGGCCACAAAACATAAGCGACGCCGCATATGTAATCTTATATATAGAATCCGAATTTTCAAGATTTGTGTGTAGTCTTTGGAGTAAAACCTAAACCGAACCAAGGTCGTCTTGTACAAAATTTTAGGTTCCAAACCCTATCTTACATCAAGATAAGTGTTTTACTTCATTAATTCAATTATGTCTTTGATTATTTGTGTATGCTTGCATGTTCTCCATGTCCGGCTAATTTACTTGTGTGTTTGCTTAGGAATATGAAACTTAATTATTGAATATTGATTGGTTGTTTCTATCTTAATTATTAATGATCTAGTAATGCGATAGGTCATTCTGTGTACTTAATGCTTGATTAATCTTGTGAACCTTAGGTTATAGCACCTTGAGCGGTTGTAAGCTAAACTATCCAAAGAGGCCTTAGAGTTAGAGTTTATGATCCCTAGTGGCTTTTGTAGACGATACCCTTTGGTAAGTTCAAAGAGTTAGGATAAACGATACCCTACGACTTTAGACACACAACGCAATTAAGAATAAGGACGGACAATTCAACCACCAATATGAGATAATTAAGGAGTAGTAAACCTAAGTGAACACATCTTTAAACTATCATACGAGCACACAATAATTAGACATAGACTACATACACCTTAGATTAGATAATTAGATAAGTAGAGTAATCGGTAGCAATACCAACCCCAAATCCAAACCCCGAGATTCGTGATTTTCCATTTCTAAAAACATAAAAAGATAAAAATAATCTTCCTCAACCCCAACCTTAGCGTAGTAACTTCCGACTAGCATTCCTATTCCCTAGAGAACGATATCAATACCCGTGGCTTACCCTAATACTACACTACAATGATTAGGTTCACCGCTAGGGTGTTATAAAACTTGCTCAAGAAAAGGAAGTTCCTTTGACCCGAACCACGCGTGTAGCGTTATCAAGTTTTTGATGCCACGGCAATAGAATAGCTAGTTAGTAGTCCACCTCATTTAGGTTTCTTTGCTTGATTCCTATCAAGTAAATTTTCTCATTTTTAGCTTTCTCATAGCTATCCCCTTCTTCGTGACCTTTGTTCGTAATCCCATCACTTTTCATCATGGAAGGTGATAACCAACCACCATTCATCAACCTACCACCAAATGACCCGCCAAGAGCCCGCATTTTGGTGAATACTCGAGACCAAGCCACCTAGGCTATAGGAACACCATTGAGCTTCTCGACTAAGCCCAAACTACGGCCTCATGATCCGACACCATCCGTTGGTGCAAAACGGATGTGCATTCCATGGACTTTGTTCAAGATCCTAATCAAGATCTAAGGATTTCTTAGAATTGTCGATTCCATCGACCTTGATGCTACTACTCGGGAGACCACGCTACCGCGTCTCTTCCACCCTCTCTACGGGACCAAGCTAGTAATTGGCTTGAGCGACTTCCCACGGCCCATCTCAAGTTGGGATGATCTCACCTCTCGCCTTGCTCAATTTTTCCCAACGGGAGAACCACTAAACTTAGGAATGACATCTTGATGTTCCAACAACGCCAAGGTGAATCTCTACTGAAGCATGGACTCGATTCAAGGACTTACTTCATAAAGTCCCTCATCATGGCATTGATCTCGGCTCCATGTCCAACTCTTCTATGATCATGTCGGCCTCCTCCAACGAACCATTGATTATGCCGCCGGTGGAAGGCTAAGTAACCTCAATGCCGAGGCATGTTGGGAGGTTATTGAGGACCTAGCTCAATATGAAGAGGAAGGTTGGAAATTCCAGCTTGTCCAAGAGAACGGGTCAACTTCTAGCACAAGCAATTATGAGTATGGAGGCCCAAGTGAAGGCGTTAATGGAAGTAACCACTCATGCTGATAAGCATGTGAATGCGGTCAAGGATTTTTTGCTCCCAAGAAAGTTCTGGCAAGATGAATTCGAGGACATAATGTTGACATTTGTCCACAAGCAAGAAAAGGAAATAAAACGCCTCGAAGCTCAAATGCGAAAAACTCATGACACTTTCTTGGGCCTAGCTGATAGCTTCATACTGGAAATCCGTGAAGAAATTGCAAAGAACAATATACCTAAAAAGGTAGAAATGGTATATGCGATACCGGAAAACGTTGGGATGACACCCATGCCCTCTCCAATTCCAGTAAGCAGGACGAAACCCCCCAAGGAATCACATGCTTGTTGTCATAACCTCTTTCTTATTCCTAGGGAAGTTCCTAATTTTTATGAACCGGAGCCTCAACCAAAAACCTTACCCAATTTTCAGTCTTTAGATGTGAATCTTTGTTAGCCTCGCTTTTTCTAAAGATAACGTCACTTACGTGAAATGGACTAGATGCATAGAATACTTTGCCTTAGGGACTAGTATCGCTTATGTGGCAAAGTTAGGTTTATATATACCCCTCATGACTCTCCATGAGGGTGAGGTGAATCATTTGGTCATTGTATTCTTTTGTGTTTATCTTAATAAAACCTTGTTTTCTCCAAAAAAAAAAAAAAAAAAAAAAAAAAAAAACACCAATTGTTAGGACCGATGAACATAAGATTTATGTGGTTTGGAGGTCTTGGTTGGTGAAAGTAGATGAAGAACATCATCTTGCTTAGTGAGAGAAAGTGAGAGAAGGAGGAGAAAACAAGGTTTTATTAAGATAAACACAAAAGAATACAATGACCAAATGATTCACCTCACCCTCATGGAGAGTCATGAGGGTATATATAGGCCCTAACTTGCCACATAAACGATACTAGTCCCTAAGGGCAAAGTATTCTATGCATCTAGTCCATTTCACATAAGTGACGTTATCTTTAGAAAAGCGAGGCTAACAATCTCCTCCAAGATAGCGCCACACGTGAATGGTTACAATGAGACCTATAAATACAAAACAAAGTAAATTACAATAGTAATGAACAATGTTGACTTTCTTGAAGCGCAGTAGTCTCTCGTAATCTAGATATCGAGGCAAACTTGAAGTTCTCCTTCCGATGACCTCGCAAATGATCTTCTTGTAGCTCGAACTTCAACGAACGTCTAGTTAGGTTATTACTCCCTCCTAACTAGTGAGCCTTTTTCTTTCATTGCTCCTCCCCGAACCGACAACACTCTTCCAACACGCCTTTAATCTTCGCATACGCGGAGAAAGTAAACTCTTGAAGCACAATGGTTGTCGCTCGGGAACATCAACATAACTCACTTAGTATTGCATCCAAGTTGGTAAAAGACCCGATGTACACCACACTACTTCTCCTTCTTCCTTAAGCAAAAACCTTCGTAATCCAATCACGGAAGATGAAATACCAACTTCTCCTCCCGATGGTTGTGAGCTATCTAATCATCATAATGTTGCGTACATACCATATTACCTTCTTGATGCAATATTAACATCATAGCTTGATCAAATTTCCGTGAGAATATGTCGCACAAATACTCTCAATAAACTTCTCTCAAACCAACCTATAAATCGAACCTCCTTTGAATTCACCGGCTAAATGTAATGACCACATATGGAGATAGCCCGATACGACTAACTTGAAAAGGAAGTAAGCATCCCAACTTGTGACTTGTCGCTTGTTCTAAATTTTGAACAATCCACAACTTCGTGTGACATCGAGCACAACAACGTAACTCCTTAAAGCGATGGTTACACATCGCGAGCACTACAACGTAACTCCTTACCGCTTATAACCGTATTGTCAAATTTCATAATGTGCTCCAACAAGTTATCTTGAGACATGCATCCAACCAACCATCGTCTCAAAGATAAAGAAGTCCACCCGTGAAACGTCACTTCAATTCCGCATCAATAATACCGTTCAAAAACTCCGTAGCCATTTTTTCAATTATCGTTCAAGCCGTGAATTATGTATCCCTCCGTGAAAATTACCATACCAAAATACCACTCATTATCAAATAATATCAAATGTAAATCCAAAAATAAATTTGGATAACACATTTTTATCCATCATAACTCCTAGCAGCCAAAATCCAATGATCTTTGGATCATATTTCAGTACATATTAGCCAAAACACAACATAGGCCCACAAACGAACTAAATACAAGGCCCAACTCCAATAGCAAATGATACACGATCCACTCTCAGAATGTAATATCCGGTTATATTCTAGACCTTATATATCACATTAGCCAAACCTAATCTCACACTCAAAAATAAACGCCTACCACATATATTTTACTCCGCCTCCCACATAATGTTTTTCTCACTTATCTGTTTCTCTTCCCAAAGCAACTGAGAAAGAAAAAAAACGCTACCATCATTATACCAACTGAGATCTAACACACTCAAACCATTATCTCAATCTCATCTCATCACTCCAGCCCTGATCATTTACCAAGGAACCCGCGAATCACACTCAATAACAAACCCACGATAGAAGAACAACAATTTAATCAGCTTCAAGGTCTTGTGACAACCAAGGTCTCGGGTAGGTCTAATAATTGTTTTTAATAGTCGCTTGATGTTAGTCATTGAACGAATCAAAGAAATAAAAGTAACAAACTTGTTATGTTTTATTACTTGAATGATTCGATAGTATCACACACAAGAGATCGGTGATGATAGATGGTTCCTTAATAAAATCTTGTATGAGATAAAACGTGAACCGGATCTCGAGATCTTATTTTAATTTTCAATTTTTATTTTCAATGGCTTTCGATACTTCAAGACGAAACCCGGACTTCAAATTAATGGCTTCGAACACATCAGTTCAGGACCCGTGCTTAAAGAAAGGAAGGTGCTTATCAAAATCAAGGTTTTAAATATTTTTCAAGCACTATTCCTAAAAACACAATGGCTTGTAAGTATTTCCACTTGCAACCCGATCTTTAAAGAAAGGAAAGTGCTACGCAAAATCGATTTCCATAAATATCAAGCACTTATCCTAAAACAAATGAAGATAATTCTTCTTCAATATCTTCAAAAGATTTTTAAAATCTTCATCTTACATACCATTGATTCAAATTTTTAAAAGATTTTCAAAATCTCTCACATTTGGTACCAAGATAACTCCTCTAAACCCTTAATTGATTCTAAATTTTCAGTATGAAAAATATGCTTTCGTTAAGGGGAGTATAAAACCAAAATTGTTCCAAAATTCATGCTAAATCGCTTTCTCACAAATGCTATCCAAAAACATATCTTTTAATCATTTTGTTTCAAAACATCATGGATATGCTATTTTTGAGGGGAGAAATGTGATTAAATGTGATCAAAAAGGTTTAATGATCGGTGTTTGAATCTCAAAAGAGCTCGACTCGCTTGAAACCAATGAATTGACGAGGAATCATGTACCATCTCGAGAAACTTTCTATGACTTGACCAGACGGGTAATAATTTCAAGCTAGTTCTCTAGTAATGTAAACGTGTCTCGAATCGGTCTTGTTCATTTAAAGTCGATCAATTCAAAAGTGCGAACTCTACCCTCTCTGTGCGCATTTCGCTTAAAACAATATAAGCACAAGTGAAGGGGGAGTGTTTCAAAACAAAACTCTCAAGGTGTTAATGTAAATATGTTTTTATAATCATAAACACTCTGAGAGATTTTCAAGAAAAATGGTTTTCATGGCAACATAGGAATAGTCATGGAGTTATAAGGTGACTAAGGATAGGAAATTCGTCCTATGATCCGCCAGAGCCGGAGGGATCTACCCAAGGACATCACCAATAGTTTAGAACTAGAAGTCCTTAGGAATGATTGAAAAAAGGAGTAATGTGAGAAAGGAGGAAGAAGGGGTTGAAGAATTAAAAAGAAATGTAATGAAAAAGGGTAAAAGAAATAGCCTCCATATTCAACCTTAGGGCGTAAACCGGTTCAACTCATCTCTCATCGGTTGTCACTAGATGACACCGTATTGAAGACAAAGACGTCATGGACCCAAGGGCGCATCGCACTAAACCTTCTTGCCACTCAATTCCTCTCAAAAGGATTTGTTTCATTCTCACCGGGAACCCTACATAATCTATCGACTTTCTCTTAGAGATCGCTGGTATTGAAGAAGGAGACCCTCTCCTAGTATCCGCTCAGAAAACCAAAATGCACTATTGAGTCTAGAGCCACGAGATTCATCAAAAGATCTCATAGGAACACTTGACATGACATCGCTTGTTGTTCATCAATAAGGACATAAGTGATATATTTTAGAGTCCTACGCAGTCTTAGCAATCGCGAACATTTATGAGAAGTTTCACATCCGTGATCTTCAATGATTGAATGGAAACTCTTGCCGTGGTCAACATCAAGCAGCCGACAACAGTCACTGTAACTCCTCGTGGATTACGCTTAGTGTGTCTCAAACGGTCTACAATCGTGGGTGATGCTTGATGTACCTCAAATGACTCATCCGAATCAGAGGTGTATTTTGGTACATCGCGTTATCTCACTTGTGGGACTCAGCTCAGAACGGCCTTTGTGAGAATTAGAGACGTGTTTTCACACTATGTTGTTAACACCCTCGAAATTCAATCTTGTAAGTGCCGGAATCCGCTTATTACTAACCTGCTTTTATGTTTTCTTCTTATGGAAGCTCCGGAGCGGATGGATCGCAGACTCGCCACATGCTCATACCAACAACACATGAAAGTTCTCATCATAATCAAAGGCTACTAAAGTTAAAGATGATTCTTCGTCAATGTCAAAGAATCTACAAAGTGTAAAGACTCGAGAACTTCATCATTGGAAACTCAAAGTCAAATAGAAGTGTGAGCATGGTGGAGAAAGGCGTGAGACACCTAACCAACGAAGTTGACAACGCGCACAACCACATTATCTCGATCACAAAGCATGAAGGAACAAAGAATCAAGACTATTCTATATCTACACGCAAAGTTCAAGCTCAAGGAAAGTAAAGAACCAAATCAAGTGGAGCATCTTTTGAATGACCACCCCTTAGGGGGAGATTGTTAGCCTTGATTATTTTTATTAGAAGTGATGGTCATTCACGATTAGAAACTTTGTAATGTGTGTTAGATATCGTGATAGAATAGTCAACGGGCTCGTGGATTGGGTTAAGCTAAATGGGTACTAGTTATGATAAGCTTGCCATTTATCCAATCCAACCCAAGTCCATCCACGGCCCATGCTAAGCCCATTAGGGTATTTCTCTCTTGTACTATAAATACCCCTCAAGTATGTCATTTGAGGGGTGTGCTTGAGTGTGTGTGTGTGTGTGTTTTTCCTTTGAAGCAATATAACATATTATTGTTTTCATCTTTCTTCTCTCTACCTCTCTAAACATACATACGATTTATACATACATCAAGTCACCATATCTTTGCTTAATCTTTTCTCTTATTATACGCATAACTGTTTGCGTATAACGTGGGTGTTTGTGGTAAAGGTTGCTATTTGTGATAAGGTATACGTGATAAAAGGGGCTCTACAATCTTGGAATTGAATTAGGCCCCAATCCACCCATCAAAATAGATAGTCCAGGTAGTTGCTTGATAAAGGTGGTAGACTCTAGGCCATGTAGAGTGGAAGCTAATATAGGAGTAACCCATGACCTTACACACTTATATCACCCATTCATGGTTGATAACAAGAAACACTATGGGTTTAAACCGGTTTATTAGGTCAAGATGGATCCTTAACTAAGAATCTTTGAAGTTGATAAAGATGATCCATTTTAGGAGAGAGATTTGATTCACCCGCTACACCAATAAACTTAGGTAAGGTTATAATGAATGGAGCACACCCTTTCAAAGATATAAATCACCCATCACCCTCTCCTCACGTAGAAAATTTCCACCCTAAAGGTGTGTATCGCTACTATCACCCGCACTTAAACTTAAGTGTAGGGAAAACCTCCCCTTTATCCGTTAAATAAGGGTAGAGTCAAGCTCGTGACTCTAACAAAAACAAGCGCTTCTTGGGAGGCAACCCATGTGTATTCGTTTTCATTTTAATTGTGTGTCGATATCTTTTATTGATTGTTTATTCTCATGTTTGAATTTGTAAAATGCTTTATTTTGTCTTTAACCTCGCCTTAATTACATATAAAGGTATTTTACATAAGGGATAAGTGTAGGAGGATTACACACGCGCCAAAAGAAACGTAAACATGAGAATAACAATTCATTAAAAGATATATATGTGTGTTTGTTCGAGTCAAATGCTTGTATCGAGTCATAATGGATGTTTTGCGTAAATTTTTCCGTATTCTAAAGATATAAATTTTCCGTAATTTTTCCGTAAAATCACTGCACCGCTTTTGTCGATAACCTAACGGCGTCAGATTGCAACTGACGGCGTGTGAAGGAGTAAAACAATGATTACTTTTTTCTCGCTTTCGAGCTACTTATAAATTTTGGAATTTTCCGTGTCTTAATTTTCCGTAAATTTCAGAAACATCCATTCCACAAGCATTATATCCTAGTTTAGTAGAGTCTTATATATATTATTACCGCCGATTTTACGCGAAGGTTTCGCTTTGTTTTCTTCAAATATGGGTTTTATTTATCAAGAAGAAGAAACAAAAGATTGGAAGGAGCTTTTCACGCACACATTCTTCTTGGAAAGGATTTAACCACTACTTCACACACGGATCCTACCAAGCTAATCGTGGAGTACTAGTTTCTTTTGTTTGTAATTACCTTCCATTATCATAACTTTGATATTTTCGGGGAACATTGGGGACAATGTTCATTTAAGTGCAGGAGGAAAATAAAACGGAACTTTGAAACTATGTTTATCCTTGATTATTTGCTTTGTCCAATTGTATTTGTGTAATAAACCATGAGAAAATGTCGGTTAGGTAATTTTGGCACCAAATTTAAAATTTTTCATGACATATAGGAGTGGGCCATTAGTCTTAACAAAAGCGCCTCACTGATAGGAAGTTGCATGACTAGCACAAAACCCTTTACCACCTAAATTACACCCAAAATGCGAGGATCGCCCTTAGATTAGTAGGAATTAAAAGCATTCATCTTTAATGCTTAGAGTGTGAACCGGTAGTATATTAGATTCTAGAACTTGTTTTGTGATGCATTCCGAGATCGCTAGTAAGACTACACTTGTGTAGTTAGGAATAACTAAATGATAAGAGGCATTAGGGTAACCCTTGTTTGATACCCGTAATATAATTACTTCTTCCACATCGGTTGAGTAATTCCCCCACACCCTTTGCGTTGTACTCATCTTTAGTACACGATACCCCTAGTTAACCCCTCGAGCCTATCCTTTTCGCGGTTCTCGTGATGTTTCGGTTTTCCGAATATCAATGAAGAGCATTGTTACACCCCACCCCAAATATACACCCAAATCGCTTTAGCCCACCTGTATGCACTCACTTTTAGTGCATTATTGTTATCACCCAAACCCTTAGTTCAATTATCTAGTTGCTTGCATGAGTTGCTAAGTCGAGTCATATCCTTTGTACACGCTTTGGGACGATTGGGACTCATGGGAAAAAGTTAAAGTTTATAAAATGATTGAAGGAACGTTAAACTCCTAATTTGCGTAATAACATACCCCAAGTGCTTTGATCTTTTCAATTCGGGTCAAATTAGTGTTAGAGTAATAAAAACTCAAGTGTAGGGATGTGCCTATAAATCCCTATCATTTTGATGTTACCGTAGAGGATGGTAGAGTAAGAGTGTATGAAAAAAAAAAACAAACAAAACATACGGGCTACCATCCTACATCTATCCTTTAAATTTATGTTTGTTTGTTTCAGTTAGCTAGAGTCTAGAGTGTCGAGTCTTGGCATAGCAACGCCATTCTTCGTATGCTTGTAACATAGAGATTTTTGACTTGCCACCACTAAATAGCCTATCCCACCAAACCCTTTCTTTCCCTACCGTAAGCCTAACATTACAACCCTTTAAAGACCTCTTTGATAGTCTTTCCTAGGTGCTTACGCCAAAGCGATGGAGGTTTGATCTATTCTCAAGCCTATGGTAATCTATGTACCAGACCGTTAATGAGTGTTTAACTTCCATTTCCACTTGTTATATTTCATATACACCGTGAGAGATGAGTATCCAAACACCCCATGAGGTGCTAGTATGTAATTTTCGTGCTTGTTATGACTTTTCCGGGCTTATATGTGTTGTGGACTGTTTTAAACCAATGCTTCATGAACCCTAACTTATAAATTAATTGGCTAAAGCACATTTGCTTGAGGACAAGCAAATACCAAGTGTAGGGATATTTGATAAGGTTTTAAATGTACCTTTTGAGGGTCGTTTAAGCCCTTATTTGATCACTTTTGTATCCGTTATTACTTAATATCGCTCCTTTTCACTTTTAGGTCTCTTGAAGGCAAATTGTCGGAATGGCACTTATTTGGACGAAAAGGCGCGGATATACGAAGAAAATGGCCAAAGTCAATAATCGAGACACCAAGCAAGCGAAAGACAAGGTGGGCGGCCACAGCTTTTACGCGACGCCGTCGTAGTATTTTGTGACGACGAAGCCAAAATTCATATTTTCAAGACGGTGTCGCTTTAAAAGAGTAGACCGTCGCAACTCGCACGCCTAGATTTGATCCGACGGCATCGGTCAAGAGGACGGCGCCACAATCACAAGGTGACGCTGCCGCAACTCTAACGTGGCCAAGACGAAACCCTAATGACGGCGACACGACGGCGTCACAAAACATAAGGTGACGCTGCCGCATATGTAATCTTATATATAGAATCCAAATTTTCAAGATTTGTGTGTAGTCTTTTGGAGTAAAACCTAAACCGAACCAAGGCGTCTTGTACAAGATTTTAGGGTTCCAAACCCTATCTTACATCAAGATAAGTGTTTTACTTCATTAATTCAATTATGTCTTTGATTATTTGTGTGTATGCTTGCATGTTCTCCATGTCCGGCTAATTTACTTGTGTGTTTGCTTAGTGAATATGAAACTTAATTATTGAATATTGATTGGTTGTCTCTTATCTTAATTGTTAATGATCTAGTAATGCGATAGGTCATTCGTTGTGTACTTAATGCTTGATTAATCTTTGTGAACCTTAGGTTATAGCACCTTGAGCGGTTGTAAGCTAAACTATCCAAAGAGGCCTTAGAGTTAGAGTTTATGATCCCTAGTGGCTTTTGTAGACGAGACCCTTTGGTAAGTTCAAAGAGTTAGGGATAAACGCATACCCTACGACTTTAGACACACAACGCAATTAAGAATAAGGACGTGACAATTCAACCACCAATAGGAGATAATTAAGGAGTAGTAAAACCTAAGTGAACACATCTTTAAACTATCATACGAGCACAATAATTAGACATAGACTACATACACCTTAGATTAGATAATTAGATAAGTAGAGTAGCAATACCAACCCCAAATCCAAACCCCGAGATTCAGACTTTTCCATTTCTAAAAACATAAAAAGATAAAAAATAATCTTCCTCAACCCCAACCTTAGCGTAGTAACTTCTCACTAGCATTCCTATTCCCCAGAGAACGATATCAATACCCGTGGCTTACCCTAATACTACACTACAACGATTAGGTTCACTGCCTAGGGTGTTATAAAACTTGCTCGAAGAAAAGGAAGTTCCTTTGACCCCGAACGACGCGTGTAGCGTTATCAAAAACTACAAAGAAGGTCTTTTACAAAAACAAACACCATGTTTTTAAAACACCTTGTTTGGTTGTTGATTAGATAGCAACATTTTTTTCTATTTATTTAATTGCACTAACCTTCTTTGTCGTGTTGCTTAGTTAAAGCTTATACTTACCAAGCCATAGGAATTGCTTGGTAACAAGACTACCTTCCCTAAGACGGTATCTTAAATACGAAGGAACCGAAATTGTCTTCTGACATTTGTTATGTCATTTGTAAAGACATTCCTAAGTGCTTTAGAGGTATGATTTTCCGCTTATCTCTAAATAACATTAGCTTAATAAATAAGTATGCTTATATAGGAATTTATATGATTATATTTTGTGCATATTCATATATTAAACGTAGCTTCGTTAGGAAACTTTTTCTCGCATACGTGTTACTCTTTCGTCTAAAGTCGAGGTTTATAAAATTAGTTTTTTAATTCATTTAATCCATAAATCATATCTTTCTAATAATAAAATAGAACACAAATCTCAAAAATTTCTCCTTCCCCATAAAACCCCCTCCGACGTCCACTCCACCAAATCCTCATTTTTTCAAATCTTCCACTTTCCAAAATTACCTCTCATCCAAAACTTCATCTTCCTCTTCATCTCATCTCATCTCAAACCAAAACCAAGAAGGTTCTTCATCAACATGGTTTACGTCGCCCTCGTACTCATCGCCCTAACACTCATTGCTCTCCTGTTTCCTATGATGAAGTTCTCATATGGAGACATATACTTTGTGTTGTTAATCTACATTGGTGTTACGTACCCAATCCTTTGTATCGTTCTTAACATTGAAATGAAATATTACTAATGTTCTAGTTTATCTAGTTAATTTCTCATAATATGTTTGTCATTTCTTTTGCTTTATATCTTTCGTATTTTTGGGGTCTTGAGATACATTTGAAACCGACAATGCATGCTATAGTTAAAATTGGCTAAAATACATACCTTTGTATAAAAATATAAGATGCAAAAATCCTTTTTCGTCAAAACCTTTTCCTGTCACTACAGATCCACGGATCCCTGTAGGTATACTAGCAGGATCCCTCATAAAAGGGAACCGTGAGAACCGTCATTCTAAAAAACAGTTTTTCATGCAATATAAAAATTGTTTTCTTCCTAAAAGAAATGTTCCACTAGATTGTCAAACATTAAGTGAGTTAATTATCATTGTTAATAATCATCTTGTAAAAACGTTAGGTAATCATTTCTTTGCCCGTGTACGTCACATCCTATTAACTCTTCCTTTCTATAGGTCTCACGTGTCGCATGAGTATGAGTTTGATTTTCACTCACTAGCGCTCTACACCCTAATATCTCTCTTGAGCCCAACACACTTGGAAATCATGTCCGTGGGTTCAATAATCTCAAACTCGTCACTTCCATGAAGGACGACAGGGACACTCTCTACAATACGAAGAAGGCATCAATACCTCCTTCCGAACCATAGGACTAGAATGTCTTCTCGAAATTAACGAGAAAATATGTCCGAGGTTTGTATTGGAATTCTTCTGTCAAGTTGAACTCATTCGTAACGAGGATCACTCTCTATCTCTTTGGTTTTGGATCCAAAACCAAAAGTTTGGTCTAACCCTTGGGCAATTTGCTCACATCCTCTGAATTCCAAATCATGGACAATGTGCCTTCACTGAAGATTGGTCTCTTGATTCTCTCTTCAACTTTCGTACAGAAAATAGTCCTTATTGTTCACACATACCTTCCCCGCAAGACTTGACTCGCACAATATGCAAACCTCAACCCTATTACTCCGATCCAAACATTATCTATACACGGGATATCCGAGAAGAGTACAAGGCTCTGGCACTCATCCTACGTGAAAATGTTTGGAGTCTTAGGGGAAAATCGAGAAATCCTTCCCGCTTGTTGTGCTCACATAATGTATTGTTTGCTAACACAACAACCATACAATCTTTCCTACTTCTTCGCAAGGCGAATTGTAAATCTTCAAGGCTCCAAGAACAAACTAATCCCCTATGGAATGTTCTTGACATGCCTTTATCATATCATCATGTACTTCCACCCTTAATTCCAAAGTCCGTTGTACGTACTTGTGAACAAGATGATGGAACCTCTAAACACATCTCTCATGAAGACTTTCTTCATCCCTGAGTCGGCAAACACTCATCAACCATTTGATGATCCATCTAGCGAAAACGCTCAAGGAACTTAGTTTTTCTTTCAAAATAGGGTCAATCCTTAGTATTCATGTTTTATCAATGTAATGCAATTTTTTTCATGAAATAAAACATTTAACATTTGATATCTCTACTATATTAGTGTTAGAACTTCTTAGGAAACACTAACCTTGAAATATAATGCCTTGTGTAACCCTTGCATACCTTTTTGTAAAAGTTCTGTTTAGCAGAGAGACGGATCCCGAAGTTTGTGCTAGACGGATCCCTAATCTTAGGGAACCGTGGGATCCGGCAAACAGAAATGCAATTGCAATCATTTTATTTCAAAACATGTCTTTAGATCACTTCACACTAAGCTAGACATAGTGTCTTAGGACAAATTAAGTCCTTATCAAGCTGAGTGAAAATTTCATACTCACACATAACTCACTCAGATCACTATCAAAACGCTTGTAGATTGATAAGGTTTTAAAAGGTACCTTTTAAGGGTCATTTAAGCCCTTATTCGATCACTCAGATCCGTTATTGCTTAATATCGCTCCTTTTCACTTTTTAGGTCTCTTGAAGGCAAAATGTCGGAATGATGCTTATTTGGACGAAAAGGCGAATATACGAAGAAAATGGCCAAAGTCGAATCGAGACACTCAAAGTCATTGAAACATAAGGCGACGGCGCCATCAAGATATCTCGCGACGCCGGGAAGGAATTTTGCGACGGTCGGGCGAAATTGCATGTTTTCAAGGGACGACGCCGGTTCTAAAGAGTAGGCCGTCGTTACTCGGGACGGCCTAGATGCGCCAAGACGGCGCCGAGTCAAGGGACGGCATCACAAATATAGGTGACACCGTCGCAAGGTTTACGTGGCCAAGACGAAACCCTAATGACGGCGACACGACGCGCCACGAAACATAAGGTGACGCCGTCGCAGATGTAATCTTATATATAGAATCCGAATTTTTCGGTTTTGTGTGTAGTCTTTGGAGTAAAACCTAAAACCGAACCAAGGCTTTCTTGCAGATTTTAGGTTCTAAACCCTATTATACATCAAGATAAGTATTTACTTCATTAATTTAATTATGTCTTTGATTATTTGTGTGTATGCTTGCATGTTCTCCATGTCCGGCTAATTTATTTGTGTGTTTGCTAGGGAATATGAAACTTAATTATTGAATATTGATTGGTTGATACTTATCTTAGTTGACTAATGATCTAGAGTGCGCTAGATTATTCGTTGTGTACTTAATGCTTGACTTTTCTTTGTGAACTTTAGAATATAATTATCTAGGTAATTGTAGGATAAAGTATTCAAGGACAACCGTAGAGTAGGCGCCTATAAATCACTAGAGGATTTGTAAACAAGACCCTTTGGTAATTTCAAAGAGTTAGGGAAACAAGCACGCCTATAGCCTTAGAATCACAACGCAACTAGGAATAAGGACGTGACAAATCAACCATCAATAGGAGATAATTAAGGAGTAGTAAAACCTAAGTAAACACATCTTTAAACTATCATACGAGTACACATCAATTAGACATAGACTATCACAACCTTAGCTTAGATAATTAGATAATAGTAGAGTAATCGGTAGCAATACCAACCCCAAATCCAATACCCGAGATTCGCACTTTTCCATTTCTACAAAAATATAAAAATACAAAATAATCTTCCTCAACCTCAACCTTAGCGTAGTAACTTCTCACTAGCATTCCTATTCCCCAGAGAACGATATCAATACCCGTGGCTTACCCTAATTACTACACTACAACGATTAGGTTCATCGCCTAGGTGTTATAAAACTTGCTCAAGAAAAGGAAGTTTCCTTGACCCCAACGACGCGTGTAGCGTTATCAAGTTTTTACGCCACGGGAATAGAATAGCTAGTTAGTAGTCCACCTCGCTTAGGTTTCTTTGCTTGATTCCTATCAAGTAAATTTTTCTCATTTTTTAGCTTTCTTAGTCTATCCCCTTCTTCGTGACCTTTGTTCAGAACCCCATCACTTTTCATCATGGAAGGTGGTAACCAACCAATGTCGCTCAAAACCCAACCCAATAACCAACACCAACGTCAAGCCGCTATGTGAGTAGAAACACCGACCTTCCGGATTTGCAAAAACATTCGATAGTACAATCGAGAAGTCGTTGAGAAAGTAGTCGGTACGCTATAGTTGGCTCTATGATTAGCAATAATTCGGACAATGGCATAACCAACAACAAAGTGGACGAGGAAAATAGTGCGTATTTCAATCTTTACCCCACTAAGGAAGAGGTTGCGTACCATCAATACATAATCAATAATCCACGATCACCTATCATTAGGATATGCCCTAAGATTAGGAGAGAAACTCGAACCTAAAAATTCCTTGTATGATCGGATATAGGAGTATCGACCACGCTACATAGATACGGAATCTCCCATCAATATAATGTCGTCATTGCTTACAATGACATTATGAATGAGCGACTCAATATTAGGAGAGACCCTAATTATCCGGGAGGAATTTGCAACTTTGTGGGAAGAGTCAAAGATGTGCATGTCTTTATAGGAAATTTCACCTACCTTGTTGATTTTATGATCCTAGAAGATGTAGGATGCGCTATTGACTATAGCCTATCCCAAGTAGTGCTAGGAAACCGCTTGTTGAGACATCTAGGATGGGCCATAACAAGCATGATGGAACCGTTAGGTTTAAGGAGGAACCAATGAGATTACCTATAGGATGCCTTGAAAACAACCGAGTATGGCCACTTGTCCATTTATGATCGAGACACATCAAAGCTTTTGAGGACAAAAGCAAGGAAGATGTTGAAAAGGGTTATAAATTCATGTGGAAAGAAGGAGGCATTATTATAAGGATTGCTTGACCCTAGGGCCTAGGTATAAAGTCGATGAAAATTTTGTCAACATGATAGAATTCTCATTGAGAATGCAAAACGAGGCAACGAGGAGTAGGACTACGAGTCTAGCTACAAGACTCTTAAATAAAGAAAAGCGCTTCGTGGGAGGCAACCCATGCTTAATTGTTTGCTTGTTAGTGTCATATCTCTTTTATTAATTGTTTGTCCTCATGTTTGAATTTGTAAAATGCTTTATTTTGTTTTTAACCTCGCCTTAATTACATATAAAGGTATTTTACATAAAGGATAAGTGTAGGAGGATTACACACGCTTTCAAGAAACGTGAACATGAGAATAACAATTAACTAAAAGATATATATGTTTGTTTGTTCGAGTCAAATGCTTGTATCGAGTCATAATGGATGTTTTTGCGTAAGTTTTTCCAGATTCTAAAGATGCAAATTTTCCGAATTTTTCCGTAAAATCGCGCACCGCTTTTTGTCGATAACCGACGGCGTCAGATTGCAACTGACGCGCCGGGAAGGAATAAAAACATCACCTTACTTTTCTCGTTTTCGAGCTACTTGTAAAATTTTGGAATTTTCCAAATCTTAACTTTCAAAACAAATTCGTAAACATCCATTCCACAAGCATTATATCCTAGTTTAAATCGAGTCTTATGTATATTATTACCTCCGATTTTACGCGAAGGTTTCGCTTATTTTCTTCTAGTGTGCGTGTTTAGTTTGTCAAGAAGAAGTTACACAAGTTTGGAAGGAGCCTTTCACGCAAAAACTCTTCTTGGAAAAGATTTAACCACCACTTTTACGGATCCCACCGAGCTAATCGGGGAGTATTAGTTTCTTTCATTTTAATTACCTTCTATTATCATAACTTTGATATTTTCGGGAACATTGGGGACAATGTTCATTTAAGTGTAGGAGGGAAAATAAACGGAACTTTGAAACTATGCTTATCCTTGACTATTTGCTTTGTCCAAGTGTATTTGTGTAATAAACCATGAGAAAATGTAGGTTAGGGTAATTTTAGCCAAATTTAAAATTTTTTCATGACGATAAGAGTGGGCCATTAGTCTTAACAAAAGCGCCTCATGGATAGGAAGTTGCATGACTAGCACAAAAAAACCTTACCACCTAAATTCCACCCAAAATGTGAGGATCGCCTTAGATTAGTAGGAATTAAAGCATTCATCTTTAATGCTTAGAGTGTGAACCGGTAGTATATTAGATTCTAGAACTTGTTTTGTGATGCATTCCGAGATCGCTAGTGAGACTACACTTGTGTAGTTAGGAATAACTAAATGATAAGAGGCATTAGGATAAACCCTTGTTTGATACCGTAATATAATTACTTCTTCCATATCGGTTGAGTAATTCCCCACACCCTTTGCGTTTGTACTCATCTTTAGTACACGATACCCCTAGTTAACCCCTCGTAGCCTATCCTTTTCGCGGTTCTCGTGATGTTTTGGTTTTTCCGGATATCAATGAAGAGCATTGTTTACACCCCACCCCAAATATACACCCAAATCGCCTTAGCCTACCTTTATTGCACTCACTTTTAGTGCAATTTATGTTATCACCCAAAACCCTTAGTTCAATTATCCGTTGCTTGCATGAGTTGCTAAGTCGAGTCATATCCTTTGTATACGCTTTGGGATGATTGGGATTCATGGGAAAAGTTAAAGTTTATGAAATATAGGGAAGAGAACGTTAAACTCAAATTCCCTTTGTTTGCATAATAATGTACTCCAAGTGTTTTGATCTTTTCAATTCGGGTCAAATTAGTGTTAGAGTAATAAAACTCAAGTGTAGGGATGTGTCTATAAACCTATCATTTTGATGTACCGTAGAGGATGGTAGAGTAAAAGTGTATGCAAAAAAAAAAAAAAAAAAAAAAAAAAAAAAAAAAAAAAAAAACCATACTGCTACCATCCTACATCTATCTTTTAAATTATGTTTGTTTATTTTCGTTGCCTAGAGTTTTAGAGTGTCGAGTCTTGGCTTAGCAACGCCATTCTTCGATACTTGCAACATAGAGATTTTTGACTATCCACCACTAAATAGCCTATCCCACCAAACCCTTCATTTCCTACCGTAAGCCTAACATTATAACCCTTTAAAAGACCTCTTTGATAGTCTTTCCTAGGTGCTTACGCCAAAGCGACGGAGGTTTGATCTATTCTCAAGCCTATGGTAATCTATGTACTAGGACCGGTTAATGAGTGTTTATCTTCCATTTCCGATTTGTTATATTTCATATATACACCGAGAGAGATGCGAGTATCCAAACACCCCATGTGAGGTGCTAGTATGTAATTCCGTGCTTGTTATGACTTTTATGGGCTTATATATGTTGTGGACCGCTTTGAATGAATGCTTCATGACCCCTAACCTATAAATTAATTGGCTAAAGCACATTTGCTTGAGGACAAGCAAATACCAAGTGTAGGGATATTTGATAAGGTTTTAAAAGGTACCTTTTAAGGGTCATTTAAGCCCTTATTCGATCACTTCAGATCCGTTATTGCTTAATATCGCTCCTTTTCACTTTTAGGTCTCTTGAAGGCAAAATGCTGGAATGATGCTTATTTGGACGAAAAGGCGCGAATATACTAAGAAAATGGCCAAAGTCGAATCGAGACACTCAAAGTCATTGAACATAAAGGCGACGGCGGCACATCGATATCCGCGACGCCGTCGGAAGGAATTTTGCGACGGGTCGGGCGAAATTGCATGTTTTCAAAGGACGACGCCAGTTCTAAAGGAGTAGGCCGTTACTCGGGACGGCCTAGATGCGCCAAGACGGCGTCGTGAGTCAAGGGACGGCACATAAATATAGGTGACGCCGCAAGGTTTACGTGCCAAGACGAAACCCTAATGACGGCGACACGACGTCACGGCCACGAAACATAAGGTGACGCCGCAGATGTAATCTTATATATAGAATCCGAATTTTTCGCTTTTGGTGTGTAGTCTTTGGAGTAAAACCTAAACCGAACCAAGGCTTTCTTGTGCAAGATTTTAGGTTCTAAACCCTATTATACATCAAGATAAGTATTTACTTCATTAATTTAATTATGTCTTTGATTATTTGTGTGTATGCTTGCATGTTCTCCATGTCCGCTAATTTATTTGTGTGTTTGCTTAGGGAATATGAAACTTAATTATTGAATATTGATTGGTTGATACTTATCTTAGTTGACTAATGATCTAGAGTGCGCTAGATTATTCGTTGTGTACTTAATGCTTGACTTTTCTTTGTGAACTTTAGAATATAATTATCTAGGTAATTGTAGGATAAAGTATTCAAGGACAACCGTAGAGTAGGCGCCTATAAATCACTAGAGGATTTGTAAACAAGACCCTTTGGTAATTTCAAAGAGTTAGGAAACAAGCACGCCTATAGCCTTAGAATCACAACGCAACTAGAAATAAGGACGTGACAAATCAACCATCAATAGGAGATAATTAAGGAGTAGTAAAACCTAAGTAAACACATCTTTAAACTATCATACGAGTACACATCAATTAGACATAGACTATCACAACCTTAGCTTAGATAATTAGATAATAGTAGAGTAATCGGTAGCAATACCAACCCCCCAAATCCAATACCCGAGATTCGTACCTTTTCCATTTCTACAAAAATATAAAAATACAAAATGATCTTCCTCAACCTCAACCTTAGCGTAGTAACTTCTCACTAGCATTCCTATTCCCCAGAGAACGATATCAATACCCGTGGCTTACCCTAATTACTACACTACAACGATTAGGTTCATCGCCTAGGGTGTTATAAAACTTGCTCAAGAAAAGGAAGTTTCCTTGACCCATGATACCAAGATGTTTTACTTGATACATGTATGCGACCTCAAGTGAAGGATCCGTGATCCGGCAAAGAAGTAGAGTTTCAACTTTACACCTCAAACCATGACTACTTCACACTAGCGTTAATACCTTATCATTAGTAAGCTTCAGATCTATCGCTTCATCAAAATTCATTACTCTTCCGCTCTTATACTCACACATGATCCATCACATGTTAATACATCTAGCTTTAGAAGTCTTTCAAATTTAGCAAATTGATTGTAGTAATGCTTACCTCAAATAAGGTCAAAATGGATCAAACTTTAGCTTTTCCATCTTAAAGCTTTTTAGGATATCCTTCAAAAGATTACCTTAAGTTACTATCTGATCTATAGGATCATTTAGCTCCATTTGACACTTTCAAATCTTTAGTGTCATCTTTGGTCACTCATTGATAGTCATAAAAGTTCCAATTTCTTCCATAAAAGGCAATAATTAGCTACATCACTCATTGCCCTCAAGCATTTAAGTACCCTTTCATTTAAGACACTTAGATGGACTGAAACACTCAAGAAGGTATAGGCATTAGACCTTACAAACATCATTGTTATCCGTTCTTAGTTGCTGAGAGACGGATCCCTAGGATTAGCCTAGACGGATCCCTCATTGGAGGGAACCGTGGGATCCGTATGACAGAATCATGCAAACTTTAGTTAAAACAATCATTTCAAGCTCATCTTGCTAACTTGAACACTCCATCTCATCCTAATTAAGTTCCTAGATCAGTACAACTCTGAAGTTAACTCTTGTGCATGCTAATCATCACATTCCAAAGGATCTTAGTGGCTTAAGTCTTGAATGCACTTGTCAAATCCTTCTCTTTATAGGTCATCTTATTAGAATCCCTTAGTCATGAAACACAACATAATTCTCATCAATTAGAAACATTTTCTTTAGTCATTTCATCATGAGGAAAGCTCCTAGTGCTAACTCATCCACCCAAGAACCACTAAACTTGCTCGTGTTGTACACGAAATTTCCTCAACCGAATCATCTTCGGTTAAACCCACAAATGCTAGGATTTCCCCTACACCAACTCAACCAATCAAACTAATCCCTAAAAGGATAGTTCCCACAAAACTACCAATGTCAAACACCACCCTACCTCCTAAACCAAACAATCCTATTTCCACTAAACCATCACCATTTGTACCTAGAGCCCTATCATTCACCACTCCACTTTCATCACCACACCTCTACAATCTAGAGGACTTGACTCTAGGCCATCTCATCCTCCACCACCGCAACATTCTCCTCATTAGAGGAATAATGGAACAAAATCAAGGTGTTGAGTCAACATTAGCTCCGAGAACTTCTCCCGCCACCATCAAATAATACCATTTGGATTATGAGAAATCATCAAAGTCAACCACCCGTCCACATGGAAGTTGACACCTCTCTACCACCACTATCATTCTTGGTCGATCCATCTTCAATGCGCTTTCACCAATCCTCCCTCGCTTGAGGCTCCTCAACCCGCTACTTGATCCTTCACATCAAGCAATTTCCTTTCTTCCATCATCACTACCTAGCCATGACAAAGATTGTTATCATTGTCAACATGTTGAAAGTTTGATACATGAAGTACGGGAAGATCAACGTTTCATGTTTTATCACCTCCTCGAACGTTTCGACGAGATTCAACCTAAAAAAAACTTGATCTAGAGAATTCTATTGGTGTCCTAGTATCAAGCGTAACTTAGATAGTCTAGTAACTCAAAGTCATGTATTGCTCATTTTCTTAGTTTTTAGAGTCATGTATATCATATCTCTAGTTTTATTAAATAAAATTACATGATACTTGCTATATTTCTGAGTATATGATTATTGGTCTAATACATATCTTATTTTGATGCCAACATACCTTTTGGTACATCACACTTTCTGTATTTTAGTTACAGATAGACGGATCCCTACGTTTTTCCTAGACGGATCCCTCTAAAGAGGGAACCGTGGGATCCGTGCAACAGAAGACTAGCTTTCTACTAACTCGAGTCTTATTTGCAGGATATTATGCATTATATACTTGTCTTCTAACCTTTGTTTTGTAGATTTTCAATTTACACGTAAATACTTTGACACCTTCAGCTAGGGGGAGCTTTGTGTCAAAGCATTACATTGCAAGATCACTTGCAATATTAGGATTACATTTCATGACGTCCCTTTCCAAAGTTGCAATCATCAAGGGGGAGCATTATCGTCACTAAGACGAAACCATTTGCAAACATAGTTGCAATGCATTAGCTTAGTAGCTTTTATTTACTTGACGCCTTCACAAAGGGATGGACTCGTCAAGGGGGAGTTAAGACGAGAACTCTACCCGTCACTTGCTCTCTATATTTTTTTCTTTCCTATGTTTTTCTTAAAACAATATGTTAGTTCCTTTCCAAAGCTCTTTTTGTTTCGACAAAAAGGGGGAGAAGAAAGTAAAAACTAAAAATTCAAGCTTTTACGAATTTTTGTTCTTTTCCTTAAAATAATTTTATGTTTTGTCATCAATTATAAGGGGGAGATTGTTAATACAAATAAGCCGTAAAAACATTTATTTATATTCTACGATCTTCTAATGTTTGGTCGATAACAAACGTAAAATCATTTTAACGAAACAAATAAAATACGTAAATGGTTTGAGCCAATAGTTTTCTAAGACACTTACGTTTTCACATAAAACACTAAAACAAGTATAAGTGATTTTATGATTTAGTAATACATATGTACAACAACTAGTGTTTACATATTGGGCAAATATACACATAACTAGTATGTATTATAATGGGTAATATAAATAGGCAGAAACTTAAGTATTTGACCCATTGAACAAATACATTGAATGTAGTTGGGTACAACCAAAAGTCCAAGACCCATACCCATGGAGCTTGACCCATAACCCATTGCATGACATCATGCGTAAGTCATACATGGTTTTAATCCATGGCCCATAGTTTTAATCCATGAACCATGGACTAGATGCATTGCATCTTATAGATACATTGTATCTACTTGGATACCCATGATCCATAACCCATGACCCAAAACCCATGGGCAAAGGGGAGCGTCCCACGGGTTTTGGGTCATGGGTCATGGGTTATGGATCATGGGTACTGAGGTTCTCTAGGTTCCTCTTAAAGGCGAGATCACCTTCTTTTGAAGACGAGCAAGCTCAAGTCCATGAGTTGCCATGCTTCGTTATCATTAAGACTACTGAGGTTCTCTTGTTAATAGTTCTCTTCTATCTCATAAGAAGTGTAGTGTTGAAGACATTAGTGAAAGATGTCTAAGAGAGTCAAGACGAAGACATTAGTAAAGGGTGTCGATCGTCCGTATTGAAAGCACTAGTGAAGGGTGCTTAGAAGTCAAGGCTAAAGGCACTAGTGAAAGGTGCCTTGAAGATCGAGTCAAAGGCATTAGTGAAAGGTGCCTTGAAGATCGAGTCAAAGGCATTAGTGAAAGGTGCCTTGAAGATTGAGTCAAAGGCATTAGTTAAAGGTGCCTTAAAGATCGAGTCAAAGGAATTAGTGAAAGGTGCCTAAGGTGTACATTCGATATAGTGTGATTCGATGTACAAGATAGATTAGTATTGGGTCAAAGGATATTGAGATCCTTGTTGATGTTGTTATAAGGAGTAGATCTCCTTTGGGGTTAGGTGTCTTGTAGTAGTTGGGTAGTAGTTCCTCCATTGTAATGGAACTCGGTATCTAGCCTAGTACCGAATAAAGGATAGGCGACGTTGTGATAGGTTTGGTTCTACCTCGTGGAAGAACCCACCTTGTACCGGATAAAGAGTAGGCAACGCTAGAAGGCTTCTCCGCCATAAGGAGTTGGTGTCGTGCAGCTTATTACGAACTCTCGTAGGTGACTCGGGAGTGGAGTAGGCAAGGAAGGTGTCCTTGTAGCCGAACCACTATAAATACTCGCTTGTGGTTTTGTGCTTCTTACTCCTTATCTTTTCATTACATACTTATATATGCTTATCTATCAACATCCAACACACATGTTTAATAGATTGACATAATTCGATCTAAATAGTTTTAAACCAAGTTTTAATCGGTAAAACTATTCAACCCTCCCTTCTAGTTTTCCACATAGACATCTTATCTCAGTCATCTAACCTAAAAAATTTAATCAAAACATTCTAAATCACAAACCCTTTGATTATCTTAGTGCTTAACCAAAACGCAACCCTAACTATTCATTTTCTATCAATGTAATGCATAACAATGAATGAAAATCATAACAAGGATATAAAATAACAAGTTAAAGGTGTTTGTAAACTCACTTTTGGACAGGAAACACTAGATTCATGAAAACACTAATTTTACGAGGGTTTTGCGATAGAGTTTTGTGAGTGAGAGAAAGTTGTGATAGCAAAAGGGTTTGTTTATTTTTATCGCAGGGGACTATGTGAGTTATAAACTCTTGAGAGCTTTTTGACCCAGTTCTGCGAGAGTTTTGAACTAGGGGAGGGTTTAAAGATATTTTATCAATTATAATAAAAACTCTCCCTTGGTTTATACTCTCTTTCACACAAGGTCCTTTTATTATCTTTTTATTTTTAACAAAATTTTGAAAACAATATTTTTAATGATCTTTTATGTTATATCAAAATGTTTTTATAAAAAGGCCTTCACTCCTCCTCGAAGATATGGTATTTTCCCAACTTTTTAATAACTTTTTCAACAACATTTTTAATTTTATTTTTTAACTACTTATTATTTGATTTAAAAAACAAACTTCTATTTTTCTCCCCCAAAAAAATAGCTTAATATTTTAAAATGTTTTTGATCTATTCTTGAGGCGAGTAGCATTCTTTTTGAAAATTTCTTAGCTTTTGAGCTAAAAAAGATTATTTTAATAATCAGAAAAGCATGCTCAAAATGTTATCGTGATCAAAAAAGTTTAGAAAATGTTTTGAAATTTTTTTTGAAAAATCTTGTATAAATTTTGCTCGCGATAAATAAGAAAACTTCTCTTCTTATATTTAAGGATTGACGCACTGAGATGTACGTTCAGGTTCCTTTCTTTTTTTAAATAATAGGTGTTGATCTGAGATTTAACCACAACCTTCGATAAGTAAAAAGTTACCCGATTATTTTACTAGATGTACTTGTTTCTATTGTTATGCTTGTTTCTTCTTTGACCTTTTCAGCATCGTTATCATTGTCCTCATGCATACTTGCCATTCCAAGACGTTGTCGTAGATACTCAAATCTTTCTGGTGGCAAGGCTTTGGTGAAGAAGTGATGCAAGTTTTACTGACCAGGTTTTAATATTTATATTGTCTCGTTATACCTATGGTCTACCTTAATGCACTAACGGGCAGTGTACCCGGTCGTGTGTAGTGTAGTAATCGGCGAAACCGAGGTCGTCCCAAGAGCTATGTAAGCGGATTTAAAATAAGTCTAGGTGTCACAGATTTTAATATGATTATGATATAATTAACTACTAAAGCAAATAAAGGCGAGGGTTGTGATCAATGTAGGAGAGGGTGCTAACCTAGTTAATCATCCTAATTAGTAATGTTCACGCTAATTACTTCTAATTGCTTCAGTGAGGGTCAAAGTCGCTAGGACAAGATTTGGTCGGCTCGTCCTAACCTATCGCCAAAGGGTCCCACTAGAGAAATCAGTGACCCGTCATAAGTCCGCTTGTTCTTAGTCCCCAAGCCAAGTCATTAAGCACCGCTACATGCTAGATTCATAACAAGAGTGCTCGGCACTTGCATCTTAAACACTCACCCCATACTTTTAAGTTCATCCAAACGATAGGTGATCATTGGTCAAATCGCACAAGCAAAAAGTGGTCGCCATTGGTCATATCTTATGTTAGAATCGATGCTCTAGGTTGTTTAGACCTTATCTAGATTATCAATAAAGCACAAATAATAATAATATATATATATATATATATATATATATATATATATATATATATATATATATATATATATATATATATATATATATATATATATATATATATATATATATATATATATATATATATATATATATATATATGCACAATGAATAATCAAACTATCATTGTTATTATTAAGGTTTCTTCGTCATCATCATGTGTTCTACGAAACACATCTACAGCCCCAATCCTAGACGCATCAACTCTAAGACTGTTACAATCTAACAGTGGATCAATGATCCTCGAGGCTAAACACTATATGTCGACTACATCAAAACTCTAGGCATCCCACGCCTAGGTTTTCCCACACACACACACCTTTGTCTCGATGTTTACATTGTTTGACCCACATAAACCTAATTCCCTATATCTCTTTATATAATAGAGATACTAGGTTACAAATGACCACAAGGACTAGATAATAAATACTTTTGCCAAGTAGGTCCCTTGTCTTTCTTTGTCTTCAACAGTCCTTCATCTTTCATGTATTTTGTCTTATCAACTTTAAATATAGTTCCCAACAATCTTCCCTAGTTGATAATGACAAAACCAAATAAGTACAAACAAGTATGTCATGAAAGATAAACGAACTTCCCTTAAACATGCAATCACTAAGAATCTTCAAGTTGAAGCTTCCAAGTACTTCTTCCCTTTTGTCATAATCCAAATAGGAATGTAAGCGATAGAAACTTCCCTCGAGTGATGCATGTAGATGGTTAAACATTGAACAATAAGCTTCCCCTAAAAAAATATGTTTACCATCTCTTGAATCTTCAATTTTGTAAGCTCCTTGTAATGATCACTTGTGAAGAAAATCAAATATAACGAATTTGATGAAGAAGTAAAATATCCCAAACTTGTGTCTTATGTCTTGTACTATCCACGTGACGTCGAACTTATACCACAACAGAAATATAAGTAGATCGCAACCTCTTGACAAAATCATCATCGTAAATGAGACACTGAGCACTACAATGTAACTCCTTTAAGTGATAGTTAACTAGGTCTTCATCCATCCACCCCTTGACCTATGAAAACTAGATTTTGCAAGTCTTCGTCAACATCCTTTAAGCACGAACAAGTTATCTACAAAGTGTAATCCTCACTTTGAGATATGATAAGAACACAAACCTGTGAAACTCAACTACAATATCAAATTAGTGATAATCAACTTTCTTCGTAATCAATAATTCAATAAATCCAAATATGAGCTTTTTGACGTTTAAGAACAAATAACCAAACTCCTCTTGTGTGTGTGATCACCGATATCTTCCAATAAACACATATCATGCCCGACTTCCCCTCAAGTCTAAAACCAATGCCAGTATATCATTTAATTAAAATAATACTGATCAATCAAATCTCTTGAGACATATATGGGATTAGTTTATGCGTGAACCTACAAAATTTACTGTTTCAATAAGTGCTTTAGGCCCACAGTTGATTGATAGTACCAGGTCACATGCGCAACTTGTACCTCAAAACATTATGTCCAATCGACCCATGTGCATGAAGTGTGTCGATTCATATAAATACCATTTAGTCACCGACCCATGATAGATACTCCAACCAATCATCTTTCAACCCATGCAATAGACAACATGAAGTGAAAATCCACAACAACCCATAAACATAAGTACAATCAGCTTGAGTATACACCAACTGCCACAAACCAATGTTAATCAAGAGGCTGCGGTTAGCAATGAGTAAAACGCAGCAGGGTAACAAGTTAAGTAGCAGTGGAAACGATGTAAAGATAGCGATGGTTTTGAGAAAACTATCCGTGGTTACCAACCATGCAAAGAAGGAAATCATATCAAAGGCAGTGGAAACGCTCAACAAGCAGTGGTAATGAGCGAGGGGTAGCAGTGGTTACCTTTCTTGAAGGCAGTGGAAACGAACTCGTGTGTTACATTGCTCCTTCGCTGTCACTCGTATCATCAGTAACCAATGAATTTCTTCAAAGCTCCAATCATCTCTATATGAACAAAACAATAATCACAGCAGCCATGTTGACATGACACATCGGTAGATGTATTACGAGATCAGTAAGTACATCTCCACCATGCTGAAAAATAATCGAAAAACCCTAAAGTTCTAGGGTTTCACTTTAGCTTTCATAACAGATCAGCACAGATAATCATAACCCCAAGACTATTCATTTATTGCTCACGTCACGAATTAGAATATCAATTTATGGCTTCAAAGAAAAACGTTATCATTATGCGAAACAAGGGTTTCATGGAAAACTTAAAGAATACATCGATCATACACATCCAAAGCAGCTTCCTTCCAAGCATCAAAAGATTTAGAGATATATTAGGGTTCATTATCAGTTAAAAACTGATTCACCATGACTAATATAGCTTTTTTAACCATGAAAAAGAATTTTAATGCACAAAAAACCCTAAAAATTCGATCTTGAAAAATTCTGTCAGCAGCCAACTTCTACAGTGAATAACTTTTGCATAAAAGCTCATATCGACGATCCCTTCGGTGGAAAGTTAGATTGGTATATGAAGAACATCCACCTAAAATTTCATCACGATCCAATGGTTAACGAAAAAGTTATACCTGTTTGAAAACTGACCTGCAGAAGTATTACGAAAATTTTTCAGATTCGAATTTTTCTTCTTTTCGCCATTTTCTTCGAGAAACCTTGTAGATCCTAGATATCAAGAGAAACCCGCTCTGATACCACATGTTATAATCGATGCTCTAGGTTGTTCAGACCTTATCTAGGATTATCAATAAAGCACAAATAATAATTAATAATATATATATATATATATATATATATATATGCACATGAATAATCAAACTATCATTGTTATTATTATGGTTTCTTCGTCATCATCATGTGTTCTACAAAACACATCTACAGCCCCAATCCTAGACGATCAACTCTAAGACGGTTACAATCTAACAGGGATCAATGATCCTTGAGGCTAAACACTATATGTCTACTACATCAAAACTCTAGGCATCCCACGCCTAGGTTTTCCCACACACACACCTTTGTCTGATGTTTACATTGTTTGACCCACATAAAACCTAATTCCCTATATCTCTTTATATAATAGAGATACTAGGGTTACAAATGACTACAACGGACTAGATAATAAATACTTCTTTGCCAAGTAGGTCCCTTGTCTTTCTTTGTCTTCAACAGTCCTTCATCTTTCATGTATTTTGTCTTATCAACTTTAAATATAGTTCCCAACATCTTACCCTTCCCACTCAGTCTACCTACTTAGGGTCAGTTGGTCATATCTCCTAAGTAACTAGCCACTATCGCCATTCAAAACTACCAAAACAAGGGTAGCTACCAACAAACTATGCATGCATACACTTAAAAATAATTATACGGAACCAAGATAGTGAGTTACGCAGCAACAATTTTTCTTCGTTTCCCTGCAAAAATGGTTAAAAACACAAAACCCAACAGAAAGGAAATAAAACAAATGGAAGGGATAATTCGGGTTGTCTCCCGAAAGAACACTTTTCTTTATTTACGAGTCTTTAAGTTAGAATCAAAGCCTTGGGGCTTTATGGTGGCCTTTGGACTTGGCCAACTTCCTCCATGTCCTTAATTAAGTTATGTCTGACCCAAGCGACATTGGTAGCAGTGCGGAGGTACTCTTTAGTCTCGATCTTCTGGATTTTGCAAAATTTTTCGTCTGGCCCTAAATGGTATAGAGTGAACTCATACTTTTTGGCTATAATTGGTGGTGGCCTCTTATACGAAATGCCAAGAAGTTTGCACCTTCTTTTCTCATATGCTTCATCGTCGGGGTCAACACCTTGTAGATCAAGGTAATCTATATCATCTTCGGAATTGGTATCTTTAAGCCATTTATTTTCGAGTAAATTTTCCACTAGCATCTGTTTGCATTCCTCTTTTTCCTTCCTTGATGAATCCTTGGTATCATTATCTGATTCTTCATTTGGAACTTTTTCGCTAGGTTCGTCTTTACTCATACATCAATTCCATATCTTCTCCTTGGTTAGCGCATCTATCTTTCCGAACTTGATTTTGACCCAATTGTCGAATCCTAAATCGCTCAGCCAAGGCAATTCTGTTCTTTCCGAGTCATTAGTTGAGGTCCATAGGAACTCATCTTCCCCAACTCTCTATATCGCTTCCCCATTACATTCATAATCAAAAGGGTTGCAAGATGCCCAAAATTTCATCAAGGGTTTTAATTTTCTCACACCAATGACTTCGAGTTCCTTCGCCATCGTTGTTGCTGAAGGAATATCGCTGAGAGTTTTAATGGTCTTTCCTCAAGAATATTTTTTCATATTTGAGCTCCAAATTTCTCAACAAAACTCAATTAATTATTAGGCCCCGAACTCATCAATACCAATAATTGAAGGATAGGTTCCCAAAATCAACGTCATGTCTTCCTGATTCATGTGGGCATATCCAGACTTCGTTCTTCACATTTCCCCATCCGTTGCAATACTCACGAAAGGGGTTGCAAGTCGGCCATGCTTGCGTGAACTCATCTTCCGTGATTAGTAAGGGCCTGCAGCAATGCTTGATGGGTGGTCTTTCCACTTCGTTAATCAAGAATTTGGCTAATCTTTCTTCATCGTTAAGTACAGTCCACATGTATCTGTCATCATTAATCCTTTCCTTATCGACCCCTCCATCGCAGGCCTTGTTCCGAGGGTCGCATGAGGCCCATAGATTATAACACTCTCCATCATCAATTGCAATAGCCTTACACTAGTGATTCTTCCTTTTAGAGTGTCTATTTTGGGAGACTTGTCATTGCTCGTATCCTGGTTACGCCGTAACTCCGATGTTTGGTTACGGCGTAACCTCTTCTGCTATCAGCATCATTGTCTTTATTAGACTCATAGGTGGATTTGTCATTTTCAGAAAACACGGCTTTACATACTGTTGATTTTTTCTTTTGTGCCTCATTTCTTTTTTGTACTTCGTCGCCAAGCTTCCCAATCATAGTTTCCAAGTTTTTTAGTGATACGTCATGGCTAGAAAGGGTCTTGTTTGTATTATCTTGGAAGTTTTTCAGCCATTCTTCTTGCTCTTTCTGTCTCTTAGTTGAATCTACTAGGTACTTGTTAATTATTTCCTCCAAGTTAGCTCTTCTTTCACCACGATCATAATATGGGGAAGGTCCTCCACAGTAGCCATTACCATTACGGTTGTCCCCGTAAAATGGTCGATTTTCTCCATATTTAGCCTCTTCGATCGTGTTCTCTTCGCTAACGTTAGGACAATTCTTAGTGAGATGTCCTCCCCCACAGCTTTCGCAACATACTTGCATGGCATGAACAGTTTCTTTGATTTTGAGCATATCCCGACCCAGATTCTCTAGCTTGTTAGTGATGGCTTTAAATCCGTCAAATCTTCCGCCTTGGTTTCTTTTGCTTCCTCCATCGTGCCATTTTTGGGACTGATCAGCCATTTTTTGGATGGCTTCAATTTCTAGAGTAGGATTTATGCTCGGAATTGGTCCTTGATAGTCTAGCATTTGTCTCGTAGTCACGTTTATTCCTTTGTAGAAGATGTTGACCTTTTTCTGGTTGTTTAGATCATGTGTAGGACACTTGTAGAGGATATCGTTGTATCTATCCCAGGCTTGATAAAACATTTCATTATCTTCTTGCTTGAAATTATGGATCTACAAGAGCTGGTTAGATATCTTCGTCGGAGGACAATACCTCTGGATGAAGTGCTTCTTTAGTAGAGCCCATGTATCAACTACCCCAGCGGGCAATCTTTTGATCCATGTTCTTGCAGCCCCGCCCCAGTAAGAGTCATGGGGAACACTCTTAGCATAACAGCGGCATGAGACACACCCGGAATGTTGAAAAGGCTTGCGATTTACAAGACATTCTCAACGTGCTCATACGCATCTTCGTCCTTGTTTCCTGAAAAAGGGTTAGCACGAAGCTCCCTCATAAACTGGTCCTTTAATCTCGAAACGGACATTAGCTCCAATTGTCGGTCTTACGAGCCCCGACCCTTGTTCTTCTCTTGTCAACGCCAAATATTCCTCAAGAGTGAGGTCATCAATGTTAACAACTTCCATGGTACCTGAAACTTGAAAAGAGATCGTGAGAATTTGAGAAAATTTTAAAACAAAACTAAAATAAAAGACTTAATAGAAATCCAAATATAATTCCCCGGCAGCGGCGCCAAAAACTTGATGCAGGTTTTACTGACCAGGTTTTAATATTTATATTGTCTCGTTATACCTATGGTCTACCCTAATGTACTAACGGGCAGTGTACCCGGTCGTGTGTAGTGTAGTAATCGATAAACCGAGGTCATCCAAAGAGCTATGTGTGCTGATTTAAACTAAGTCTAGGTGTCACAGATTTTAATATGATTATGATATAATTAACTACTAAAGCAAATAAAGGCGAGGGTTGTGATCAATAGAGGAGAGGGGTGCTAACCTAGTTAATCATCCTAATTAGTAATGTTCACGCCCTGATTACATCCAATTGCTTCAAAGTGGAGTCAAAGTCGCTAGGACAAGATTTGGTCGGTTCGTCCTAACCTCTCAAAGAAAGGGTCCCACTAGAGAAATCGTGTGACCCGTATAAGTCTAGTTGTTCTTAGTCCCCAAGCTAAGTCATTGGCACCGCTACATGCTAGATTCATAACAGTGAGTGCCGGGTGCTAGCATCTTAAACACTCACCCCTACTTCTTAAGTTCATCCAAACGATAGGTGGATCAGTTGGTCAAATCGCACAAGCGTAAAGGGTCGCCGCTTGGTCATATCTTACCCTTCCCACTCGCCTACCTACTTAGGTCAGTTGGTCATATCTCCTAAGTAACTAGCCACTATCGCCATTCAAAACTACCGAAACAAGGGTAGCTACCAACAAACTATGCATGCATACACTTAGAAATAATTATACGGAAGCAACGTAAACGTGATAAGGTTTTAAAAGGTACCATTTTGAGGGTCGTTAAGTCCTTATTTGATCACTTTGTATCCGTTATTGCTTAATATCGCCCTTTTCACTTTTAGGTCTCGTGAAGGCAAAATGCTAGAATGACACTTATTTGGACGAAAAGGCGAATATATGAAGAAAATGGCCAAAGTCAAAATCGAGACACTCACAGCTTCTCGAAGTATAAGGCGACGGCGTCGGGTGCTATTTTGACGCCGTCCCAAAATTATTGTGACGGCCGTAACCCAAAACTCAGATTTTCAAGAGACGGCGGCCTAGTTGTGAAAGAGTAGGCCGTCGCTACTCGCACGGCCCAGATGCAATCCAGACGACGCCGAAGTCAAGAGGACGGCCACGGACATAAGGTGACACCGTCGCAAGGTTAACGTGGCCCGATTTAAACCCTAATGGCGGCGACACGACGCGCCACTAAACATAAGGTGACGCCGTCGCAATTGTAATCTTATATATAGAATCCGAATTTTCGCCTTTGTGTAGAGAGTCTTTGGAGTAAAACCTAAAACCGAACCTAAGGTGTCTTGTACAAGATTTTAGGTTTTAAACCCTATCTTACATCAAGATAAGTCTTTACTTCATTAATTCAATTATGTCTTTGATTATTTGTGTGTATGCTTGCATGTTCTCCATGTCCCATAATTTATTTGTGTGTTTGCTTAGGAAGTATGAAACTTAATTATTGAATATTGATTGGTTGTTTCTTATCTTAGTTGATTAATGATCTAGTAATGCGATAGGTCATCCGTTGTGCACTTAATGCTTGATTCATCTTTGTGAACCTTAGAGTATAATTACCCGAGTAATTGTAGGCTAAACCATCCAAAGAGCGCCTTAGAGTAGGAGTCTATAATCTCTAGTGGTTTGTAGACAAGACCCTTTGGTAAGTTCAAAGAGTTGTGGAGAAACGATACCCTACAACTTTAGACACACAACGCAACTAGGAATAAGACGTGACACTCAACCATCAATAGGAGATAATTAAGGAGTAATACAAACTAAGTAAACACATCTTTAAACTATCATACGAGCACACATTAATTAGACATAGACTCCCACAACCTTAGTTTAGATAATTAGATAATAGTAGAGTAATCGGTAGAAATACCAACCCCCAATCCAATACCGAGATTCGCACCTTTCCATTTTCATAAAATATAAAAGATAAAATAATCTTCCTCAACCTTAACCTTAGCGTAGTAACTCCTACTAGCATTCCTATTCCTAGAGAACGATATCAATACCGTGGCTTACCCTAATTACTACACTACAACGATTAGTTCATCGCCTGGGGTGTTATAAAACTTGCTCGAAGAAAGGAAGTTCCTTTGACCCCGAACCACGCGTAGCGTTATCAAGTTTTTGGCGCCGCCGAGGAACAGAATAGCTAGTTAGTAGTCCACCGCTTAGGTTTCTTTGCTTGATTCCTATTGATAACGCCACACGCCTTCGGGGTCAAGGAAACTTCCTTTCTTCGAGCAAGTTTTATAACACCCTAGGCAAAGGCACCTAATCGCTGTAGTGTAGTAATTAGGGTAAGCCACGGTATTGATATCGCTCTCTAGGGAATAGTGTCGTTAGGGCTGAATTGTATGTCGATTTAAGTCTAAAGGTGAGGATGATTATTTTGTATTTTTATATTTTATGGAATGGAAAGGTACGAATCTCGGGTTTGAGGGAGGGTGGAATTAGTTGCTAGTCAACTATTCCAAAAGATACTAACTAACTAAGGGATCTACCAAGAACGTGAAGCGATCTACTTATGATGTATTACTCCTTGCTAGCTATCCAATTCTACCCACCGAATTGTCACGCCCTATTGATGGTTGAATTGTCACGCCCTTATTCCTAGTTGCATTGTGTGTCTAAGGTTATAGGGTATGCTTTCTCCCTAACTCTTTGAATTCACCTTTAAGTGTAGTAAACAAAATCCACTAAATCATTCATAAACTAACTTTAAGGTTATCTTTGGTTTAGTAAACTAAATCCACCAAGTCATTCATAAACTATCAAAGATTTATCAAGTATTAAACACAACGATAGCCTAGTCGCACTCCTAAGCTAATTACAATTAAGATAAGAAACAACCAATCAAACAAGAGACAAGAGGATGCAAGAATTATAAACTAAACCAATTAGATTCATTGAAGTTGTCACACCCTAATGATGAAGATAGACACAAGCATCACTAAGAAATCAATAAGATCTAATTAATTATATACAAGTTTCACACAATCATAAGCAAACACAAGGTGAATTAGCCAAGCATAATTAATGAAGAGCAAGCAACAATTTTGAGAATCAAGACATACCATAGGATTGGATAAACAAACAAACCATTACAAGATGTTTATGGAGTGGTTGAAACCCTTTAAGTTGTCGGAACACCCACCTAAACCCCGGAATCGGACTTAGGGTTTAGGGCTTACAAAAGTGAAGTTATAATGTTATATTTATAGGCATATTTTCTGTCGGCAAAGAGCGACGGCACACACTTATAGAGTGACGGCCACAACCATTTTTTCACCAAATTGTAGATTTTCTCGCTCCGTCGCGCTGGCTTTTGAACCACCTAAACCGAGTTCGTATGCAAAAGTTATGGCCAAAACAATATCAACTACTTGCAGCGCATGTCGTGATAGTCTTGATCACCTTGTGGCGGCCACCTTATGTTTCGTGACACCGCCGTGTCGCCGCCATTAGGGTTTCGCCTTGGCCACGTTAACCTTGGCGACGGCGTCACCTTATGTCCGTGACGCCATCCTCTTCACCTTCGACGTCGTCGATTGCATCTAGGCCGCCCGAGTAGCGACGGCCTACTCTTTACAAGTGGACGCCGCCACTTGAAAATACGAGTTTTGGGTTCCGAACCGTCACAAAATCTTCGGACGGCGCCGCACTAGCACCCGACGCCGCCGCTTTCTAATTTCAAAGAAATGTGAGTGTCTCGATTTTGACTTTGGCCATTTTCTTCATATATTCGCGCTTTTCGTCCAAATAAGTGCCATTCCAAAGATTTTGCCTTCAAGAGACCTAAAAGTGAAAAGGAACGATATTAAGCAATAACGGATACAAAAGTGATCAAATAAGGACTTAAACGACCCTCAAAATGGTACCTTTTAAAACCTTATCAAATATCCCTACACTTGTTATTTGCTTGTCCTCAAGCAAATGTGCTTTTAGCCAATTAATTTATAAGTTGGGGTCATGAAGCATTAATTCAAAACGGTCCACAACACATATAAGCCCCAAAAAGTCATAACAAGCACGGAATTACATACTAGCACCTCACATGGGTGTTTGATACTCACATCTCTCTCGGTGTATAAATGAAATATAACAATATAGGAAATGGAAGATAAACACTCATTAACCGTCCTAGTACATAGATTACCATAGGCTTGAGAATAGATCAAACCTCCATCGCTTACGTAAGCACCTAGGAAAGACTATCAAAGAGGTCTTTAAAGGGTTGTAACGTTAGGCTTACTTTAGGAAATAAGGGTTTGGTGGGATAGGCTATTTAGTGGTGGTAAGTCAAAATCTCTATGTTAAATGCATATGAAGAATGGCGCTGCTAAGCCAAGACTCGACACTTCTAAACTCTAGATAACCAAATAAACAAACATAAAATTAAAGGATAGATGTAGGATGGTAGCCCGTATGTTTTTTTTTTTTTTTTTTTTTTTTTTTTTTTTTTTTTTTTTTCTTTTCCTATTTTTTTCGATTTTTTTTTTTTTTTTTTTTTTCATACACTTTACTCTACCATCCTCTAAGATAACATCAAAATACTAGGGATTTATAAGCATATCCCTACACTTGAGTTTTTATTACTCTAACCCGAATTGAAAAGATCAAAACACTGGGGTACATTATTACACAAACAAAGGGAATTTGAATTTTAACATTCCCTTCCCGTCATTTCATAAACTTTAACTTTTCCCATGAATCCCAATCGTCCCAAAATCAGATACAAAGGATATGACTCGACTTAGCAACTTATGCAAGCAACTAGATAATTGAACAAAGGGTTTAGGTGATAACAAACATTTGCACTAAAAGTGAGTGCATAAGGGTAGGCTAAGGCGATTTGGGTGTATATTCGGGGTGGTGTAAACAATGTTTTCATTGATATTCCGAAAACCGAAATATCACGAGAACCGCGAAAAGGATAGGCTCGAGGGTTAACTAAGGGTATCGTACTAAAGATGAGTACAACGCAGTGGTGTGGGGAATTACTCAACCAATGTGGAAGAAGTAATTATATTACGGTATCAAACAAGGGTTATCCTAATGCCTCTTATCATTTAGTTATTCCTAACTACACAAGTGTAGTCTCACTTATGATCTCGGAATGCATCACAAAACAAGTTCTAGAATCAAATATACTACCGGTTCACACTCTAAGCATTGAAGATGAATGCTTTAATTCCTACTAATCTAAGGGCGATCCTCACATTTTGGGTGGAATTTGGGTGGTAAAGGGTTTTGTGCTAGTCATGCAACTTCCTATCCATGAGACGCTTTTGTTAAGACTAATGGCCCACTCTTATATGTCATGAAAAATTTTAAATTTGGTGCCAAAATTACCCTAACCGACATTTTCTCATGGTTTATTACACAATCACAATTGACAAAGCAAATAATCAAGGATAAGCATAGTTTCAAAGTTCCTGCTTTATTTTCCTCCCTACATTTAAACCGAACATTGTCCCCAATGTTCCCCGAAAGTATCAAAGTTATGATAATGGAAGGTAATTAAAACGAAAGAAACTAATACTCCCCGATTAGCTCGGTAGATCCGTAAAGTGGTGGTTAAATCCTTTTCAAGAAGAATTAATGCGTGAAAAGCTCCTTCCAATCTTATGTAACTTCTTCTTGATAAATTAAACTCGCACACTTGAAGAAAACAAACAACCCAACGATCAAACCGAACAAAGAAAATCACAACAAGATGTAATTCCGCACTTAAATAAGATATAATGCTTGTGGAATGGATATTTGCGATTTTCTAGAAAATTAAGACCGAAAATTCCAAAAATTTATAAGTAGCACGTAAAACGAGAAAAAATAGTAAGCGCTTTCTTTCTCCCGACGCCGTCAAGTTGCATTTCGACGACGCTGTTATCATGATGTAAACCGGTCTCATGATTTTCGGAAAAATTCGAAAATTTTTATCTTTAAAATATGGAAAAATTTTCGCAATAATATCCATTATGACTCGATACAAGCATTTGACTCGAACAAACACACATGTATATCTTTAAATAATTATAATTCGATGTTCACGCTTTTTTTGAAACGCTGTAATCCTCCCTACACTTATCCCTTATGTAAAATACCTTTATATGCAATTAAGACGAGGTTAAAAACAAAATAAAGCATTTTTACAAATTCAAACATGAGAATAAACAATCAATAAAAGATATACGACACACAAATAAAAATAAAACAAATACACATGGGTTGCCTCCCAAGAAGCGCTTGTTTTGTTCGAGTCACGAGCCCGACTCTACCCTTATTTAACATATAAAGGGAAAGTTTTCCCACACTTAAGTTTAAGTGCGGGTGATAGTAGCGATACACACCCTTAGGTGGAAATATGCCACGTGAGGTGAAGGGGTGTGTGAATGGCTTCCTTCATCCTAAAACTACCCGGACTAAATTGGTTGATGGGTGGGTCGGTTCCTCGCTTATTTAAGGATGGATGTAAAGATTGAGGTTCCTGTTCATCAACACTATGAAATTCCTAGAACTAAGAGTAAGACCGAGACTACAAGTATTCAAACCTATATTTTCCAAATATGCTTGGTTCAAATGTTCAACCTCCATCGGGATTCCTAAAGTCTCTTCTACTACTTTCGGTAAGTCACGCATGTGTGTATGCCTTAAATGATGGTGGAACTTGTGGGATACCTTGTGGGTCTAGACTTTTCACCTTATCCTCAATCACTTCTACATCATCTATATGCTCATCATGTGCTATTTCCTTAGGTCGTGATGAAACCAAACTTAGTAATTGATCCAACTTATGGTTTAATGCTTGGTTGCTTTCCATAATATTTTCACAAATTTGGTCGGCTTCTCCTAAGGGCCTTACTAACAATAGTTTCTAAACATGGAGGTTGTTCACGAAAGTCTATCCTAGGTGAAGGCTCAAACGAAGCATCGGTTGCACTAGATGAGGTACTTTGTGGGCTTGATGGAATAGTGAAACCCTCAAAAGGTTTATGGAGTTGGTTACTTTCTTCCCACCATCTTGAATAATCCGCTTTAGTAATATCATAATTTCTTATGAAAAACCTAATCGCGAATATAGTGGATTCGCTCTCCATAATGGTGAACGGAAGAGTCAATGGACAAGTTTTACTAACAAAGGCACAAAGAAGGGAGATAGACTACAAGGAAGCTAATAAAAGAAAAAATCTCACTTGATAGGAATCTTGTGAGTAGACCTAAACGAGATAGAAATCAAGCCTAAACAATAACTATTCCCCAAGCAATGGCGCCTAAAACTTGATAACGCCACACGCGCTTTCGGGGTCAAGGAAACTTCCTTTCTTCGAGCAAGTTTTATAACACCCTAGCAGCAAAGGCACCTAATCGCTGTAGTGTAGTAATTAGGGTAAGCCACGGTATTGATATCGCTCTCTAGGGAATAGTGTCATTAGGTGAATTGTATGTCGATTTAAGTCTAAAGGTGAGGATGATTATTTTGTATTTTTATATTTTATGGAATGGAAAGGTACGAATCTCGGGTTCGAGGGAGGGTGGAATTAGTTGCTAGTCAACTATTCCAAAAGATACTAACTAACTAAGGGATCTACCAAGAACGTGAAGCGATCTACTTATGATGTATTACTCCTTGCTAGCTATCCAATTCTACCCACCGAATTGTCACGCCCTATTGATGGTTGAATTGTCACGCCCTTATTCCTAGTTGCGTTGTGTGTCTAAGGTTATAGGTATGCTTTCTCCTAACTCTTTGAATTCACCTTTAAGTGTAGTAAACAAAATCCACTAAATCATTCATAAACTAACTTTAAGGTTATCTTTGGTTTAGTAAACGAAATCCACCAAGTCATTCATAAACTATCAAAGATTTATCAAGTATTAAACACAACGATAGCCTAGTCGCACTCCTAAGCTAATTACAATTAAGATAAGAAACAACCAATCAAACAAGAGACAAGAGGGATGCAAGAATTATAAACTAAACCAATTAGATTCATTGAAGTTGTCACACCCTAATGATGAAGATAGACACAAGCATCACTAAGAAATCAATAAGATCTAATTAATTATATACAAGTTTCACACAATCATAAGCAAACACAAGGTGAATTAGCCAAGCATAATTAATGAAGAGCAAGCAACAATTTTGAGAATTGAAGACATACCATAGGATTGGATAAACAAACAAACCATTACAAGATGTTTATGGAGTGGTTGAAACCCTTTAAGTTGCTGGAAAACACCCACCTAAACCCCGAATCGGACTTAGGGTTTAGGGCTTACAAAAGTGAAGTTATAATGTTATATTTATAGGCATATTTTCGTCGGCAAAGAGCGACGGCACACACTTATAGAGTGACGGCCACAACCATTTTTTCACCAAATTGTAGATTTTCTCGCTCCGGTCGCGCTGGCTTTTGAACCACCTAAACCGAAGTTCAGATGCAAAAGTTATGGCCAAAACAATATCAACTACTACAAGATGTCGTGATAGTCTTGATCACCTTGTGACGGCCACCTTATGTTTCGCGGACACCGCCGTGTCGCCGCCATTAGGGTTTCGCCTTGGCCACGTTAACCTTGCGACGGCGCCACCTTATGTCCGTGACGCCATCCTCTTCACCTTCGACGCCGTCGGATTGCATCTAGGCCGTCCGAGTAGCGACGGCCTACTCTTTTACAACCGGACGCCGCCACTTGAAAATACGAGTTTTGGGTTCGAACCGTCACAAAATCTTCGACGGCATCGCACTAGCACCCGACGCCGCGCCTTCTAATTTCAAAGAATGTGAGTGTCTCGATTTTGACTTTGGCCATTTTCTTCATATATTCGCCTTTTCGTCCAAATAAGTGCCATTCCAAAGATTTTGCCTTCAAGAGACCTAAAAGTGAAAAGGAACGATATTAAGCAATAACGGATACAAAGTGATCAAATAAGGACTTAAACGACCCCTCAAAATGGTACCTTTAAAACCTTATCACCTATCAAGTAAATTTTTCTTATTTTAGCTTTCTTTAGTCTATCCCCTTCTTCGTGACCCTCGCTCAAAAACCATCATTAACCATGATCCGTATTTTCCATCGAAGATTCTTTACTTCACCCGCTCCTCAATCCCGAGATTGAGAACGAATCCCACAAAACCCTTCACCCACTCACCATTTTGGTAATCACCTAGAGCATAATGAGATAAATTGGCAACAACAAAGTCCTTTCTATTACTCGATTCGATGAGGAATTTGATTATGATGAAGCACTTGATAGCGGGAGGTCATTAATGAAGTTAGTTCTAAAATTGAGGAAGACCCTCCCAATGTTTTGACCCTAGGTGTAGGATTGAGAAAGATGGCCCTTTTAACATGCAATTCCCCTGCAAAATAGGACTAGAAGGGTTCGATGCTTATTTGAATTCATTCTTACCTTTAAACTTAATCTCAAGGGACTTATACAACAAAATCAAGGTCAATGAGTTAACATATCAAGGGAACAATGTTATTGAAGCAGTCATTTATTTGCACGTGTTTGTCGGAAGCTTTGCTTATTTGGTAGAGTTCATGGTCTTAGAAGACTTAGGAGAATTTATAAATAAGGACCTCACTCAAATAATTTTTGGAAAACCTTTCAAGAAATTGACTAGGTTGAATGAACGGATGATTGATGGTTTAATTACATTCTCTGATGAAGTTGAAGATTTCATCTACCAAATGCCACGCACTCATCCTAGGTTTAAACATAAGGACATCGAGGTTTGTAATAGAATGACCCTATTCCATTGCTTAGTGAAAGTGGATAAGCAGAGGGCTTAGGTACCTATATGAGAAAACTAAGCGGTATTACAAAAATGCCTTGAATTAGAGATGATTACAAAAGAATGAAAGAGCATTAGAATGGCTTAAGTATGAGCACGAGAGGATAGGTGAGGAAACGAGAGACACCACTACGAGTCTAGCTACAAGACTCTTAAATAAAGAAAAGCGCTTCGTGGAGGCAACCCATGTTTAATTGTTTGCTTGTTAGTGTCTTATATCTTTTATTAATTGTTTATCCTCATGTTTAAATTTGTAAAATGCTTTATTTTGTTTTTAACCTCGCCTTAATTGCATATAAAGGTATTTTACATAAGGGATAAGTGTAGGAGGATTACACGTTTTCAAAAGAAACGTAAACATGAGAATAACAATTAATTAAAAGATATTTATGTTTGTTTGTTCGAGTCAAATGCTTGTATCGAGTCATAATGGATGTTTTGCGTAAATTTTTCCGATTCTAAAGATGTAAATTTTCCGTAATTTTTCCGTAAAATCGCACCGCTTTTTGTCAGATAACCGACGGTCAGATTGCAACTGACGGCGTCAGATTGCAACCGACGGCGTCGAAGGAGTAAAACATCGATTACTTTTTCTCGCTTTCGAGCTACTTATAAATTTTTGGAATTTCCTGTGTCTTAATTTTCTTTGAAATTGTAAACATCCATTCCACAAGCATTATATCCTAGTTTAAATCGAGTCTTATATATATTATTACCGATTTTACGCTGGTTTCGCTTTGTTTTCTTCAAGTGTGCAGTTTAGTTTGTCAAGAAGAAGTTACATAAGATTGGAAGGAGATTTTCACGCAATAATTCTTCTTGGAAAAGAGTTTAACCACCACTTTACACGGATCCTACCGAGCTAATCGTGGAGTACTAGTTTCTTTCGCTTTTAATTACCTTCCAATTATCATAACTTTGATATTTCGGGAACATTGGGGACAATGTTCACTTTAAGTGTAGGAGGGAAATAAACGGAACTTTGAAACTATGCTTATCCTTGATTATTTGTTTTGTCCAATTGTATTTGTGTAATAAACCATGAGAAAATGTCGGTTAGGGTAATTTTGGCACCAAATTTAAAATTTTTCATGACATATAGGAGTGGGCCATTAGTCTTAACAAAAGCGCCTCACGGATAGGAAGTTGCATGACTAGCACAAAACCTTTACCACCCAAATTCCACCCAAAATGCGAGGATCGCCTTAGATTAGTAGGAATTAAAGCATTCATCTTTAATGCTTGAGTATGAACCGATAGTATATTAGATTCTAGAACTTGTTTTGTGATGCATTCCGAGATCGCAAGTGAGGCTACACTTGTGTAGTTAGGAATAACTAAATGATAAGAGGCATTAGGATAACCCTTGTTCGATACCGTAATATAATTACTTCTTCCACATCGGTTGAGTAATTCCCCACACCCTTTGCGTTGTACTCATCTTTAGTACACGATACCCCTAGTTAACCCCTCGTAGCCTATCCTTTTCGCGGTTCTCGTGATATTTCGGTTTTCCGAATATCAATGAAGAGCATTGTTTACACCCCACCCCAAATATACACCCAAATCGCCTTAGCCTACCCCTTATGCACTCACTTTTAGTGCAAATGTTTGTTATCACCTCAAACCCTTAGTTCAATTATCTAGTTGTCAGATAAGTCATAAGTCGAGTCATATCCTTTCAGATACAGCTTTGGGATGATTGGGATTCATGGGAAAAGTTAAAGTTTATGAAATGACGGAAGGGAACGTTAAATTCAAATTCCCTTTGTTTGCATAATAATGTACCCCAAGTCTTTTGATCTTTTCAAATCGGGTCAAATTAGTGTTAGAGTAAAAAAAAAAAAAAAAAAAAAAAAAAAAACTCAAGTGTAGGATGTGCCTATAAATCCCTAGTATTTTGATGTTATCTTAGAGGATGGTAGAGCAAAAGTGTATGAAAAAAAAAAAAAAATCGAAAAAAAAATAGAAAAGAAAGAAAAATAGAGTGAAAAAAAAAAAAAAAAAAAAAAAAAAAAAACAAAGCTACCATCCTACATCTATCCTTTAAGTTTATGTTTGTTTATTTCAGCTTATCTAGAGTTTAGAGTGTCGAGTCTTGGCTTAGCAACGCCATTCTTCATATGCATTTAACATAAAGATTTTTACTTACCACCACTAAATAGCCTATCCCACCAAACCCTTAATTCCCTACCGTAAGCCTAACGTTACAACCCTTTAAAGACCTCTTTGATAGTCTTTCCTAGGTGCTTACGCCAAAGCGATGGAGGTTTGATCTATTCTCAAGCCTATGGTAATCTATGTACTAGGACCGTTAATGAGTGTTTATCTTCCATTTTCTATATTGTTATATTTCATATATACCCGAGAGAGATGTGAGTATCCAAACACCCCATGTGAGGTGCTAGTATGTACTTCCGTGCTTGTTATGACTTTTATGAGGCTTATATGTGTTGTGGACCGCTTTGAATTAATGCTTCATGACCCTAACTTATAAATTAATTGGTTAAAAGCACATTTGCTCGAGGACAAGCAAATAACAAGTGTAGGGATATTTGATAAGGTTTTAAAAGGTACCATTTTGAGGGTCGCTTAAGTCCTTATTTGATCACTTTTGTATCCGTTATTGCTTAATATCGCTCCTTTTCACTTTTTAGGTCTCGTGAAGGCAAAATGCTAGAATGACACTTATTTGGACGAAAAGGCGCGAATATATGAAGAAAATGGCCAAAGTCAAAATCGAGACACTCACAGCTTTCGAAGTATAAGGCGACGGCGTGGGTGCTATTTACGCACGCCGTCCCAAAATTATTGTGACGCCGTAACCCAAAACTCAGATTTTCAAGAGACGGCGTCTAGTTGTGAAAGAGTAGGCCGTCGCTACTCGTACGGCCTAGATGCAATCCGCACGACGCCGGTCAAGAGGACGGCACACGGACATAAGGTGACGCCGCCGCAAGGTTAACGTGGCCCATTTAAACCCTACGAGGCGACACGACGGCCACTAAACATAAGTGACGCCACGCAATTGTAATCTTATATATAGAATCCGAATTTTCGCCTTTGTGTAGAGAGTCTTTGAGTAAAACCTAAAACCGAACCTAAGGTGTCTTGTACAAGATTTTAGGGTTTTAAACCCTATCTTACATCAAGATAGGTCTTTACTTCATTAATTCAATTATGTCTTTGATTATTTGTGTGTATGCTTGCATGTTCTCCATGTCCGCTAATTTATTTGTGTGTTTGCTTAGGAAGTATGAAACTTAATTATTGAATATTGATTGGTTGTTTCTTATCTTAGTTGATTAATGATCTAGTAATGCGATAGGTCATCCGCAGTGCACTTAATGCTTGATTCATCTTTGTGAACCTTAGAGTATAATTACCGAGTAATTGTAGGCTAAACCATCCAAAGAGCGCCTTTAGAGTAGGAGTCTATAATCTCTAGTGGGTTTGTAGACAAGACCCTTGGTAAGTTCAAAGAGTTAGGGAGAAACGATACCGCAACTTTAGACACACAACGCAACTAGGAATAAGACGTGACACTCAACCATCAATAGGAGATAATTAAGGAGTAATACAAACTAAGTAAACACATCTTTAAACTATCATACGAGCACACATTAATTAGACATAGACTCCACAACCTTAGTTTAGATAATTAGATAATAGTAGAGTAATCGGTAGAAATACCAACCCCCAAATCCAATACCCGAGATTCGTACCTTTCCATTTTCATAAAATATAAAAAGATAAAAATAATCTTCCTCAACCTTAACCTTAGCGTAGTAACTCCCTACTAGCATTCCTATTCCCCAGAGAATGATATCAATACCCGGCTTACCCTAATTACTACACTACAACGATTAGGTTCAACGCTTGTGGTGTTATAAAACTTGCTCAAGAAAAGGAAGTTCCTTTGACCCCGAACGACGCTGCAGTAGCGTTATCAAAACGCAAACAAAACAATTAAGGAATCATAACTAGGCCAAGACCACATGTGCTTAGCCGCTCATATTAACTATAAAAATTGATTCAATGTTTAATATTACGAAATACATTAATTGAAAGTAAAGAAAAGATAAAATGCTAATGCTTATCGTAGGGAGTGATTTCTCCTCGAGATAGCTCCGTATGCTCCTCTAGATCCGCCTTGAATTCTTCTCACGCCATCGAATGTTGTGTGTGAAATGGGATGATTTGAAATGTCGAAAATCGTGGGTATTTATAGGCCGATCCGTTAAGGCGTAACTAATTGTAAGAGTTACGCCAGAACATCCAATTCTTCATATTATGCACAAAACCGCAAGTTACGACGTAACTATGGAAGGAGTTACGCCGATCTTCAATAAATCTTGGTTACGCTGAATTGATACAATAGTTACTACGTAGCTTGCAGCCGCGAAACCTCATTTGACCTAGTTGGTTACGCGTAATCTTTGGGAGAGTTACCGTAATCTTCGCTGAGTTGGTTTTCGAGCGACGCCTTAGTTACGGCGTAATGTGAGAGAGGAGTTACCAGTAATCGCTTCAAAATAAGCATACTATGATATATCTTCAAGAATATCCAACCGCAGATCTTTAGCTCCAATGCTCGTAATTTACCCGAAGTGAAATATAGAGGAAAACAAGAGTAAATCCATATAAATGATGTAAAATACGAGCATTATCGGGGGAAATTGACACTAAATATTCATGACTATTTCGTGTTATCAAGAAGTCATCAATTTGGTAACCGCCACAAGCACGCCCACATTCCGTCTTTTTACATGTTCTTTCATGAAATGGTATTTGATTGCTAAATGATTTGTATGCGAGTGATGTACTATGTTACAAGAGATGGAAATGGCACTTTACGAATCATAACAAATTATGATTTTGTCGAAAAAGAAACCATAGTTCGTTAATTGAGTTTTCATCAACAGTACTTCAACACAACATCCAGAGAGGGATATATATTCAGCTTGTGTAGCGGATAAGGCAGTGTGATTCTGCTTCTTTGAAGACTAGCTGATTAGTTTTTCTCCTAAGAATTGAGCAGCTCCTGAAGTACTTTTGCAATCAATTTGAATAGGTAATTAGTTCAAACCTGGAGTATTTCGGATACCAGGCCCATGTAGAGTGTTCATTTTAGATATCGAAATATTTGTTTCACAACAATAAGGTGCTTTTTCGTCGCCTAGATTGGTAACAAGCACACATACCGACAACAAAATGAATATCGTCGACTAGTCAGAAGGTACATGAGTGAACCAATCATACTATGGTATTTTGTAGCATCAACTGTTTCCCATGAATGTCCTTATCTAGTTTAGCTTATGTTGCATAGGGTACTTACATGATCGATTTATCCATCCCAAACTTTTTCAAAATTTTCATCGATATTTGTTTTGATGAATAAATATACCACGAGGAGTTTCATTGATTTGTAGACCCAAAAATAATTTTAACTCCCCCATCATGCTCATCTTAATTTTTTGTCTCATGATATTTTCAATATTTTTGCAATATTTAGGATTAGAATATCCGAAAATAATATCATTAACATAAATTTGGACTAGCATGATGTCGTAACCTTTTCTTCTTATGAACAAATTTGGATCGATTGAACCTTTAATGAACTTGTGTTTAAGCAGATATTCTGACAACACTTTTTACCAGGCACGTGGTGCTTGCTTGAGACCGTAGATTGCTTTGTCAAGGACATAGACGTCTTTTGGATGGTCTGGATCAGTGAAGCCTTCTGGTTGACGTACATACACCTCTTCCTCTAACTCTCCATATAAAAAGGACGTTTTCACGTTCATTTGGTATACAGTGAAAGATTTATGGGCTGCATAAGCCAAGAATAAGCGTATTGCTTTGATCCTAGCAACTGGTGAAAATGATTCATTGAAGTCGATTCCTTCTTCTTGCTCAGAACCTTTTGCAACAAGGCTATCTTTGTTATGGATTACTTCACCGCCTTCATCCAATTTGTTTTTCGTAATCCATTTCAATGAAATTATGAGTGTTCATAGAGGTTTGGGAACCTTCGCCATACGCCATGGCGCTTGAATTGGTTTCTTTCTTCTTGCATTGCGACAATCTAGTCGAGGTCTCGAAGCCCGCTTTGACACCGGCGTTCTATTGTACTCGTGAAAGAATTGCGTAAACAAGAATCGTGTAGCACTCCTTGTTTGAACAAAGTTGAAAAGGATTTTCAATGATTTGATCTAATGGGTAATTTTAATTCCATCTTCTTCTGTACGGATGTGGTTGGTAAAACATATGCATATTTGAAGGATCCCCATTTTGCGGCTTATAAGGTTCACTGACCTTAGTTCCGAGAGTCACGAATGGATTAGTGAATGTTTCCTCTTCAGACGATGCATTTGTAATAACTTGATCATCAACATTCTGATTGGAGGTTGGAGTGGTGTTGTTTGGTGAAAGTTCTTGTTGAATGATTATTATTGGAGGGGGATCTGGTACGGGATCAACATCTTCATAAGTAGTTGTTGATGAACCGAATATGGGATAAGGTATGTTTTCTTGTTGATTAACTTCGGGTATCGAAGCTGCAATGGCTATTGTAGGTATCTTCATCCTATTTCCTCCACATGATTCATCGTAGAATTTTTCAAAACACCATCTAACCTCTTCATTTTGAATATGTTTAGGTTTTGGTGTTAATGATTTTGGTTTTGGTCCGAGTCTTGAACTGCTTTGTTCAGAAGTCATTATCTTTGGCAGGGGTTCTGAACTTTGTTGATCAGAAACATGATTGAGTATGTGTTCTAAACTGACTTGATCAGAAGCCATTTCTTCTACTTAATCGAAGTTAACATGAACTGTCTCTTGTATCAACTTTATTCTTTGATTGTAAATACGATACGCACTTGATTGTGTAGAATAACCAATGAATATTGCAACGTCTCCTTTTTCTTAATTTTCCAAGATCATCATGATCATTAAGAAGGTGGCAACGGAAACCAAAGGTGCATAAGTATTTTACGTCGGGTTTGCGTTTGTGAAGTATGCGATATGGGGTTTTCCTTAATCTTTTGTTGATGATTGATCTGTTTTGTGTGAAACATATGGTTGATACTGTTTCAGTCCATAGATTTAATGGAAGATTTGTGGAGGTTAGAACTGTTCTAGCAGCTTTTACTAAAGTACGGTTTTGTCATTCAACTACACCACTTTGTTAGGGAGTGTAAGCTACTGATCTTTGATGAGTGATGCCAAGTGAATCGAAGAAGCTCTGAATAATTTGATTCCTGAACTTTGTTTCGTTGTTAGTACGCACATTGGATTGTTGCAAGTAGACCAACTTGTACACGTTTTAGGAACTTAATGATTACATCAAGTGTTTCAGCGTTTGAGGCAAGAAAGTGAACCCAAGTGTAACTTGAATAGTCATCCACAATAACCAATATATATTTTTTCCCATACTAACTATGCGCATAGGACCACATAAATCCATATGCAATATATGCAAAGGTGCAACGGAACTATGTTCGGGTTTGGATTTAAGTGTTGCACGAGTCATTTTCCCTAATTCACACGCAGAACAAAGATGATCTTTCTTGAAAGAAAAACTTTAGGCAATACTTTAACTAGGTCGTTTTAAACAAGGTCATTTAATGTTCGAAATTTCGATGTGACAAATAACAATGCCATACCAAGGCTTGTGATGATGCTTTTGCAAGCAAATAGATCGATTTTGGTGATGTAATTTTGTTAAGAGCAATTTGGTATATATTTGAATCCCTGGAGCCTTTGAGAATATCAATGTCGTTAAGAGTATGAACAATACACGAATGTGTTCTGAGTGACACCTCTAAACCGCTATCACAAAATTGGCCAATGCTAAACAAATTGTGACCTGGTCGTTCAACAAAATAGACTCTTTTAATTGTGACTTTATCATGAATGAGATCTCCATGGCCGGTGATTTTGGCGATGTGATCATTCCCAAAATGCACTATACCCAAGAATTTAGTCACGAAGTTCTTGAGTAGTGCCTTGTTCCCTGTCATATGTCGGGTGCACCCCGAATTGAGGTACCAGAGGCACACTTGGACAAACTGCACATCAAAGCAAGAAACAAAAATTTGGAAACCGTTGATAAAGTGGTTCCACGTAGTTAGATAGCTTAGATTTCAAACCTAGTGGGTTGAATTTCTCTAGAGTAGAGGTGTTAGGTTCACTTTTCTTCTTAACTTGATGCCATCTACAACTTACGTGTTAGAACACTCTTCCAGTTGGTCTCCACCTAAGGCAGGATCTAGAGAATAATTCATAATACTCAAAAATTCTACCCGTTGGGATCCACTTCAATTTTTGTTAAGCCTATGTTTTCTTGGCTTTTTGGGAGCTATCCTAGGTGTTTTGGTTTTCACATAATCACAATTCAAATCAGCATGCACACAGTTAGCAAAAATAGAATTATAAGGAACAGAAGGTAAACATCTTGTGTTTAGAAACAATAGATCCATGCAAACTTAAGTCATTACAGTCATCCATTTGCTTAAAGCATTTTTTGTAGGATATAGGATTTCACAAACACACTAAACCATAACCATGTGGGGGGTTCAAGTAAGTTTAGAGAGAGAAAGTTCTAGAGAGAGAAAGGGAAGAGAGTTGGGAACTATGTGAAACAAAGAAAAATGGTATTGAAGCTCCAACCTGTTGGAATCACTCCTAAACAGTATTTCAAGTATTTATATTTCATATGTAATAGGTAGCTTTATTATGGTCTTTATGTTTGTTTAAGGTCAAGCTTATGTAGAAGGCCCATAAGCTTAGGCCCAAGCCCACATAAGAAAGGATGGGAACTAGAGTGTTGCCCTAGGTTCCTCCTATAAATATTTTGTAAACCCTCATTCGAGGGTTGGTTGTTCAATGCATTTCTTTCACATACTCTACGCCTAACCATTCATAGTATTTCTTGTGTATGTTTGTGTGTATTGTTCATCCGCCTCTATCTCTTTCTAGTAAGCTTGTGTTGTAAAACTAGTGACCTAACAAAGGTATCGAGCCAAATAGTTGGGTGAATCGTTGTGTTTGAAGCTGGTTTTGGTCCCACGCGTAACATCGGTTCCTAAACTTGGTCACGCTTAAAAACTGATTTTTACACTTTTGAATCCAAGATTCTTGTACTTTCAACGTTATTAGGTGTTAAACTATTGGTTTTGGCAAAAGTTTGGAACTTTACGTATTTCCTTGTTTTTAAGCTTGTTTTGTACGAAAGTGTTATCCTACGCCAGAATCGCTTTAGGTGTTTTGACCATCAAGTTTCACACTTTTGTGTTATTTTGGTGTTATTGAAGCTATTTCATCACACAAAACTGGTTTAGAAACATCTTTGGACAAAATCATTCTTACGAGTAGGATTACGCGATCAAAACCCTAGTTATACGAGTAGGACTACGCGAACTTTGTTCTTGGCTTGATCTTCGGGCCGTGGTTTATTCCGTGTTTTCTTACTTGATAAGTCTCAAAATACGTCGACTTGGATATCTTTGCACCGTGAAGTGTAAAGATCATTTGGGCAAAACCCTAAAATTACGATAAGATAAGCTTACGCCGAGAAATTCTACGATAAGATTCACTTTACGCGTAAACTTAGGTCTACGACAAGGTAATCCCACGCCTAACTTTCTACGCCTAACTTTTGTCTACGATAAATTTAGTGCTTTTATCCTACTTACGTAAGCTAAATCCCACGCCAGAACTCCTCATTGTTACGCCAGAACTTTTGGTGTTTTACGCATAAGTGCTACTTGGTTCTTGTCTTTTCTACGCCTAAGGACACTTCATCAACAAAGGTTCATTCGACTACAAAGATCCATTTTACCACACAAGTTTATCATCATGTCTCAACCTCCATACTCTAACTATTTCCTCACACTTATAATCATCAACAACAACAACAATTAACTCCACAACATCAACAATGGAATCAACAACAAGCTATTTATCAACAACAATTTAATCAAGAACATACTCCACAACTTGGTGCAATTCCACAACCACAAATGGTTCAACCACCACCAAGCCTTCAAGTTCAACCCTACACAACCGATTTCAATCAACATCCATCACGGACCACTATGAAGGAACCCACTTGGTTTGCAAAGATGTGTGAAGCTTTAAGCGCCCAACAATCAATTCATGAAGTCGATCACTTGATAGACCTCCAATGCTCACCCAGAAACTACGATCAATGGGTGATAAGGTTCTTTAGGTTTTGTGATCTAAAGAAGCCACATGGAAAGTTCTTAAAGAAGGTTATCTTGAAGGTCCATTTGAGATGCCCACCGCCATTGTACCCGGAGATCCAACCTGCTCCACCAAGAGATGAACAAACCAACATTGCTATCAAGCAGATTTAAACCTACGTAACTTCTACACTATGAAGTCGATGAACTTGCAATGGAATACATCTCCTTAGGATTACCAAACCCAATTCTTCGTAGTGTTGATGCTCAAAAGACCGCACAAAAATGCGGGATCATATTCGCCTTCTTATGGAAGGATCAGACTCAATCGTGAGGATTTGGAATCCAAAATTTACTTGGCTTATGAACACTTCATGATTGAACCGAGAGACACTAGAGTCCTATCATCATCGATTTTCGACATCATCAATGATTTGGATAAACACAACATCATCATGCCACGAATTGCAAGTGAATACTAAGTTCCCGAGTAGTCTTGGTCCGTAATGGGAGAAGTATGTCATTTTTCTCCGCTGCTTAAGAATATGCATCATTCTACTTATGGATTGTTGTACGATTACTTGAAGCCTCATGAAAAGGAAGTTGATCGGGAAAGGATTATCCGTGCTCAACTTACTAAACAATACAACCGGATAATCAACAACTTGCCTTGTATGCTCAATGTAATTATCCTCTCAACCAAAGAACTCAACCAATCGCTTCAAACACACCTTCACAAAGAACAACCTCAACAAAATCAATTGGTTCCATATAGCAACAATGCTCAACCATATGTCGTTGAAGCGATCGAGAAATCGATCCATTCAAGCATTGCAACAAGGATTTGTGATGATTGCTAATGCTTTTGGTCACATACACCAACAAATCCAACAATCGATTCGTTCCTCATCTAACACACGGACTCAAGTCATGCGAACAATGGACGGTTGAAGTTCGTAATCGTGATTATGGTCGCCGATGGGCGGTGGTCAAGGGTTTAATGCCAGGGTAGGAATAACAACAGAGCTCAAGTGGTGGAACAGAAATGCTCGTAATCGGTTAAATGGTCTTAGATGCTACAACCGCAATGAGAAGGGACACTGCTAATGCATGCCCTAAGCCAAGGACTAGGGCGCGTGCTTATTTCAAAGAGGCTTTACTTTTGGCTCTTAAGGATGAAGTCGGTGGATCTCTCACGACAAAGAACAGAGCTTTATGGCGTATGCGCACTCGATGATGATATGGAGGACTTGCAGTGCTAATGCATCTCGTTATGTTGATGGCTAATATGCATGAGTCGCACATGAGTGATACAGCCCAGCTAGATGACATCGATGGCTTGTCTCGTGTACCGAACAAACCATCATCATATTCGAACCAATATCTCCGCCAATATTCAATCCGCACGGATCGACTCGCTCAAATGAGTCTTCTACATCTCTTTCTCGATGATTTTCAAGTTAACCCCAGTAGTTACATTTGACGATCAAGATGACCTTATGGTTTCCTTTGATAATCAAATTGACTCGTGGTCGCATTTGAGGATCTAAAGAATGATCATGTTGAGTCTCACGTTGAACAAGATGATCTGCTGCCTCATCCGGATTTTGCTCGATTAATTCAAGACCATAAAATCAAAATGGAGGAATGTTATGCATTAAATCGGCCCTTAAAAAGTAAAAATGCACTCATTAACTAAGGATTTTGAATGTTTACAAATGCAACTCAACTTTTTCAAAACTCAAGAAAATCGTGAAAAGGTTTTGAAGCCGCTTGCAAAATCTCATCAAAATGAAAATATTTAGAGACAGATGCGTGATCTAGCCGCCTCGAAGAATGCTTTGTTGTCCGAATTAGAACAATCAAACATGAACATAAAAAGCAAATTAACGCCTCAACTTGGAAAATCAAAAAGCTAAGGCCGAGTTGTTAAATTGTCAAAAACAGCTTCTCCGTGATACAAAAAGCATTCAACGAATCGGTAGATGACCTTCTTGACGAAATTCTCGGCTTGCAAAACAAACTTAAAGAGTTTAAAACTGTTGTTTACAAACATGGTGAATCCGTAATGCTTATTGAAAAGTTTACATTAAAACCCAATCCAAAAGGATATGGAAAAAATCTAATGACATAAACCAAAGCTTTCACTAAAACATTCAAACCAACTCTCAAGTTTCCGGTAATAAAAATTGATAATACTGTCATGAGTGTTGTTGAATATCATCGCCAAGAGGAATTAGATGCGTAAGACGAGAGTCGATCAAATTAAAAATGTTGTTTACAACAAACCTTTAATTATAAAACGCGTCACTTTCACACACCAACGGATTCTTCAAACACACCAAGGGTTATCATCAAAACACCGAGTCTTCTATTGTTAATCCCAAAATGACTTTGCACAAACTTATGGTCCTTACCTTCCATTAGTGAAGTAAACTCACAACCTCGAAAATCGAAAAATTCTTCGATATTTTGACATTTTCATGGTCGACCTCAAAATTTTACAACATGAGATAGAATATCGATCCGAAATCAAAGTTGAACATTTTCAATCGCTTCCGCGAGAGAACAAAGAGACATTTTCAGAAAAATCTTTTACCTAATGTTAAAACTTGAAAAGTTGTGCAATTGCTCGGGAAAAGGATTTTCATAAGGAACTTGGGTAATGAAAACGCTGAGAAAATGTAAACATCTATTTCTAACACAAAACGCAAAAGAAACTGTTGAGAAAAGATGTTGATCGACTCTTGGAAGATGTTATCTCGGTACGATATCCATAATGTTGTGTTACTTCATGCCTTGCCATTTGCATCCGATTATATCTCTCGCGATATTGTTGAAATTGTTGTTACCGTTGAGAACACCGATAATGTGCTTCGGATCGAGTCTTTAAAAGTCGAAAATAATCGATTACACATGGAAATTTACAATGCAAAACGTCGTTTTCATTGGTGTGAAAAAGATATTCACAACCATCAACTTAGTTTTCAAAAGAAAATCGCTCAATTGAGTGCAAAATCTTCCGATCCTAAAATTGAGCAACTGGATGATCAAAACGTGTCTTTGAAAAGTCAAATCTCAAAATATGAACAAGAACTTTAAAAGTTAAACAGAATATGGTGTCATATTTGATTTACTCAAAAGACTCGACTTGAAGCATCAAACGAACTTGATCACTATCTTGCTCACACTAGAGAAGTCATGAATTTTGGCCGGTAATATTCGCTCGAAAATCAAGATCCGATTCACACCATCTCTAAGTTACGGAAATGTTAGGAAAGTATGAACAACTTCCGCCATCGTGATTAAGAGATTAGCACCCGTCACACTTAGTAATCGTGAACCTAGAATTCCAACCGCCAAATCACAAGTTGCTAATGTGTTTCCCTCATCAAACAGAATAGTTGCATCTTTTCCAAACGTCCGCACTTCACGCCCTAGAGCACTCAATCGACGAATAGGAAGTTGCGACCTAAGAAAAGATCAATAAGGAATGCTAAAGTAGAAGAACACCCTAGGACTCGAATAAAAATCATGTTGCTTCCACTATAGATGTTACGTCCGCAAATGTAATAAAAATAGTGATGTAACGAATGCTAAACCGTTAAGTACTTTTGATATTCAATCGATGCACCTTGTGTTATTTGTCGAAAGAGTATGAATTCGATTGTCATGACAAATGTGTTGCTAAAGCTATAATCTCTCGATTACGGATCCTAAGAATCGGAATACCTCTAGCCCACTAATCATTCTAAGTCCTGCTTGGTAAACCCCTTCTTTAGACTCTAAGGCAACCATTGCTATCACAGCTGCTCCCGCTTCACCTCACAAGAATGTAGTACCACCTAGTGCTTTCACTAAGACTAAAGCAAAGAGTAGTTATAGATGGCGTAATGGATATATAACACATTAGGATTTAAATGGATGCCTAAAATTCTCAATGTGTATGTCTAACGATTCGCCTTGAACCCTCTAACATTTCGGGTTCCACATCTACTTCTATTCCATCCGTGTCGCCGTGTGTAATGCAGTGATACAGAATCATTCTCTCGATTGTTGATAGCGGATGTTCCCGACACATGACAGTGCAACCTTAAATCATTATCAAACTTTATTGCCAAGTTCATTGGCACCGCCGATTCGAACGATCACTTCAGCCATCATGGGCTACGGAGATTATGTTAATGGGAACATCGAAATCGCAGGGTTTACTATGTGGAAGGCCTCGGTCACAACTGCTTTCAAGAGGTCAATTTTGTGATGGAGATTTGGAGGTTGCTTTCGGGAGAAAACTTGTTTCATTCGTGATCTACAAGGAAATGACCTTATGTCCGCTCGCGTAATTCTAGTCTCTACACTATCTCTATGCAAGACATGGTTGCTTCCTCCCATCCGCTTACTTTCTAAGGCAACATCAACAAAATCATGGCTATGGCACCGCCGCCTCTCACATCTAAACTTTCAAACCATCACCAACCTTGCTCGACACAAACTAGTTGAAGGACTCCCACGATTCCGTATTCAAAAGATCACCTTTGCTCACCGTGAACAAGGGAAAAGCACTCGTGCTCATTTTCCTTCAAAGGTGGAACACACTCTCAAAGATGTGCTACATCTTCTTCACATGGATTTGTGTGTCCCGATCGCGTGCAAACGATCAATGGCAAACGCTACATCTTAGTAATTGTTGATGACTACTCACGATGGACTTGGGTCTACTTCTTCGTAGCAAAGACCAAGCTCCACAAATGATCATCACCTTTCACAAAAATACAAGTTCAGCTCCGCTACACCGTCGTAATCATCGTAATGCATAAAGGAACCGAATTTGTTAACAAAACCCTTCGTGAATTCTATGAGAAAGTGGAATTCAAAGATCAAACATCTATTGCACGACACCGAACAAAACGGAGTTGTTGAATGACGAAACCGAACGTTAGTGGAAGCCGCAAGAACAATGTTAATCAATGCTAAACTTCCAGATTACTTATGGGCGTGTCGATTCATCGCATGCTATACTCAAAACCGTTCTATGATCACAAAACGCCACAACAAAACACCTTTCGAGCTTGTCCACAACTATAAACCGAACCTCAAACACTTTCATGTATTTGGATCCTTTGCTATCCGAATAATGATCGTGATGATTTTGGAAAGCTCAAAGCCAAAGTCGATATTGAGTCTTTATTGATATCGTGACAATTCTAAAGGTTTCCGAACTGAATCGTCGAACCAAGGAGGTAATGGAAACGATTCATGCTCATTTCGATGAACTCACGGAGATGGCTTCGAGTATAACGACTTAGAACCCGGTCAAAACCGCTTAAACTTCCTCAACCCCCATCATCACCGAACAAAGCCCCCACCTAACTCACAACAAATGGAAAGGTTATTTGCTCCTCCGCTCGTGACGATATTGATGAACGCGCTCGTGTGTATCCACTGCTCACGCACAACCCGATAATATTCCTATACCGATACACTGCTACAACAACTATCGTTGAAGATGCACCTACACCATTGACTCCAACACAACAGCTTGAACACACCGCCCAACAATGATGAACCGGCCGATGATATTCGAATGAAGTACCCCACCGTAGATTTTGATCCAAATGCTCTTCAATCCGTTTGCAAATGAGATCGCGCACGGATGTCGCGAATCTTCAACAAACCATTTGAATCCTCAAAATCGCACAATGTATACCAACATCAACCTCTACACATAGATGGACTAAAGACCATCCTCCGGCTAACATTATTGGCAACCCGAATCAACCAATCGTTACGAGACAACGCCTTCACTCAGATGGTGAACATTGCATTTATGCACTCACCGCTCGCTAATCAACCTAAAAACATTAAAGACGCAATGACAAAAGACAACCGGATTGAATCCATGCAAGAAGAACTCAACCAATTCAAACGCCTTGAAGTATGGAATCGGTTGAAAGACCAACAGAATCTACGTCATTGGTCTAAAATGGATTTGGAAAACAAATTGGATGTCAAGGAACGCCATCCAAACAAGTCACGCCTAGTTGCTAAGGGTTATCGTCGTGGAAGAGGAATAGACTTTGAAGAATCTTTTGCTCCAGCTTGCTCGCCTTGAGGTCGTTCGGATATTCCTCGCGTCGCAGCTCATATGAATATGACGGTCATCGATGGATGTCAAAACAAATGCTTCTCAATGGACAACTTAAAGAAACGGTCTATGTCACCAACCGGATGGATTCGTTGATCCCGAGTTCCCGAACCATGTCTACAAACCGAACAAAGCTCTTTATGGTCTCAAACAAGCCCCGGGCATGGTACGATAAGCTATCATCTTTCCTCATTGCCAATAATTTCACCAAAGGCTCGGTTGACCCAACTCTTTTATACAATATCATGGGGCACACATCTTAATTGTTCAAATTTACGTGGATGACATCATTTTGGGTCAACACATAAAAGTTTTCAATCGCTTTTGCAAAACTAATGAAGAAAAATTTTGAAATGTCCATGATGGGTGAACTTATGTTCTTTCTAGGACCGCAAGTTCATCAATCACCCGTGGTATTTTCTTGAGTCACCCAAATATGCCCTTGAACTGTTAAACAAATTTGGAATGACAACTCAGTGATACTTATGCCACACCAATGGCACATACCAAGAAGTTAGATGCTGATTTACATGGGAAATTGGTTGACCTTACCAAATACCAAGTATTATTGGGTCCCTCATGTATCTAACGACTAGCGACACTGATATTGTCTTTGCCATTTATCTATGCTCCCGTTATCGATCGCGACCAATCAAACCCACCTCTCGAGGCTAAAAGAATCCTCCGATACATCAAGGAACCATTAACTGGGGATCCGTATCCAAGGATTTTGGTTTTGAACTAATCGCTTTTGACGACGACCACGCAGGATGCTTAGACTCAAGGAAAAGTACTTTAGAGCTCTACAATTTCTTGGTGATAAACCGTGTCTTGGCAATCAAAGAAGCAGGATTGTACATCGTCGTCATCAACCGAGCGAGAATATGTAGCCATGTCCGCGTGTTGTGCTCAAGTCATCGGATGAGAACACAACTCAAAGACTATGGTTACGTGTTTGGATGTAATCCGATGTCTGCGACAATCGGTGCCATTGCAATCTCGCAACTCGATTCGACACTTTCAAATCAAAGCACATCGATCTACGCTATCATTTAATCAAGGATCACGTGGAACAGGTGCCGTTGAATTATACTTTGTTTGATCGAATACCAATTGGCGGATCCGCTCACCAAAGCCTTGCCTCCCGCTAGGTTTAATGAGTTGGTCCACCGAATTGGTGTGAGGTGTTTGACTCAAGAGGAATTGGATGACCTCTTAAAACAGTCTTAAAAACATGTCAAACACCAAAACATCTTTTGTAAATAAATTTTTCAAAAACAAAATACAAAAATATAAAATCCGATAAAACAACAAAAATATTCTCCTAATCTATCTTTCTTTCAACATGGCAAGTACATTTCTTCCGTCAACACTTTATTCTTTCAAAATTCAATATTTTTCCGATCAAGTGTTGAGGGGGAGAAATTTATCTCTTAACTGTTTCAAAACATCTGTGTACTTGCGTGTTATCATATCTCGGTTGATTCTTTTACAAATGGTGGTACATTTTCTGGCTCAAAGACACTCCTCGGACTTAAATTAACAACCTTTCATTATTTTCTCAACTCAAGGGGGAGTGTTGTCAAGTTTCTTTCCTAAAATCTTCGTTTGGGTAACCAAAATGGAAGTTAAATGGCTTTGTATGAAAATGGAATAGGTGGAGGGACCAAAACTGTCAAAAACTTAAAGTTATCTTAAATAAAACACCCCCACCTAACTATCACTTCTCATTTATTACTCATAACCTAAAACCACCCTACGCCTTACATTGATTCAAGAAACCGTATTTTGATCTTCATCCTGTAAGTGTTTTGTGCTCACAACATGTTTTTAAGAAAAGGTTTTGAATTTCATGTGAATCCTACGGCTAAAACATTGTCTACGATAATTTTGTGTTTTACGCTAATGCGTATGAACACACAACATCGTGTGAGTGTTTGTGGTTAAATGGATTATGTCAAAACGTTTCAAATACATTGAAGATATCATTTTAATCATCAAAAACCACCCAGAAACACGAATTGATGATTTTTTGAAAATTAGGGTTTATGAGTCGAATTGGGTATTTTCGAATGAGAAGTGATTTGGTCAAAAAGATGTGTTATGCTTATGTGATGATGAATTGATGATATCCATGCCTTATAACCACCCAGAAACCTTAATTAATTCAGAATTAGGAATTAGGGTTTAATGTTCTAAAATTGGGTATTTTTGATTCACTGCATAAAAAGTGTTAAAACTTGGTCTACATGCTCTCACAACATCTATGAAATACCAGAAAAACTTTGGTGCATAATCCATGGCTAGATTTCATACGCGTAGAATGAGGGTTTAGACTACGCGTATGTAGCTCTACGCATAACTGTGTAACATGTGTTCTTGCCATGATCTGTTGTTAAAATGAATCTATGTGTTAATATTGATGATATGATGGTTCTATTTCGTGCTTGTTACTCGTGAAAATCGAATCAAGGTCATTTGCAATTCTACGCATAAGGATTACCCTACGCGTAGTCATGTTACGCGTAAGAATAATCCTACGCATAACGACTACGCGTAAGGTTCTACAATGGACTACGCGTATCCCGTGAAGGATATGCGTGGCAATGACCTCTACGCATAAGGTCAACTCTTACGAGTAGCCTTACGCGTAAGGTTAATATATGCCTCACGCATAAGCTCTCACGCATAAGGTCTCCTTTTTTCCTACGCTGTAACACTTCTTACGCGTAAGTTAGGATTCTCTGCGTAAGTTTACGCCTAAGCATATATCATTCTGCGCTCACGCATAACTTTGCCAAAACTACGCTTAACTCGGATTGACCTTCATGATGCTTTGTTACGTGTACAAACTTGTAAATAAACTAATCATAACGTCACGAATCCAATAATGTCACTAATAAACTTAATCGTCTAATATGCTGTGAACAATAAGTGATAACATAAACTTTAAAACTTAAAGTTAACTAACTCACAAAACATTTCACGGCATTATTGAACTATTGAACATACAAGTGACTTAGGACTCGTAACAATCATTGACACTGTACATTCAATAACTAGACAATAAGACCTTCGTTGACTAACATTATGTCTTCGATATGTTGGTTCTTTTGGCTAATGTTATTTCGAGATCACGAAATGGTCGAACAAATGTATGTGGATGCATCTCAAGTTCTCTCCATTGCGATATCTATCCTCATGGCTATCCAATGAAGATAGGAAAGAATAATCTCCGTGTTGACTTTGACACCCTCACTTGCTCGAATCTTCGTGTAATTGCTATTGACATTCGAGGACTCATCCGTGTCGTAACATGCTTACTCACTCGCAATCGCCCCCGAGATCTACATCCAGCAGCTTGGAACACTATGGAAAGGGTCAAAGGACAAGCTACGTGACGGTGACTTTGAATCACAAACAAGTCATCATTACACTGCAGACTTAAGGGTCATTCTCCTAATTCACGATGTCGATCCAACCAAACTATATGCCACACCAACAAGAGCTCACTCTCCAATTCTTAATCGATATCGGTTATGACGAGGCTACGGAGTAATCAACAAGCACTCTCACGTAGAGCTTAAGAGTATTCCTCAACCACGGAGAACTCTCTACATGATCATCACCAAGTCTGCTTACGGTCTTGACAAGCATGACTATGTGCACCCTAAGCTCATGGAACGCAAATATTATGGGCATTGGTCAACAAGAAACACATCGCTATCGAAGCTCGATTTGGGATGACATGATGTCATTTCTCAACAAACTTGGCTCAAAGATTCCTACATCGGATATACTAAATTGTTGATCCAGAGAGCACTTGGACTTCATCCGACATTCCCAAGAGGCTCAATGACCCCGACAATCACGACATGTTGACGGAACCTATTCTATCCGCGAGAATCAAGGAAACGTCTACAAAGAAACAAGGTCTTTGTCTTGATTTCCTTCTAACGAAGATGTCGAAGCTCGAATCGTACAAAAGGTATCTCGGAAGCGATCGACAAGGCAAAGTTGGTCATCTCGACGAAAAATCTTCCGGAACACACTGTAAGGAGAACCGTAAAAGGAAGTCTTGGAAGTGTCACAAGTGCAGATAGTCAAAGGAATGTTCCAAAGAAGAAACCTATTCCAAAGAGGAAACCCTTTAAGAAGAAAGTTCCTTCTCGAAGCCACTCCGATCCTTTCACTTGAACCATAAAGCGGCTCGGGGACGAGGACTCGATGCTCTTGACACGTATGAAGAGATCACATACTCAAAGCGCAAGGATGATAATCCTCAAGAGCAAAACCTCCAAGTCCTCCAATTTGTCCAAGGAAAAGGAAGACTCAAACAATTGTACCCTATGATGAGAGCTCGATGAAGAAGAAGAAGAAAGCAATCGGATAAATCATACAGAAGAAGTTCAAAATCGTCCAACATCGTCAAAAGGTGAAGCATTTGCTAAAGATCAAATGGGTGGCCCCGAGGATCAAGTGGTCTTGCCCACTCTCTCCGAGATCTGATGCGGTTAATCGACCCGATAAGGGATCCGTGCCACCTCTTGTGCAACAACAAAATCCTGTAGAGGATACTATTGTGTATGATTTTGAGAAAGCTGAACCGAGAAAGAAAAGTCTAGAGATGACGAGGATGATTATACAAAGTTTCTTCTAGACAGTCCAACACACTCAAAGGAGAAAATCTCGAAACTCCTAAGGACACAAGTCTCCTCATGTCTCCTCATCATCGACTCTTCATCTCACTCATCACCACCACCATCAACGAAGTCAACCAGATCATCATCCAAATCGGTGAAGAAACCTCCTAAATCTTGGATTTCTCGGACTCATAAAAGATTGTGAAAGTTGTCCAACAAGTCGAAAGAAGGGCGTACTTTATAGAAAAATGAATTGGTTTCTTGACCAAATTCGATTACTTAAATGATGAGAAAGACAAGATGGAGAAAGAAAGGAATTTGTTCAAGTTCATGAAGAGTCATCGTAAAGAGGAACTGAACGAAATGATCGAAGGTTACACTAACAAGTACCTTCGAGGATATCGTTCCTAAAGTCCAAAAGGAACCGGAGAAAGCGAGAAGAGATCATACTCACAAGTTTCTTCTCGACATCGTCCCTGTGTGACTAGAGAAATATTTTCCGACAACTCACTCCTAACATCGTCGCATTGGTTAAACATGCAATGGCCAAAGAAGGCGATCTCTCTCGAATGCGGGTTAATCGCTAAACTAGTGATGCAAATGTCAAAGCGATCCGGGCGTTTACTTGGGATGAAGCTAAATTTTTCAAAATCTACTTGATTTTCAACTCGGATCTTCATGCAAGGAGTCACCGATCAACCCAAACGACCAAGAGAAGGCGATGATAAGGATAAGGACTCGCACCTAAGCGTCGAAGCGATGCGTAAATCTACTTCAATGCCACCTCCTCCACCACGGACTTCTTCTCAACAAAAGTCTCCTCCTCCCGGTCTTCTCTGATAAACCTTGGGACGATTCCAGTTACCACCCCGACTCATAAAGCGGTGATTACTTTGAGTATACGGGTGGTGACGATGAAGAGGTCCTGAGCCTACAACAACCCACCTCTCCCAAACAAGGACAAAACCGGAATCATCATCTAAGCCTTCGAAAAGAAGAAGAAGGCGCTTCATCGACGTCAGTAACATGGCTAGATGACGATAAAATCAAGAATTTGAATGGTTTGCTACACTTGTTAACAACACTCCCTACGAAGAAGGTCAAGAATTGGTGAGCGGTAGTACCTTGGAGCATGCAAAGATTTTGCAAGAAAGATTCCGTGTGAAGAAGATGACGAAATCCGAGTTGAAGCGCATCAAGAATGAAGCATTCCTTCTTTTGAAAAACATTTCGGAAAGTGCAATCGAGGTTGAATATCACCTTGAAAACATTGCTCGAGCCATGTCTAACAACATGGATTGGCTCAACCGAAGCAAACATCGACTTCACTAAACGGAAAACCCTCCATATTACATCGATCGACCAAACCTCTACCAACAATCGGCCAACCAGATGAACCAAGGATTCCTTCGGATATTTCTTCAACAAAGACACGGAATTTCTTCTCCATGGTGGCGATAGTTCAAGGAAATACGCTACATCATTGACTCTTCCATTCCGGCTGAGCTATCTACTCGAACCGCAGCCATCGAGGAACGTGCCAATCACTTGTTCTCCGGACAATGTGCAAGCATACGACCGAGATGCCTTGTATGGGATTCATCATTGGCCAGAACGCCGACGAATCTACTACCGAAGCTGCCAGGTACAGAAGTCACAACATGAAGTGTTTAGTACTAAAAGTATCGTTGCCATCCAACATGTTGGTCTTTCGTCTAAATGGGACTACACATTCTTAAAGAATATCATAGTCAAACGACAAGATGAACAGGACTATGGATTCTCCGAAGCTGACTTTGAGAACTTGTCCTCAGCGACGCCGAAGACATGTACCTTGCCAAGGTGCGTGGTCGTATGAGACAATTCTCGACTAAAGTTCAACGTGAATTTATCAAGTCGGTTCTCATCTTCATTAGACGATCGTGATCAAAGAACGTGTTGAAGATATCCGGATGGTTGTTGAATCTTATCGACGCGTGTCAACCCTCTCTCCAACGCTTACTCTTCCCGATCTCAACCGGCTATCTCAATATACACTCATCGGCAAACCTTTGGCGTTGTTTACCATAGTGAACTTCAAAGAAACCGCTTAATGGCGTGTAGTGAGCTCCACAAGTTCGGGATCATACCTTGAAGGGGTTAGGGATGGATTGGCGTACAGGTTGAAGGATATCGCTGAAAGTTGGGTCTCTAAAGCTACCGGAATTCTCGGAAAGGAGGGATGTGAGACGCATCATCACCATGATTGATGAACGGTTGTTTAGAAGGATCGATTGACGATCGAGAGCTATGTTGGTGGTCGACCGGAGAAACATCACCGGCTTTCAACGCATACATGTGCACTCACAGGAACATCACTGCACTTCTGGTACCCTTGAATTGTTCCTTCATATAATTTTGGATGTGTGATTATATATGTCTATGGCTTGTGCACATAACGATGTCTGACCCGTAATTGTCAAGAAAGGACCACGTGGTACGCCTCGGTGCCACAATCCTTATAAACGCAGCGAAAGCTTCTTATTTTGAGTAAAACCTATCAAACCTTTCACTTTTCAAGGTTTTCTCAAAAAGACAAGTACTTCCCATATGATTTTAAAACCTCAACCGTTTATATCACTAATTGAGGGGAGTATTTGATGAAAACTTTGTTCACAAATTGTTCACAAGATGGTCACTCTTCCCGCAACACTCAAAATGGTCATATTTATTCTCAACCGTTCAAAATAACATTTTCATATGCCATTTTTGAGGGGAGAAAATTGTGTGATAAGAAATATGTTGTGCAAAATGCAAATGAATACATGTACCTCGGACTTAACCAACGAATTGATGGTACTAAAGCTGTTAGTAACTCGAAAAGACTTGTCTGGACGGGTAATAATTTCAAGCTAGTTCGCTAGTAATGTAAACGTGTCTATAAAGGACTTGTCCAAGTAGAAAGTACCATTCGAGACACTCTTGATAGACATGAACTCGACGGGTATGACAACCTTACGAGGTTTGTCTACACCTTCAAGGTAGTTATTAGAGCTAGTTGTCACCTAAAAGGCGACAATGTAACTCTTTAACTATGCAACGTAACCGTGTCTCATGGGGATTGTCTATCTTGATGGATCAATTCAAAAGTGCGCTCCTTCCTCACTGTGCATTTAAACCATTAATTCTCTTTAGCACATGTGGAGGGGAGTATTTATGCAAAATCTTATCTCTCATGATGGTTCAAACATGTTTTCATTTACAAACCCTTTGAGAGATATTTTCATCTGATGGTTTTAATGGCAACATATGTTAGTCATGGAGTTATAAGGTGACTAAGGTTAGAATAACTGTCCTATGATCCGCCAGAGTGGAGGATCTACCTAAGGACACTACCATTAGTTAGTGTTAGAAGTCCTTAGGAATGATTGTAAAAGGAGAAAATGAGAATCGGAGAAAGAAGGAGTTGAAGAATCAAAAGAAATGTAAAGTAAAGGGTGAAAAGCGACCCTCCGTTATTCAACTTAGGGCGCGACAGGGTTCAATTCATATACTCTTGGTTGTCACTTAGTGACACCGGTATTGAAGATTAAAAGTCGTCATGGACCCGGTGGCGCATGCACTAAACCTTCTTAGCCACTCAAGTTTCTCTCAGCGAGCTTGTTTCATCCTCACAGGAACCCTACGTAATCTATTGGCTTTCTCTTAGAGATCGGTATTGAAGAAGGAGACCCTCTCCCTAGTCTCCGCCAGAAAACCAAACGCACTATTGAGTCTAGAGCCACGAGATTCATCAAAAGATCTCTTAGGAACACTTGACATTTAATCACTTGATGATCAACAAATAAGATCATCGGTGGTTCATATCGAGTCCTTCAGATCTTAGCAATCGTCGAGAACATTTATGAGAGGTTCACATCCGTGATCCTCGGTGATTGAATGGAAACTCTGCCGGGGTCAACATCAAACAACCCCGGCGAAGTCACTTCGGTAACTCCCGTGGATTACGCGGAGTGTGTCTCAAACGGTCTGATCGTGAGGTGATGCTTGGTGTACCTCGGCGACTCATCCGAATCAGAGATGTATTTGATACATCGCGTTATCTCACTGTGGGACTCCGGTTCGAGAACGGCCTTTGTAAGAATTAGAGTTGTGTTTTCACACTATCTTTAACACTCTCAAGTTCAAACTTGTAAGTGCTTGGAAACCGCTTATTACTAACCGTTTGAAATGTTTTCTTCTTATAAGCTCGGGAGCGGGATGATCGTCTGATTCTTCTCATGCTCACGCCAACATCATCACTAATGGAAGTTCTATTCTAATGCAACAAAGCGATCAGAATGATTCTTCATCAATCAAAGAATCTACAAAGTCAAAGACTTACAAAACTTCATCGATATTGATTTCCAACGTCAAAGAGCGTGTGAGCATGTTGAAGAATGACGTGGAACCTTTGGAGCAACAAGGCACACTGAGGCGGTCGATGCGAACAACAACATACTATCACTTTCACCACAAAGAACAATGATCAAAGAACAAAGTTAAAGATGACGTCGAAGCATAAGCTGTTCAAAGATAACTATCTCTCTACACTGGGAGATGGTTCGAATCAAGGCAATTCCTCTCACAAGAAAGAAGAATGTCGGAAGGCGTCCACGGCTACTATTACATCAACGCCTTCACCGTTTACATTCATATATACTTGAGGGGGAGATTGTTGGAATCACTCCTAAACAGTATTTCAAGTATTTATATTTCATATGTAATAGGTAGCTTTATTATGGCCTTTATGTTTGTTTAAGGTCAAGCTTATGTAGAAGGCCCATAAGCTTAGGCCCAAGCCCACATAAGAAAGGATGGGAACTAGGAGTGTTGCCCTAGGTTCCCTCCTATAAATACTCTTGTAAACCCTCATTTGAGGGTTGGTTGTTCAATGCATTTCTTTCACATACTCTACGCCTAACCATTCATAGTATTTCGTGTGTGTGTTTGTGTGTGTATTGTTCATCCGCCTCTCTATCTCTTTCTAGTAAGCTTGTGTTGTAAAACTAGTGACCTAACACAACCCTCTACCTTGGGAGGTAGAGGATATTTATAGTTTCTTACAAACTAACGCCACCTACGGGCTGTGGATCAGGCATACAGTGGGTAAAGACCCGTCCGTCCTCCACGGTGTTACAAGACAAACAACTTAATAACATGACTAGACTACGACTATGAGCTTTCTAATGTATACATATACTTGAGGTGACCGACTCTTTAATGACTGAATTTTCTAATTCCTAACAATCTCCCCCTAAGGGAGGTCACCTCAATTTACAATGAATACAAACAGATATTACATTAGGTTGCTTGAGTTTTCTTGATTAAATCCTTTGCTCAGTAGCACGTAGTCTTTGATTCTTCATGTTTAGCATGTTTGGATAATTCAAGTGGAGGTCTTTAGCTGATCCACGTGATGATGAGTTTTGAGCCAGCATTGAGATCATCAGCTAACATAAATCTCAGACTTATCCATTATGGTGTTGGTATTATGTGATGTTGTGACTTCTGGACTGGCATGCTCACATTCGGATCATGATGTATTCTCATCGAGTAGCGGAAGCTTTAATTGATTCATGATATTGGCGGCGTGGCGAAGCATGGAGTGTAAATATCGAGTCATTGATGCACTAATCATGATTTCTTCGAGATGAATGTGTTGAGTGAGCATGCGGCTATGGATTGACCGCTTCATTACGATCGACTACAAGCGTCGGGCATACACGCATACAACATTAGCAATAAAGTGCAAAGTGTTTCGATCACTTCGTTGAATTGAGGTACACGCCCACGGTTCCCGTTGATCGATACAATCTTGCTGTGATCGGTAAAATTCCAAAGAATTTCCTTGACAGGGTTTCGCGGTACTCTAGTGTTCTCAAACCGGAACGTCTCAAAGAAGACAACACGAATGAGTGAACCAATAATTGAGATTCACTTATTGATAAAAGATATTTGATAAACAATCGTGTATCGCTCAATAGAAATTATTTTTGCAATACAACCGTGGTTTTAATGAAAATCAATTATCAATCATAAACACCTTTTGTTTTGAAATATTACGTACAGGTCGATGTGCTAAAGAGAAGAGTTTTAAGCACAACGACCGGTTTTCAAAGGTATCCGTCAATCCATAACTGAACCGAGATTAATTCAAAGATTGAATCGCCCCATTGTTTACATTCGGTTGTCACATGGTTGATCTATTTAATAGATCTCACATGCCACCTACCAGAGCTTGTTTGATGTTGGCTCGAGGCTTTCCATCTTTATTGTGAATATGTTTACATATCACTCGGATGTTCTGCAATACCACAAGGATAATGCGTGGGACTCAAGATATAATCTCTCTTCCATATTGTGTAAAACAGAGTCTTCATTGAAAGTGTCCTAATGAGATTTATTGATGATCTCGTGGCTCTAGACTCAATTTGTGCATATATGGTTCCTATTTCGAGACTAGGGAGAGGTCTCCTTCTTCAATATCAACAATCTCTAAGAGAGTCGATAGATAATGTCGGTTCCCGTGAGAATGAAACAAGTCCTTTTAAGAGGAACTTGAGTGGATTGGGAAGTTGAAGTGCGGTCGTCATTGGGTCCATGACGTCTTGTCTTCAATACCGATGTTATGGATTTTTGGGAATTTTATGGATTTTTGGGAATTTTATATTTTATATTTTCTTTTGTGGGTTTTCAAATTTTGTATTTTGCTTTTGAATAAATATATACAAGAGATAGATGAATAAAGACCTTTACTCTCGTCTTCCTCTTGAAGACGCTTGAGTGTTCGGTTGTAAACTCTTTAGACCAAGGCGTGGAAGGATAAACTCAAAGCGTTCTCTAGGAAGAGCTTTGGTGAAGATGTACGCTGGTGGTATTCGATCCTCACAAAGTAGAGTTCCACCACACCTTTTTCCACTTGTTCACGATGAAATGATGTCGAATGTCGATATGCTATGCTCTTGAGTGTTGAGCGTTGTTGCATGAGAGCAATAACACTTTATTATCACAAGACAGAGGATTTTGTTGAATTCAAAGCCATAGTCGATTAATTGAGATCTCATCCAAAGTTTGAGCACAACAGATGACATGGCTATGTATTCACCTCTGTAGAGGAAATAGAAGTACTCATTTGCTTCTTTGATGACCGACTCACAAGCTTATCACCCAAAACTCGCGAGCACCTCGAGACGTGCTTGACGAGTATCTTGACACCCGCATGATCTCGCATCTGCATATCTTTGTTAGTGACATACCGGTTACTTGGTGCCAAAGTCCCATATTGATGGTTCCTTGGAGGTACCGAAGACCCGCTTAACCGCTTCAAGGTGCTTTTGGTAGGCTTAGCACGGTATCTAGCACACATGCATCTGTGAACATAATATCGGTCTCTCGGTGTGAGGTACATCGAGGATTCGATCATGCTACAATATTTCGTTTGGTCTACCATGATCCCCGAGTGGTCCTCATCCGATTTAGTATGCTCAATCATGGGAGTGTCAACAGGTCACTAGAATCAAATCTAAATTTCTTTAAAATCTCATTTGCATATTTAGATTGATTTATAAAAATGCCTCCGGACTTTGTGAAATTTGTAATCCCAAGAAAAATGACATTTGTCCCATCATTGACATTTGAAATTTAGAACCCATTTCATTTGAAAAGCGGTCACACTCATTGGGGTCGATCGAGGCAAAGATGATATCATCAACATAAATTTGAGCGTGAATTAAATGTTTGCACGACTTCGGTGAACAATGTTGGATCAACTCCTTTCTTTGGCCGGTGAGCGGAAGAAACTTTGATAGCGTATCATATCATGCCCTTGGAGCTTGCTTTAAACCGTAAAGAGCCTTCTTCAAACGATAAGCGTGAGTAGGATGCTCGGATTCACAAAGCCTTCGGTTGGTGGCGTGATGACTTCTTTAAGATCACCGATTCGGAAATGCCGTCTTTACATCCATCGATAGACTACCATGTTCTTACTTGCGGATTAGCCAAGAAGATTACGATTGCCTCGATTCGAACAACGAGGGCAAATGATTCTTCAAAGTCAATGCCCTCCTCGGCGGTATCCTTTTGCAACCAATCTAGCCTTATTCTTTAAAACATTGCCATGCTCATCAAGCTTCACTTTGAAGATCCACTTAAGAGCAATGATCATTGCACAACTGGAGCGGTACTAATTCCCATACATCAAGTCGATCAAACTCGTGAATTTCTTCTTGCATGGCATTGAACCAATTGTCTTCATTCATGGCGGTTTAACATCTTTGGTTCGACCTTAGAGAGTACGGAGTTGAAGAAGCACCATAAGGCATCGGTTGCAAGTTGTTTTCTTGTTGATACGGGACGAGAGGGTTTCCAATGATGTTGTCCAATGGATGATCATGAGTCCATTTCTAAGGTGTTCATGTGGTTGTTGTTGAGGAACCAAGTAGTGAGTCGATTTCTCGATGAAGATGGTTACGATGATGATTCGGAGCAAATATATTTTCAAATGAAGCATCTTCGAGAGTAGCAAAGGATTTTCTCCATCGTTGATACCGAAACATTTCCATGATGTACACTCGATGATTGATGATTTGTAGATGAGACAGAGTGATCAACAATGACGCTTCTTGACTTAATGATATTGAGATCCGTAGGATTAACTTCATTCACAAGGATAGGAGCGACCTCGCTGATGGATTTGACATTTCATCGACATTTGGTTCATAGTGTTCATCGAACATTGGATCAAACAATTTCCTTAAATCATCTTCGATGGAGGTACATATGGGTCTTCTTTGGAGAGGATTTGGTACAAGGATGAACCAATGGAATTGTTTTGAAGTGCGGGTCCGAATCTGGATTGTCCGAGCCATTTGACCGGTCACCTCATCAAACGTAACGTGAATTGTTTCCATGATATTTCGGGTTCTCTTGTTGTAGATTCGGTATCCCTTTTTGTTTGGTGCATACCCTACAAAAACTCCAATGTCTGCTTTAGCTTTAAGTTTGCCTAAGTCTTGGCCCTCGTTAGTTGGATAACACAATGCACCAAACACACGAAGGAATGAGAGATTAGGTTTTCTGTTGTGGATAAATTCATATGGAGTTTTCCATGAGCAGTGTGAATCGAGGATCGATTTTGTGTGTAGCATGCGGTGGCAATGGCTTCACCCGGAGAAACATTGGAACCTTTGAGTAAATCGGCATAGTTCTTGCGGCTTCTACAAGAGTTCAATTTCGTCTTTCAACTACACCGTTACGTTGAGGAGTTCGTGGAACACTTCTTTGATGGTGATTCCAACACTTTCATAAAACTCACTAAGTTGTTTGTTAACAAACTCGCCCATTGTCTGCTCGGATAATTACATTTGTTTTGTTAAGTCGAACTGCAATTGTTTGATGAGTTTGATGATGATATCCGAGTTTCATCCTTTGTCCCAAGAACTTGACCCGGTGAATCTAGAGTAATCATCAACCACAACTAACACATATTTCTTCCTAAAGATATTCTCGCTCTCATTGGTCCACATAAATCCATGTGAATTGTATGAAGAACTTCGTAATTGAGTTTGTAGGTTTGGGTTTATGGGCATACTTCTTGCTTTTTCCCAATTGGCATCTTGAACAAAGATGATCCTTTTCATACTTGATCTAGGTAAACCTACAACTAAGTCCTTTCCGGAGAGATCATTGATGGTGCCAAGTTCAAGTGATTGAGACGACGATGCCATAACCATGACTTTGTTTTTGAAGCCTTTGACAACAAGCAAATTGGAGAAGACTTCATCATATCTTCGATAGAGATGGTGTATAGATTTGAACCACGTGTTCCCCTTAAAAGTTCCTTACCATCAAGTTCTCTAACGAAACAAGTATGTTTTCTGAAGGCTACTTCTAGATCAGAATCACATAATTGACCAACAGAGAACAGGTTATGACCAAGACCTTCCACATAGTATACCCTGGAGATAACACTATCACCAACAACATAATCTCCATAACCCATAATTGCACCGAAATGATCGTTCCGAATCTAATCGTCTCGATGAATTTGCTCACGAAGTTCATGAGCCGACCGGTCTCGGTCATATGCTTGGAACGACTGAGTCCGGTACCACGAGCGATTTGAACGATCCGCAGTTGAACACGCACAAAAATAGATAATCGGATAATTGGGATCCCCATGCAAGAATGGGTTCCATTTGGTTAATAACAACGATTGGAACACCCACATCGTAAATAGAAACATTCATATCGAAATAGAAGCAATGGACTCATCGGGAATAGATGCAATCTTTGGTGTCCGTATTTGACCTATTCAAAGTATGTTCACTTCTTAAAGGAATAGTTCTACCAAGAGGCATCCATTTTCTAGTGGGCATTGTCTTAGCGATTGAGGATGGATGATTAGCCTTTTGACCACATGGTATCCATCGATATCCTATCTTACTAAATGTTCTTCCTGTGGGTTTCCACTGCTTTCTAACTTTCTTTCATCTTTGCCTTTTAGCCTTCTTAGCATGTTTTTAGCATTAACAATTTTCACGGGACAATTGACAAGATTAGACAAAACATTCACACCACATTCATCATTAGCAACGAATTCAAGCGACATCATTACATGGTTTGCGATAGTATCGAATCGAATTAATTACAAGACGCCTATGGCTAATACTAGAATCAAAGCGATTCGTTTTATTCAACTCAAACTTAAAGTTCCTAGGTTGGTCTTCTACTCTCTTCCAAGGTGCATTCTTAGCTTGCGAGGTCCTATCTTGCTTGGTATTGCCTAGAGGCTTTGACCCGCTTGCTTTAATGTCACCGATTACTCTGTAGAGAATTATGGGAACATTAGTTGGTTGATCTACCTTTTGCATTCCTGAACTAGATGTGCAAGGATCTGAACTACTAGAAGGCACATTAGTGTTCACTTTCTTAAAATTTGGTATAGAATGGTTTGTATACTTGGCACTAGGCATGGAACAAGGCATCACAACTTTACCTTTCGCACCTAAGGATTAGGACATGTTGCAATTAAGCATTCTAGCAGTTCCTGAGATCGTTTGGACTGAATGCACGCAAATCTAATTTCTCTATCAAGAGGCTTATTAAGGTAATCCTCCTCTACAATCTCACGGAGACATTCTAGACTATCCTTAAGGTGAGCACAGTAGTTATGAAACACAGGTTCATTATTCCTAAGATGAGGAGGAATGTATTTAACAATCACAGCATATTTGTAGTCAGAGGATGACTTTGAAGCGACATTCTCATTAAAAACAAGTGGCAGTTTCCCTTTTTCCTGACTCCTTAGATTCTCAATTTCCTTTTGTAAAGAAGTTATTTTTTCGTTGTTTTTGTCACGAGTGACTTTTATTGAATCATATAACTCTTTAAAATGACGTTTAACCTTTTCATTTTCTTCTAGAAAACTCTCGTTTTCCTTTTGTAATGCATTTACTAAGTTTTGAAGATGAAACGTTTGAGAATACTGAGAATCTAAAGGAGGAGGCATTTGGGAGCCACCACATTGTTCTTTCACCCTTTAATTGAGAGATTTGGGCTTTCAACTTTCGATCGTGTTACAATGAGCTTGAATCATTCATCACGTTTGTTTATCCGAAAATCGCATCAAACTCGGAGCATCCGAGGATGTCTTGATATTTGAGGTTTTGACATTTTCTTTAAGATGCTGATATTTTAGTTGTAAATTAAAATGTTCAACTTCTAGTTTAGAAAGATGTTTTACCAATTTATCGTGGTCATCCAGATCAATTTTCTCATTTAGTTTAGAATTAGTCTTTTCAAGCTCAATGACACGATCGTGGTAGACTTTCAGAGCAACAGATAATTCATGAAATTGAGAAGCATTAATGGAACAATTTGTAGCAGTGAAAAAAACATCTTGAGCAATACATTCAGAAATCAGATTCTCATTTAGTGTATGCAAGTTCTTCCTCTTAATCTCATTATATTTTAATTCTCGCTCATAGTCACTAACCTCAACTATTATTGCATCAAATTCCTTTTCCATTTCTTTAATATCATAATCCATCCTTTTTTTAAGACTCTCAAATTGATCTTTTAGTTGTTTAAAGAAAGGCATGACCTCGCTTAAATAGCATTCTTTAGTTTGCTCAAAACCCTTTCCCTTGCTTATCCCATGGGTGTGATCCTTTTCTTACACGTTTTCTCAAAATCAACAAATAATTGAAAGATGACATATTGACCGATTAAGGTCTTGCTTTTAGTGGCAATAGTTCTAGGGACTAGATGCATTGGTGTATTAGGAGGATACACGATGGTGAAGGCATTTTCCTAAGAGGGGGTTCGTTATAACAAGATTCTCTGCTTTTGCTTATCTAAATCCTTTTCCGAACACTTGTTCGGTGTTAACAACGTCCCGAGGCTTAAACTTGTTCAAGGAAATCCAATTCTCCTTTTGTAATCATGGGGTTCGATAGTTATTTTCTTCTCTTTACACTTAGGATCATCTAGTTTCTTGTTCATTTTCTCCCTAGTGACTTCATCGATTTCTTATCTTCCTCGATTACTCAAAGACAACTAGGTTTCGTCTGGCTTAAGGATTTCATTGCCATCATAAATTACCTTATGAGCGGTTCTAGCCTTTTTAATGACCTCTGGATTTGGTTCCTCAACAAGGGAACACTATGCTTATCGCTTAAGACTCTATGCTTAGTGATCATGTGAGCGATCGAATGGTGTTCCTTGTATGTACAACTTATTTTCAATCTTGTTTTCAAAGTTATTAGATTGGAAAAATCATTTAAAAGTTTTGATTCCTTAGCATTGAATTCTTGCTTAAGCATTTTAACATTTTCTTGAAGTTCTTGTTTTGCTTAGCGCTTTAGAAAGCTTTTCTTGTAAGGAGTTTAACTCTTGTTTTAATACTTCTTCTCTAAAATTACTTTTCGAATAATTATGCGCATTTGGTTATCCATTTCCGCTCACGTGTGGTTAACTCAAACTTAGCACGCTGTTCATAAATAGCAACTTGTTCTTTATAGGCATTCGATTCGAGAGATAACGAATCATCGGGGTACATGCGGTGTATTCATCAAAGACATAGTTATTATTGATTGCGGAAGATGCATTGCTCGATACAATCTCACTTTCACCTTGTTTCACATATTGATCATATGGGACAATATTGCTATTACCCTCATCATCAATATCTAATTCATAAGTCTCAAGAGATTGTAGTTTTCATTATGCATTTTTCGCTCATCAACATCATCATAAAGTTTTAATACCTACGAGATGATTGATTCTTTAGATGGACCGGTTCTTTGTGAAGATGAAACCTTAGGAGAGACCATTGGAGAAATGCTAGCCATGAAAATTATTTGTGCGATGGGTTCATCATCGACGCAGTCGTATGCATCACGATCGGCGACTTGGAAGGCATTCGATGATTGTTACCTAACTCCCGAATTGGTTGTTCATCAACATCGACATCATAAGTTCGGCATTTCCTCGAAGAAAAACAAGAATTCCTTTTCATCCAAGACCGCTCCATTATCTTGAGCTTGAACAAGTAACATCTTGTCTCAAGTATTCGCATTCGAGGACGTTTTGGTGATGTGCGGTTCCTTGCAATATGTCCTCACCTCCACGCTTGTTGCACTTAATCGGCTTTGCTTGTCCCCGATTTCCATTCCTTCCCTATTCAGATTAGCCACATATCCTCTACCAACTCTACCTCTTCCTTGTTCGCATCGCCTTTCTTGAACCGGCTGCACCACAACCTTCCCATCTCCGACGGTGGCTTGATTATGGATTGGATGATGTTACGAGGTTGTTGTTGGTGTGTGGGAGAGAGTTCATGTTTTGACTAATCATGAGAGCCAATTGATTAATGAAGTTTCCACTACCGCATCAAAGATCGACTTGTTTGAACATTGGATCGGGAATGAGTTTGTGTTTACCATTACCCATGGGTATGACTTGAGATGCTTTGGTGGTAATACCAATATTGGTGTAGAAAGTCAGAGAATCATTTGGTGAGCTTGATTCTCCCGATTGGTTTTGAACGATCCGAATCCTTTTCTCAAACATAGCATGCCTCTCATTCTCAAGAAGAAATGCATACAATTGCTCATAGTTTGTATTCTTCAATCCTTTAGTTAGCTTCACGTATGACAAACTTGTGCCATTCGGGATTCATATTGTTAACAAACTTTGAGTTCAATTTGAATGTTTGACATGGTCATTTTGATGTTCCTCATGTCATTCACAAACTTATGGAATCTCACGTAGTACTCATAGACACTCTCATCGGTTTCATCTTGAAGTGCTCAAACTCATCATATAGTTGTGATTCTCTGTCTTCAACAGTTAATTCAAAACCCGAGAGAAGCATCTTGACATTATCCCATCTGACCTTTGCTTGGTGTTGTGATTGATAAGCTTGTAGATGTCTTTTGGAAGACCTTGAAGTATAATGTTAGAAGCCACGATATCTGCCTCAAATCTCTTTTTCTCCTTATCATTTAGCTCATCATACGTCTTTGGTCTGTCTATTCCATAGATCATTGTTCCATCTGCAGTTGTATCAATTAAGTCTCTAGTAGTCTCAATCTGATAAGGTCCTTCATCGATTGACTTGAGAATGTTGACTCCGTTTTCTTTTCCCAAACAATACAAATGGATTCGTTGTGCCCATGAATCATAATCGCCTGGCAAGCATGGGTGGGCGAGTATCGAGACCGCTGCAGGAACGTCCTCGCTACGGAAGAAACAATAGTAGGAACGAGTTTGCCATGATAACAAGTTCTACGGATTTTACTATTCTTTGATTAAACCGGGAAATTGATTCTTTCACGGGATTTTACTAAACCAAAAGAACAACCTTAAGAATGTATCACGAAGAAGTAACAAGTCTAAATAGACAAGTAGCTAAACACTCAACTCGCTTAGTAGTCAACTCGCCAAACAACCAACTCGCTCAAAGAAACAAGTCGCTTAAGTAATCAACTCGCTAAATAGCTAAGTCGCATAAGTATCAACTCGCACCACAATCAACTCGCTTAATGAGACAAGTCGCTAAATAGCCAACTCACTTTAGTATCAACTCGCAACACAATCAACTCGCTTAAAGAAGCAAGTCGCTTTAGGAATCAACTCGCTTAACCACCAAGTCGCTTAAAAGCTTAACTCGCTAAGTAGCCAAGTTGCATATAACAACTCAGATCCGATAACAAAGCAACTCGCTCAAGAAATGTGTATCCGAGACTCAACTCGCTTTGTACAAAGTTCAAATATAACCACTTTATCAATCAAAACAACCAAACCACAATGATTTAAGCCTTCCAATTCAAAACATAAACACCTATGATGATCCTAAACACAAAAGTACAAGCAAAATTCAAACTTTAAAAACACTAGAACTTGTCCAAATGAATCAAACTCTTCTAAACACTTAATACCCAAAAAACCTTATGAAATCCACCAAAACAAAGAGCATGAAAGATGAGTGATCAAACCATGGCTCTTGATACCAATTGTAGGATATATGATTTCACAAACACACTAAACCATAACCATGTGGGCGTTCAAGTAAGTTTAGAGAGAAAGGGAAGAGTTGGGAACTATATGAAACAAAGAAAAATGGTATTGAGCTCCAACCCTCTACCTTGGGAGGTAGAGGGTATTTATAGTTTCACAAACTAACGCCACCTACGGGTGTGGATCGTGCATACAATGGGTAAAGACCGTCCAGTCCTCCACGGTGTTACAAGATAAACAACTTAATAATATAACTAGACTACGACTACGAGCTTTCTAATGTATACATATACTTGAGGTGACCGACTCTTTAATGACTGAATTTTCTAATTCCTAACATTTTTTATTGAAAGCTTTAAAAGTTATAGATTTTTCTACTAATGCAGTGGAAGTATGAGAGGCACTAGTCTTTAAATCACTGATCTTAGATGGTCTCTCCTTGCTACAAGTAGTGTCTAAACCTGAATCAAAAAGCAAAAACTGTGTTAGGAGATTGTGTATTTTGACCTTGTTGTTATAATTTATGTTTCTTACATCTCTTGTTCTTTTGTTTCATTGACTATTTGGATTTCTTTGCTATAGTATGAGGAGTCAAGGAACACATTGGTGCATCTAGGGGTACATCCTTATGAAGTAATGCTTGATTCCTATCTATTGCTAATTCATGATTATGCATCATATCATTTGAACCATATGGTTCCTTAACAAAAGTAGATCCAATGTTATACATTCCTAGAGTAATTACTTTAGGATTTGATAAAACCTCGTTTTGTTTTAGCTCAATAACTTGAGTTTTGTGTTTTGACTTGCCGACAATGTTGGTTGTTCGAAAAACGAAAAGTTTTGATTTTCAATTGTCTTGTGTCCACAAACTTATGATTCTTGGTTTTCATCAAATCAAGCACTTTAGATTTGAGTTCCTCGTTCTTTTTAATATTAATTTTAAAGAATTTTCATAGGATAGCTTGTCGTATTTGTTTTCTTCAATTTTTCGATGCTTGTTTGCTTCAAACATTAAAGATTTTTTCGAGTCTAGCACAAGAGTTTTCAAATCTTGTAGTACGACAAATCAATTCCTTGTTCAACTCAACGTTCTTTTGCAAACATTCTATTAAACTCTCTTGAGTAAGAGGTTTTCCATGTCTAAAACTTTTATGCTTTTCGATTTTTCAAGTTTCTCTCTATTATTGTAGATTGTGGTTTGATTTATTCAATCGATTTATGAAATATTCTTTACGAATGTCGAGTTTAGTTTGATTTATTCAACTGATTTATGAAATATTCTTTCTGAATGTCAGAGTTTAGGCTGAGAAAGTCATATTCATCTTCAAGAGATGTAATATAAGTTAAGTCAGTTTCCATCTCAGAAACCAATGCTTCTTCAAAAGCTATAAATTTTTCATTAACTCGATTCATGGAAGGCTCCATAAAGGTTTTCAAATGCTTTTTGACTTCCTTCAAGATTTCCATTTCATAAGAACTGGATTTCAAAAGTTCAGCCATTTTAAATTTTTGCTTTCCATGAATAACGGCCAACGTACAATTTATTTGATTTTTGAGATTATAAAAGCTTATTCTCACTGAACTCTCATATTATTGATGAACAATACTAACTGATGAATAACTAATTGATGAACACTAGGACTCTAACTGATGAACATTGTGATTTTTTTTCGACAGATGATGAACATTATTATTTTTTATTGATGAACATTATGATTTTTTTGTTAGAAAAGCGATTGGCGCATAATCTAACTTATGAACATTGTCATATAAGTGATGAACAAAAATAAAGAAGCGATGAGCGTGGTGATAAAGCGATGATCAAGTCTTTTAGTAATAAATATGTCTTGTTCATTAGTTAATATTGTTCATCGCCTTGAACAAGATTAACAGATGGACAAGATTAATCGATGAACAAAGAATAACGATGAACAAAGACTAACGATGAACATAACGTTTTTTTTTTTTTTTTTTTTTTAAATAAAAAATAACGATTAAAGGTTATCACTTTTGAATATTACATTAATATAATGATTAATAATGCGTTGTGGTACAAAAATTAGAACATTTAACGCAATTTTAACACAAAATCTAAGCTAGACATTTTATCAAACACTCACAGTGCAACAAATATACTAAAACGTCATCTTTAACGCATGATATCTCAATCGATATCATATCGTATTTGAGTGATTCAAAATTGGTAAAGAGTGAACAAAAGTCGGAACTTTAGTGTTTCAAGTATTTCAAGATTTGACAATTTTGAAAGTAAAAATAAGGTCGAAAATGACAAAAATATCAAGAAAATTAAGACCCGTTTAATATGTTAAAGAAAAGTTTGAAATATTTAACAAGATTTATACCAAATTAAAGAGGATTAAATTTTAAGAATTATGGTGAAATTGGTTTTTTTTATAAAAGTTTGTCGTTTAAGAGATATGTTCGTTTGAAATTTGAGGCGGAAAAGCAAAAAACAAGTAAAATTACGATTATATCTTTGGACGAATTTTTTGAATAAAATAAGTGAGAAAACACATGTCATATGATGATTGACTTTTCACACTTTTTAAACTTTATCACTTTTTAGGACTAGTTTGGTTTATGAGTTTTGAAGAAAAGATTTGACTTTAGCATTAAATGTTGATGTTTGGTTAGTTCTATAAAGAAAGAATATGGGGATCATCCCACTGACACTAAAGCCACAAAAAAGATGGGTTTAGCAAGCTTTAGTAGATCCACAATATTTCTCTGTCTATACATTTACGATTTATAATTTACAATATTTCTCTGTTTATACATTTACGATTTATAATTTACAATAGTGATTTTCATTGACACATTAATATATAAAATATTAATTTGTGAGTCCCATTTTATCTTACATCAAACTCAAATCCAATCTTATGGTGCGTTTGGCTTGTCTTTATGAATCACAATGAGTATGAGTGTTGGTATAAAGTGGAATGATAATGGAGAGTATGAAGAAACCACCCACACATATAATATATGAGGAAACCTTCATGTTTGGGTATCCTCATTCTATTATGATAGACCCCATAACCAACCAAACAACATTTTAATGATTTTCAAAGTTATAGACTCATACCCATACACCCTAACCAAACGGGCCTTTAAATCCAAATCATATCCCAAACCCATCTTTATACCAAATGCACCCTCAATTGATCCACTACCATCCATATTGTCAAAACCCACAATCCAAACCGCCCCTAAAAATTGATGGGCTGGTATCGTATCTGACAAAAACACCGGAAGAACAACTAATTACCACCACAAATAACTCAAAACTCATCCCCCCAACCCCAAATAACCCACCGGAAACCCCCACTTTGGTTGCCTATATTATTACTTGATTTGATTTCTCCGTGACTATATATAAATGGCGTTGAGAGCGGTTGCAGGAGGGTTAAGTATGACAGCATCATCAACAGCTTCATCTTCTACCAGAATAGTTGGGTTTCCAGTTTACAAAACACCTTTCATTGGTTCTGGAGGTAAAACCTTAATTACCCATTTCTACTTTTCAAATGTGTACAACATAAATAAAATCTTATCTTTGTGGGTAGATTAATGTGGTTGTATACACAAAGCGCGATGAGCGGATATGTTTTATGCACTTTAGGATAAATTGTAGTAGCAACCCGTCCCACATAAGCTTCAAGTGATGTGCTACTAGTATCCTTTTACCAGAACCGGAAGGATACCCAAGTAGTCCATTGCTTTCGGGCGTTAAATAGATGCCTGCTGTGTGTCATTCTATACTTTATAGTTGTTGTCGTCTTGTTCTCCTTATCATTTCTTCATGGTGTATAAGTAGTAATAAAAATATTTGAATTCTTTGTTTAATTGGCCCAATTTATGTTGGCTAGTTATTTCCTGCCATTCATTACTTGAGGGAGTATGAGATATGCATTTTGGAAGTGACTGTTAGTTTGTTACTACACTAGTTTCATATTATAATACTTCTCACTTGCTTCTAGGGGTGTTATCAGGCAAGGTTGAGTCGGCTTTTGAGTTTTTTAAAAGTGATCCGCAACCCGACCCGACAAGAAATCGGGTTATCGGGTTCAAGTGTTTATCGGGTCGGGTGATTCGGGTTGTCGGGTTATAAGATAAATCCAACTCTACGTAAATACACCTGTAGATAGACAACTTATATAGTTTTCAAATAAAATATCACTGTATACTTACTCTTCTATGCAACCAAGACAACCAGTTTATATATCATCCGATTTAAAGTACGGACTTTTTATTACATGATGTTGGCCAATGAGAACTTATGTTATATTAGTTATACCATATTGAAATTATGATTATGATGTTTCGGATAATCTTATTGACAAATTAGTGATAAATACATTTAAGGTTGCGTGTTAATTGTTGTTCTAAGGTGTTTAGAGGGATCAAGTCTGCTGAGGTTAATTGGCTGAAATTCAGTCCTTATTAGATTTTTAATATATGTCGTATTTCTGTTGCTGCCTTGTTGTGTATGTCCTTTGATAGTTTAAGAGCGTTCACCAATATTACATAATTATAGAAGATAGCTCGTGTGTTTATGCTATTCACAGTAAACCTTAGGATTATAAACGTTTCAATTTATTACATGATATTTTCAAGGCTCCTGCATAATTGATCCAGCAACTAGGATTATAAACGTAAACTTAACGTTTTTTTATTACAACAGGATGCTTAGTATACATTAAATTGAGCGAAAGTCGTTATCTTAATAACATTTTACCATCCGCAATGTATTTGTTGTCTCATGAAATGAAAATACTAGTTACTTAATTAGCTTACAAGGTTTTATTTAGAAAAAGATATAAATAGCATTATTCGGGTCTTATCGGGTTGTCCCGATAACCCGATAAGAAAAATAATTAAACCCTAACCTGACCTGATAACAATATTGGGGTATCGGGTTCGGGTCAAACAAACCCGACTAGTTTTATTTACCCGATTAACCCGACGCTATAAGATCTTATCGGGGTCGGTGTGGTCGGTTAGGTCAACCACTACTCTACTGACACCCCTATTTGCTTCTCCCATCGAACTGGTGAAGTTGCACACCCATACACCTCTAAATAATCTGATTTAAGTTGCAGCCGCCCTCCCTTCAGTTTTTCCGGGGGTCGGGGTATGATCCGTCTACATTCTACCTTCCCTATACCCCGCTATGGTGAGATTGGGTACTGTTGTTGATCTCAAGTTTCTTATTTGTGTACTCATTTCAGTTTGTTAAACATTTACCTTTGTAGGGGTCACTTCTGTAACTGTAGCTCATTTTCATATATATTTGCAGTTGGAGCCCTAAAGGTTAGAGGACTACGGCTAGCTCGGCCTAATACTACACGATGTCATGGAATCCGGATGAATCTTTTTGACCGTTTTTCACGAGTTGTCAAGGTTATTGGGATATTATTTTATTTATTATTGTATAGATGTTGCAATTTCGACCCCTTTACCTATTAATGGACATAGTTAAACTTCTGAAAGATTTAACTGAGAATTTTTGAAATGACACCAGTCATCTGAGTGTATTCGCACTCACAGAACCTTTAGCATAGCCGTTTTTTTTTTTTTTTTTTTTTTTTCTATCAAAAAGGATTGGCCTGTATAATTTCTGAAATCATATTTAACTCGATGTTACATCAAAGAGATGGATAAAAAAAGTCTGATCAGCCAATTATGATCCACATCATTTTGCCCCATTTCCCGACTTGCCCATTTACCCACCTCTAATTGTTTGGTATGTTTGACCTTCCTTTTGAATAAATCGTGGACTAACAAATATGTGAATCGATTTGTTTGATGTCTTGCGAGCACAGTCATATGCAAATGCACTCATTAGCACCTTTGAAGACCCAGAAAAGATCTTAGAGCAGGCTGTTACTGACATGAATGATGACCTAATAAAGATGCGTCAAGCTACAGCCCAAGTATATATTCTTGATCCTATCTTTACTTTTTATTGTGTAAAACTTAAATCGTTGGTTCCGGTTACATTGGTCTATGTTTTTCTTTGTGAAGGTTTTGGCATCTCAAAAGCGATTAGAGAACAAATATAAAGCTGCTGAGCAAGCTTCTGAGGATTGGTGAGTGACCAAAGACCTTTTCAAAAGAAGTCAATATCTATTCAAGTTGAAACGGGCAGGGTGGGTATGGTTGACCTGCAACCACCTTTTTTGTCCACTTAAAGTTGACCTGCAACCACCCTTTTTTTCCACTTAAAAAACTTAATTTTTATGATAGTGATAGGAGATTGTATGCATTAGAAATAAGCTTTCGCATCTTTTGCCCTTTTAGATAATACTGTATTCTTTATTTGATTTGTTAAGTACTACTCAAATTGAGGGTGGCCTATTTTGGACAACGTTCTTATGTAATGTATTTTTTTTCTGTAGGTACAAAAGAGCACAACTTGCTCTTAGTAAGGGGGATGAGAATCTTGCTCGTGAAGCGTTAAAACGACGTAAAACTTATGCTGTAAGACTAAATTGTATCTTTTGTAAGCCATATATAGAGCCGTAAATCTAGTGCTTGATAGTTTTTTGAAAATATGCATACCAAATACCATTACTGTATTCAAAAGGAACTCCTAGGTTGTGATGTCTCGAAGCTATCTAGATATTAGATGTTGAAGTTAAGGGTATAAAAGTTGCGGAATGCGCATTGCACATGCATAAACTAGAAACATTTTTTGTACGATTTTCAGATAATCAGCTCTAAAACACAAATCCAAACAGGCAAACACACACTAAATTAGTTTGAACTATAGCGACGCCCTTCCTAGTTTCATATATTTGAAGCTTAAACAAATTCACAATTTTTATGGGACTCCCATACGCAGACATAACCACCCCAAGACAGGCCTCGAGTGGTGATCAAACTAGGCTTGCTATACTCTTTTGAATCGCATGTCTTCAATGTTTCTATCCACCGAGCTAAGCTAAAGTGACTCTACACACTCTAAACCATTTTACAGGACGATGCTGCTTCTTTAAGGAGTCAACTTGATCAGCAGAAAGGTGTCGTAGATAATCTTGTTAGCAATACACGGGTTGGTATTTTACTTATTTATACTTCTTTTAAAATAATGCTTTCAAGATTTTTTCTGTTTGCGTTCCATAAAAACTCATTATTGCCCCTTTTTATAACAGCTTCTTGAAAGCAAGATACAAGAGGCCAAGTCGAAGAAAGATACTCTCAAAGCACGTGCACAATCTGCAAAGTTTGTTCTTATTCCCTATCTTGTCATTTTTTTTATTTATCTAAAAGGGTTCAATTCAGTTAATATTTGAAGCATGATTAAAAAAAATTTGGTTTTCTCTTCTTCGCAATATTTAATATTTTGAACTTTTAAGCATAAATAACTATGTTATTGCAATGTATATATAATCTTGAAGTGGCCTGATTTAATTTCAACCCAATTTTGTCGAAACCTTATCCATTTGGCCCTTTAAAGGTGAAGTATAACCCAAATCGACTACTTTGTCTGTTATTGGATCGTATGTATATCTTTGTGCCTTCTTGATATGCCGTGTCTTGTAATTAATTTGCTTGGGCACATATTTCTCCAGGACTGCGTCAAAAGTAAGTGAAATGCTGGGCAATGTCAATACAAGTAGTGCTCTTTCGGCTTTCGAGAAGATGGAGGAAAAAGGTCCTCTTCTTATCTCTTAATCTTGAAAAAGTAACGCATAACACATAAATATCACGAATAGTTGTCATTTTAGTATGTCCAGATAATATCGCAACACCTCCAATAGGATTTAACCAATTTACCCATTGTCCTCGTTACCATTTATTGATGGCATTGTTTTTGGCTCACAAGGCTCCAATATACGTATTTTTTTTTAATTTAAAAAGTCTTGTTAACCCTACCCGAAAGAGAGTGAGTGGCAGATTCATAGAAAAGCTATTCTTCTTAGCAGTTTCACAATTGAATGGAATTATTTTTTCCCAATGGTGACTTCACTACCTTGATCCTAGTCGCTTCCGAATGCCCCTTTCCTTCGCTACCGTGAGAGTCGCTAGCTCAACGGCATGGATTCGCCAATTGACGAATCAGATCTTGGCTCGCTGTCCCTACCGACGAACCAGTCTAGAAGTTGAAAGGAAGACACTAGAAAGGGTCTCCCTCTCCTTGTCTTCTTCTCGCCGCTTTTCTCGTCCATCCTGCCCTCGCCCGCTTATATGAGCAGAAAGTTTAGTATAAGTGTACAACTAATAACCAAATTTCTAAAATGAATTCTTGTGAACCAAATTACATGTGATCCGTCATTAATTGTTATACCCATTTGTGATACAGAAAAATGATTGCTTAATTGTTTTGAGTATAACTTTGTTCAATGTCTTGTGATGTTAGTTATGACAATGGAGTCCCAAGCAGAAGCTCTTAATCAGCTAACTAGCGATGATCTTGAAGGAAAGGTACACTCCTATCAACTTAGGTTACCACTTCCCTTCTTAACGTATGAAATTTCTTCTTAAGGGGTGTTTGGACTTGCGTTCAAAAGATCCGGTAAAAAGTATTTGTGTAGTTAAGTTCTGCTTCTAATTTCTCCACAATTTTTCACCAGATTGTCATTTTCTGTTTTGTCCTTTTAAATAGTCAGAATTTCTAAGTGTCTTTTGAAACTTCAAAGAATAAGAGTACTTCCAAACTGTATCTCCTAGCCCATTTTAATGTTCAAAACACATAATCACTTTCAAAACACATTGTAGGGTGGCCTAGTGGTAAAAGGACTTGTGACTATCACTCTAAAATGTGTGAGGTCTCAAGTTCAATTCCCACTAGGTGCAAACAACTTTAAGTGGCCACGCCCACCTCCTGAAAAGGGAGGGCTTTACCTGGTTTGAGTCTATGTGGTGGTGGGTTCAAACCCTGTGGATTAGTCGGCCAAAAGGTCGGAAATCACGGTTACCAAAAAAAAAAAAATTGTAGGATGATAATTTTTTGGAAAGTCATAATGACGAATTGCCAATAATGAGAACTTCCTACCTGTTCAAATATTTGATGAAAAAAACACTTGTTTAATTCTGTGGAACAAGGAGCCCCAAAGTAGCAGAATTACAACTACTAATATTCTTCTTAGAAAAACAAAATCTGGTTTTCATGGTACATTTTGCAGTTTATGCGATGCTGGAGAGCTCATCAGTTGATGACGATCTTGAAAGCTTGAAAAAAGAAATTTCTGGAACCTCAAAGGTATCTTCTACTCATGCTTTGTTCACCTTCGGTCCTTAAACACATGTAGCACTATCATATCACATTAAGAAACCTCAAAGTTCACCAAGACTTGTTCCAATTTTTTCATTCTAGTAAACATGATATAAATTGTATCCAGGTATGTACGTGCATATCTAAATTGGCTTACATGTAGGTTTAACATATTAATACAGGCCGAGTCAACACAAGTTTTAGGCCAAAACGTCGACTTTTAGTGCTGGTCACAAACATTGTGTGTTCAAATTACAAAAACGTATATTATTAATGTTATTTTGTGAATCAATCGATCTAGTAGGTTGTATGCGACAATATGTTTAGGAGAACTTCAACCCGTAATCCATTTGACATGTTTACCTTTTAGCAATAATATTTTAATTTTATCATTTGACTCGTTGAGATAAAACATTATTTGAATTAACGCATCATTGCAAATACAAGAATAAAACACAGTTTCGGCCAAACACTCATCATTGCAAAACAAGACTAAGGGTGTGATTGGTTCAAAGCACCTTTTTTCATTATCTTTCCCATTCCTTACCCTTTATAACCCCCCTACGAAGCATGCCCTAATATATGGGGATGAGATCAGCACATTCGTCTCTACTTTTTCCAAGTTGGAAGTCCTTAAAATTATTATTATCTTTTTAAGGGCATACTAGTAATATGGCAATTATGATATCGGCAATAATCCTTCGCTTGAAACAGAAAGGAGAGCTTCCTCCAGGGAGAACAACAGCTTCCAGCTCAAAAGCAGCATATCCATTTCCAGACCTTGAAATTGAGAATGAACTAAACCAGTTAAGGCAAAGAACCAGGGATCTCTAGAGCTTCATTCTCGTTGCATTAGATGTAAAGAATTAAACATTAAGCTATAAACCTATTTTGGAAGTTCATATTTTGACTCTGAATACGGGTATTATTCAAAGATTGTCGATACAGTTTGCCAAGAAATTGCAACACATGTACCTATAGGTTTCTTTTATGAAATGTGATCCTATTGTCACTTTTGTGATCCAGTATTACTATTCATAGTTCGAAAGTGTTTTGTATGTGTTAATGTGAATTTAACAGTAATATATTGGTTATGTAACTTTCAACGAAAAGATGTCATATTTTGTGTTTAGCTGCAAAAAGCGTATGATTTATTGTACACAGATCAAGGGGATATGGAAAGCCATGGTTTTTATGGTTTTTTTTTAATGATTTTTATGTTGAAATAAATCGAATGTTGAGAAGCGTGCATAGAGGTTAAATGCTGAATTTTTAGGTAACTAGATTTTAAGCAACTTCAACAATCTGTTATAGAGGCTCATCAAAACATCGCATGCTCTTGTACGAATTGATTTTTAGAAGTTATTAATGTGTCAAGTAAGAGATGCACATAAGTCGGCTCAAAAGGCGCGGAACCGGTTCAGCCTCAATATGATGAAAAGTTGAGAGGTTACACATGAAAACATCATCTGAAACTTATTCAAAATCTTAGATCAGCAATTATTACATCAGAGATTGCATCTCTTGGAACATCAACCAACCTCGGTCTATCAACCCGTCATTGGTGCCAAGAGATGCGTGGGTAGTAGGGGTGTCAAATGGGTCGACCTGACGCCGATAAGGCCTTATAGGGTTGGGTTGATTCAGGTCCAATTTAGCTTATCGGGTTTATCAGGTCCAACAAAAAATTGCCGGGTGTTAGTTTAACCCAACCCGATAATGGGTCCAACAAAAAATTATCGGGTCGAACTAACATCCAACTTAGCTTATCGGGTCCAACACAATTAGATGAAACAAATTGGGAGATGAGATTAGCATACCCGATAAACCTGAATCCGATAGACTTGATACCTTATAGGGTCGGGTTGCATGTTAGTTTTTTATTTTTCAAAACCTGATAGACCCAACACGATAACCCGATTGGCACCTACTTGTTAGACAAGGCCTTAGTATACAGCTGTTTAAAATATCATAAACGAATAGGAAAAAAGAAGTTAAATAAGATAAAGATTCGATTAACAACAATTGTAAAACAATGAAATAAACTTTCTCAGAGGTTATTCTCATTCTATGCGTTTCCATTCTCTTTTTCAATTCCATAATAATGATGACAAAAACACAGCTATGGGTCACAGCGCCCTATCGTGGTTGTATGGAAACCGTCATGAGATACGCAGTTATAACATAACGACATCGAGCACTCTAACCAAGCATAAGGGCATCCATAATGCTCCTGGCATCATTCAATAGCAAAAAAGTTTTCACATTAAGTGCTTAATCCATTGTGGATGGTCGTGGCAAGTCACACCTTCATTATACAATAAAAGTGGGAACCATATTATATATGATACCTATTCAACTATGATATGTGGTATTTTATATTGAATAAAACATGGAAAAAGATGATGTGTAAATCAAATAAACTTAGGGGGCGTTTGGTTGGGGAATTTGAAATTTCGGAATTTTAATTTCTATAAAATTTAAATTTTGAGAATTTAAAATTAGAATTCAAATACCTTCGCATGTTTGATTGACGAAATTTATAATTATTTTTTTTTTTTAATAAAAATTTCATAATTATTATCTTTAAAAGTTTATAAAAAAAAAGAATTATAAAAAAAATTTATAAAATTTTTATAAAAAAGTTTATAAATTTTTTATATAAAAAATTTATAAAAAATGTATAAAAAAAGTTTATAATTACATAAATCGTCCTTGTGGTTTGGTAGAAATTACGGATCTTGTCTCTATAGTTTTTTTTTAGCGGGTTTCGTCCCTGTGGTTTACAAATCTTATGGATCTTGTCCCTGATCTGACCCGATCCCAAAAAAGGACCTCCCTTGCAAATACTATCTAACGTGAGGGCTAACATTATATTTTGGTTTTAACGATCGTTATACAAACCACATGGACGATTTATATAATTTACTCTTTAAAAAAAAAAAATTATCTTTTTAATTTTATTATTCAAATTTTTTAATTTTATAACGATTAAATTTTTAATAAAAAAAAACTTTTTTAAATTTATTTTAATTTTATTATAATAATTTTTTAATTTTATTATAATAAATTTAAAACTATTTTTAATTTTTTTTAATTTTAATAAAAATCAAAAATTATAATAAAACTAAAAAATTAATTTTAATTTTATTATAATATATATTTTAAAAACTGTTTTTCCTATAAAAATTAATTTTATTAAAAAATTAAAATTAAAAAAAAAAAAAAAAAAAAAAAAAAAACTTTTTGAATTTTATTATAAAAGCGGATGAAGGCGTATAAAAACGTTTTATATGGTTTTGTCCGTTTATACGTTCATTGTTTTTATACGCTTCATGAAAACAACGATAAAATGTATGAAACAACGACAAAACGTATGAAAACGTAAAAAAGCGAACGAAACCGTATAAAGCGGATGAAATTTTTGAATAATATTAAAACTAACGTGCAAAAATGTTTCATACATTTTGTACGTTGTTTTCATTTTTTGACGTTGTTTTCATACATTTTCATACAAAACGAACTAAACCGTATAAAAACAATGAACGTATAAACGGACAAAACCGTATAAAACGCTTTTTTATACGCTTCATCCGTTTTATAATAAAATTCAAAAAGTTTTTTTAATAAAATTAATTTTTTAAAAGAAAAAACAGTTTTTTAAAAATATATATTATAATAAAATTATAATTATTTTTTTTTAGTTTTATTATTTTTTTTTGATTTTTATTAAAATTAAAAAAAAATTAAAAATAGTTTTTTAATTTATTATAATGAAATTAAAATTTGTTTTTTTATTATAATAAAATTAAAATTAAATTTAAAAAAAAATGTTTTTTTTTTATTAAAAAATTTAATCGTTATAAAATTAAAAAAATTTTGAATAATAAAATTAAAAAGATAAAACTTTTATTTTTAAGGCGTAAATTACATAAATCGTCCATGTGGTTTGTATAACGATCGTTAAAACCAAAATATAATGTTAGCCCTCACGTTAGAGAGTATTTGCAAGGGAGGTCCTTTTTTCGGACCGGGTCAGATCAGGGACAAGATTCGTAAGATTTGTAAACCACAGAGACGAAACCCGCTAAAAAAAAACTATAAGGACAAGATCAGTAATTTCTACCAAACCACAAGGATGATTTATGTAGTTAACTCTAAATTATTTATAAAAATTTTATAAAAAAAAAGTTTATAAAAAAGTTTATAAAAAAGTTTATAAAAAATTTATAAAAAAAAATGTTTCTAATTTTTTTTTTCATAAATATTCAATAAAAAAAGTTTATAAAAAATTTATAAAAAAAGTTTATAAAAAATTCATAAAAAAAGTCTATTTTTTTTCTTAAATATTTTATTTAAAAGTTTATCAAAAAACGATAAGAAAAAAAAAATTTATAAAAAAAATTCCAAGTAAATTAAAATTTCTCACTTTTCGGAGGCATTTTAATTCTCTCCATTTTGGCAATTCGTGAAATTGTAAATTCCGGAATTTGAGATACCAAACACGATTTTGAAGGAATTAAAATGCAAATGCCCCCAATATACCCCAACCAAACACCCCCTTAGTAAGGTTTAATGGATTGTGAATGTGTATTTAGAAGAAGTACAATGTTGATGTATCAACCTATTAAACTTTATAATATACAATGCATTAAAGATGCTCTAAGGAACATGGAAACTAAAAGGGTTAATAAACAGGAATCATGCTAAAAAGGAACCATCCAATACTACAAACATAAACAAATACTACATTGTTCTACTTACAAAGTTCATAACCAAAATAAACAAGGTGCAAATTACACACAAAAAAAAAAAAAAAAAAAAAACCGACAACCATGCATAAAATTTAGGTGTTAAAGACGACATATTCAACCTAGATTCAGCATCGCCATATGCGATGCAGAAGCATCCTTATCAGCAGCATACTCATCATCAGAGGCATCAGTGGCATACTCATTATCAGAGGCATCATTGACATACTCATCATAAGCATTCATAAAAGTAGCAATGTATTTATCTTTGGCCTCCAAGTTTAAAAACGAACAAATCTCGCCTCGGAAGCCTGAACCGCATGGTGCCAATTAAGATCTGTCTTGAGCAAATTATAGTTTGATATTTGGTGTTGCTCGTAGGTTTGTTACCTGATAAGGATTTAAAACATACACTTTTAAGGGGTCATTTAAGCCCTAAATCGACATATTTTATATCCGTTACTGCTTAAAATCGTTCATTTTCACCTTTTAGGTCTTTTGGAAGCAAAATGCTGGAATGAAGCATATTTGGACGAAAAGGAGCAAAAACATGAAGAAAATGGCAAAGTCAAGATCGAAGACTTGACGGCCCCATCCAGCATGACGCCGTCCCTTTATGAAGACTTGATCAAAAGTGCACGCGACGGCTCGGGAATTTCTCGGTCCTAAAGATCGACGGCCACGCCTAAACTCGAAGGAGTCACCACAAATTTTACACCGTAAGCCCAAGAACCAAGATTCAGACGACGTCGCTACTGAAGACTGACGGCGTCACATATGACGCCGTCACAAGCTGATCAAGACTATCACAACATACGCGCGAAGTAGCTGATATTGTTTTGGCCATAACTTTTGCATACGAACTCGGATTTAAGTGATTCAAAAGCCCACGTGACCGAAACAAGAAAATCTACAGTTTGGTGAAAAAATCTTCGTGACGCCGTCAATCTATCGAGCTGACGCCGTCACCCTTTGCCGACAGAAAATCTGCTTATAAATATAACATTATTACTTCACTTTTTGTAGGCTCTAAACCCTAAGTCCGATTCTAGGGTTTAGGTAGGTGTTTTTCCAGAAACTTAGAGGGTTTCAACCGCTCCAAAAACATCTTGTAATGGTTTGTTGATTATATCTTAATTCATATCTTCAATTTATCATTATGTCTACCCCATGTTCAATTGATTGTGTGTATACTTGCTTGTTTAACATGTCTAGCTAAATTGATTGTGTGTTTGCTTATGTGAAAAACTAGAATAGGGGGTTGAATAGTTTTGACGATTTTAAGTTTAGTTTCAAAAACTTTAGATTCGATCTTATGTGAATTCGTATGGATGGATAGAAAGTGTAACACAATAAGTAAAGTAAATAATGAAAGCAAGTAAAGTAAAGGATAAAGAGTAGTGACACAAGTGATTTATAGTGGTTCGGCTAGAAGGACACCTTTCTTGCCATACTCCACTCCCCGAGTTCCCCACTCGAGAGTTCAAGCACCATGTCAACAAGCTCCTTCAACACGACGGAGAAGCCTCACAACGTCGCTTACACTTTATCCGGTACAAAGCTAAATACCGAGTCCTTAACACGGCGGACCAAACCAACACAACTATTACACAACAACTATGTGAAATATGAAATACAAGATCTTGCTACAGAAATCTTGTGGAGGAACAAATCAATCAAGGACCCCTTGCTTGGATGACTTGTAGTATCTCGTGATCTCGCCTTTGAGAAGGACATATATGAGAATCACAACAAAAGATCGAATCTCGTGATCTCGCCTTTGAGAGAGATAATATATGAGAGAGTTTGTAAGAAGAGTGGTGAGTAACAATGAAGAAATGACTCACTATTTATAGGCAAAAAAACTCTATTGTAGCCGGTTCCGCGGATCCCTCACTGAGGGATCCGTCCAAAGGTAATCCAAGGATCCGATAAACTGGTTGTACCACCGGTTTTGGGTTGCAAACCGGTCATGGGTCATGGGTATAAGCCTTGGGTACCCAACAAGGTACAATGTATCTAGACATTGGGTCATGGGTCTTGGGTCATGGGTTATGGATTAGCTCCATGGGTATGGGTCATGGGTCTTGGATAATATCCATCCTATTAAACTATTACAACAAATGAATTAATACAATATTTTATGTAAATGACTAAATGTAAGTACTTTACAAAAATAACATGTATTCTTATAATTTTACTTATGATAACTTTATATTTGTTATCAACAAAACACAAAGAGATCGCTAAATATGAATAAACGTTTTTACGGTTTATTTGTATTAACAACTTAGATCTATGAAACCTAGTTATTGATTGTTGTTAGGTTGTCTCTTTTCTTAATTGATAGAAGCCTAGGAGTGCAACTAGGCTTTCGTTGTGTTTATTGCGTGAGTGTGCTTTAGGACGATAGGGTATTCGGGGAAGATAGTATTATACTTACCGAACCCGTGCATTCTATAGGAAAGATACATTCATAGAACTAGGGAATACGCACCCCCTACGACTAATAGGAATACAACGCGTTAAGATAAATGAAGTGACAATTCAACTGATCAATAAAAGATAACTAGGGAGTAATAGTATCTAAGTGAACACATCTTTAATCACCATACGAGCACACCTCAATTAGTTAAATTAGATAATTAGTAGAAGTAGAGAAATCGGTAGAAGTACCACCCCCCCAATCATATACCCCGAGATTTTACCCTTGCTTTCTAAAAAACCAAAAAAAAGATTAAAAAAAAAAAGAATCATCCTCAACCCCACCTTCTCGTCATAAATCTCTTTCTAGCATTCCTATTCCCCTAGAGAACGATATCAATCCCCGATGCTTACCCCATACTACACTACAATGATTAGGTTCACTGCCTAGAGGGTTGAAAAACTTGCTCGTATAAAAGGAGGTTTTCTCGACCCCGAACGCTAACACATCATTACCTTGAAGCTGAAGATTGCATAAAGCCTGATTCTTAATAGAACGGTGCACCGGGGCCAAAATGGATAGATCCCAATTATGGTTGTCCATCGAACCAACCTTTTACAAATGTACACTTTGGATCATTTGCTTAACTATCGTTGATAAAAAGTAACCTACTTTGACAATGTCCAAAAACGTAATTTTAACCACAAAACTGAATACATACCTATTTTGCTCAAAAGGTTATTAGCTGATAAGTTGATTATTATTATTATTATGTTAAGTATTATATTTACTAATATTACAACATGAAGAGGTACCTTGAGAACGAGCCAAATTATTGTTGGTGACAAGAACGGTGGGTGAAGACGAAAAACTATCACCATAAGCCAAAGTCTATACACTCCTCTTGTTGTAATTGACTTTCTTCAAAGAGGGGCATCTTTTGTGTGTTTTCGAAAGTAGGAAGATCTCCGTATGACGAAGGAGTCTTGCCATATGACCAAACTTTGTGTTAAGACCATTAAGAGCATAAGCAACTATTTTTTCTTCTTAAACCTTGGACCCCAAATTCTTTAACAGGTCGGCTAGATTTTGAATTTTTCAAAAATAGTGAGAAATGAATCATTACCTTTGAGAGATGGTCTGAAATTCAATATCTAGTTATTTATGTTTGTTGTGAAATTTATGTACAATATACATCCTAAGCACAACCATCAACCGTACAAAGCTTTTCAAGAAATTTATCAGATAAAGTGCCAGAATTCCACATCTTTACCAAGTTGTCACGTTTATTCCAATCCGGATCCGAGGCATTCGTGCTAGTAGATGCCTCAACAAGGTTTTTGTCAAGTTCATATTTTTCACAATATGCTTTGAACAAATTTCTCTAAAAATATAATTAAGTTTCTCTAGACTTAATTTAATAGGAACCGCAATTTGTATAATACTAAAAGGTATAAGTTTTTCAGCTTCGGATTTAGGTGGTGCTAGGGGAGTTCAATTCATAGTTGTTAGGTTTTTTTTGGGGGAGGGGGGGGGATTAAAGAAGGTAGAAACGAACAAAATTCAATTCAAGAGAGTTGAAATATCCTTCCGCTATTCGAATTTAAAACAAATGTTTTTATTGCAGATCAAATATATCTATCTTCTATATTACACAAAGTGAAACCGAAATGCCCAAAAACTTGTTGGAAAATTTAGTGCACTTGTGGCTTTTGATTAGTTCACACCGGTAATGGGTCGAGATACCAATGTATAAATGAGCAACGAGTTAGTGTACACCCATAAGGTCCACCGAACACCCCGACTCTATAGTGGTAAGATTCAGTAATGTTAGTACTTGGTAGTGCTAAGTTAGTACTTTACTCTGTAGGCAGGTAGTGCTAAGTTAGTACCGGTAGGCAAGTTTCTACCGCTAGTGCTAAGTTAGTACTGTAGGCAAGTTTCTATCGCTAGTACCGGAATCAACTTGTAACTTGTAAGCTTTGACCTATTCAAGTGGCAGTTATAACTGCTTAATGACCACGTTTAATTGGTCATGTAACCACTATTAGCTATAATGGGGATAATTATGAGGCGATTAATGGGCCGATTAATCCTCATAATTCCATTTGACTAGCTATGAGTATTTTCCTATAAATAGGAAATCACATATGCATGAATGAGATACAGAAAACATAAACACTTGGATGCAAAAGGGTTATTGATTTGTGCCTAAATCATTAACATACATTTGGTCTTATCCCAAGTAGATATTCGTGATACCCAGGCATTAGGGTCGAATAGTTTACTTTGGAAAGTGATAACACGATTCCAAGTGGTAACCATTCATTGGTATTTGTTTGCTATTGATTATCTTAACCCTGTTCTGGGCGAACTTAACACCAACAATCAAAGTAAACTATTTTGTGATAATCAATGGTTGCTGCTGCTATGAAACACATGGCTTCAAACTTTGCCAAGCTTGACAAGTTTGAAGGGTGGACTTCAGAAGATGGCAAAAGAAGATGCACTTTCTTCTTTCAAGCATGAGTGTGGTCTATGTTCTGACTACACCTATTCCAGATGATGGGGATGATGCTACTGTGGAACAGATCAGGAAGAGGAGCAAATGGGAGAATGATGATTACATTTGCAGAGGTTTAATCCTCAATGGTATGTCCGATTCTCTCTTTGATATTTATCAGAATGTTGAATCTTCCAAAGAACTATGGGATTCCTTGGATGCCAAATATATGGCTGAGGATGCATCAAGTAAGAAGTTCCTTGTAAGTAATTTCACAAATTACAAAATGACTGATTCAAGACCAGTTATGGAACAATACAATGAACTTCTTGGTATACTTGGAAGGTTTACACAACACAAAATGCACATGGATGAGGCTATTTCAGTCTCTTGTATCATTGATAAACTCCTCCTTCTTGGAAAGATTTCAAGCATACCTTGAAACATAAGAAGGAGGAGTTAACTCTTGTTGAGTTGGGCAGTCATCTGCGCATTGAGGAATCACTCAGGGCGCAGGATAATGACAAGCCAAAGAGCAACAATGTTGTTGGTGCATCTGTTGTCAATATGGTGGAGCATAACAACTCCACCAGGTACAATGACAACAAGGGTAAACGTAAACATCAGGATAACACAAGGGCATACCCTAACAAGAAGGCAACACCTACTTGTTGGAAATGTGGCAAATCTGGTCACATTAAAAGGGATTGCAAAGGTGTTAAGATTGGTGGTAAAACCAATGGATCAGGCACTAGTGGATCAGGGAATGGTTCAGTTCCTCTGAAAGGTCAGAATATGTTTAATGAATCTCTTCAGGTTTATTATGTTACATATGTATCTGAATCTAACTATGTGCAGGATGATGATGTTGCGTGGTGGGTTGACTCTGGAGCAACTGTTCATGTGTGCAAAGATAGAAGTTGGTTCAAGACTTATGAGTCACTGAATGATGGTTCTATTCTTCACATGGGAAATGAGTCAACAGCCTTGGTGCATGGACGTGGTTGTGTAGATCTTAGGTTTAGTTCTGGAAAGATTGTAACTTTGTTTAATGTTATTCATGTTCCTGATATAAGGAAAAACTTGGTTTCAAGTAGTGTTTTGAATAATCATGGTTTTAAACAAGTTATTGAATCGATAAATTTGTTTTGTCTAAAAGTGGTGTATTTATTGGTTTTGGATATTTGTGTAATCAAATGTTCAAAGTTGAACATTGTTAATGATTGTGATAATTCACCTTTATGACCACCTCGACCGACCGACTCTACCCTCCGGCATGCTAGACTTGGCCATGTACACTATAAAAGGATGCAAGATATGTCTAAGGATGGGTTAATCCCAACATTTGACATGGACACCGAAAAGTGTAAAACTTGCATGTTGACCAAAATAACTAAGAAACCTTTTCGTGGTGTTAATCGTGAAACTAAGCTCTTGAGCTAATACACGATGACTGTGTGATTTGCATGCCACTCCTCTTTGGGGAATAAGAAGTACTTTGTGACATTTATTGATGATGCTTCTAGGTTTTGTTATGTCTATCTGTTACATACTAAGGATGAAGCATTAGATAAATTCAAAGTGTTTAAAACGAAGTTGAATTGCAACTTGGGTCCCCGATCAAAAGATTAAGGACTGATAGGGAGGTGAGTACATGGATACTCTGTATTTTCATCTGTTGGTATTATCCATGAAACGATCGCTCCCTATACTCCTCAACAAAATGGTATTTCGAAAGGAAAAACAGGGTACTTGAAGGAGATGGTTAATTCCATGTTGTCCTATTCAGATCGAGTCAAGGGTTCGGGGTGAAGCTATGTTAACAACTTGCTATTTATTAAATAGGGTTCCCAATAAAAGGAACAAGGTTACCCTTATGAACTCGGACTAAAAGGAAACCCAACTGAACTATCTCGTGGTTTGGGGTTGTAGGGTCATTGTAAGACTCCCGATCCAAAAGTAAAACTTTGGGTGAAAGAGGCATTGAATGCATCTTTGTTGGATATGCTTGAGCATTCCAAGGCTTTTAGATTCTATGTTATTGAACCTAATGAATATGTTTCAATTAACTCCATAATTGAATCAAGGGATGCAATCTTTGATGAGAATAGATTCTCATCATCCCTAGACCAAGTCAAGGATTCCTAATGGAACTCATGACATTGGTGTATCGAGGTCCCTGATGAAGTGCCATCGAGGTCCCCGATGAGGTTGTGGTTCAACAACTTGAACCTATGCTCGAGAAAGAGCAAAAGGGTCGAATCCAAAGTCATTTGGACATGAGTTTCAATTATATTTAATTGAAGGAACAAGGGATGAGGTCTCGACCAATACTCCTATTGCTTCATTGTTGAGGATGATCCCAAGACATTTGAAGAAGCAATGAAGTCCCATGATGTTGCTTTCTGGAAAGAAGCAATCAATGATGAGATGGATTCCATCATGGGCAACAACACTGGGTGTTGGTTGATCTACCACCGTTGCAAACCTTTAGGTTGCAAATGGATTTTCAAAAGGAAAATGAAGGTAGATGGAACTATTGAAAAGTTCAAGGCTAGACTAGTCATTCGTGGCTTTAAACAAAAGTCGAATAGACTATTTTGATACTTATGCCCATGTGGCTCGTATCGATACCATAAGATCGCCGATTGCTTTGGCATCAATTCACAATCGATTATTCATCGATGGATGTGAAAACAACTTTCTTGAATGGTGAATTGGATGAGGAGGTTTATATGAACCAACCTCGTGGCTTCATCATGCTTGGCAATGAAAACAAGGTGTGTAAACCGATTAAGTCTCTTTATGGACTAAAGCAGCACCTAAGCAATGGCATCAAAAATTTGATGAAGTGGTTTTGTCTAATGGTTATCTTCTTAACCAAGTCGACAAATGTGTGTATAGCAAATTTGATGAATCTGTAAAGGAGTCATCATTTGTCTATATGTTGATGACATGTTGATCTTTGGCACCGACCAAAATCAAAGTTAACCTAACAAAGGAATTTTTGTCATCAAGGTTCTCCATGAAGGACATGGGGAGGCGATGTTATCCTTGGTATAAGGATTAAACATGAAAGTAAAAGAATTTCTATCTCTCGGTCTCATTATATTGAGAAGGTGTTGAGGAAATTCAATTACTTTGATTGTACTCCGATGAGTACACCTATGGATACTTGTGAGAAGTCGATGCCTAATAATGGCAAGGTCAGATCTCAACTTGAGTATTCTAGGGTAATTGGTTTCCTGATGTATGCCATGACTTGTACAAGACCCGATATTGCATTTGCAGTGGGTAAACCGAGCGGTATACTAGCAATCCTAGTGCTCATCATCGGCAAGCGCTTCAGAGGGTATCAAGTATCTCAAGAGAACTATGGATTATAGTCTCATATATCTTGGTTATCCTTCAAGTGTTAGAAGGATACACCGATGCAAGTTGGATCAAGAACATCAAGACAATTCGCCTACCAAAGGGTGGGTATTCCTACTTGGTGGAGGTGCAATTTCTTGGGCATCCAAGAAGCAAACTTGCATCACCGCTCAACAATGGAATCTGAATTTGTGGCCTTAGCAATGCCGGTAAAGAAGTCGAATGGTTGAAAAACTTGCTTCTTGAGATTCCATTGTGGCCTAAACCTATAGCACCTATTTCTATCCGTTGTGATAGTGCAACTACATTGGCAAAGGCTTATAGCCAGATGTACAATGGGAAGTCTAGACACTTAGGTGTCGAACATAGCATGATTCGTGAGCTTATCATGAATGGGGTGGTATCTATAGAGTTTGTTAGATCTCAACAAAATTTAGTTGATCACTTGACGAAGGGTTTGGCTAGAGACTTGGTTATAAAGTCGCGCTAAAGGGATGGGTTTAAGTCCAACTTAGTCATCGAATGCTAAGACACCCAACTCCTCCCGAGGAAACTTGGGAGCCGAGTTCAATGTGGAAAGTCGAACATTCGGTGGACTGGAGCACATGTTTTATTTTACATCCCAAGGTTGTGCTCGAACCTCGCTTGAAAAGGAGGATGAAGTCTTTACTTTAAATGGTTAATTTCTTTGAAAAAGTGCTTGGCATGAGCATGAATAAAGAGGAACCACCTATGTGAATGTTGAAGTTTTGCCGCTTGTGGAGCTTTGGACTTTTGGCTCTTACAACATTTATGAATTTGGATATGGACACATGGCTTGTATAGTGTCGAGCTTTTAAGTATTTGAAAACTTGTGTGTATTTTATCTTCATGTATTAAAATGGGTTGAAGGGTTCAATTCTTAGAACACCCTAATTCTCGAATATTTGAACGTGTAATGTACTAAGATGGAAATTCAATCCTCATGATATTTTCGTTTATGCACATGTTTTGTTTAATGTTTAATTTTCATGCAAAGGAAGTGAACTAAATTTGGGAGGATTGTTGGAAAATTTAGTGCACTTGTGGGATTAGTTCACACCTGGTAATGGGTCAGGAGGTACGGAGTGTACACCCATAAGGTCCCTGAACACCCTGACTCTATAGTGGTAAGGTTCAGAATGTTAGTACTGTTAGGCAGAGTTAATACTGCTAGTACTAATGTTAGTATTGTTAGTACTAAGTTAGTACTGCTAGTAGTTAATGTTAGTACTAGTTGGCGAGTTAATACCGCTAGTATTAATGTTAATACCGTAGGCGAGTTACTACCGCTAGTACCGGAATCAACTTGTAACAAGCTTTGACCTATTCAAGTGGCAGTTATAACTGCATAATGACCACGTTTAATTGGTCATGTAACCACTATTAGCTATAATGGGGATAATTATGAGGCGATTAATGGGCCGATTAATCCTCATAATTCCATTTGACTAGCTAAGAGTAATTTCCTATAAATAGGAAATCAGATTATGCATGAATAACACACAAAAACATAAACACTTGGATGCAAAAGGTTATTGATTTGTGCCTAATTCAATAACATACATTTGGTCTTATCCCAAGTAGATATTCGTGATACCCGGCATTAGGGTCGAATAGTTTACTTTGGAAAGTGATAACACGATTCCAAGTGATATCCGTAACCATTATTGGTATTTGGTTTGCTATTGATTATCTTCACCGTGTGAGTGGGCAAAAGTTAATAGATATTGTTTCATCGATGCCTTCAGTTGGCAGCACAGGTGAAGTTCAATTCATTAACCGCAAATCAGTTGCATCACGAACATTTCAAATTATAAATGTTATTGGAAAATATTATAGAGAACTTGGATTTTGGTCAGAAGGGCTTGGCTTTTCTGAGGTTATTAATGATAGGGCCACTTACGATGCATCTTTGCAAAGTTTAGGCCACATTTATTGGCCCGGGAGACCCTTGCGTACTCCAATAGGGTGGGCTAGTACTAGCACTAATCCATTGCGAGTTGGTGTGCCGACTATGGCTGTTTTTAAAAAATTTGTGAACGTGAAATATGATCACTTTAATTGAGCTTTTCAAAGAGACTGTTAAGCAGTTGCCATATGATTTGCCATACGAATTTTACCCGTTCAATGGATCATATGATTCCCTGGTGGAGCAAGTTTATCTAAAGGTAAAAACTCTCTTCATTACTATTCCCATTTAGGTTAGAGTAAATTACAAAATAATCCATGTGGTTTGGTGAAAATTATGAAAATCATCCCTCGTCGATACTATTTGTATAAATGCCCTCTAATTGCACCTTTTGCTATAACTTTTTATCCCCAGTTACCCACTAAGAACCAAAATAGAAAACAATAACATACTTGAGGCACCAAAGTGAAAGCAAGCAGAGTAACTAGGGACCAACACGCTTGCAGCTTACTGCTTACCGGTACACATAGGCGGCCCACCAAACAAAAGGTTGTTCAGTCAACTCCAAATGTGAAAAAATATGTGTCGAAAAAGGTGTAGAGTAGTTTGTGTGTGTTTTTCTTTAGAAGATTTAAAAAATAAAGTTGTTTTTGCAAATAATGTCTATGAAGAACGATGACGTAATTTTCACCAAATTACAGGGATGATTTATGTAAGTAACTCTTTCTTCATATAGTGTTTTCTTGACTAAAACTTTTCAAAAAATGAGCAGAAATTTGATGCAGTAGTTTGTGACGTATCAGTAATATCAAGGCGTTATCAGTATGCTGAATTTAGACATCCTTACACAGAAACAGGATTGATGATGTCATATCATACCATGAACAATGGTTACTTGTGAAGCCCTTCACATTAGGCATGTGGGCTGTTACAATTATGGTCTATATTTATAATGGATTTGTGGTATGGCTTCTTGAGCGGGAACACGTTCCTGCATTTCATGGGTCTGCACTAAACCGAAGTTGCATGTTTATTAATGCAGTCTTAACAAGATTTCTTAGAGCAAATGGTAAGTTTAATTGAGGTAAAACTATTTTTTTGAACAAAATTGTGTTAAAACTAGTATTCTGAACATTTGGGTCATTTTTTCACATTTTCCTGTGAGTACATAAAATTTATAGGTAGTACAGCACATCAAAAACAAAGTTATATAAACTAAACGATTAAGTAATATTGAATTATACAAAATGTAAAGGGAATAAAACCTTATATATGAACCCCTTAACACTGATTTCATGAATCAGATAATGATCATAGCCATTTGACAAGAATGACGACTGTGGTGTGGCTCTTTGCTGCAATAATCATTGGTCAGTGTTACACTGCCAGCCTCACCAGCATGCTCACAGTTAGAAGACTGACACCTAAAGTAACCGACTATGAGAGCCTCAAGAATTCAAATTCGGTTGTGGGGTATGGCAAAGGAGCCCATGTTGCTAGTTATTTGGTTGATGTCTTGGGTTTCAAGAATGAAAACTTAAGAAGTTTCACGTCTCCTAAAGAATATGCCGATGCCCTTCAAAACAAAGAAATATCAGCAGTTTTTCTTGAGGCTCCTTTCACTAAACTATTTCTAGCCAGGTACTGCAAGAGCTTCATTAAGGCTGACCCACATTTAATGAAGGAGGATTTGGATTTGTAAGAGTTTTCAACCTTGGCTCCATTTGCTCAACTATAACTAGAATTTAAGTATTACTGATTTATTTCATTGGATGATAAAGGATTTTGTTATTAAGAATAATATTATCGAAATGATTAACGCCAATGATAATTCTCATAGTCTTTAAAGAATCAATAATTTATCTTTTATCATATATAATATATATGATTTAAATCAGATAGTTATTAAGCATTGTAACCTTAACCATGGAAGTAAGAAGAATATGATATCTTGATTCGTCTGTGTACTCGTTTCAGTGAACAAATAACGACTCGCTAAATGAACCTCTCTTTAGGTACTACGGAAAGGTTCACCAATGCTTCCTGATTTTACGAAGGCGTTACTAAATGTGTCTGAAAGTGTGGTACTCTCGAAAGAATAGAGAAAATGATGCTTGGTTCCGAGCAGTGTGTAGACGAATCAGCTAATGATGAAAGCTTGGGTCTCGATAGCTTTTTGGCTCTTTTCCTTTTTACAGGTGTCACATCGACTATTGCTCTTGCGATCCATTGCATTTTACTGCCTCACATGGCCACGGATTGAATAGCGCCATCTCATTGATATTATTTCCAATGTAAGAAAATGTTGTGTGATTCAAAGGAAACGTTTCTTTAGAATAATGAGTGATGTAGAAAGTCCTAAGAATCCATGGGCTTCACCGGAAAATGACTTGAGTATGGTCATTATAACATGATTTTTTGGGACCTAACCTACACACATTAAAGCCTAGCTAATTAAATGTCAGAAATATTGTTTTCAACAAATATGTTGTCAATTAGGATGATTTGATTTGATTTGATTTGATTGAGTTGCTATTTATGTTTATTTAGTTCACCTGGTTATAAAGTCTACTATGTAAATAAACAAAAAAAAAATCCCAAAAATAACTACAAGTTATTAGCTTATGGGGTATTATTTGCCTTCTGGGTTAACCGGAGGGACACCAACGATTGCTCTGACCTTCTACATCATCAGCATCATAGGATTAAGGAGATCTAATCAAGAACACATAAGTTTGTTCAAACTAGTATCAGCATTTAATTAAGATTAGAAACAATGATCATCTTGTCAATGTGAAAAGTGTAAGACACACTCGAAACATTGATCAATGACTTAAAATAACCCGGACGATTCATAACAAAGTGCAGTACATGAAAGCACACAATCGTCTAAGTGTTAAAAGCATGAACACAGTAAAAAGAAAGAAAAAATAAAATACAATTTTCTATGTACATAAGAGTTTTGTTCGGATATCTAGTTGCGGATATAATCATAGATTCGTTACTAGAATTTAATCATTATCATTTTTCTAGATGATATTGGTTTTTAATGTAAGATCATCCATGGATATGACTAAGTCATTTTTCTATCATGTTACATTTTATACTTTTAAAATTAAAAAGTCAGAGCAAGGTACATGTTGACTTCTAAAAAAATCAATTGCCAAAAATGTTACAAGTCCAGACTGGTGTACACGATCAAAGAAAGAATATTTGAAGAGTTTGAATGAGTAATAAGTCTAACCAAAATGTCTTTGCATTCTAAACCATTGACCCTAAGAATCCAGACCGACATATATTTTCATTCAACTTGTTAGAAGAGCTGTTTATAATAATATAACATCATTCATAATATTTTAACTAGAAAACTAATGAGATATTAAAAAAAGAGCGATCAGGACTAATAATATGATTTATGAAGGGTTCGCACATATGTCCATGTCAAAGAAAACTACATGAAATTTCTAAGGGAAAATTCAAATAAACCGTGTGATTACATATGAGTTATTATAACTTGAAATGATTGATTTGGTGGATATACCACAAACTTTATGTCTTATCTGAATCAATGAAAAGAGCATTAAAGATTCTTACTGGAAATGCATAATTTTGCAAGTTACCTCATCTTTTGGGTTGCTTTCGTATTTCCTTTGTTTCTTCTTCAAGCATCACTGACCACCGGAAGCATCACTAGTATCGGCGTCATTCTTGATCAAACATCTAGGCCAGGGAAAGAGGCGAAAGTAGCCATTGAGATAGCAATTCAAGATTTTAACAACGAAAGTAATCAGCCTTATGTTTTATATATTCATAACTCTAGAAACAAGCCTGTCCGTGCAGCTATTGCAGGTAAATTAATGTTTAAAAAACATATATATTTATTCAGGTGATTCACAGATGCTAAATTTGATATTGTGAAATTGCAGCAAAAGAACTTATTGATGAACAAAATGTAAAAGCTATTGTGGGAGGTCATACCTGGGAAGAAGCATCTGCTATAGCTGAGGGTATCAGCGAAGCTGATCATGATCATGATCATGATAACCCTGTGTTTCTTTCGTTGGCTAGTACAACTCCACTGCAACCAACCGAAAAATGGCCATATTTCGTTCAATTTGCTCCAACACAATCCACACAAATGAATGCAGTGGCTGCAATTCTACAGTCATGGGGTATTCCTCAAGTCACTCTAATATACGAAACATCACATCTAGCCACTTCGTCATCATCAATCATTTCTTATCTCTCTCAGGCACTTAGAAAACAAATTATGCTTCTAGCCCATATTTTACCATTGACATCTGGTTCTTATTCCTTAAATGAAGAGCTTGAGCTACTCAAGAAACAACAACGTCAAGTCTTTGTAATTCATACATCTCTAGAACTCGGGATTCGTTTGTTTCAAACAGCCAAGAAGATGGAAATGACAGGAGATGGATATCTATGGATCGCAACTAACCGAATCACGGATCATTTTCATTCCATAAATTCCACCACAATCTCTTCACTAAAAGGCATGGTTGGAGTCAAATCTTACTTCCCTGAAGACAAGCCAGATTTCATAAAGTTTAGAAAAAGATTTCTTCATAAGTTCCATTCCGATTATCCCGAAGAAGATCAGGACGAGCCTGGAATCTTTGCAGTGCAAGGATACAACAGCATCAAATTCCTAGAGAAAAACACGCCGGATTGGGAATGTATCCCGGAGACTGTTGTTGAGATTATTTATGTGATAGGAAAGGGATATCACAGTGCATATTGGACCGAAGAATCAGGGTTTTCTGAAACAGTTGAAGATGACATCAATGAAAAACTACTTACATGCTTCTTTGGATAATGTTGGACTACAAGCTTTGTGGCCGGTGCAACCATGGTATGCTCATAGACGTCAGCGCAATCTGGCTGAAAGTTCAGAGGTCCGGATGAGAGTCGGCGTTCCTGCTCAATCACTGTTTAAGCAATTCGTGAGCGTGGAATTCGATTCTGACAAGAACCAAACTCTTTACGGTGGATTCGTAATTGCTGTGTTTGATGAAATGATGAGGAAACTAAATCTACCATATGATTATATTCCTTTTTATGGTTCATATGGTGAATTGGTCAGACAAATACCTGCAGAGGTAATCCAATGTCAAAACTCTATCTTTAGCTTTATGAACTGAGGCAAATATACTGATTTTTTTTTTCTTGATTTGGAGCAGAAGTTCGATGCGATTGCTGGTGATGTAACGATCATGGCAAGCAAGCATGACTATGCAGAATTCACGCAGCCATACACGGAATCTGGCTTGGAGATGATTGTACCTATTCGATCTAGAGTATCAAACCAGCCATGGTTGTTCTTGAAGCCTTTCACTGCATTAATGTGGTGGTTAATAGCAGTAATCACTATTTATAATGGCCTCATCATTTGGTTGATCGAAAAGAAGCACTGCAAGCATCTTCGAGGCTCCGTCATCACCCAAGTTGGAGTCATTTTTTGGCTTGCATTTACTACGCTTTTCACTTTGCGAGGTAAAGTATAAATTTTCATGACGACACGAACATTAACGTTGTGATGCTTATCTAGATCGAACGGGTAAAATAAACATATTAAATGGGTAGAAACTAGAAAGTCACCCAATGGTTATCAATCATAGATAGACCTCCTAAGCAATTCTAAAAAAAAAATAGATTATCATTTAAGTAATCAATATTTTTAGAAAAAAATTTTTGAATAATTTCAATCATATTTGGCACAATGATAGAAAATAAAAACTTTGACTATAATATTGGTAATCAGCACGACCCGACCGTTTTGACCCGTGCAAAGAAAGTTAATCTAGTTAGCGGCCTATTTTGTCACCTCTACTTGTCATTTAACATGTGCTAATGTTTGCTCATAGGGGACAAGTTACATAGCAATTTGTCAAGGATTGCAGCAGTCGTGTGGCTCTTTGTGGCATTAATCATCACACAGAGCTACACAGCTAGCTTATCGAGCATGCTCACGGCTCAAAGGCTTGAACCAACAATAACGAGTGTTGAGATGCTCAGGAACATAGATGCAACCGTGGGATACTGCAACGGTTCATTAGTCAATGAGTACTTGAAAAATGTGTTGGGTTTTAATAAAATAAAAGTAAAAAGCTATAACTCAACTCATAGATACGCTGAGGCCCTAAATAGTCGCGAAATTGCTGCTATTTTTCTTGAAGTTCCGGCAGCCAAAGTGTTTCTAGCTCAGTACTGCAAAAGCTTTGTCAGAACCGGGGAGACATTCAAAGTGGGAGGTTTCGGATTCGTAAGTTCTCTGAATTCAGAATTTCTCACAATCATGATACTGTTTGACTTTTTAGGTCACATGAAAATTGATTCTATTTTCTCTTCTTTTTTACTTGAAAATTAACCTCCCAAGCTATATAAGGTTAATAATGGTAAACCACTGAACTTTCAACTTTTGGTGATTTAACCCTTAAGTTTTTTTTTACACCACGAGTCACGAACAAAAAAAAACTAACTGTGTGTTCTTGAGTTTGGTTCATAAAGAAAAAGGAAGTAATGTAAAGTAAACAATTTCCTCCCACTTTTGGGAGGAAACACTTTACTTCCAAATAGCCTAAAATTTTCCAACTTTTACTTCCTTTTCTTTTATAAAAAAACTTAAGAACATGATAAACTTTTTATTTTCTTTCATTACTTTCCCTTTCCTTTATAAAACTAACTCGAGAACACAGTGAAGTTAAAAGGAATTATCGAATAAAAGATAAAAGTTCTTTTGTTAAATCTAACACAATTAATTACGTTAAGGGGTTAAAACGTTAAACGGTCAAAATGGTGAAAGTTAGTGGTTTTAATTAATTTTACAATTTACCGGATATTAACCCAACTTTCAAACTGTTCCAAAGTTCAACATGGATGTAAATTTATCATGATAAACTTAGGACTTATTGTATATTTCAAAATTTCACTATAGTTTGTTGCCCCGAAAAGTCAAACTATATAGTCTATGAAATACTTACACTACGTGGAGTTTTACTTACAGGCATTTCCTAGAAATTTCGCCTATATGTCCGAGGCAAACAAAGCAATAATGAATATAACAGAAAGTGGGAAGCTCAAAAAATTTGAGGATGAATATCTCATATCTGAAAAGTGTATAGATAACGAATCTTTTCCTAACGAAGATGAGAGGCTCAGCATTGAAAGCTTCTCCGTATTGTTTGGGTTAACAGGAGGGGCATCAACCATTGCTTTTATATTTTATATCATCATCGACTTTAGACGATTTAAAAATAGTAATCCAGAGCTCACGGGTTTCTTTAATCTGATATCAGCTTTCATGAAAGACCAGATGAGGCAGGCATCTAATGTAGTTGCTCATGCAGAAAGCCCAACACATGTGCCCCTTGATCCTTTGAATGGAGTTTGACATGGGTCCTCTGTAAATACAAGAAAGATCCAAACAGTATATTATCATCTTAGGATCTGGTAGCAATTAAATTGATTCAGCTTCTCGTGTTTGAAAAGAAAATGTATTCAAACTTCTTGTGCTTAAAATTGTTTCTTTCATTTATTTATGTAAATGCATGCTCATTGTCGTCCATGGGCTTATATTGTAATGATTTAATCTTTATACATACACCCAACAGGTGATGTTTGTTTGTGAACTTTATGCGACTTACCGGTTAATGGGTTCGGGGATTTTTTTGGACATAAAGTGTAAAAGTGGTAAGTGTTTTGCATTTGTTTAATAAATGTTAGGAATCCGCTCTCTCATTGAGCTCTGATATTTTTCTAGCAATACCTATAGATTTCGTAATGGCTACCTAGCAAAAAATCACTCCTCCAACACAATTTTATAAAGAGTAGTTTTTTACTTTTGATTCTCAATATAGCAAGTACAATTTACATACATAAATCTTTTCACTAAATAACACTTAGCCATAGTGGTGTAATCCCTATACCTTTTTTTTCTAGAACCACTGCTAAGTCTGCAAAAAAATAAATAAATAAATAAAATCTGCATTTAAACTGGCCAGAAGTTACAAATTGGATGGTTTCACCATAACTAAATTTAAAAAGTTCCCTTCAAATAAAGTTTTTGGCTATACAGGACACAGGTGTCCATTTGGCGTGGGCTTAACCTTAATTTGGACTTGATGGCTAGTATGTAGTCAAAGTTCTAATCTCTTGTCATGACAACTTGTTATATTCAAGCTCAATTAAACATGCCAAACATGCACTAGTAGTAGTAGCCAATAGGTATATATCCATTTATCTGATGCAAATTACAACAATCTCCAGAAGATTAAGTATTCTAGATCGATGTTGCGCAACACTTTCACAAAGGTCCTACATGTTTGTCATTGATGTTTAGCAATTGAGACTTTTATTGGATACTGTAGGTATAAAGCAAAATCTTGTCTCCAACCGATCTAATTAGAAACCGGCCCTCAGCGCAATCAATTATCAGAACTGCCTTAAGCTCTTGGCTTTTTCTGTCAGAAAGATGTGTCGCAAAATCTCTCCGCACAAGAAAGATACGGACGCTAGCCTCGCCGGTGTTATCCCGAGACCAAGCTCCGTGAAGATGAGTAAAGGGTAATAAATGTAGTAAGAATGTAGGTGTAAAACTTAATGCAAAGTAATAAATGTGTTGGGGTATTTATACTACCCCAACTTCCTATTCATGTTACTATTCTTCCAATCGCTCACCATCGCTCCATTGTGCCCATAGCGTTCTACTTAGTAGGCCACGTGGTAGGAAATCCCCAAAATCACGACATGGTCGGTGGTTGTTATTCTTTGGCCGGACGTCGAATGATCGTCCGGCCGCGTGTCTTGACGTCCGGCGCATTGTGTTAGGCCGGATGTTGATCCGTCCGACATGCGCCAACATGTCCCCCAAAGTTATATTATTGGCAAGAAGTCGATGATGTAACACTTAGTATAGTTCACCGCAAGGAAAAGATGTGTTTGCACCATGCCGGTCAAACCGGCCGGATCCATGAGAATGGGCGGTTAGTTGGGCTCAGTGGCCTGGCTTTTCCCGCCGCTATCGCTTCACCTTCCGCCGTACGGCCCACGAAGCCCACGCCACCACTATCTCCGATCGATTGGACGCCTTGTCACCGCCTAGGTTTCCTCAAGATATATATATCCCTTTTTCCTCATTTGGTTTTTACTTTTCACACACATACAAACTGCTTTCAGATCTCCCATCGCCTTCTTCACTTCTTTTAAGGTTTGTCTTGCCCTTTCTCCGTTAATATCTCAGAATTGTCTCGCATCTTTTAGAAATGGCCGATATTGGAACCGAGGGAACATTCCAAGAGAGAAAACACTTCCGTCCGTCCGATCAAGAAACCAATGAAGAGACCGACAAATGGTCGCTCCTAAGTTTGATATGCATGTACATACTTCTAGGTTAACACAACTGAAAGTTAGATGATATAGTAGCCGAGTATGGCATTCCCACCGATCTACGTCCGGTTTACCACCGGACGATATGACTATGGATCGCTTGTCGAGGATAAGATAGGTATTTACCCTAAGCGCTAGAGATGGGGAGTTAGAATTCCTTTCTCGACTTTTTGTCGAACGTGATCAAACACTTTAGGGTGCACATTTCTCGCCTAGTCCCGCTAGGATTGAACCGGTGATGCTTTTCGAGATTAGATGTTACACCTCAATATACGTTCCGTGGTCTCACTCTTCCCAAGCGTTTCTACCGGTTGTGTAAGCAAGGACATTGGTTTTCCTTTGAAAACCGGACGGGTAAAGGTTCATATAAGTGTTTCAAGGAGGTCCTGTATAGTATGAAACACTGGAAGGAAAAGTTTTTCTTGATCGACAGGCGGGCCATCCCTATTGCTATGGCATGGAGACATAAGGACTCAAAAATTACGGATACTCTTCCCATCGGTTTCTCCAAAACGGACGCCGAGCGACTTAGCGAGAATCTTATTAAGTTGCGCATCCGACGATGAGTCTTTATGGATGTGCCATCTCTCCTCGGTTTTCAAGAACTCGAGTTCGAGCCCATTCTAAAAGATGCCCGGTCATGGTAATTACTTGTTTTAGTCTTGTCACCCTAGGATTGACGTTTGTCTCCCTGCTCGTCCTTTGAAGTTTCTAATCAACTTGTTTTTGTTGTTGCATTCTTCCTTTCGCTTGTTAATATGTCGAGTATCTTGAGCTCCTGACCGGAAGGAACGGTGGTGAGCAAAGGTCCCAGCTTGACCCGGACAGGAGATTCCAAAAGAACCTCCGACCTCCGCCGGGAGTGGACCTTCCTCCCAAAGATGCCCCGACCAGAGGGTCAAGAAGCGATGCCGGGTTGTTGCTCGAGGAGAAAAAGAGAAGGAAGCCCTGCCCGCAAGCAAAGAAGAGGAACGCGGAGAAGGGACCTCCAAAGCACAAGGCAAAAGAAGAAGTCACGTCAATTTGTTGAGCACATATCTTCCGGAGAGCCTATCGATAACCCGACCCTTTGAATCGATCCGTCCCGAGGATGTCCAGCAGACGGATCGAATGTTGATGCGGAGCAGGAGACCCCGAACATTGCCGCCGAGGATGGAGGAGGCAACGTTGCCAATGAAGAGATGGGCGATAATGCTGCTGGCGGTGGTGAGCATTTGCAACGAATGCATACCACCCCGGTTAGGGAAGGCGGTCAAACGCCACCGGTCGAGGAAGGTACGTATAAATTGTTCGGCTGTTAATATTTGTGATTTCTTCCAACTTATTATGTTGTGTCCTTCAGGTTATTCGGCCCACCACTCTCTCGGCCCGAAGCGGATTGATAAAGTCAACCTGGACTCCGGTTTGTTTTAGCCTTCCGCTTATCCTCTTTTATTTTCTTTTACGTGTATGCCTGATTATTTTCTTAACTCCTCTATTTATTATGTAGATGAAGCCACGAACGCCTTCATCCCTCCTTGGGCCCTTCGAGATAACGCTCGATAAATTCTTATCGGTCCCGCAAGGAGCTCCTTGATAATCTTCCCACCCGCCGAACAAGAAGCTTTAGAACAAATGAACAACATTGAGCTCACTCACGCCTATGAAGAATTTGGCAAAAGTGTGATAGCCCAAGGCGAGTTGCTGAAGAGGTTCACCGGCATGTCGTCTACATTGTGGGAGCTCTCTCAGACTCATGAAAGGTGTCAAGGGTTGGCGGATAGATTGACAGCCACCGAAGGTGAAAACGAGAGGTTATCCGGAGAGTTGAAGAAACTGGAGACCGAGTATCAAGTTGTCCTAGATAAGGGGAAGAATCTGGAGGATGAGGTGGACAGGGTGACCCGGGAAAGGGAAGAGTGGAGGAGAAACGAAGGATCTCAAAATGAGCTAAATACTAAAGATCCGAATCATTGATCGTGAAGCTCCCAGAGAAAATGAGCTAAATGCTAAAGATCGCCGGTGTTATCCCGCCAAGCTCCGCGTAGAATCGGGTAATAAATGTAAGGCAAAGTAATAGGTTGGGGTAACTACCCCAACTTCCTATTCACGCACTATTCTTCCAATCGAGGTGCCTATAGCCTACTTAGTAGTCCACGGAGGTAATAAAATCAAAATGTTATTCTTTCGTCCGTCCGAATGATCGTCTTCTTCCGTCCGGCAAGATTGTGTTTGGCGGATGTCGATCGACTATTCGCGCAAAGAGTGGAATACAAGAACTTGAGTATGGCCCAAAGTTTACACAAAATGACCTACCAGGGCCGCTCCTATTCGGGTTTGTAATATGGCTAAAGTTTACACCGACCTACCAGTGGGTTCAGAATCGGGGCCAGGGTAGAAAAGAGGAGAGATCGTTGAGGCTCAAGGGTATTGCCAATGTCAACAGGATGCTCCAAAATTATGGAAAGTCGAGTTCAACAACCTTTTGTGGCCGAGTATCCCTATATCCGTAAGTTAGCGGATTCCTATCGGCCACCCTTAGGCGATCTGTTGAGCATGGAACCCGCAGTCCTCCTCGCAAAGACCCCGCCGGTCCTTCTTCTCACCTCCAACATCACCAACCGACCGGCACCGACTATCCGTAATCCAAATGCCAATGCTTGAAGCTTTTGTGACTTATGCTTGTAAACAACAATTTGAACAATTATAATTGTAATAATTAATACTCTACCTTCGTGACTCATGCTCGTCACTTTTTGAGACGTAATCAAGTATTTAACTTAGATAAATCTTTGTGTGTTGTGCATTTCGCCTTTTGTCCCATTTCACATTGATAAACTTCCTTTAGGCTTTCTAAAGGGCATCCGCGCATTGGCGCAGCATCCGTATATCCGGCAACCTAATATGTTTTAGGGCATCCATTATTCGGGCATCCGCAAGAGTGCTCGGGCATCCATCATCCGGGCATCCGAGTAATTTGTTTCGCATCCGGATGTTATCCGGTATATATCTAGCAATCATACTCGACGGGGCCACCGTCGGAATAGCCATGTATCACATTGTCTTTCCAGAAAATTGTCTTCCTTATCATAGGAAAACTTTCATCATTAAACTAACATACATAGATAGGTCAGGTTACATAATGATCATGGGATTCTTATCACAATAACAATTATAAGAAACAGCTTAAGTTTATGGCGTGCAGTCCGAGGAACCTCCTTTTCTTCCATCGTCTCAGAACTTATAAGAGCCATTCGATTCGCTCCTATCACCCGGTAGGGGCCTTCCCAATTGGGTCCCAACTTTCCTTGATTTTCCACCGGCCGGCTTCGTTCTTCCCAGATACAAGTCGCCTACTTTAAAATTCATCGGTTTGACCCTCCGTTGTAATATCGCTCAACCCGTGTTTTGTACTTGGCTTCTCGTATGGCAAAGACCTTCCTTTTTCTTGCAGAGGTCCAAGTTCAAACGCTCTTCTTCATTAAGATCCTCCCGAACATCATCGCTCGTATGTAGGCATCCCACCGCCGGTATCACGCCTCACTTCCATATGTTAAACCGAACGGGTCTCCCGCTGCTTGTTTTAAGTGTTGTTCGTGCGCCCATAAGACGTTAGGTAGCTCATCCACCCATCCGGTTCTCTCTCGCCCTAATCTTGTCTTTATCCTTCCATCGACTTTTGTTGGCTCGTTCTACTAATCCGCTGGCTCATGGATGTGCTACGGCAAGATTTATCCGCTTAATTTTAGCCCTTCGCACCATTTTTGAACGGGTCGTTGACAAAACTAGTTCCATTATCGGTGACTATGATACCCGGTAGGCCATACCTGCACACGATATTCTCGTAGACAAATTTTATAACGTCTTTTCCCGTTGTTTTTACCATCGGCTTTGCTTCTATCCATTTTGTAAAATAGTCTATTGCCACGATCACATATTTGAGGCGGCCCGGTGCTTCTGGAAAGGGGCCTAACACATCCATTCCCCATTGATAGAAAGGCCACGGAGCCATGATGGAGGTTAGCAACGTTTTAGGAAGTTTGGGTACCGGAGCGTGTATCTGGCAGGAATCACACTTCCTAATTTCTTCTCGTGTGTCTCTGTGCATAGTGGGCCAGTAATATCCTTGTCTCATAAGCTTCGCCACTATGGTTCTTGGTCCGAGTGCATCCCACAAAGATCCCTCGTGCACCTCTCAGATATGTAATTTGCTTGCAACGGACCCACACATCTCAACATTGGTACTAGGTATCCCTTTTAAATAGAACTCCTCCTTCCATAGTATATTGCGGAATTTTCATCCGAGACTCGGCCTCATTGGGGTCATCCGCCAAACCCCTCTTCCAAACATCCGATGATCGGCGCCATCCGCTATCCGCCTCTTCTTCCACCACGGTTTCAATTCTCCGCTCTTCTCCCGGTTTTTCCAGACTTCCACTAATACCTTTTAGTGAGATGGTCAAAAGCCACCGATGCTAGTTTGCTCAAGATATCCGCTTTTGGTTTTGAGCCCTTGGTATATTGCGGATTTTGAAGCTTTGGAATCCCACTATGTGTTCTTTCGCTGAGCCAAGTATTTTGCATGCTTTCTTTGGTAGTCGTGAATTCTCCGCTGATCCGCTAGCAACCAATTTGGAATCAACTCGCACATTCAAACTTCGATTTTTAGCTTTGCAATCCGAGTCCGCTAGCGCGGCCTCATATTCGGCCTCGTTATTGGTGCTGGAAAGTTGAGCCGCAGAGCATAAGTGAGCTCCTCCTTCTCCGGACCGATGAGGACCAAACCCGCACCGCCCTTTGCTATCGATCGCCCATCTGTGTACAAGCAGCCCATTCTCCTTCCTCTCCTACTTCCATTACACTCAGATCCTTTCTCTCGCGGCTGGGTGTCCGGATTCAACTTGCACTTCCGTGAGAAAGTCTGCCAATACCTGACCTTTGACCGCATTTCTAGGAGCATACGTGATGTTGTAAGCCCCTAGCTCTACGGCATACTTCGCAAGCTTTCCTGAAGCTTCCGGCTTGTACAATATCTGCTTAACGGGTTGGTCGGTGATGACCCGAATGGGATGGGCCTCAAAATATCTTCGCAGTCTTCGTGATGCATGTAATAGACATAAAGCTAACTTTTCCATCGGAGCATAGTTCCTTTCCGCTTGCAAGGTTCGCTTACGTAATGTACCAAGAATCGCCTCCCGTCCCTTTCTACCACTAGAACCGCACTAACGGCTCCTTTGATGTCGCTAAGTATGTGGATAACTGCTCCTTCGGCCGTGGGGTGGTTAACGGGTAATTCTAATATCGTGTTCTTCATCTCGAAAGTCGCCTCGGCTTCCTTCGTCCACCGATATTCATCCTTATTCTCCTTTGTGATATTCTTCAAAGTTTCAAGAAAGGCAAGGACCTCTCTCGATTTTGACAAGAATCTGCTCAAGGCCGCTAGTTTCCCACTCGCACTTTGCATTTCTTTCAACGCCTCGAGATTTCATCTCCATGATGGCCTTCGCCTTCGGGATTCGCCTTATACCTTCGGAGGTTACCATGTACCCAAGGAATTTCCTTCTTCCACACCAAGGAACATTTCATGTTCACTTCATGTTGATCCTTCCGAGGTTGTCAAATGTTTCCGCTTATGTCTCGCTATCATATCTCTCTCCGTCCGCTTTTTATGACCATATCATCGACATACGCCCAAGTTTCTCCCTATCTCGCGATTGGAATGCGAGTCTACCAAGCGCCGATATGTTGCTCCCGCATTCTTCAAATCAAGGGCATTTTGGTGTAACAAGATGTCCCTTGTTTCAGATAGAATGTCGTTTTCTCCTCGCCCTCTCTCGTCCATCCGAACTTGGTGGTATCCTTTGTAGGCATCCATAAAACACTTATACTTATATCCCATAACGGATTCAATCTTCCAATCGATTTCGTAAAGGATAGTAGTCTTTTAGGCGTGAGGAATTCGATTTTGAAATCAATGCACATCCGCCAACTTCCGCCACATTTCTTCACCAAAGACCGGATTGAAAATCCATGTAGGTATCCGACCGACGAACTATTCCGCTTTAACCCACTCTTCAACCTCTCTTGTAATCACTTGGTTTTTCTCTGGAGAACATCCTCCTTTTTGGGCGATCGGTGTCTCAAACGCTCACATTAAGAGAGTGTTGATGAAGCGCCTTGGTACCCCGGCCATATCCGCTGGCTCCCAAGCAAACACTTCTTTATTTTTCTCAAGAACTCGATGAGTTGTCTCCTACACTCCCGGAGAACCCTGTTCCTATTGTCACACGTTGCTCGTGGTACGCGGCATTAACCAATATGTCTTCCGTCGGTCTTAACCTTGAATCTCCTGTCACTGCTTCTACCTCGCTTCCGGAGAGAAATTGTCCCTGGGTCCCGACTTTCCTCAAATCTTCTACACTCCATGACAACCGCCTCTTGGTGACCAAAGTGGCTACTCCCGGAGTGGGAAACTTCATCATGGCGTGGATGGTCGAGGTATGGCCCTTAACTCCCTTAGACCCGTACGTCCTAGAATCACGTTAGTAAGTGAAGGAGATCTTACGACCGTGAATTTCATCATGACAGTTCTGTACAAACCATGGTCCCCGAAGCACACCTCCAGCTCAATCTTTCCTAGAGGTTGGATGACTTCCCCGGAGAATCCCACTAGTGGTGAATTACTTTCTTGCAACCTAGATTGAATGGATGGACTAAAGTTGTTAAAGCAGTGCTCATACATCACTTGAACCGAAGCACCTTCGTCCACAAATACCCGCCGGACGAAATAACCTTCGATTTCTGCCTCCAAAATCAGTGGTTCCTCCGATAAATCTTCCGTGGCTATGCGTGGAAATATATAGGACGCTCACCACCTCATCGTAGTACCGAGCCTTCCTTTGCGGTCTTCAACATAATGATTAACCATGTTGATCACTTTTCCTTTTCCATTATTGCCTCTCGCCTTTCTCGCCCCTTTGTTGAACATTCTTCACCAAATGATCCAATTTTCCCGACTCAAAGGCTGCTTCCAACTGCTTTCTTGTGATAACAATCGTTGGTCAGGTGACCTTTCTCCCCATGATATTCACAGAATCTGTCCTCATTTTCTTTGCTTGGTTTTCCCTGTAGCGGTGGTGGTGGAGGCAGGTTCAAATGATGCTCGGTAGCCAAGATTTCCTTAGGCTGTTTGGATAGGACGGAGAGCATGACCCTGTGATTATCAGCTTGCTAGATCGCTTATTTGAAATCGCTTTGGGCCGAGGCCCCGCTGGGGCCACATACGGAGAGAACACCTCCCTGTGTCTAGAGTCACCTCTTTCCCAGGCTCTCCTATCATTCCTTCTCCCGTCCGGCCCCCGAGGTTCTTATCCTCGCACTGAGGGTTTCTCTCCGGACCACTCGCCTGCTTCACCCTTCGGCATCTCGGTGTTCTTATAAGCCTCTTCCGCCGAATGTAATCGCCCACCCTAGTCATCATTTCTTTCACGGATTTCGGACCGATCGTAAAACTTTTAGACAAGTCAGGCACCGATGAGCACCCATAAACGCCGATATTTTCATGAGTTCGGAACTCCTTAATCCGGCTAGCCTCGCCGGTCCATCGCTCTTTGAATACCGGAGTGTCTCGCTTGCTCGCCTAACAATCCGAGTGATTTCGGGATCCTTCGTGTTCTTTTGTCGTAGGGCAAACCTTGTGGTGAATTGTTCGCTCGCCACCCCAACCGTCAATGCTTCCAGTTCCAAATTGCCGAACCACCTCGGCCGCTCCATCCATGGTCTCGTTGGAACATCCTCGCACCATACCGGCATTGGCCATTCTCCTTGATTCGCCGCCCAACGGCGGTTGATGTGATCATCCGGATCGCCGAGCCATCGCATGCCTTTAAGTTAGCGGCATTATGCACTGGGACCAAATAACTCTACTATCCTTCTTGTAAAGGGCGACCGCCAATTCCTTATAAGGTTTGCCGAGATCGCCTTTTGGTTTTGGCGGTGTTTTCCTCCGCCTCATCGTCGTCTCGTGAAAGTGAGCCGAGTCGGTTTGATAACACCGCCCCCTTGCATTGTACTTTCTAAAGAGAGCCTCCAAAGATGCCATCCGGGCTTGTATTTGCTCCTGAATCCGGAGGTTTGAGTATTGAAGACCCCACTTCCCTATATGTTCCGGAGGAGAGTGGGTTCCATGAGGTGGTGGTCCCGCCCGCCATTCGATCCTCCGTAGAATGAATCGTGGTCCCACGGATGGCGCCAATTTGTTGAAGCAAAATCTTGTCTCCGCCCAGCCCCAGCGGTCCCAGAAAGATGGTCGCCTCGCACAAATGTACGGACGCGTTAGCCTCGCCTCGGTGTTATCCCGAGACCAAGCTCCGCGTGAAGATGAGTAAAGGGTAATAAATGTAGTAAGAATGTAGGTGTAAAACTTAATGCAAGTAATAAATGTGTTGGGGTATTTATACTACCCCAACTTCCTATTCACGTTACTATTCTTCCAATGCTCACCCATCGTGCCACGTGCCCATAGTTATTCTACTTAGTAGGCCACGTGGTAGGAAATCCCTAAAATCACGACATGGTCGGTGGTTGTTATTCTTGGCCGGACGTCCGAATGATCGTCCGCATCAGTGTGTCTTGACGTCCGGCGATTGTGTTTGGCCGGATGTCGATCCGTCCGACACATGCGTGAGGATGTATGTAATTTCCATAATATATTGTCTTCATATTTTCTTTATTGAGCAGAATTTTCGTCATTTTATTATACCATAATATCATACTCGTATAAAAGAAGTTTTCTACCAATCCAAATTTATATTATCATATTACTAATTGAACATGAAAAGTTATTAATTAGCCCATTTTGATGTAAATCCTAAATAGCAATCTATCAAAATACACTCTCATAATTTTGCAAGTTACCCCATCATTTATTTGTTGTTATGTAGTTATCTTCGGCAAGCAGCAGTAACCACTGGAGTTGAGATCACTAGGATTGGTGCCATGCTTGACAAAACGTCAGGGCTGAAAAAGACACACAAGAATTTCATCATTTAGCGATGGATTTTAACCTTGCTTGGTCGGAGTTTGCGAGGGGTAGCAGCATGTGTTAAAGCGTCGCATATTCTACGACTTCTCAAACTGCGTCGCTATTTTGGTAACAGAAATGTTTTCATCAGTCTCATCGAGTCGCTAGCCTTCGCACGATACGATTACAATCCACGGCATGTTTGACTAAAAAAACAAACAACTAAGTCCGGATGTGGAACACTCGGTCTACACATCAAATTTGGACAAATAATAACATATTACACCATATGCAAACTCATATCCTAATTACTTCATAACATTTCAAAATACAAGTGTTATCCAGACTTATCACGCTAAAGTTCACAACACAAAATCACAATCAACAAGTATTTAACAAAAAATCAACAAGTAATTAATGACAAAATTAGGCACAAATAACCCCTAATTATGACATAATCATCTCAAAATCAAGTACCTTAGGGTTTCGTATTTGATGAAATTGATTAAAAAAAATCGGTTGAGAAACCTCCATTAATGGTGGATCGTTCCTTAGGTGGAGAGTAGATAGAGAACGAACTAGTGTGAGTGAAGTTTTAACTGAATTATGGGTAAAAGGTGTTTCATACGACCTGTAAGTTTTATTACAAAAAAAAAAAAAAAAAACATTGAAGTACATAGGATATGAGTGAATCCAACATCTCTCGTCTGCTATAACGACAGGAAAACAAATGCATCATTTGTGCTTCAAACCAAACGTATAATAAGTATGACAAACTAAAACTTATGAAAACTACTCTATAAACTACGAACGCCTAGTATGAGCACGAACCTATATATCAATCATGTTAGGATTTAGTAAATCCAGTTATTAAAGTGTCGGTCACCTCAAGTATATGTAATCGTTAGAAAGCTCTTAGTCGTAGTTATTTAAAGTTATATAGTATTTAGTTAAGCAACACCGTGGAGGACGGACGGTCTTTACCCATCAGATGCCCGATCCACGACCGTAGGTGGCGCTTATGTAAGACTATAAATACTCTACCTCCCAAGGTAGAGAGTTGAGTTCATAATAATACTTTCATTTTCTCTCACTAAGTTCCCAAACCTCTAACTATTTCTCTAAAACCTTATTGTATACGCCCATTTGATCATGATTTGATGTGTTTGTGAAATCCAATATGTTACAATTGGTATCAAGAGCCATGGTTTGATCATCTCTTACATATCCTTGGATTTCTAGTGGTTTTATATGGTTTTGGGTTTGAAAAAGTTTAGTGGTTTTGCATTATTTGGATCATTTCTTGTGTTAAAGTTTGAATTTTGAGTGTACTTTTGTGTTTAGAATCATTGTAAGTGCTCGGGTTTTGATTTGGAAAGCTTGAATCACGTGGTTGGGCTTGTTTTGGATTGAAAAGTGTGGTTTTGAAGTTTTTCAACTTAGCGACTTGTGTCTCTGAGTGTTTTTCTTCGTGAGCGACTGCTTTAGTAATTTCCAATGAAGTTGTAGTTTAAGTCGTAGCGACTTGATCTTAGCGACTTGTTCATTGAGACAAGCCGACAAACAAGATAAGTTAGTGGAGGTTCCACTGCTAGCGACTTGGTTGGCGTAGCGACTTGTCTATATTATTTCTAGCGACTTGTCCTTATTATTCTTAGCGAGTTGATTCTTAGCGACTTGGATACTTAGCGAGTTGCTCTTTAGCGACTTAACTGCTTAGCGATTTGGTGCTTTAGCGACTTGTGTTCAGCGACTTGGGTCTTAGCGACTTGAAGTTTAGCGAGTTGCTACTTAGCGACTTGGTGCTTAGCGACTTGGTGCTTAGCGACTTGGTGCTTAGCGACTTGGTTCAAGGGTTATAGCGACTTGGTTAATATTTGTTTCTAATACGGTTTTCTCTTGATTTAGTAAAATCCCGTGAAAGAATCTATTTCCTGGTTTAATCATAGAGTTATAAAATCCGTGAAATCTGTGAACATGTCTACCAACGTGCCTACAATCATCTCTACCAGAATGGGACGCCTGCTACCGTGGTTCAGACACTCGTCCACCCATGCTTGATGTAATCGACTATGACTCATGGGCTCAACGAATTAGGTTGTATTGTCCGGGAAAGGAAAATGGAGTCAACATTCTCAAGTCAATTGATGAAGGACCTTATCGATTGAGACTACGAGAGACATAATTGATAATCACTGCAGATGGAACAATGATCTTTGATTGGACACTAAAGACGTATGATGAGCTCTGATAAGGAGAAAAAGATTCGATCGTCGATATCGTGGCTTCAAACATTATACTTCAAGGTCTTCCAAAAGATATCTACAAGCTTATCAATCACAACACCGAAGCCATGGCGGTTTGGGATAATGTCAAGATGCTTCTCGGGTTCAATTAACTAAGGAAGACAGAGAATCACAAGCAGTATGATGAATTTGAGCACTTTAAGATGAAACCGTAAGAAAGTATCTATGAATACTAACTAAGATTCCACAAGCTTGTGAATGATATGAGGAATATCAAAATGACCATGCCAAATATTCAAATTGAACTCAAAGTTTGTGAACAACATGAATCCGAATGGCACAAATTTGTCACCTCGTGAAGCTAACCAAAGGATTGAAGAACACCAACTATGAGCAATCAGATGCCTTCTTCTTCGAATGAGAGACATGCTATGTTTGAACGAAGGATTCTTGAACAGTTCAAATCTAGCGAGGGAGAAACTAGTTCGTCAAATGACTCTACAGCCTTTTACACCAATGTTGGAATTACCACCAAAGCTTCTCAAGTCATACCCACGGGTAATGGTAATCACAAACTCATTCCCGATCCGAGGTTCAAGCAATTTGATGCTGATGCAGTCATGGAACACTTCATCAATCAACTGGCTCTTATAGTTAAAAGAAACTTGACCCTTACTCCACAAAGTAACAGTCTTCACACTAACAACGAAATGAGAACTGCATCCAATCTACACAATCATGCTACCGCCGAGATGGAAAGGTTATGGTGCAACCAGTTCAAGGAAGGCGGATGAACAAGGAAGAGGTGGAGTTGGTGGAGGGTATGTGGCTAATCGTAATCGTGGAAGGAATGCATTCAAGGACGAGCAAAGCAAATCAAGTGTTACAACTATGGTGGTGATGGACACATTGCAAGGAACTGACATCTCCAAACGCCTCAAAATGTAGAGTACTTGTGGACAAGATGTCATTGTACAAGCTCAGACGTTGGAGCGGTTTTGGATGAAGAAGAATTGTTGTTTCTTCTTGAAATGCCAAAACCTATGATGTCGATGTAGATGAGCGACCAATTGTGAAATAGGTCAAAATCATCAAAATGCCTTTCAAGTTGCGGTCGTGATGCATTTGACTGATGTCGATGATGAACCCACGCCTGCATAATCTTCATGGCTAGCATCTCACCTATGGTCTCTCCAAAGGTCTCATCACCACAACAGTCGGGTCCATCCAAAGAATCAATCATCTCGGAGGTATTAAAACTATACGATGAGGTTGATGAGCAAAGATGATAATGAAGTACAATCTCTTGAAACTTATGAATCAGATATTGATAATGAGGGTAATAGCAATATTGTCCCATATGATCAATATGTGAAGCAAAGTGAAAGTGAGATTGTACCAAGTGAAGCATCTTCTGCAGTCAATAATGACTATATTTTTTATGAATATACTGCGTGTACCCCTGATGATTTTGTTATCTCTGAACTAAATGCCTATAAAGAACAAGTTGCTATTTATGAACAACGTGCTAAGTTTGAGTTAACTAGCCGTGAGCGAGAAATGGATGACCAAATGCGTGCAATTATTAGAAAAAGTAATTTTAGAAAGAAGTTTTAAAACAAGAGTTAAACTCCTTACAAGAAAAGCTTTCTAAAACTGTTAAGCAAAAGCAAGAGCTTCAAGATAATGTTAAAGTGCTTAAACATGAATTTAACGCTAAGGAATCAAAACTTTTGAATGACTTTTCTAATCTAAAAACTTTGAAAAACAAGCTTGAAAATAAGTTGTACGTACAAGGGAACACCATTTAGACTGCTCACATGGTCACTAAGCATAGAGTCTTAAACGATAAGCATAGTATTCCTATTATAAAGGAACCCAACCCTGAGTATGGGAAGAAAGCAAGAGAAGCTCAGAAGGTAATCTATGATGGCAATGAAATCCTTAAGCCTAGGCAAAAACCTAGTTGTGCTGAGTGCACTGAGGAAGATAAGCAATTAGAAGAGGTTACTAGAAAAAAATTGGATGAAAAACTTAAGAGCCCCTCATGCATAGAAAATAACATAGGTTTTAAAACACCTAACTATGCTAAGGAAAATTGGATTGCATTTAACAAGTTTAGACCTCAAACACAAATGACCCCGAACAAGTGTTATGGAAAAGGATATGGACATGAAAAAGTCGACGAGTTTGTTGAACAGAATTGTTGGAATCACTCTAAACCATAATCAAGTGTTAGTAATTAATATGTAATAGTTAGCTTTATTATGGCCTTTATGTTTGTTATTAGCCTTAAGCTTATGTAGAAGGCCCATGAGCTTAGGCCCAAGCCCATTAAAGAAAGGAAGGAAACTAGGGTGTTGCCTAGCTTCCCTCCTATAAATACTCTTGTAAACCCTCATTTGAGGGTTGGTTGTTCAAGTTTTCTTTCATTCATACATCTCTGCGTAAACCGTATTACTATATCGTGTGTGTGTGTTTGTTTACTTGTTCAATCGCCTTATCTCTTTCTATATTACTTGTGTTTGTAAAACTAGTGACCTAACGATGGTATCAATCGCCTACTAGTTGGGTGAATCGTGTTTGTTTTTGAAGTGGGTTTGGGTCCTCGCCTAAAACATACGTTTGATACTTTGGTTAAGCTTAAAAACTTGTTTTTACACTTTTAATCCAAGATTCTTGTACTTTCAACGTTTTAAGGTGTTAAAATACTTGTTTTTGGCAAAAGTTTCAAACTTTATCGTGGATAGTTGTTTTCATCGAGTTTTTGAGCGAGGGTTCTATCTACTAAATAGCTGTTTTAGAGGCTTTGGTTCATCAAGTTTCACACTTTTGTGTATTTTGGTGTTATTGAAGCTATTTTATCACACAAAAGCGGTTTAGAAACACTTTTGGACGAGAATCAAAATTTCGTGCATTTCTACGCGTAGTAAAACCCTAAAACTACGGCGTAAGTGCTTCCTTGGTTTGATCTTCATTTTAGTGGTTTATTCCGTGTTTTCTTACTTGGATAAGTGCGAAAATCGTCGACTTTGGATATCTTTTGCCTTTGTGATAGTGTAAAAGATCATTTGAGCAAAAACCTAAAATTACGCATAAGCATAAGCTTACGCGTGAAATCCTCGCCTAAGATTTTTCCTCGCCTAAGCCTAGTCTTACGCATAAGAAAATCCTCGCCTAACTTTCTCGCCTAACTTTTGTCTCGCTAACTTTAGTGCTTTTCCTACTTACGCGTAAGCTAAATCCTCTGCGTAACTCCTTATTATTCTGCGTAACTTTGGTGTTTTACGCATAAGTGCTACTTGGTTCTTGTCTTTTCTCGCCTAAGGACACTTCATCAACAAAGGTTCATTCGACTACAAAGATCCATTTTACCAACACAAGTTTTCAACATGTCTCAACCACCATACTCTAACTATTTCCTTACACTTATCCTCAGCGACAACAACAACTAAGTCCACAACATCAACAATGGAATCAACAACAAGCAATTTATCAACAACAATTTAATCAACAACATACTCCACAACTTGGTGCAATTCCCCACCACAAATGGTTCAAACACCGCCAAGTCTTCAAGTTCAACCCTACACAAATGAATTCAATCAACATCCATCAAGGAACACTATGAAGGAACCCACTTGGTTTGCAAAGATGTGTGAAGCTTTAAGCGACCAACAATCAATTCATGAAGTGGATCACTTGATAGACCTCCAATGCTCACTCCGAAACTACGATCAATGGGTGATAAGGTTCTTTAGGTTTTGTGATCGAAGAAGCCACATGGAAAGTTCTTAAAGAAGGTTATCTTGGAAGGTCCATTTGAGATGCCTCTTGTCATTGTGCAGGAGATCCTAATCTTTGTTCCACGAGATGAACAAACCAACATTGCTCTTGTTGCGGATCTAAATGCTCTGAAACTTCTACACTATGAAGTGATGAGCTTGCAATGCAATATATCCTTTTAGGATTACCTAACCCAATTCTTGAAGTGTTGATGCTCAAAAGGCGCAAAGGAAATGTGGGACCATATTCATCTTCTTATGGAAGGATCGGTACTCAATCGGGAGGATTTGGAATCCAAAATTTACTTGGCTTATGAACACTTCATGATTGAATCGGAGAGACACTAGAGTCTTATCATCATCGATTTTCGAGACATCATCAATGATTTGGATAAACACAACATCATCATGCCAAGAATTGCGGTGAATACTAAGTTCTGAGTAGTCTTGGTCACGAATGGGAGAAGTATGTCATTTTCTCCGTCAAGCGAAGAATATGCATCATTCTACATATGGATTGTTGTACGATTACTTGAAGCCTCATGAAAAGGAAGTTGATCGGGAAAGGATTCTCCGTGCTCAAATTGCTCCACCTACACATCCGGAAAATCAACAACTTGCCTTATATGCTCAACAAAGTTATCCTCCTCAACAAGCAACTCAACCAAGCGCCTCGGTCACACCAAGCGATCCATCACGGCAATCTCAACAAAATCAATTGGTTCCTTACAACAACAACAATGATCAAGCACTTCATAGTCAAACTAATGAGGAATCCGATCCGTTCGAAGCATTACAGCGGGGTTTGTTATGATTGCTAATGCTTTTAGCCGTTATACAAACAAATCCAACAATCGTATTCGTTCCTCATCAATACACGAAATCGGTTTGTTGTGAACAATGGACGAGTTGAAGTTCGAGAATCGTGGTTATGGTGCGTCAAATGGGAGGTGGTCAAGGGTTTAATGCTATGGGTAGGAATAACAACGAGCTCAAGTGGTGGAGCAGGAAATGCTCGAGAATGGTTTGAATGGTCTTGATGCTACAAGCGCAATGAGAAGGGACACACAGCTAATGCATGCCCAAAGCCAAGGACTAGGGGCGGTGCTTATTTCAAAGAGCTCTTCTTTTGGCTCTTAAGGATGAAGTGGTGGATCTCTCACAAACAAAACGAGCTTTATGGCGGATCTGAGACTCGGATGATGATATGGAGGACTTGCGGGCCAATGCATTTATTATGTTGATGGCTAATATGCATGAGTTACACATGAGTGACACAGGCCCGATGTATGACAACGATGGCTTGTCTCGGTGCCGAACAAACCATCATCATATCGAACTAATATCTCCGCCAATATCACGAATCCGCGCGGCTCGGATTTGTTCAAAATGAGTCATCTACATCTCATTCGGCGATTTTCAAATAAACCACAGTAGTTACATTTGGCGATCAAGATGACCTTATGGTTTCCTTTGATAATCAAATTGACTCCGTGGTTGTACTTGAGGATCTAAATAATGATCATGTTGTGACTCGCGTTGAACAAGCGAGCTATTGCCTCCTCAGTTTTGCTCGGTTAATTCAAGACCATCAAATCAAAATGGAGGAATGTTATGCATTAAATAAGGACTTAAAAAGCAAAAATGCCTTTGTTAACCAAGGATTTTGAATGCTTACAAATGCAACTCAACTTTTCAAAACTCAAGAAAACCGTGAAAAAGGTTTTGAAGCCGCTTTGCTAAATCTCATCAAAGCGAAAAATATTTAGAGACGGATCGTGATCTAGCCGCTTGAAGAATGCTTTGTTATGCGAAATAGAACAAGCTGAAACATGAACATAAAAAGCAAATTAACGCTCTCACCTTGGAAAATCAAAAAGCTAAAATTGAGTTGTTAAATTGTCAAAAGCAGTTCTCGACATACAAAAAGCATTCAACGAATCGGGTAGATGACCTTCTTGCGAAATTATTGGCTTGCAAAACAAAATTAAAGAGTTTAAAGCATTGTTTACAAACATGGTGAATCGATATGACTATTGAAAAGTTTACTTTAAAACCCAATCAAAAGGATATGGACCAAATCTAGGCGATTACAAACCAAAGCTTTCACTCAAAACATTCAAACCAAATCACGAAGTTTCGGTCGAGAATATAAAATTAATAATCTTGTTATGAGTGTTGTTGAATATCATCGTCAAGAGGAATTAGATCACGAAAGGCGAGTCGATCAAAATTAAAAGCAGTTGTTTACAACAAACCTTTTAATTATTCAAAACCGGTCACTTTTGTCACAACAACGGTTCTTCTAACACACCAAGGGTTATCATCAAAACACACAGGTCTTCTAATGTTAATCCCCAACGGACTATGCACAAATTTATGGTCCTTTACCTTGATCGATGAAGTAAACTCAAAACACGAAAATCGCAAAATTCTTAGATATTTTGATATTTTCATGGTGACCTCAAAACTTTAGAACATGAGATAGAACATCATTACGAAATCAAAGTTCAACACTTTCAATCGCCTTTAGCGAGAACAAAGAGACATTTTTGGAAAAATCTTTTACCAAATGTTAAAAATTTGAAAAGTTGTGCATTAGCTTGGGAAAAGGATTTTCATAAGGAACTTGGAGTGATGAAGGTCGTTTTAGAAAAGCTGAAACATCTATTTCTAATACTAAGCATAAAAGAAAATGTTGAGAAAAGATGTTGATCGACTCTTGGAAGATGTTATCTGTCTTGATATCCATAATGTTGTGTTATTCTATTCTTTGCCACATGCATCGATTATATCTCTGCGATCTTGTTGACTCTGTAGTAGCTGTTGAGAATATTGATAATGTGCTTGGATCGAGTCTTTAAAAGGCGAAAATAAGCGATTACTTAACGAACTTTACAATGCAAAGCGTCGTCTTCATTGGTGTGAAAAGATATTCACAACCATCAACTTAGTTTTCAAAGAAAATCGCTCGGTTGAGTGCAAAATCTTCGATCCTAAAATTGAGCAAGCTGGATGATCAAAGCGTGTCTTTGAAAAGTCAAATCTCTAAATATGAACAAGAACTTGTAACAGTTAAGCAGAGAATATGGTGTCATATTTGATTTACTCAATAAGACTCGACATGAAGCATCAAATGAACTTGATCACTATCTTGCTCACACTAGAAGTCATGAATTTTCTTTGGTAATATTCGATTACGAAAATCAAGATTTGATTCACACTATCTCTAAGCTAAGAGAAATGTTAGGAAAGTATGAACAACTTCCATGACCATCATTAAGAGATTAGCACCGGTCACACTTAGTAATCGTGCACCTAGAATCCCTCTTGCCAAATCACAAGTTGCTAACGTGCTTCCTTCTCTTGAAGCAGGAATAGTTGCGTCTTTTCCAAGCGTCCGCACTTCACGACCTAGGAGCACTCAATCGAAGAATAGGAAGTTGCGACCTAAGAAAAGATCAATAAGGAATGCTAAAGTAGAAGAACACCCTAGGACTATGAATAAGACTCACGTTGCTTCCACTATAGATGTTGCGTCGGCAAATGTAATAGAAATAGTGATGTAACGAATGCTAAACCTTTAAGCACTTTTGATATTGATCGATGCACCTTGTGTTATTTGTCGTAAAAGTATGAATTCGATTGTCATGACAAATGTGTTGCTAAAGCTATAATCTCTAGTTTACGGAATCCTAAGAATCGGAATACCTCTAGGCCCACTAATCATTCTCGATGCGTGCTTGGTAGACCGCCTTCTTTAGATTCTAAGGCAAACATTCTTTGTCATTGTAGCTCGGTTTCACCTCCTAAGAATGTAGTACCACCTAGTGCATTCACTAAGACTAAAGCAAAGAGTAGTTATAGATGGCGAAATGGATATATAACACACTAGGATTTAAATGGATGCCTAAAGTCATTAATGTGTGCATGTCTCATATACACTTGGAACCCTCTAACATTTGGGTTCCACATCTACTTCTATTCCATCGTGTAAAAATGCATGTGTGTAATGCGGTGATCTGAGATCATTCTCTGGATTGTTGATAGCGGATGTTCCCGACACATGACGAGCAACCTTAAGCTGTTATCAAACTTTATTGCAAAGTTCATTGGCCTTTGTCGGGTTCGGGAATGATCACTTGCGACTATCATGGGCTCTGGAGATTATGTCAATGGGAACATCGAAATCGGCGGGGTTTACTATGTGGAAGGCCTCGGTCATGTCTGTTTTCGATGGGTCGGTTTTGTGATGGAGATTTGGAGGTTGCTTTCGGGGAGAAAACTTGTTTCATTCGTGATCTACAAGGAAATGACCTTATGTCGGCTCGCGTAATTCTAGTCTCTACACTATCTCTATGCAAGACATGGTTGCTTCATCTCCCATATGCTTACTTTCAAAGGCAACATCAACAAAATCACGGCTATGGCACCGTCGTCTCTCATCTAAACTTTCAAACCATCACCAACCTTGCTCGACACAAACTAGTTGAAGGTCTCCCGATTCCGGTATTCAAAGATCACCTTTGCTCGACTGTGAACAAGGAAAAAGCACTCGTGCTCATTTTCCTTCAAAGGTGGAACACGACTCTCGACATGTGCTTCATCTTCTTCACATGGATTTGTGTGGCCCGATCGGCGTGCAAGCGATCAATGGCAAACGCTACATCTTAGTAATTGTTGATGACTACTCACGATGGACTTGGGTCTACTTTCTTGAAGCAAAGACCAAGCTCCACAAATGATCATCACCTTTCTCACAAAAATCTGAGTTCGACTCCATGACACCGTCGGACTAATTCGAGCAGACAAAGGCTGAATTTGTTAACAAAACCCTTCGTGAATTCTATGAGAAAGTGGAATTGACATCAAACATCTATTGCGTACACACGAACAAAGCGGAGTTGTTGAAAGCGAAACCGAGCGTTAGTGGGCTGCAGAACAATGTTAATCAATGCTAAACTTCCAGTTACTTGTGGGCGAAGCCGTATCTCTGCATGCTATACTCAAAACCGTTCTATGATCACAAAGCATACAACAAAACACCTTTCGAGCTTGTCCGCAACCATAAACGAATCTCAAACACTTTCATGTATTTGGATCCCTTTGCTATCCGAATAATGATCGTGATGATTTTGGAAAGCTCAAAGCCAAAGGCGACATTGGAGTCTTTATTGGATATTGTGAGAATTCTAAAGGTTACGGATCGGAATCGTCGTACAAAGCAGGTGATGGAAGCGATTCATGCTCATTTGATGAACTCACGGAAATGGCTTACGAGTATAACGACTTAGAACCGGTCACAACCGTTTAAACTTCCTCAACCCCATCATCGGTGAACAAAGCCCCACTAACTCGTCAACAAATGGAAAGGTTATTTGCTCCTACATTCGGTGGCGATATTGATGAGCGTGCTCGGTGTATCCATTGTTTCATTGCACAACGATAATATTCCTATACGATACACTGCTACAACAACTCTTTGTTGAAGATGCACCTACACGATTGACTCCAACACAACAGTTGAACACACCGCTTCCAACAATGATGAACCGGTGATGATATTACGAATGAAGTACCCCCTGCGATTTTGATCCAAATCGTTCTTGACCCGTTTGCTAATGAGGCTGCTTGCACGGATGTCGCGGAATCTTCAACAAACCATTTGAATCCTCGAAATCGCACAATGTATACCAACATCAACCCTCTACACATAGATGGACAAAAGACCATCCTCGGCTAATATTATTGGCAACCCGAATCAACCGATCGTTCACGAGACAACGTCTTCGCACGGATGGTGAACATTGCATTTATGCACTCACTGTCGCCAATCGAGCCTAAAAACATTAAAGGCGCAATGACAAAGACAAGCTGGATTGAATCCATGCGGGAAGAACTCAACCAATTCAAGCGTCTTGAAGTATGGGAGCGGTTGAAAGACCAGCGGGGTCTCGTCATTGGTCTAAAATGGATTGGAAAAACAAATTGGATCTTTGAAGGGCGTCATCCGAAACAAGTCACGTCTAGTTGCTAAGGGTTATCGTCGGGAAGAGGAATAGACTTTGAAGAATCTTTTGCTCGGTTGCTCGTCTTGAGGCATTCGGATATTTCTCGCGTTCGCGGCTCATATGAATATGACGGTCTTTCAAATGGATGTCAAAGCTGCGTTTCTCAGCGGACAAGCGAAAAGCGGTTTATGTCGACCAACCCGAAGGATTCGTTGATCGAGTGCCGAACCATGTCTACAAAGCGAACAAAGCTCTTTATGGTCTCAAACAAGCCCCTCGGGCATGATGCGATAAGCTATCATCTTTCCTCATTGCTAATAATTTCACCAAAGGCTCGGTTGACCCAACTCTTTTATACAATATCACGGGGCACATATCTTAATTGTTCAAATTCGTGGATGACATCATTTTGGGTCTACACATAAAAGTTTTCAACCGCTTTTGCAAAACTAATGAAGAAAAATTTTGAAATGTCCATGATGGGTGAACTCGCGTTCTTTCTAGGATTACAAGTTCATCAATCACCCGTGGTATTTTCTTGAGTCGGTCAAATATGCCCTTGAATTGTTAAACAAATTTGGAATGAAAACACATGATACTTATGCCACACCAATGACTCATACCAAGAAGCTAGGCTTTGATTTACATGGGAAATTAGTTGACCTACCAAATCCAAGTATTATTGGGTCTCTCATGTATCTAACGACTAGCGACACGATATTGTCTTTGCCGTTTATCTATGCTCCGTTATCGATCGCGACCAATGAAACCCACCTCTACGAGGCTAAAAGAATCCTCCGATACATCAAGGAACCATTAACTTGGGGATCGGTATCAGAAGGATTACGGTTTTGAACTAATCGCTTTTGAGAGACGACCACGCGGATGCTTAGACTCGAGGAAAAGTACTTGAGGCTCTACAATTTCTTGGTGATAAGCGGTGTCTTGGCAATCAAAGAAGCGAGGATTGTACATCGTTGTCATCAACAAGCGAGAATATGTAGCCATGTCCGCGTGTTGTGCTCAAGTCATCGGATGAGAACACAACTCAAAGACTATGGTTACGTGTTGTGAGAATCGATGTCTTTGCGACAATCGGTGCCATTGCGATCTCGTGCAACTCGATTCGACACTTTCGAAATCAAAGCACATCGATCTTCGCTATCATTTCATCAAGGACCACGTGGAGCAGTGCAGTTGAATTATACTTTGTGGTGCGAATACCAATTGGCGGATCTTCTCACCAAAGCCTTGCCTCCCGCTAGGTTTAATGAGTGATCCACGGATTGGTATGAGGTGTTTGACTCAAGAGGAATTGGATGACCTCTTAAAAGCAGTCTTAAAACACATCAAACACCAAAACATCTTTTGTAAATAAATTTTCAAAAACAAAATACAAAAATATAAAATCTTATAAAACAACAAAAATATTCTTCTAATCTATTTTCTTTCAACATGGCAAGTACATTTCTTCCTTCAACACTATAATCTTTCAAAATTCGGTATTTTTACGATCAAGTGTTGAGGGAAAATTTTTCATAAGCTTTTTCAAAACATCGTGTACTTGCATGTTATCATATCTCGGTTGTTTCTTTTAACAATGGTGGTGAATTTTACGGTTAAATGACACTCCTCGGACTAAAATTAATAACCTTTCATTATTTCTTAAGTCGGGGGGTGTCGTCAAGTTTCTTTCCTAAAAACTTTGTTTGGTAACCAAAATGGAAGTTAAATGGCTTTGTTTGAAAAAGGAAAAGGTGGAGGGACCAAAGCTGTCAAAATGTTAAAGTTACTTTTAATAAAACACCTCCCACCTACTTTTTACTTCACATTTAATACTTTCACACTTTTAACATCCTCGCCTAAGATTCAACCAAGAAATCCGTTGTTTTGATCATCATTTTGTAAGTGTTTTAATGATCTTAACATGTTTTTAAGCTAAGGTTTTAATCTCATGCAAATCCAACGGCTAAAAAGTGTGTTCTGGCGTGATTATGTGTTCTCGCATAGCGTATGAACACATAATCATTGTGTGTGTGTTTTGGTTAAATGGATAGTGTCAAAGCGTTTCTTATACATCAAGGATATCATTTTAACCATCAAAACCACCCGAAACACGTATTAATGATTTTTGAAAATTAGGGTTTATGAGTCGATTTGGGTTTTTCAAATGTGAAGTGTTTTGGTCAAAAAGATTGTTGGGTTATGGTCATATGATGTTGAATTGATGATTTCCATGGTTATTAACCACCCGAAACACTAATTGTTTAACAATTTGGAATTAGGGTTTAAAGTTCATAACTTTGGGTAATTTTGATTCTCAATGAATTAGATGTTAATACTTGGCCTAAAGACTCTCTCAACACTCTAGACCTACGAAATTTGTTTGGTGCAAATCCTATGGCTAGAAATGATCGCGTAAATCTTAACCCTTAGGGTTTTGACCTCTGCGTATGACTTTCTCTGTGTAACTATTAACGAATGATTCATGCCATGTTTTGTTGATAAAATGAATGTTTTGTGTTAATTTTGATGATTTGATGAATTTATTTCGGGCTTTGCTACGCAATATTGAGAATCAAGGTCATTTGCAACTCTCGCGCATAAGGATTACCTTACGGCGTGGTCAAGTTATCGTAAGAAAATCCTCGCGTAACTACTACGCATAAGGTTCTACAATGGGACTACGGCGTATCACAGCGAAGGATATGCGTGTGCGATGACTCTACGCATAAGGTCTACTCTTACGAGTAAGCCTTACGCGTAAGGTCTTTATCGCCTCTGGCGTAAGCCCTCGCATAAGGTCCCTTTCCTCGCGTAACTTTTCTTACGCGTAAGTTAGGATCCTCTGGCGTAAGCTTTAGTCTCTGGCGTATGTCATTCTTGTTTACGCAACTTTGTCAAAACTACGCTTAAGCCTTGATTGACCTTCATTATGAATTGTTCGTGTACAAACTTGTAAATAAACTAATCATAACGTCACGAATCCAATAATGTCACTAATAAACTTAAATGTTTGATATGTTGTGAACAATAAGTGATAACATAAACTTTAAAACTTAAAGTTAACTAACTCACGAAACATTTCACGGCGTCATTGGACTATTGGACAAACAAGTGACTTAGGACTCGTAACAATCATTGACCTTTGTACATTCAATAACTAGACAATAAGACCTTACATTGACTAACATTATGTCTTTCGATATGTTGGTTCTTTTGGCTAATGTTATTTGAGATCACGACATGGTGAACAAATGAATGTGGATGCATCGAAGTTCTTACAATTCTTGATATCTTTCGAGAGGGTTATCAGAAAGCTTGGAAAGAACAACCTTAGGGTTGACTTTGACACCCTCGCATGCTCGAGAATCTTCTTGTCTCATTGCGGTGGATATTCTCGGGAATCATCCCTACGAACATGCTCTCACACTCTGCCACGCGGTTCGGTCTACATTCAACAATTACGGATTCTATGCGAGAGGATCCTTTGGTCAAAATCTTGTGAATGTGACTCTTAATCACAAACAAGTCACTATCACTCCACGATGACTTACGAGTTGTTCTCATCATTCGGACATCGCTCCAACCGACTTCTTTGCTACCCTCTTGAAGAGGCATCCTGCAATTCTTGATAGATATTGGTTATGATGAATCTAAAGGAATCATTACTAAGCACTCTCGCGTGGGTGAAGAATATTCCTCAACCATGGAGGACACTCTATATGATCATCACCAAATCGGTCTCACGGTCGTGGCGGTGGCTATGAGCATCCCAAGCTCATGGGCGCAAATTTTACAGTGGTTGATCAACAAGAAGGACATTATAATTGAAGCCTTTGCTATGGGAAGATATGATCTTTGTTTCATAAGAAGCTTGGCTCCAAAATTCCTATGTCGGATACACCAAGCTGTTGATCGAGAGAGCTCTTGGACTTCATCACGAAATCCCGGAGACTCAATGACCCGGATAATCATGACATCTTGGTGAGCCCATACTATCTGTCGAAATCAAAGAATCGTCTCTGAAGAAGCGGTCTTGAGTTGCCCGATCACCTTCTTACAAAGGAAATCAAAAAGGCTGAAGCGTACAAAAGGTATCGGGTGGCCGTAAAGAAGGAAAAGTTGGCCATCTTGATGAAAAGGCTTGGGACTCCTACTCGGAGAACCGAGAAGAGGAAGTCTTGGAAGTGCATTAAGCATTAGAAAGTCAAAGGAAGTTCCCCAAAGGAACCCTCCTTCAAAAGGATTGTTCCATCTAAGGAAGCTACTCCTATCCCATCCCAAGCCCGAACCGCAAAAAGCTTTTGGATGAAAGCTCGAAGTCTTGACACGAGATGAAGAGATTACCTACTACGAAGCGCAAGGATGACAATCCTTGATGCCAAAACCTCCTAGTCCTCCAGGTGAACATGGCAAAGGAAGACTCCGGTACTTGTGCCCTATGATCAAAGCTCAAGCTCGAAAAGTGATGAAGAGCAAGCTGGATCAATCCTACGGGAAGAAGTTTAAACTCGTTAGACACCTTCAAAAGTGAAGAATTTGCAAAAGATCAAATGGGTGGACCGGAGGATCAAGTGGTCTTGCCCTCTTCACGAGTCTGATGCGGTTAATCGACCCGATAAGGGATGCGGTGCCACCACTCTTTACAACAACAAAAGCTTGTGGAGGATACTATCGAATATGACTTTGAAAATCGGGCGAGAAGTGCGAGAAAGATAAAGATCTTGATTATGACAAAACATACGGAAAGTCCTACGATCACGAAGGAAACTTACGAACCGCCCAAGGACCCAGAGCCTCCTCATGTCTCCTCCTCATGATTCTTCATCTCACTCCTCACCACCACCATCAAAGAAGTCAACCAAATCAACATCCAATCGTGAAGAAACCACCTCGATCTTGGATTTCTCGGACTCATGAAAGAATTGTGAAAATTGTCCAACAAGTCGGAAAGAAAGACATTCTCAAAAAGTTGAATTTCTATCTTGATCACATCTGACATCTGTATGGCGAGCATGAAAAGATGAAAGAAGAAAGGAAGTTTATTCGAATTCATGAAAAGTCATCGTCAAGAGGCTGAGCGAAATGATCGAAGGTTACACTAACAAGTACCTTGAATATCGTTCCTAAAGTCACAAAGGAGATGTTCACGGACAACTATATCCAAATCTTATGCGAGATAGCCAAGCAAACTATAAGATCAACACCTTTAACCGTCACAATCAATCCATCGATCCTATAGTTTTCTCGGATAATGAATTGGTGGCCAAGCTTGTCACACAAATGTCTCAACGATGCGGGACATTTACCTCGATGAAGGAAAATTGTTTCAAGCATTCTTTGGACTACCAACTCAAAGAAGCATGTAGATTCGAGCGAAAAGTCTAAGCGTCCTAGAGGCGATGAAGATAAGGATCGGGATAAGCATGATGAAGCTAAGCGTCAAAAGAAGTCGGTGAATCATCTTCTATGTTACCTCCTCTCCAGCGGACTCCTACTCAACAAAGGTCCCTCCTCGTTCTTCTACGGATAAACCTCGGGGCGATTCGAGTTACCACCCACGACTCGAAAACCGGTGATTATTTTGAGTATACGGGTGGTGACGATGAAGAGGTCCTTGAGCCCTACAACAACCCACCTCTCCCAAACAAGTTCGAAACCGGAATCATCATCTAGGCCTTGAAAAGAAGAAGAAGAAGGCGCCTCGGTGAAGTCGTATCTTGGCTAGATGACGATAAAAGCGAAGAATTTGAATGGTTCTCTACTCTTGTTAATAACACTCCTACCACGAAGAAGGTCGAATTTGGTGAGCGGTTCTACATTGGAGCATGCAAAACTTTTGCAAGAAAAGTTCCATGTGAAGAAAATGGCGAAATCGAGTTGAAGCGAATCAAGAATGAAGCGTTTCAACTTCTAAAAGACGACTACGAAAGTGCCCTCGGTCGAATATCACCTTGACAACATTGCTCGAGCTATGTCTAACAACATGGATTGGCTCAACCGGAAGCAAACATTGACTTCACAAAAGGGACAACCCTCCATACTACACCGATTGGACCAAACCTCTACCGACCATTGGCCACGGATGAACCACGGATTCCCTTCGATATTTCTTCAACAAAGACACGGAATTTCTTCTCCATGGTGGCGATGGTTCAAGGAAATATGCTACATCCTTGACACTTCCATTCCTGCGACTATCTACTCAAAGCGCATTGCCATTGAGGCGTGCCACTCACTTGTTCTCCACACGGTGGAAGCATCTGACCGAGATGCATTGTATGGGATTCATCAGCGGCGAGCAGCGGCGAATCTACTACTGAAGTGTCGGGTTGAAGTCGCAACATGCGGTGTTTAGTACTAAAGACATCGTTGCCATCCAACATGTTGGTCTTTCATCCAAATGGGACTACACCTTTCTCGAGAAGATTGTGGTCAAAGGCGGGATGAAAGGGATTATGCATTCTGTGAAGGCGACTTTGAGAATTTGTCTCTCAGCGATATTGAAGACATGTACCTTGCAAAAGTGCGAGTCGCATGAGACAATTTTCAACGAAATACAACGTGAATTCATCAAGTCATTGCTCATTTTCATCGGACGCATAGTCATAAAAGAGCGTGTTGAAGATCTCCGACTTGCCGTTGAATCATATCGGACACGTGTCAACTTCACTCCACCACGACTTGATCTTCCGATATCAACCGGCTATCACAATTAACGCTCATCGACAAACCGTTTGGTGTCGTTTATCGCGATGAACTTCATCGCAATTGCTTGATGGCGTGTAATGAGCTTCACAAATTTGGAGATCATACTACGAAGATGGTTAGGGACGGATTAGCTTATCGATTGAAGGATATCGTGAAAACATTGGGAACCCTAGCGATGGAATTCTCGGGATCGGAGGAATGTGAGAAGGATCATCACCATGATTGATGAGCGGTTGTTCGAAGGGATCGATTCGAGCGTTGGAAAGCTTTGTTGGTGGTCGACCGGGATCAACATCACCGGCTATCAGCATACATTCGTACTCACAGGAACATCACTTGCACTTCTGGTACCCCTTGAATTGTTTCTTTCATATAATTTTGGATGTGTGATTATATATGTCAATGGCTTGTGCACACATAACGATGTACAACCCGTAATTGTCAAGAAAGGACCACGTAGTGCGCTTGATTGCCACAATCCTTATAAAAGGAGAAAGCTTCTTATTTTTGAGTAAAACCTATCAAACCTTTCATTTTCAAGGTTTTGCTCAAAAGGACAAGTACTTCCCGTATGATTTTCAAAACCTCAACCGTTTATATCACTTGTTGAGGGGAGTATTTGAATTAAAACTTTGTTCACAAATTGTTCATAGTGGTCATCTTCCATGACACTCGAAATGGTCATATTTATTGTCAACTTTTCAAAAATAACATTTGATATGCCATTTTGAGGGGAGAAAATTGTGTGATAAGAAATATGTTGTGCAAAATGCAAATGAATATGTGTACTTGAGACTTAACCAACGAATTGTGGTACTAAAGCTGTTAGTAACTCGAAAAGACTTGTCTGGACGGGTAATAATTTCAAGCTAGTTCGCTAGTAATGTAAGCGTGTCTATGAAAGGACTTGTCCAAGTAGAAAGTACCATTCGAGACACTCTTGGTAGACATGAACTCGGCGGGTATGACAACCTTTCGAGGTTTGTCTACACCTTCAAGGTAGTTATTAGAGCTAGTTGTCACCTAAAAGGCGACAATGTAACTCTTTAACTATGCAACGTAACCGTGTCTCGCGAGGATTGTCTATCTCCGATGGATCAATTCAAAATGTCGCTCTCTTTCCTCATTGTGCATTTAAACCATTAAAACTCTTAAGCACATGTGGAGGGTATTTATGCAAAATCCTATCTCTCATATGGTTCAAACATGTTTTCATTAACAAACCCTTGAGAGATTTTTCTCGATGGTACAAAATGGTTTTAATGGCAACATAGGTTAGTCATGGAGTTATAAGGTGACTAAGGTTAGGAATAACCGTCCTATGATCCGCTGAGCGGAGGGATCTACCCAGGACATCACAAATAGTTAGTACTTAGAAGTCCTTAGGAATGATTATAAAAGGAGAAAATGAGAATCGGAGAAAGAAGGAGTTGAAGAATCAAAAGAAATGCAAAGTAAAGGGTGAAAAGAAATAGCCCTCAGTTATTCAACTTAGGGCGGACAGGGTTCAATTCATATACTCTTGGTTGTCACTTAGTGACACCGGTATTGAAGATTAAAAGTCGTCATGGACCCGGTGGCGCATGCACTAAACCTTCTTAGCCACTCAAGTTTCTCTCAGCGAGCTTGTTTCATTCTCACGGGGAACCCTCGTAAACTATTGGCTTTCTCTTAGAGATCGTTGGTATTGAAGAAGGAGACCCTCTCCTAGTCTCACTCGGGAAAACCAAAGCACACTATTGAGTCTAGAGCCACGAGATTCATCAAAGATCTCTTAGGTACACTTGACATTTCATCACTTGTTGATCAACAAATAAGATTATCGATGGTTCATATCGAGTCCTTCACGGATCTTAGCAATCATCGAGAACATTTATGAGAGGTTCACATCGTGATCCTCGGTGATTGAATGGAAACTCTGCCGGGGTCAACATCAAACGACCACGGCGGTCACCGGTAACTCCCGTGGATTACGGGTGTGTCTCAAGCGGTCTGATCGTGAGGTGATGCTTGGTGTACCTCGGCGACTCATCGAGCTGTAGATGTACTTGGTACATCGCGTTATCTCACTTGTGGGACTCCGGTTCGAGGAGCGGCCTTTGTAAAATTAGAGTTGTGTTTTCACACTATCTTTGTTAACACTCTCGAAGTTCAAACTTGTAAGTCTTGGAACACCTTATTACTAACCGTTTGAAATGTTTTCTTCTTATGGAAGCTCGGGAGCGGGATGATCGTCTTGATTCTTCTCATGCTCACGCCAACATCATCACTAATGGAAGTTCTATCCAAAAGCAACACAACCGATCGAATGATTCTTCGTCAAACCAAAGAATCTACAAAGTTAAAGACTTAAAGAACTTCATCGATGTTGAATTCCAACGTCAAAGGCGTGTGAGCATGTTGAAGAATGGCGTGGAACCTTTGGAGCGTGAAGCGGACACGAAGCGGACTTGATGCGAGACAACAACATACTATCACTTTCACCACAAGAACAATGATCAAAGAACAAAGTTAAAGATGACGTCAAAGCATAAGCGTTCAAAGACAACTATCTCTCTACTTTGGGAGATTGTTCGAATCAAGGCAATTCTTCTCACAAGAAGAAGAATGTCGGAAGGCGTCGAGCTACTATTACATCAACGCCTTCACCGTTCATCACCAACACTTGAGGGAGATTGTTGGAATCACTCTAAACCATAATCAAGTGTTAGTAATTAATATGTAATAGTTAGCTTTATTATGGCCTTTATGTTTGTTATTAGCCTTAAGCTTATGTAGAAGGCCCATGAGCTTAGGCCCAAGCCCATTAAAGAAAGGAAGGAAACTAGGGTGTTGCCTAGCTTCCTCCTATAAATACTCTTGTAAACCCTCATTTGAGGGTTGGTTGTTCAAGTTTTCTTTCATTCACACTACTCGCCTAAATAACCGTATTACTTATATCGTGTGTGTGTGTGTTTTTTACTTGTTCAATCGCCTTATCTCTTTCTATATTACTTGTGTTTGTAAAACTAGTGACCTAAGAGTCATTAGAATGTTTAATAACAACATGTCCTAAATCCTTAGGTGCGAAAGGTAAAGTTGTGATGCCTTGTTCGATGCCTAGTGATATGTATGCAACTCATTCTATGCCCGATATTAAGCAAGTAAACTCTAGAGTGCCTTCAAGTAGTTCGAGATCCACACTTCTTGTTCGGGAATGCAAAAGTAGCAAAACCAACTAATGTTCCAATTCCCTCTGAGGGTAAAAGTGACACCAAAGCGAGCGGGTCAAAGCCTCAAGGCAACACAAAGAATGATAGGATCTTGCAAGATAGGAATGTTCGGTGGAAGAGTAGAAGATCACCTTAGGGAGAATTTGAATAAAGCGAATCGTGTTGATTCTAGTGTTAGCTCTAAGCATCTTTGTAATGTCTGATTACGCTACTTTTGGCAAAACATGTAATGATGATTGTGTGGTTTACATTACTAATCTTGAATGTGGTATGAATGATTTGATTAATCTTTGTTAAATGCCTGTTAAGATAGTTAATGCAAAAATCAAGTTAAGAAGGCTAGAAAGCAATGGCGGAAGAAGGTTAGAAAACATTGGAAACCCACGGAAGGAAATTTAGTAACATAGGTTATCGGTGGATACCTACTAGCCGCAAATTCAATCTTAATGACATGTGCCTAAATTATCTAGATCAATGCCCATTAGGAAATGGATGCCTCTTGGTAGAACTATTCCTTTAAGAAGTGAACATACTTTGAATAGGTCAAATCTGAGACACTAACCTTGCATCCATCACGATGATTCCATTGTTTCTACTTACGATATGGGTGTTCCAATCATTGTTACTAACCAAATGGAACTCATTCTTGCATGAGGATCCCAATTATCCATTATCCATTCTTATGCATGTTTAGCTGCGGATCGTTCAAATCGATTACGTGGTACTGGACTCGGGTTGTTCCAAGCATATATTTGGAGATCGCTCATGACTCATGAACCGTGAGTAAATTCATCGGGATTGTTAGATTCGAGGAGCGACCATTTTGGAGCAATTATAGGTTATGGAGACTATGTTGTTGGCAAAGTGTAATCTCCGGGGTATATTATGTTGAAGGTCTTGGTCATAACTTGTTTTCTGTTGGTCAATTCTATGATTCCGATCTAGAAGTGGCATTTAGAAAACATACTTGTTTCGTTAGAGAACTTCGATGGTGTGGAACTTGTTAAGAGGAACTCGAGGTTCAAATCTATACACCATCTCTATCGAAGACATGATGAAGTCTTCTCAATGCTTGTTGTCAAAGGCTTCAAAACAAAATCATGGTTATGGCATCGTCGTCTCAATCACTTGAACTTGAACCATTAATAATCTTTCGAAATGATCTTGTAAGAGGCTTACCCAGTTAAAGTATGAAAAAGATCATCTTTGTTCGACATGCCAATTGGGAAAAAGCAAGAAATATGCCCATAAACCCAAACCCACAAACTCGGTAATGGAAGTTACGCATACCCTTCATATGGATTTGTGCGGTCCAATGAGAGTGCAAGCGATTAATGGGAAGAAATTAATTTTAGTCATTGTTGATGACTACTCTCGATTTACTTGGGTAAAGTTTTTGAGGACAAAGGATGAAACTCGGATGTCATAATCAAACTTATCAAGCGACTTGAGTTCGACTTAACAATACGGTTAGAATTGTTCGAGCGCAGACAATGACACGAGTTCGTTAACAAAGACTTAAGTCAATTTTATGAAAGTGTTGGAATCGGTCATCAAAGAGTGTTCTCTGAACTCCTCAGCGAGCGGTGTAGTTGAAAGGCAAATCGAACTCTTGTGGAAGCCGCAAGAACAATGCTAATTTATTCAAAGGTTCCAATGTTTCTACGAAATGAAGCCATTGCCCTTTGCTTGCTACACCCAAAATCATTCCTCATACACACATCTCATGGAAAAACTCCATACGAACTTGTCCATAAGCGAAAACCGATCTTTCCTACCTTCGTGTGTTTGGTGCGTTGTGCTATCCAACGAATGACGGTCAAGATTTAGGTAAATTAAGAGCTAAAGCGGACATTGGAGTTTTGTAGGTTATGCATCAAACAAGAAGGGTTACGAATCTACAACAAAAGAACTCGAGATATCATGTAAACTATTCACGTCATGTTCGATGAAATTTGTCAAGACAAATGGCTCGGGACAATCCGATTCTGGACCGCATCTCAACCTTCATCAAGTAGTCCTATCGGTTCTACTCTTGTTTCAAATCCTCGCGATAACTCTTTATGTACCTTCTTGAAAGATGATTTGAAGAAATTGTTTGATCAATGTTTGATGAACACTATGAGCCAAGTGCTAATGATCATCAATTTCATCAGCAGGTGTTCTATCCTGTCAATGAAGTTAACCCTTGGTTTCTATGTCATTAAGTCAAGCGCTGCTTCGATCACTCTGTCTCATCAACATATCATCAATCATCAGTGTACATCATGGAAGTGTGTCTGGCACCTATGATGGAGATAATCCCTTTGCTACTCCTGAAGATGCCCCTTTTGAAAACATATTTGCTCCTGAATCATCATCAGAACCATCTTCATCAGGATAAATCGACTCTGCTACTTCAATTCCTCAACAACAACCACATGAACACCTTAGAAAATGGACACATGATCATCCATTGGACAACAACATTGGAAATCCCTCTCGTTCAGTATCCACTCGCAAACAACTTACAACTGATGCCTTATGGTGCTTCTTCAATTCCGTACTCTCCAAGATCGAACCAAAAGACGTTAAAACTACCATGAATGAAGACAGCTGGTTCAATGCCATGCAAGAAGAAATTCATGAGTTTGATCGACTAGATGTATGGGAATTATTACTGCTCCTGACTGTGCTATGATCATTGCTCTAAAGTGGATCTTCAAAGTAAAACTTGATGAGCATGGTGATGTATTAAAGAACAAGGCTTGATTGGTTGCAAAGGATACCATCAAGAGGAGGTATTGACTTTGAAGAATCATTTGCTCCAGTTGCTCGTGTCGAGGCAATCGAATCTTCTTGGCTAATCTTGCAAGTAAGAACATGGTATTCTATCGGATGGATGTAAAGGCGGCTTTTCTTAACGGAGATCTTAAAGAAGTCGTATCGTCGGCCAACTGAAGGCTTTGTGAATCGAGCATCCTACTCACGTCTATCATTTGAAGAAGGCTCTTTACGGTTTGAAGCAAGCTCCAAGGCCATGGTATGATCGCTATCAAAGTATCTTCTATCTCTTGGATTGACAAAGGAAGATTGATCCGACATTGTTCACCGAAAAGTCGGGCAAACATTTAATTCACGTTCAAATCTATGTTGATGATATTATTTTTGCCTCGTGACCCCGATGAATGTGACCGTTTTCAAATGAAATGGGTTCCAAATTTCAAATGTCAATGATGGGACAAGCTGTCATTTTCTTGGGATTACAAATTTCACAAAGTCCGGAGGCATTTTATAAATCAATCTAAATATGCAAATGAGATTTTAAAGAATTTTGGATTTGATTCTTGTGACCTGTTGACACTCCCATGATAGGCGTACTAAAGCGGATGAGGACCACTCGGGGATCATGGTAGACCAAGCGAAATATCGTAGTTGATTGGATCCACGGTGTACCTCACGGCGATGAACCAGACATTATGTTATTTGTTTGCATGTGTGCTAGATATCGAGCTAAGCCTACCAAAAGCACCTTGGCGGTTAAGCGGGTCTTCGGTATCTCAAGGAACCATCAATATGGGACTTAGGTACCCGAAGGACACCGGTATGTCACTAACGACCTATCACGAATCTTGATCATGCGGGATGTCAAGATACCGTCGTCGAAATAAATGCGGAGGTGCTCGGTTTTGGGCGATAAACTTGTGAGTTGGTCTTGAAGAAACAAATGAGTACTTCTATATCACTCTGAGAGGCTGAATACATAGCCATGTCTTCTTGTTGTGCTCAAATCCTATGGATGAGATCCCAATTATCGACTATGGCTTTGAATTCAACAAAATCCTCTGTCTTTGTGATAATAAAAGTGCTATTGCTCTCTCATGCAACAACGTTCAACACTCAAGAGCAAAGCACATCGACATTCGACATCATTTCATCGAGGAGCAAGTGGAGAGCGATGTGGTGGAACTCTATTTTGTGAGGATTTGAATACCAATTAGCGAGACATCTTCACCAAAGCTCTTCCTAGAGAACATTTTGAGTTTATCCTTCCGACTTGGTCTAAAGAGTCTACAACGGAAACACTCAAGCGTCTTCAAGAGGAAGACAAGGAGTAAAGGTCTTTCTTCATCCATCTCTTGTAAATATTTATTCGAAAAGAAAAATACAAAATTACAAAACCTACAAAAAGCAAATAGAAAAATATAAAACTTTCAAAAATCCTTAAAAATTTGAAAATCTTGAAAAATTAAAAAAAAAAAATGTCATCTTGTCATGTTTTTCTCGATTCGATAATATCTACGGTCTTTGTGCTGTCATTCAAAGAATGACACGGGTCTTTAGAGTTGTTGAATGTTCATAAAAAAAAAAAAAAAAAATTAGAAAATGAAACAATGGTTTATTGTCATTTCGAGTGATAACCGTTTTCAAAGAAAGAACGAGCCATGCTTTATCTTAAATCTTCAAACCTCATACTCGATTCTAAAAACAAATGTTTGTCGTTAAAAGAAAAATGTTTCCTTTCAAATATTTTTCCTTCAAATGATTCTTACGAAAATATTTGTCATCTAATGAAAACAAAATTGCTTTGAAAATACTTGGACTCTACTTTTGAAAATCATCCGGGCTTTTCATTTGTCAAAATCTCTATCCTCCAATCAACAACATATGTCATTGATTGAGGGGATAATGATTTCAATCAAAAGAGTATTTTTCAAACAATTGTACGTAATCGAGAAGGTCTACTCTTGAATAATAAAAAGAACAATGTTTTACAATATTGTATACAATTGGTACAAGACCTTTGTTATTATTATGTTTTCAAAAGATACTCAAGCATGTTTAATCTTTGGAGTCTAGAGTCTCAAACTTGATCCTTATCATTAAATGTTTCTCATAATCAAGTCACATCTCCCTCAAAGCTTTCAAAATCAATTTAAATCTCTGAGATCACAAATCTCAAATGATTTGAAAATTGTGATCGGGAAGAATTTGTGATTTAAATTGGATTTTGATAATTCGATAAATGGTTTCATAAGTGTTTAGCAAGCTTTCCTTCCCATGTGTTCCAAACGATTTCAAATTTTCCATGCACATGTTGAGGGGAGCATCTTTTATACCACAAAGAATTGAAACGTGATTGATTTGTCTCTAAGTGCGAGTTTCCTTCTAATATGTGCAAAATTCTTTCAAACCTCGAGGCACATATTGAGGGGAGCAAACTTATGAAAACCTCATCCTTCCCAATATGCTTTATCTACTTGATTTGATCGGGGAAGTGATGTTGATATCTTTTAGAAAATGGTAATCAAAGTTAATCCTTCTCTTGCCTCCGTGTGCCAAAAGCGATTTCAAATACATGATGCACATGTTGAGGGAGCTCTTTTTCTAAAAATATCAAAAACAATTCGGTACAAAATGCTTTGATAATATATCACAAGTATCTGGATTGATTTTCAAATGGGTTTCAATTGGTTCCAATGGCGGATGAACAATACCAAATAGACCGACCAAATTTACTTTATGTATGGTAATATAAGGATGATAAGGTTAGGTATTTGTTCCATGATCCTTGAGAACGGAGGGATCTACCGAGGACAATCCACTAGATAGTGTCGAAGTCCTTAGGTATGATGAAAAAATGAGAAAAATGAGATATGGGAAGAGTGCGGATGAGACAGAGCTAGTCTTGGAATAAACCCAACAAGGTTCTAGTTATGAAGTCTCGGTAAGCAGAAGGGTTGAAGAATAAAAAGAAATGAAGCGAGAAAATGGTGAAAAGAAATAGCCTCAATAATTCAACCTTAGGGCGAAACCGGGTTCAATTCAAATGCTCTTGGTGGTTACTAAGGTAACACCGGTATTGAAGACAAGACATCATGGACCCGGTGATGCATTGCTACAACTTCCCAAGCCACTCAAGTCCCTCTTAAAGGGCTTGTTTCATTCTCACGGGAACCTACATAATCTATCGACTCTCTCTTAGATATTGTTGATATTGAAGAAGGAGACCCTCTCCTAATCTCGGCATAGGAACCAAATGTGCACAATTGAGTCTAGAGCCACGAGATCATCAAATAAATCTCTTTAGGACCTTTGTCAATGAAGACTCTGTTTCACACAATGTGGAAAGAGATTATATCTTATGAGTCCTCGCATTATCCTTGTGGTATTGCGGAACATCGAGTGATATGCAAACATATTCACAATGAAGATGGAAAGCCTTCTAGAGCCAAAATCAAACAAGTTCTTGGTAGGTGGCATGTGAGATCTATCCAATAGATCAACCATGTGACAACTAAGCGAAACAATGGGGCGATTCAAACTTTTGAATCAATCACAGTTCGAGTTATGGATTGAAGGATACCTTTGAAAAACCGGTCGTTGTGCTTAAAATTCTTTTCTGTAGCACATCGATTGTATAATTTTCAAATATAAAGGTGTTTATGATTGATAATTGATTTTCTCAAAACCCTCGTTGTATTGAAAAACACTTTATTGAAGCGATACTCGATTGTTTTCAAATCTCTTTTCATCAATCGGTGAATCTCAAATTATTTGGTTCACTCACTCCGTGTTGTCTTCTTTGAGCTTTCGGTTTGAGAACAACTAGAACAGTGCGAAACCTGTCAAGGAGATTCTTGAATTATACGATCACGAGCAATACTTGTCTTGATCAACGGGGCCGTGGGCGTGTACCTCAATTCAACGAAAGTGATCAAAGACACTTTCGTGCGCTTTATTGCTAAGCTTGTTGTATGCAGTCGTCAAGCGTTCTGGTGATCGAATGGAGGTCAATCCATAGCCGCATGCTCACTCATCACATTCACTTCTAAAGAAATCATGATAAGTGCATCAAGGACTCGATATTTTCACTCCATGCTTACGCTTCTGTTGCTTTGCAAATATCATGAATCAACTAAAGCTTCCGCTACTACGATGAAAAAATTTTGTGATCGAATGTGAGCATGGCGGTCCAAAAGTCTTAACTTCACATAATGTCAACACCACAATGGAAGAGTCGATTTATGATGGTGATAATCTCAATCTTGGCTCAAAACTCATTATCATGTGGATCGATTAAAGACCTCCTTGGATTAACCAAACATGCAAAATGAAGAATCAATGACTACAGACTCTGAGCAAAGAACATTATCAAGAATCCAAGAACAATCTTAATATAATATCTGTTTGTATTCAATGTAATTTGAGGTGACCTCCATAGGGAGATTGTTAGGATTTAGTAAATCTAGTTATTAAAGTGTTGGTCACCTCAAGTATATGTAATCGTTAGAAAACTCGTAGTCGTAGTTATTTAAAGTTAAATAGTATTTAGTTAAGTAACACCGTGGAGGACGGACGGTCTTTACCTCTTGTATGCGATTCACGGCCATAGGTGGCGTTTATGTAAGACTATAAATACTCTCTACCTCCCAAGGTAGAGTTGGAGCTCATAATAATACTTTCATTTTCTCTCACTAAGTTCCCAAACCTCTAACTATTTCTCTCTCTCATCGCCCCATTTGATCATGATTTGATGTGTTTGTGAAATCCAATATGTTACAAATACAAATATTTAATTTCTCATCGATCAAATCTTCGTAGTCATCATCATCATACGGGTTATAATAATAATTATCTTTCCAAAGCTCACATAGGCTCTTCCTCCGATTCCACCTCCACTCTTGGATGCCATGAAACACATTGTTTCATCAAAACCTCTTCCACTTCAATATCACTATGCATCGCCCATATAAGCCACATTAGGCGTTGGCTCCTCATGTGTCAATTATACCTCATTCACAAGTGTAACATCATTAGGCTACTTGGCAAGATCTAAATATGATCCTTGTCATCCTTTGCCCTCATCCACAACAATTCATTACCCATGGAACTACCCTATTTGCACCTAAAATATCATCATTTTCAATCGATCTAAATGCATCAAAGGGTTCGAACAACTTGCCTCTCTACTAGGTGTTTGATATTGTTTTGGTACCATATAGTAGCACCATTATTCTTAGAAGCGGGTTTATAGACATGTTTGGTCGACTTAAACTAAAATTTAGAACCCATATTAAAACCACTAAGCTGGATTCTTTCCACTAACTCGACATTACTTGATTCAACTTCGCACCACCAAAATACACCTCCCACGATTCATAGGCTTAATAGGAACAAAATTGTTTTAGGGCAATGTTGATTCATTTCCAAAAGTCTTGCTATTAGCACATCGTGGAAGAGTCTATTCATATTCAATAGAAATGGTTTCAACATGTATCCATCATCCTCTAAATTTGGGATAGCAATAGCCATTGAGTCCTTCAAATTATTTTCGGCACTAACTTCAATCATAGCACATGCATAAGTATTTCAACCCAATGATTCGTTGCACATCGTACTAGTAAATGAATTAAGCATTAACGACTTACCAATCGTAGTTGCAATAACACTAAGTCCATCAACAATAAATGCTACCATAGGAACATCATGAAGTTTAACCCAAACGGAACAGAGTTAACTCATCTTTTTCAAACTAGTACAAGTAGTCCATTTTTTAAGAATTATTGGTATAGTGCGGATCATCTAAGGACCATTCTTAAGTACATCATCAACCCCTTTTTGGAACCAAATTTGAAAAGAAAAACCATTGGCGTTCATCATAATCTTTTTGTATGCAATATTTTCCCAAGCGTTGAAAACATAATTTTGCACTCTTGGAAGCGCCACCGTTTACCAATAAAATAACCATATAATGAGTCGCCAATCTACCACTTACCTCCTCTACTGGATGATCTAGGAATTACTATTTCACTTTCTAGAAGTAGGCGTAGTAAGAACATGAAAGTTACATTGGGTTTTGTTACATCAACATTAAGCACTTCAACAAATGAGCTCAATACCATTAGTTTTCCCCGGAATCATCCACTTGCTTTCTTTTGTTAGTAGCATTGATACCACCAACATCATCAACCATGATACATTACACCTCACCATGTCGATACATAGTTTTGAAGCATCATGAGAAGGCTTTAATGGTTTCCATCATCACCCACTAACACAAGCTTTCCTTCAAGTATTTGACTCTTAAACTCACGGATCTTTGCGACTAACAATGTAGTAGTTGGACTACCAAGCGCCTCGACAAACTAGGCAATGATTCATTCTTACTTTTGAAGTCAAACCATGGTACTCAATCTCCTTTTATTTAACCCTCTCTCCTTTAAAAATCCTTTTCACGTTACCCACGACACCCAAATTCGGCACCAATAAATCACATATGAATAACCGGACAACACGGTGACCCAAAAATCACATAATAAATTAATAGCACAAATAACGAACTACAACTACAAAATGTAATAATTATGGGTTGCGTTATTAGGACCTTCTTTTTATTGGGACCCCTTGTTTTTTGTTTTTTTTATTTTTTTTTATTTATTTTTTATTTTTATAATTTTGTTTATATCAATATAAACACGAAAATGCGGAATAAATATAAAGTTTAATAAATAAACGCTTAAAAGCTATCAAATCTGAAGCCGACAAAAGCATGTTGTCTTTGGAAAAGCGGGGACAAAGGAATATTCTCAGGGGACAAGGTGGCGGTATGGGTAGGAAGGGTTCGATAGTAGGACCGTAATTATGCATGCTTGTCGAAAGTAAGAATTGAATACGCCTCTGAATATAAAAGGCCGGCTGAATGTTTTGCTAATTATACAAACTTTTGTTTATTAATTATGCATGCTCACCAAGAACAACTATAATATATATAATCTGAATATGAATGGTGTTCGGTTGGGAAAGAATTAAAGAATGCCGGTTGGGATTTTTGATAGTCATCACTCTTCACCTAGGGAGAGAGGTATACGATATTATTATATGTGCTAGAAGCGTAAATTTGCAAAAATTAAGATAACGTTTGCTTCTTTGTGGTGAAAGTACATTTAGGGTGGTAAGTTTAACTGTATTTAGCGAGGTAATATATTTTTTGAAACTATATAAATGACAAGATGATATGTTTTGTTTCTTTGGGGTGAAAGTACACTTAGGGAGGAGGGTGGTCTCGGGTAAGGGATTGGTGCCCTTACCCGCGGTAACCTGCCGCCACCTCATAGGGTAGCAAAATCGGGTAGCAATTTCGGTTATCTGAGCCGAGCTTGTTGAAGTGTTTCCATTTGAAAAAAGTGGGCGTTAGGAGGTAACGGCTAGTTTTAGCCATGAATTAAAAAAAAAAAAAAAAAAAAAAAAATCCTTTAAAACCAAACATTTTCAACTCATTTTTTAAAATAACAATACACAAACCACAAATAAAAACATACACTAATCTTTCAAAACTCAAAACCATGGATCGAAGAGAGGTAAAAACTTTCACCTCGCGTCGAGGTCGATCTCAACCATCCGAATCAACCACAACAAACTCCGTTAGATTTAGCCAATTTATTCTCAACCATCTCGAATCAATTTCGTTCCACAACCCCATCTCCATTTTACCAATATAATATCGGTCCTCCTCAAATGAATCCTCAACACTACAACATCACTACTACAAGCGAGTTCTCCCGTTCGAAAACATTGATGAAGGCGTAGAGTACGTGCCGAAACACAACCACTACAAGCGAAGAAGGCGAAGATGAGGAAGTTCAAGAAGTCGATCCGAGAGGAAGAAAAAGCATTCGGCGGAGGATGCCCGTGAATTTTGGTCACGGCACAAGAGGAGGCTTTGGCGAAAGCATGGATTCAAATCTCCCAATGTGGTGTTGTCGGTGTGAACAAAAGTCAAGCGGTTTTGGAAGCGGATTCTCAAGCATTACGAGGCAACTATGGGTTCGAGTTCACGAACTTTTCATTCGTTGAATACCAAGTGGAAAACAATGAACACGGCCATGGGTTTTTTCAATGGCTACTACCTCAATGGTACAAACTATATTTTTTATTTTACATAATCTATACTTTTTATTTTACATAATCTATACTTTATTATTTACAATTACATTATTTGTTTAAGCTATACTTTTTATTATTTTGTATATAATGTAGAAACGTGCTAAGGCTAGTGGGTGCAACGACTTGGGCGTGGTGAGGCAAGTGAGTTCGATTACTATCTGACAAAAAAGACAATTTACTTATACCTTGGCGTGGGAGGTTGTCGGAGGTCATGACAAATGGGCGGAGCAAAAATGTTTTCAAGCTATTCCCGGTCGACAAGCAACTCTTCAAAAAGGAAGTCGGGGGTATGAATCGGCAAGCAACACGTTCCAGACATGAATGAAGACCCCACCTCACTTTCATCAAGAAAGATGAAAAAGAAGCAAGGTGTATCCTAAATCGATCTCAAGTGTTGCGGATGAAATCAACTCGTACACAAAAAGAAGCAGAATATTTGGAAGAAAAGCGAGAAGAATCGTTGGCAAAACAATTGTTGGCTACACAAATCGAGGCGAAGTTCAAGAATGCTAGCGGAGATGAAGTATTTTTGGAGCCGCATGATCACATTCGCGATCCCGCTATGTTAGAATTCGTTCTTAACTAAAAGCGTGAACTTGCGGTAAACACGGATGGACTTGCAATTTTAAGTTGTAGTTTCAACTTGTTTTAATTTCAACTTTTTTTTTTTTTTTTTTTTTTTTTTTTTAAGTTGTAGTTTTTAAGTATTATGTAATGTTTTTTTTTTTTTTTTTTTTTGTTGTAGTTTTTAAGTATTATGTAATGTTTTTTTTTTTAATGAAATGGTATGTTTTATTTTAAATATTGTATGTGATTTTATGTATGAAAAAAAAAAAAAAAAAATCGGGTACTAGGTGACCACTCCTCCACTTAGGGTAGTGTTAGGGTAAAATTGGGTAGTTTTGAGTTGGAAGGTTTTTATTGAATAGAGTTGATGTGGCACCTAGGGTATTAGGTGACCACTCCCTCATCTCTTAGGGTGGTAAGTGGTAACAATGTTTTTTGTTATGTGAAAAAAATGTGTACTTATAAATAAGACTTGAAATGACCAGATAACTTGCGACATTTTCCGACATAGTTTACGTTAAAAGATGCCAACAAAGCGACTAACTTTGTGACATCAACTTTCAAGAAGCTAATTAACGACTTATTATGCGATACATATATAGAAGAAGCCATTTGTTGGGATTTTATAATCATGTAAACCATTTAACACTACGAGTACGCAACAGAAGGATCTAGTTTAAGAATTATATTGACACGTATAATAAACAAAGAGAATATAAAAGGTAACAAGAAAACTAACCCTCGTAGTCACCCGCAAGTTATCAACAAGAAACCAAGTAATCAACGCGATTACCTCTACAAGTGCTCACACAAACACGTAACCCGAATACGCCCGATATGCTAGTCGTGTAACATTAAACCAAACAACCCTTGTAGTAAGATAAAACTCTCGAACCAAACAACCATAGCCTGATGCCTACGTGTTGTCCGAGATTCAAAACAGACCCGAGAACCTAGATCCTTCTATGTCCTATATCGGGTGAAACTACCTGATATAATCTGCCTTTTCTTTGCCCGCGAACTCAGCAAACTACCACCACTTGCTTTGGCTTCTAATCAACCAGAAAAATGCCAAGAACAATGACTACAAACCCAAGAAAAATATTGGATCAAACTGATGCAAGTTTAGGGTTTCGAATGGAAGAACCAAAATTGAAAACCTAGATCGGTTAGGGTTTCAATTCGGCTGTGAATTGGTTGTGATCAATTGGTGTAATATGATGAGATTAAAGTGTATATATCGTCTGTGTTGTGAGCTAGATAATGAGGTATATATAGCCTCAAAACCCTAGCATTCTTGGGCTCTAAACTTGAGCTCCAAGTAAAACCATATATCATATTCAATAACAACTTTACTAGTCCAAACACCCAATCCAAATGCCCCCTCTATGGACTGACCATGGGCTTGGATTAAAGTGTAATTGGGTCAAGTAATTTAACGGGTCAAAGTCGGGTCAAAATTCGAGCTATAAATGTATAACGTATTCTCTTGTTTTACGTGTGTGCCCCCAATAGGCTCACACACCTTTAGCATAATTGGCTAATCCAACTCTCATTCCAACAGCTCCCACTTGGGAGTTGGAGTAGCAGATAACACAAATACCAACAACGGAAACGTCTAGCAACGCTCTCACTCGCTATTTAACTAAAGGTTTATGAGATTTAGTTTCTTAGATATTTCTCAGTAGCATGGTCATTTATGTCTTGCTTTTATCATCCTTTGTTATAGATACTGTTAAACCATGGATATGGATCCTAACTCATTCCATATAGTTTAATCATTTAGATTCTCGTTATAGAATTTAATTCAGATATACCAAATGTAATCAAGAATCATCTTGCATTACCCTTTGGGTTTGGCCAAACAATTATCTGATTAAATTTGGAGAAGGCCCATGGTATCTTTCTGCACATATCAAGTGGAGTAACAAATCATTTGTTGACTACAAGCGTTGTGGATCCTGCTTCACATCACTCTAAAATATAGCTTTTATAACTACCTTATTCAGGATAGCGTTTGACTTATACTTACAAAACTGATATCCACACATAACAGAACTTGCTTGTATCTCAAGTTTAAGGACGACTTAACAAACCATTTTCAACATTTTACTTATGACAATGATCCAAAAGTAAATGTTTGAAAGTTAGGGTATCCAATATGCATCCCTTGTGAATACACATTATTTTGGCGGGAACAATCCACATTCTCATAGAATATAACCAACACTCACATTTGCCTTACATAACAATATTACCATATTGCTAACCGACAATGGATATATTTAGAATGATAAATCATTTCATGGATTAAACATGCAAATATGGAATAACAAATTATATAAATGAAATAACAAATACCTCGTATCTTTATTTATCATAAAGTAATAACTTTCTTACAATTCCAAATTATCCAAATACTAATTGCACACAGATTTACATGAGACTACTAGCTGGTATCAAACCAATACTCCTAGTCAATTTAGAATGCTTAGGATATGCTAAAGCTTTCGTAAATGGATCAGCTAGGTTGTCATCTGTGTGAACTTTTGATATCTTCACGTCACCCATTTCAATGGTCTCTCAAAGATAATGAACTTTCGTGCGGTAATGTTTAGCACCCTTGGTGATTCCACTTTCATTAGCTATAGTAATGGCTCGATATTATCAAAATACATATTTATGGGTTCTTCAATTGTGGGAACAATACCAAGCCCATAAATGAATTCTGAATCCATCTGACCTCGTTAGATGCATCATAAGCGACTATATACTCAACACGTAGATGAAGTTGCGAAATACTACGCTTTGTGTTTTCAGTCAACAACATCTCCATATAAAGCGAATACATATCGATCGAGATATTGGGTCATCGGCATCATCGGATATCCGACATCGATGTAGCAAGAAACCACGAGCTCTGTTTAGATCACTCCATAAACCAAAAACATATCCTTAGTATTGTGCAAATACTTAAAAATATTCTTAACGGCGGTCGATGAAGTTCATCGGATTACTGTTGAAATCGACTTGTCATGTTACGGCGAGCGCAACATCAAGACGGGTACATCTCACAGCATACATAATAGATCCTATAGTCGAAGCGTAAGGAACTCTTTGCATGTGCTCTTTATCAGCAAGTGTCTCAGCACCTTGTGACTTACTCAACTCAGGCTCTTCTTGCATTAGGATAGTTCCTCGTTTGGAATTCTCCATGTAAAATATTTTCAATTTCTCAATTTAAGCACTTCGACATAAACCAATTAATCATTTAGATCTATCTCTGTAGATATTGATTCCAAGAATATATGCAGCTTCGCATAGATCTTTCATGGCAAAACATCTTCCAAGATAAGATTTTACATCTTGTAACATTGGAATGTTGTTTCCCGTGAGCAATATGTCATCAACGTATAGAATTAGGAAAGTTGCATAACTCTCACTAGCTTTCTAATATTACACATGGCTTATCTTGATTCTGAGTGAAACCGAATTTATTAATCTCATCATGAAAACGTTTATTCCATTGCCTAGATGCTTGCTTAAGTCCATAAATGGAACGCTTGAGCTTGCATATTTGGTTAGGATATTTAGGATTAACAAAACCCTCAGGTTGCTCCATATAGACTTCTTTAGAAAGATGTCCATTGAGGAAGGCGGTTTTGACATCCATTTGCCAAATCTCATAATCATAGAACGCAACTATGGCTATGAGAATGCTTATAGCTCTAATGTATGCAATAGGAGAAAAGGTCTCTTCATAATCCTGTAGGTTTGAGTGAAGCCTTTTGCTACAAGACGAGCTTTAAAGGTATGTACTGCACCATCCATGTCAGTCTTCTTTTTGAATAGCCACTTGCTGCCAACTATTTTACAATTAGGAGGAAGCTCAACTAATTCCCAGACTTCATTGTCTTTCATGGATTGCATTTACACATTCATCGCAACAAGGCATTTCTTGGATTCAGGATCTAGTAATGCAGCTTTATAGTTATTGGGTTCACCAAGATCCTCTAACTCATGTTCCTCAGCATCGGCGTATAAGCACATCCGATCTGGAGCAAGTCGTGTCCTAGCGGACTTACGAATTGGAATGATATCACTTTGAGGTTCATCAATTTCTTGATCATCCTCATCATGATGTAAGCTAGTGTCTACAGAAGGATTTGTATCTTCATCTAGAATAATTTCAAGATCTTCTAGACTCCCACTTGCTTCTTGATCCAAGAGATTATTCTCAAAGAACTCAGCATTTTAAACAACAATAACTTTTTTCTCTGATGGAAGATAGAAAGAATATCCCATTGTTTCCTTTGGGTATCCTACAAAGATAAACTTAATAGATATGGGTTCAAGTTTGTCAGGTTTGGTAAGTGTATCACACTTAACAAGTGCCTTACAACCCCATACTTTTAAGTAAGGCAGCTTAGGGGCTTGCCCATGCCATACCTCGTATGGAGACTTATCAACCTTCTTAGTTGGAACCATATTGAGAATGCGTGCAACAGACTCAAGGGCATAATCCCAAAAGGACTTTGGAAGAGCAGTTTGACTCATCATGGAGCGAACCATGTCAAGCGATGTTCGATTTCTCCTCTTAAACACACCATTATGTTTTGGAGTGTAAGGAGGAGTGCGATGGGCAATAATCCCATGCTATTTTAGATGATCCAAAAACTCTTGACTCATATATTCACCTCCACGATCAGAACATAGTGACTTAATGGCCTTTTCGAGTTGGTTTTCTACTTCTTTTTGAAACACCTTAAATGTTTCAAACACTTCATGTTTATGTTTCAACAAGTAAACATAACCATACCGACTAAAGTCATCAGTAATAGTGACGAAGTAACTTGCTCCTTGTCTTGACACAGTTCTAAATGGGTCATATACATCCGTGTGTATTAGTCCAAGTAGATCCTTAGTCCTTTCCACTTGATGTGAATAGGGTTTCCTTGCCATCTTACCAGACATGCATGAAACACACTTTTCAAAAGAATGTTAGTTGAGTTGAGAAGTCCATCATGTTGCAACTTCTCCATGCGTTTCTTGCTAATGTGACCAAGACGACAGTGCCACAAGAGAGTAGAGTCCAAGGAAGACTTGGATCTTTTATTACTTACAACAAACATAGAACTACTATTTGTATTAAGACAAGACATATCAATTTCATAAGTACCATCCCGTGGGATAGCAGTAAAATAAACAACGTTATTTCTGGAAACTGAAATTGCATTATTCGATTCAAAACGATTAACAAAAACATCGTCATACAAACAAGAAACTGAAATAATTCCTCTAGTAATAGAGGGAGCATAATGACAATTGTTCAAAACAACTACTAATCCACTAGGGAGACATAAATGAAAAACACCAATAGCTTCAACTCCTTCCCATTGACCAATGCCCACGTACAGACTTAAAGCCCCTGACTTCAGCTTCCTACTTCCCCTGAGACCCTGAGTAGTATTACAAATGTGAGTACCATAACGCGTGTCATAAACCCAAGATGTACTAGGAAAAGAATAGAGTTTTATAGTGAAAATACATGAAGAGCTAGCTGCTAGAGACAACTTCTTCTTTTTCATCAACTCGCGCGAGATACACGGGACAGTTCCTTCTCCAATGACCTACTTCACCACATTGGTGGCAGGTCGCGTCCTTAGCAGGATTATCCTTCTTGGGTGGTGGAGGAATCTTAGGCTTGGGAGCATAAGGTGGTTTATGCTCGGAGCATAAGCCGACTTGCTGCCCTTCACTTGATTCCCCTCGCAGCCTTAAGCGATTTTTCCCATGGGTTTTACGGGTTATCCATACGTATATTATGAAGTGCAGGTGCAACATCTTTCTTTGGTAGCGTCTGCTCATGTTTTTTAAGCATACCATGTAACTCATTTATAGTCTTCCCTATGCTGTGTAGTATATGTGAAAACATATACCTTTTCTTTATCAAAACCGACCCAAATAAACCGGAAATGAGCTATTAATGCCTAATATTTGTATGTTTCTTGAGTTTATACATGTGCAGGTACGGATGTCACAAAACGGACAAAGAAAAGACAAAACAGAAGAAAACTGGGCACGAGAAGGAAAAGAGTGCAAAAGACAAAGCCGGGGAATTAGTTTTACGGGTTTATGGATCTTGAATGCTAAAAGCTTCATTTTACAGACTTTGGACCATGGTTTCTCAGAATCACACAATTGACCTTCAACTTTACTGATTTACACATTAAATCCTCAACTTTCCCATAATTACACAAAACACCCTCACTTTACCAATTTTACCCAAATTACCCTCATCATTTCCATAATTACCATTTTCACCCTCATCATCATCCAAATTACACAATTACACCCTTACTTAACCAAATCACCTTTGTAACACCCCCAAAGATCATCATGACAACGGAAGACTAATCGCGGTGTTACTTGGATGGGGATCACAGTCAATAATCATAGAAAACGACTCAAAAGAGACGTTTTAAGAAAAGTAGTTATTATTCATTGAAAACTCATTGTTTGTTACAAAATATTCCAAATTGTTTCAGATGATTCACCAAAATACTGAGCATGAGTTTGTAAGAAATAATAACATTATGTTTCACACCACAAGTAAAGGTCTTGTTATGCCCGCTACGTGCCATGAATGCGATCTTCAATGATTACCTGAGATAACATGCTTAAAAAGGTCAACAAATATGTTGAGTGAAATCCATAGGTTTAATATAAAGTTGAACACAAGAACATGAACAAACTAAGAATATATCATAAAGAAAATCACAGATTATTATGTGCTAAGCTCATTCAACCAATATTCAACTGCATACACCAAATTACTAGTGTACGTAAAGTTTTCCCCAAAGGAGGTAATAGCCAATTACCTAATGCAATTCAAATATGGTATGCCCCGGTTATTTCCAATAACCAATACGGGGTCGTTACTCCCCATAGTAATATTCATGATATCTGCGTTCACTCGTGGTGACTAACGGTTCATGATACAGGGGTCTTTCGGCTAAATACTTAGGTAATTCTAATAATCAAGTAGCGAACAATTTGTAAAATCTTGTGTTCTAGTTTAGAGCATGTATCTCCCTCGCGGGGTTTATAAATAAAAGTAAAAGCGAGGCTATGAACTCACCTTAGTGGAAATGAACAAGCACAATGTGATCAAGTACGATGTAGTGGAGGCTTCAATCCGAAACCTAAGAACGAGATGGCAAGTCTCAGAATATGATAAACCTTTGGTTCGCAACCAAAATGATAAAGCATTGAATATACTTATTCAATAGATCATTGAATTATACAATTCAATAGAGCGTGATAGTGAGCGTGGATAGTGCTTAATGTTTTAAGTTCAAAATATGTGATACATCGACTAAGTTTGATATTTATCAAAAGTTCACACTTACGTATAAGTGAAATGTTCCCGTTGTTGATTTATGTTTATTTATTATCAAAGTACGTTGATATCGATTAATGGTTTTATATAATTATATTCTTATAATTATATATATATATATATATATATATATATATATATATATATATATATATATATATATATATATATAATCGAATCGATTGAGAGGTTTTATTTTGAGAAGATTGAGAAGGTTTTCAAAAGCGATAGATTTTTAACTTTGATTCATGTTTTTCAAGCGTAAAACTCATTTTAATGTGATTGAAATTCAAAATGTGTAAAAAAATTGAATCAATGTTAAAATCTCTCGATTTTGCGATATATGTAGAATCTTGAATCATCATACAAATTTAATGAATCATCATAATAACTCGATTTTAACAATGATTTGTGAATCAAATTTGTGATTTATAGAATCGATTCACCATAAAATGATGTTTACTTGAGAATCAAATCAAAAACATGAATCGGTTGGTTCAAGCGAAGATTTCTCAATCTTCTCAAAATAAAAACCTTCTCAATGGAACCGGGCCTATATATATATATATATATATATATATATATATATATATATATATATATATATATATATATATATAGATTTCAAAGCCACCCGATGGTGAGCATGATTATAAATATCATTGACATATTTTACTATAGCGAAAGAAAACGCGTAAAAAATGGTTGAAAAAGTGTTCAAGGAATATACAAAGTATATGTTTTTACTTCAAATGCAAACTAAAGCTTCTTTATACACGTGTGCCATTAAATTTGTGTATTTACCATATCTATTACAACATAGAATCTTCAAACCCTTCCTGATTTTGACCTTTGAGACAGCGGCATAAAGTTGCCCATGAGAGAACCTATAGATTGCATTTCCATAAGATTGATCATAGCTCACCGTATATGCACCAAGTTATGAGAATGCCAAAGAACTCAAAAATACAATAGAGTTAAAGTAAGCAATCTGAAACTTAGCCATAAACACATCAATTTTTTTTATTGAATGCATTAAGAACGAAAAGAAATAAACGGTTATCGAATATGAGGAAAAAAAAGTATCAAAGTGGTACGCAAGAACAAAGTATCAAAGTATAGCCTGTCCGTTGGACGAGCAAGCCTTATGAATATCGTTAATAAACCTTTAGTTAATTAAAATAAGCTATAGGTACAACCAACACAAAAAAAGTAATTATAGGTCACTCCGTCCATTTTGACACCCATATATCCATATTAACCCATTAACTTATCCGCCCTACACGTCCATTTTTTAACATCTTAGTATTCCTTAAGGTAAAGAAAAAAGTAATTATACAATGATAACCTTTTTAAGTAACTTTTTGCCTCGAGATGCAAGTTCTTCTTTTGTCTCCTTAACATTTTCCTTCCATAAAACGTCTTCATCACTTTCTATCTGAAATAGATCAATACAATTTAGTTAAGGAATTAATCGAGACTCGCGCAAGTAACTCCTGGCTTGACTTGACTAATGGAAATTAAGAAAATATTACACTTAGGCAGTGAAAAATTAATTGGTGAAAAAAGGCTTTTGTATTTACTAACACTTCTCCTATGATCACAAGGATAAACACCTTCAAAACCAAAGAACAACTACTAACAGTCTACCATACATTTTTCTAAACCTACAAATGTTTTGAGTTGACATGGATGCCCTAAGCACATGTGTTAAAATCTCATATGATTATATAAATATTGCATTTAAAATGATAAAATTCAAAACTTTTAGAGACATGATAGGATTATAAGAAATTTAAGCTTGTTAAGCATAAGTGGGTCGTATAGTTAAATGCGTACTTCAATAAATAACAGGGGTACGTGATCAATTATGTGATCACTATAAAGGCTAAATAGAAATGGCAATCAATAAATTATGAATCATGTACTTGAACGCTATTGTTTTGAACTGTGACTAAAACATACAACATAAGACTATACTATTGAACTACAACATAAGTGACCATGCCATGAACATGCTACTGTATTATATTAATATGACTCGAATGTTTTGAAAGCTAGCACAATCCAACATATTATATATGTAAATAGGGTATGCAACATTTTTTCCTAAAAATCTAATTATACATTATATTACATATCGTATGCAGATATGTTTGGCTTTCAACATATTGACATGCTAACATTTTTACCCTAAGTTGATATTACACGTGATATTATACATATAACTTGCATATGCTAGTAGAAGTGGTTACGAGTTGTTTCACGTTCTTGTTACTCATGCTTCTGTTTCTTGGTGTCGGGAGCTGGTGTTTCTTTTGTAGTACTACCAAATAGTTCCCTTCTTACTGTAGGTATCTTTTGAATGTCGCGTTCTATTTCTTTGAAAGAATCCTGGGTATTTGGTGGTGGTGTTGAAAATTCAGCGGGTAGCCTGAAGTATATGCTTCTACCGTAGCTTCAATGCGGTGATGAAGAACCCTGCATCTTCAGTATTCTTTGGGAGGGCTTCTAGCAATAGCGGTTGTATCTCCATTGCAATATCAATCAAAAATTTTCGATTGTGTTTCTTCCTTCCTGTACCAAAGTGGATTTGGAAAATGCAAGTTGTGTTTTCCAATGCTCTTAGTCCGGGACTTCTACCTGACTTCTTGCTCATTTATCATCTCGGGACTAAAGCAGGGGCTCTTCTAATGATGGTTGTGGCGTCTGTGAGGATTACTTTAAACATGATGTTGGATGTACAATAGAGGAGAGGGTTGGTTAGTACTTAGTTGTATGAAAGTGTATAGTATGACTTAGCGTATGTCTTTTTAATACAATTGACATATGGTTTAGGATATCTATAATTTGGTTGTGGTTTTGTGCCATATTCATAATGTGGAAGGTCATCGTCCAAATGTTTTCCACACGCAGTACACTTATTATATAGTACCATGTATTTGTGTGATCTATCCTTTCTAAAACAGCCTCAACAGGGAATCGCGCACCTTGCGAAAGATTTGTAAAATAAACTTTCTATGCTATATGAAGATAAGTATTTGTATAGAGATTAGTGTTACCTTATGTGTATCAGGGTTTATTTCAAGTAATGTTTTTAAAAGAACCTTGTTTCTGAAATTTTCTTCTTGTAGGTTTTGTTGTCCTTGTGGTTCAATTTCCAACAGTGGCATAGGTCCTAATAGTCTATTGTACCTGTACAAATGGATTGTAATTTGTTATGACTAATATAGGCATTCTGATCTTTCATTTTAATTAAAGCACTAAGAGCACTCCCATCCATAACACCATAACACCAATAACACCATCCACGTCAGCGCCACATCAGCTTTAACATTTGACATTAATATCCCCAAAAAACACACTCATCCATAACATCCCAATAACACTATAACACCAATAATATTTCATATTTTCAATTTCAACCCCTAAACTAAAACAAACATTTCATTTATTAAACTAAAACAAACATTTCATTAAAACTAAAAACATATTACAATACGAGATTAAAAAAAAAAAAAAAAATACAACGAAATTAAATAAAAAAAACACACTTGAGTTAATAAAAATACGTTGAAAATACTTATTCATCGTAAATCGCTGTTGTTGTTGTCCATGTCGTTCAAGATTATTACGCCAAACATGCTCCATAAGGTCTGTTGGAGTTGGGTATCGTTGTCGGTCGTGTATTTCTTTTGCCTTACATTGTGAGTATCACATCTTCGATCCATCTTCGTTGCCTCAAATTTCTTGACGGATCTACCCACGATTCGTTATAGTCACGTAATTCAAATTTTTGATCTTTTACAATCATGTTATGCATAATAATGCAACAATACATGATTCTACGTATCGTAGCAATTTCAAATTAGCGTGCGGTTGTTGTAGTATACCCCAACGACCTTGAAGAACACCAAAAGCATGTTCAATATCCTTTCGGGCACTTTCTTGTCTCCTTTTAAAGTACGTATGTTTTTCATCGTTGTTGTTGTGAAGGATTTGTGAAAGTTGCCCACCGTGGATAAATTCCATCACCCAAGTAATACCCTGTTCATACCTAGTTCCGTTGACCATATAAGGTGCTCTTGGGGCATTATCGGCAAGAAGGTCATCGAATAACGGAGAGTTATCTAAAACATTAATATCGTTATTTGCCCCGCCATCCCAAAAAATGCATGCGGATCCATAAATCTTGAGAAGCAACGACTTCAAGCATAATTGTTGGGTATTTTTATCACCCCTAGCAAAATGCCCTTGCCAAGCCATCGGACAATTTTTCCATTCCGGTGCATGCGATCAATGCTACCAAGCATTCCGGAAAACCATGTTTTCTTCATGTAGTTGATAAATTTTTGAATGTCGGCCCATGTTGGTTTTCTTAAATACTCCGGCATAAACAAATCAATAATACATTTGTTAAAATTATCAAGACATAATTGTGACGTACTCGCACCCATTTTCAAGTATTCATCAAATGCATCGGGTGAGGTGCCGTCGCCAATTGGCGTATAATGACGTACACTTCATTAGAGCACTTATACTCATTCGACCACAAGCATCGGTGTCCGCTTAAAGTAATTAAAATGATGCGGAATATTATCGGAGTATCGATTCAATACCTTCAACTATTTGCGGAATAGTTTCGGCTCATCGAAATCTTCTACGAAAATTCGGTTTGAATACTTACAACCTTATGCGAAATAATCGTTGAGCGACGTTCCTCTGCAAGCTCACGTTCACGATATATATGGAGTGCGAGGGCGAGTAGGATGTTGAGATTCACCGCCTTCCCTTGTTCCAACCGAAGGTGATACTCGTCTGCGGACGCCATAAATTAGAAGTCTGCTAGGTCTTCTGCACGACCAAGGCAGAGGAAAATCACCGATTTGATTTGGATCCATTGTTACAACGAATTTGATTTTTGAATAATGAAAGTGTGAGAGGAAGTATATAAAGTGTGAGAGGAAGTGTGAAAAAATAGAGTTTTAGTTGGGTATTTATAGTGGTAAAATAATGTTTTTGATATTTTTTTTAAATAACTAGCCGTTAGGGGTTTTTGTAAATTTTTAAAAATCTTAACGTTACAAGGACTAGTTTTGTAACATTTTCAAACTTTTTTTTTTTTTTTTTTTTTTTTTTTTTTTTTTTTGGACCCATAACGGGCGTTAAGGGGGCAACGCCTCCCCTTTAACGCCGTTATCCCATTTCGTTCCCATCGGGCAACGCCCAATAACGGCGTTAACGCCATGCCTAACGGCGTTACAACCTTGAACGATGGGAGTGCTCTAATACTTGCACATCCTGATGTGTTTCCGGGAGATTGGGGTTTAAATAGTAGTACGTGGCAGGAGTCAAAAAAAGTTGTATCCCACCTGTTATTCGTCAATATTTTAAGAAAAAAAAATATAGGAATTATATAATCAACGTGTTTTTGTTACTACATGTATATACCTTGGTATCTTTTAACGTAGCAAGAACTGACAGCGATAACAATTGGTTGTTCTTGTGCTGTGTGTGCATCCACTCTAAATTCTGTAGCCGGTTCGTTCCAGAGGGTCAACATAACGTTGTTTCCACTGCAAAATGAAAATTCATATTCATATTGTTCCTGTGTTAATGGATTCTTTAATAGAAACAAAAGTTAAGTAACTTGAGGTTCTGTAGTTGTGTCTCTGCTTGTCTTTTTTTTGTCGATTTTTCGAATATAACCAATGTGTCTGCAAATATAGTTAAAAATTTTCAGCGTGAAGGGAAATTTGAAATATGAATATTAAATTTTGTATATGTGTGAGAATTGACTCCTTAGCATCTGCCCTGCGGCACACTTCATTCTATGCGTCAAATTTGAAGTAATGTTCCGAAAAATCCTCATCGGATATAACAGTGAGGTCAGTAAATCTGCCAAAGAGCAGTGTATACTTGTTATCCAATGTTTGTTGCCATTTCTCTGTGTTTTGGCATCCGACCTCGTGTATTTGGTATGCTAAGTTTAACTGCATCGCATCATATTTCTAAACAGCTCTGAGTTCCATATTCGCTTGAATTGCATTGCCCTGCGATTATAAAATGATAATTAATGTGAACAGGAAGAAAAGCCATTTATTGTTGTAAGTGTCATTGTATTGCACATGAAGCATACCCGTTTATCCAACAATATGCAGCAGTATCCAGTGGAAGTGAGGTTGGAATTGATTTTGCGGTTCATTTTTAGTAAATCTTAACCTCAATAGCTTTGTTCATGTCTGTATGTTTTATGTCTGCAAGAGTTACAATATTAGATTCCAAGAGAATAGCTTTGTCTTTCTGGATAGAACGTCCGTGCGGATTGCTAGTCGCTTGAACCTGATATTTCTGTGTTGCGCAGTTGCAACAGGATCTGTATGGTATGTTTTCAAAACATGATTTGGAGGAAGGCGATAACTAAAGTGACGTCATGTATATGGTTATTTTTGTAAGTACCCATGGATATAGATTGACTTTATGGATACAATAGCTAATAGGTACTATAATGTATGATAATGATGTTCTCTAAGTTTTTAGTTGGTGAGGTATGAATAAGATAGCAAACAACATTGTCAGATGATAACGCTACACGCGTCGTTCGGGGTCAAGGAAACTTCCTTTTCTTCGAGCAAGTTTTATAACACCCTAGGCAGTGAACCTAATCGTTGTAGTGTAGTAATTAGGGTAAGCCACGGGTATTGATATCGTTCTCTAGGGGAATAGGAATGCTAGTAAGGAGTTACTAGGCTAAGGTTAAGGTTGAGGAAGATTATTTTTATCTTTTATATTTTATGAAAATTGAAAGGTACGAATCTCGGGTATTGGATTTGGGGGTTGGTATTTCTACCGATTACTCTACTATTATCTAATTATCTAAACTAAGGTTGTGGGAGTCTATGTCTAATATATGTGTGCTCGTATGATAGTTTAAAGATGTGTTTACTTAGGTTGTATTACTCCTTAATTATCTCCTATTGATGGTTGAGTTGTCACGTCTTATTCTTAGTTCGTTGTGTGTCTAAAGTTGTAGGGTATCGTTTCTCCCTAACTCTTGAACTTACCAAAGGGTCTCGTCTACAAACCCACTAGGGATGATAAACTCCTACTCTAAGGCGCTCTTGGATGGTTTAGCCTACAACTACTCGGTAATTATATTCTAAGGTTCACAAAGATGAATCAAGCATTAAGTACACAACGAATGACCTATCGCATTACTAGATCATTAATCAACTAAGATAAGAAACAACCAATCAATATTCAATAATTAAGTTTCATACTTCCTAAGCAAACACACAAATAAATTAGCGGACATGGAGAACATGCAAGCATACACACAAATAATCAAAGGCATAATTGAATTAATGAAGTAAAGACTTATCTTGATGTAAGATAGGGTTTAAAACCCTAAAATCTTGTACAAGACACCTTAGGTTCGGTTTTAGGTTTTACTCCAAAGACTCTCCACTAAAAGCGAAAAATTGGATTCTATATATAAGATTACATATGCGACGGCGTCACCTTATGTTTAGTGGCGCCGTGTCGCCGTCATTAGGGTTTCGTCTTGGCCACATTAACCTTGCGACGGCGTCACCTTATGTCCGTGGCCGTCCTCTTCACCTTCGGCGTCGTCGGATTGCATCTAGGCCGTGCGAGTAGCGACGGCCTACTCTTTCACAACTAGGCGTCGTCGCTTGAAAATCTGAGTTTTGGGTTACGGACCGTCACAATAATTTTGGGACGGCGTCGCATTAGCTTTTGACGCCGTCGCTTTCTACTTTCAAAGCTGTGAGTGTCTCGATTTTGACTTTGGTCATTTTCTTCATATATTCGCCTTTTCGTCCAAATAAGTGCCATTCCAATTTTGCCTTCAAGAGACCTAAAAGTGAAAAGGAACGATATTAAGCAATAACGGATACAAAGTGATCAAATAAGGACTTAAACGACCCTCAAAATGGTACCTTTTAAACCTTATTAAATATCCCTACACTTGTTATTTGCTTGTCCTCAAGCAAATGTGCTTTTAGCCAATTAATTTATAAGTTAGGGTCATGAAGCATTAATTCAAAGCGGTCCACAACACATATAAGCCCCATAAAGTCATAACAAGCACGAAATTACATACTAGCACCTCACATGGGGTGTTTGGATACTCGCATCTCTCGGGTGTTGATGAGTGTGTAAATACTCATCATTTTATACCATTTAAACGCAAAAACATCCGAAAACACTCGAAATGCTTCAAAATGATAAAATGTCACAAACAAGTGTTTTATATGTTTTAAATGCAAAACATCAAAATCGGTGAGAAAGCGTATCAAGTTTGCATAATTGGCGCTTTAGTCCCCAAGTTTGAAAAGTTGTCAAAAGCAGTCCTGGTAAATCCAAATAAAGAAAAATATCATTTTAAGTCCTTAGGGATTCCTAAGTTGTCAAAATTGGTCCTTGAGACTTAAAATTACAAAATTACAACTTTAGTCCACGAACTTTGAAAATTGTCAAGTTTAGTCCTTTGAAAATGAGAAAATGGCAATTTGGTCCTTGCACTATTAAAGGTTGTTAATTTTAGTCCTTATGGTAACTTTGTGAAATTGGCGTTTGGTCCTTAAAGTTTTCGAATTGCAAATCTAGTCCTTGTCAATATTAATATAAGCCTTGTCAAAACCCATTTGACCGCCATTATCTCCATTTGGACCCTGTCACAAACTGTTTTGGACCTCCTGTCAAAACTAATTTTGACCCTTGGTCAAAATTAGTCAAAAAGCCGTAACACGCGCCACTTCCATCTTCTTCCACCTCATGTCTTCCCGACCAAAACCCCGCAATACTCCACTCTTAACATCCCATCACCTATTTTCAACCCACCTCATCATCAACCCCCACTACTTCCCCTGTTTTGAGCCACGGTTGAAAATTCCACTTCCGCCAAAAATGGTGAAACATGAAATCCACTATAAACTCTCCCATTGGTTGAATTGGGAGGTGGGATTGCATCGAGAAGGCCACGTGTATCAAGTTGGAAGCATAAAGAGAGAAAGAAGTAGAAGACACAAGTTTTAGTTTTTTTTAATTTTATTAATGTCGTAATTTACTTTTAAGTTTTCAATAAAGCTTTAAGTTGTAATTTCGGTTCCATGATATCAAACTAAGTTATTGAAATATATGAGAACTATTTTCAGTGGTAATTCAAGTTTTACATAAATGCACATTTTCATGTTTCTTGTTTGAAATTTCAAGTTTCAACTCTTGTGTTCAAAGCTTTAATGAGCTTTATTTAAGCTAAAACAAACTTATTTAAGCTTAAGATAGCTTTACGTAAGCTTGTATTTCGATTTCAATCAAGATTGGACAAAAGTCAACAAAAGTCAACATTGAAGCAAAATGGCATGAATTGGAAATGGGTTGAATCGAAATGGAATTGGGTTGCTTTACAATCGATTAGGTTGGTTAGGTTAGATAATGGTCCTTGGGTTCATTGGTTACTGTTTGAACAAGTCAACGTGACTAAGATCGAGTTGTAAGCTCTTTTAAGCTATTTTAGCATTTCACTATTTGGTTTGCTCATTAGTTTAATCCTCTGTTTGTTCATGTTCATTAATCACGTTAAGTAGAATTAAGTGTTAAAACCGATTACTTGCTCTTTTTAATGTGTAGTTTATAAAATTTTATTGTATCGTTAAAATAGAATGGTTGCCAAATTTGAGTTTCATGTTATTAGCACTGTTTTTCTTGGTTATTTAGTCTTATATTATGATGATATAAAGTCCGTAATCCTTAGCATGGTCCAAATCGGTATTTTGCTTTGAAAATACCAAAGCGATCTTCTAAGGGATTGTTTGGATTTGTTCGATTAAGCGAGTTAAAGGTCAGTTGTGTTGTTGTCTATACTTGATACATGTCACACTATAGTCTAAGAACTCGGATAACCAAAGAAAACCGGTGGTCATTTGCATAAAAGTCAAATTACTCTTTAATCTCTTTCTTCGATCACTTGTGATAATTGGATAAGCGGATCCTTAATTTGGGTTCAAATTCATTAAATATTGCTTGCGATGGGTTTAGCAACATATTACATCACAATCAATCTTAAAATTTGATCCAAAGTTCAAGAAAGTCAAAACTTCTCAATTGACAAAAGTCAAAACATTTGCAAAAATCCGGTTTGGTCCAACTAGCAAGAATTATCATAGATTCATCTTTGGATCAATTCAAGCCAAACTTTGGGTTTTATAAGATCCCTTGGTCTAGTTTCTTATCAGTATTTTTCGATTTTGTTAATTTTCTTAAGCCTTCAAACAAGCTCATTAAGTAGGGCTCGGTTGCCTGCTCATGAAAGTTCAAGCAAAGTCGAGCTTTTCTCGACTTCTTGCTAAGCCTGCACAGAGCTCAATAGAGCTTTTCTTTGGCTCATATTTGGCTTAAACATAGTTAACCAGGTCTACTTCAGTTTCCAATTTGTAGTTTTCTGTTTTAGCTTAACATGTAGCTTGTGCTTATACTCAAAGTAGATACCAAATTTCTGTGTTAGCTCTTAATCTAAAAATCACCAAATCTTTGTATCCTGTAATCCAGAGCTTGAAGCTTATTGTTTTTAGTTGGAATTTGGTTAATTTAGTATATTATTGCTTCTGTGATCAGTTTGTTGCTAATTTGGTTCATTTGGCTTATTAAAGAGCTTATTCATAAGCTCATTTCATAGCAGTTCCATAATCTTCCACACAACACCATGTTTTTCTATTTTTCCTAGATTCCTAGTATAATTTTAGAATTTTCCTGAAATTTTCACATTTTTCTATAACGAGTTTGCTATTTTTCTTAATTAAAAGCAGTTTTAGGATTATTTAAATAGCTTTTAATAGAAAAATTGAAAAAGTCCAAAAAATAACTTTTCATTTTTATTAAGTTTAGATAAATATAAAAAGTGAAAAAATAATTTTCTAGATTTTCATAGTTTATTTGGTAATTTTTAGTAATTTAATTAGTTTTAATAGTTTAAAATTCATAAAAATAGAAAAATAATTAGAAAATACAAAAATAGTTTTGAAAATTCTAGTTTGTTATTTTAGACTTTTCCATTTCATAATTTTATTTTTCTAGCTTAATTTCCTAATTTTTGTATTTTAGGTAATTATTAAATAGTTAAAATTAGTTTTAATTAATAGTAATTAATTAATTAGTTATAAAAATAGTTTTCTTTTCTAAAATTTTCTTTTATCATTAGGTTTGTAGAAATACCATTTTCATATTTTTAGGGTTAATATTGCTTTAGTTTCACGTTTTTATTTGTATGTCATGTAGATTTTAATTTCGGTTTATAAAACATAAAACAAAAACATCAGTTTAAAATTAGTGATAGCGTTTATTTAATAGATTTTAACTTTTAATTTCCTTTAATCTCTGTAGTTTATAAAATCTCAAAACCTTCTGATCACTATCCTTAGTGGTTATTCGACATCGATTGTGTTAAACACCGGTCATCCTCCGTGGGACATAACGACCGGGAATCCACCAGTATTCTCGATCTTAAATTGCATTGGTGTGTGAGCTGTTTTAAGTTCCTTACAGTTAATCATTCACAAGTGGTTAACTTGCGTGAGAAAACTTGACGGTTTTGCACCGATCAGGTGTATATATGAAATATAACAAAATAGGAAATGGAAGATAAACACTCATTAACCGGTCCTAGTACATAGATTACCATAGGCTTGAGAATAGATCAAACCTCCATCGCTTTGGCGTAAGCACCTAGGAAAGACTATCAAAGAGGTCTTTTAAAGGGTTGTAATGTTAGGCTTACGGTAGGGAAACAAGGGTTTGGTGGGATAGGATATTTAGTGGTGTCAAGTCAAAAATCTCTATGTTAAATGCATATGAAGAATGGCGTTGCTAAGCCAAGACTCGACACTCTAAAACTCTAGGTAACTGAAATAAACAAACATAAATTTAAAGGATAGATGTAGGATGGTAGCCCGTATGGTTGGTGTTTTTTTTTTTTTTTTTTTTTTTTTTCATACACTTTTACTCTACCATCCTCTAAGATAACATCAAAATACTAGGGTTTATAGGCATATCCCTACACTTGAGTTTTATTACTCTAACACTAATTTGACCCGAATTGAAAAGATCAAAACACTTGGGGTACATTATTACGCAAACAAAGGGAATTTGAATTTAACGTTCCACTTCCGTCATTTCATAAACTTTAACTTTTCCCATGAATCCCAATCATCCCAAAATCGTATACAAAGGATATGACTCGACTTAGCAACTTATGCAAGCAATTAGATAATTGAACTAAGGGTTTAGGGTGATAACAAACATTTGCACTAAAAGTGAGTGCATAAGGGGTAGGCTAAGGCGATTTGGGTGTATATTTGGGGTGGGGTGTAAACAATGCTCTTCATTGATATTCGGAAAACCGAAACATCACGAGAACCGCGAAAAGGATAGGCTCGAGGGGTTAACTAGGGGTATCGTGTACTAAAGATGAGTACAACGCAAAGGGTGTGGGGAATTACTCATCCGATATGGAAGAAGTAATTATATTACGGTATCAAACAAGGGTTTATCCTAATGCCTCTTATCATTTAGTTATTCCTAACTACACAAGTGTAGCCTCACTTGCGATCTCGGAATGCATCACAAAACAAGTTCTAGAATCTAATATACTACGGTTCACACTCTAAGCATTAAAGATGAATGCTTTAATTCCTACTAATCTAAGGCGATCCTCACATTTGGTGGAATTTGGGTGGTAAAGGGTTTTGTGCTAGTCATATAACTTCCTATCCGTGAGGCGCTTTTGTTAAGACTAATGGCCCACTCCTATATGTCATAAAAATTTTAAATTTGGTGCCAAAATTACCCTAACCGACATTTTCTCATGGTTTATTACACAATCACATTTGGACAAAGCAAATAGTCAAGGATAAGCATAGTTTCAAAGTTCCGTTTTATTTTCCTCCTTCACTTAAACCGAACATTGTCCCCAATGTTCCCGAAATATCAAAGTTATGATAAAAGAAGGTAATTAAAAGCGAAAGAAACTAGTACTCCCGATTAGCTCGGTAGGATCCGTGTAAAGTGGTGGTTAAATCCTTTTCAAGAAGAATTATTGCGTGAAAAGCTCCTTCCAATCTTATGTAATTTCTTCTTGACAAACTAAACACGCACACTTGAAGAAAACAAAGCGAAACCTTCGCGTAAAATCGGTGGTAATAATATATAAGACTCGATTTAAACTAAGATATAATGCTTGTGGAATGGATGTTTACGAATTTCTAAGAAAATTAAGACCGGAAAATTCCAAAAATTTATAAGTGGCTCGAAAAGCGAGAAAAAGTAATCGATGTTTTACTCCTTCACGCCCGTCGGTTGCAATCTGGCCGTCGGTTATCCCGACAAAAAGCGGTGCTGCGATTTTACGGAAAAATTCGGAAAATTTTCATATTTAGAATCTGGAAAATTTACGCAAAACATCCATTATGACTCGATACAAGCATTTGACTCGAACAAACAAACATAAATATCTTTTAGTTAATTGTTATTCTCATGTTTACGTTTCTTTTGAAAACGTGTAATCCTCCCTACACTTATCCCTTATGTAAAATACCTTTATATGCAATTAAGGCGAGGTTAAAACAAAATAAAGCATTTTTACAAATTTAAACATGAGGACAAACAATTAATAAAGATATATGACACTAATAAGCAAACAATTAAGCATGGGTTGCCTCCCACGGCGCTTTTCTTTATTTAAGAGTCTTGTAGCTAGACTCGTGAGTCGTGTCCTACGTTTTCTCATTACCGCCCTCTTCACCCTTTGTTTTCCTTCATCGAAAGGGTGTAGACTGTATGCTCACCGTGGATTCCTTGCCAATCTTTGTCAATTATGGCGACGGTTTTATCTTTTAAATTGGTCTCCTTAATCGTGAAGGCCCAAACCATCTTGGTTTGTTTCTTCCTCGTAATGCCCTTATCCGAGATCTATACAAGAGCACTTTTCTCCTTTAGAAATTCCTTAGGGTCCTTTTGTACCTTAGGTATTGAGGTGGGATTGCTTCCTAACTTTTATCGGGTTTCCACAATGTCGCATACAATCCTTGAACCAAAAGTCTCTAAGCCCTTTTTCCCGATCATTCATCTTCTTAACATTGTTGCCGGGGCTTTTCGATTTCTACCGTAATCATTTCCATGATCTTAAGAGGGTATCTTGGGATGATGGGTATCCTAGCGTACCCTTCCGCTTTTGAGTATCATGATGCCTTCTCCGCATTTGATGGTTGCCTTGGCGGTGGCGAGGCGGTGTCCCAAGAATGAGGGTGCGTTTTATCTTCCTCAACATCAATGATCACGAAATCCACCGGATAAGCGATGTTAGCCACCTCAATTAGAACATCAACAATGATTCCTACGGGGTGGACATAAGTATGATTAGCTAAGGAAAGTCTAAGGTCGGTTTTGGTGGTTTCTCTTTAGTTAACTTATTATAGATTGACAATGGCATTATGTTCACATCGGTCCTTGATCGGCCAAGGCATTTATATTGTCCATGTCACCGACACTAACCGGTATCACGAAATTCTCTGTGGTGTCTCGTTTTCTTGTTAACGGTTTTTATAACCAACTCATACTGAGGTTCCATAGGTAAGGCGTCGTATTCTTCTTCCGTCATTTTCCTTCAAGAGCTTCCCTAAGAACTTCATTGTACCTAAAGTTGTTTACTTGGTTTGCAATGGTTTTCTTGTTAATTTCGTGCTTAAGGTAATACTCAATGGTCTTAGGTTCATCATTAGTACAGACTCATCCTTCGTGCTTTCCTCGATTTTCCACATCTCACCCTTGCATTCTCGGGCATGATGGAAACTTCGTTTACAAATGAAGTGGGAGGCAATCATTGCTTCTTCTGAGCACTTTTTCGAACCTTTGTTTTGGTAAATTCAATTACCAAATCCATCATTTCTTTCATTTTCGCTTGCATTTCCTCTCTCGCCTATAAACCTCCTCTTCAAATCGCTAATCTCTCCGTATGAGTGCCATGTACTCCTCATTTGATCCTTGAAGCTTGGTGAAAGTGGTATTGGGGAAGTAGAGCAGGCGCCTTCGAACTTGGGTTTTGCTCGCGACTTGGGATTCGAAAGAGGTGTGGAGCGGTTGGTGGAGTGGGCGGTTTGGCGATCCTCTCGAGGAATTTGTACGGGTGCTCTTTTCGTCTTTCCATAAGATAATCAATTCCTCTCTCGATGGCACTCAATTGCTCTTGAGTGTATCGGAGGATTCGAAGGATTGGATATGGCATTAACCACGTTAATCGGAGTTTGGAGATTCACTCCAATCTTCGTAGCTTTGATCGGCAAGCTCCTCTATTATATCCCATGATTTTTACGCATTAAAGTCATTTGAGTCTTCCACCGGCAATTCGATCAATGGATCGTCGGTGATGAAATCGGTATGATCATAGAAGATTTGGATTTGAAGCCATAGATCAATGCCATGGTGTGGAAGTCTCACGAGTAGTTCCTTAAATCGAGTCCATGCTTTGTAAAGAGACTCACCTTGGAGCTCTTTGGAATGTCAAGATGTCTCGCCTAAGCTTAGTGGTTCTCCGGTGGGAAAAATTGAGCAAGGAAGCGAGAGGTAAGATCATCCCAACTTGAGATGGAGCCGGCGGGAAGTCGCTCAAGCCAATTACTAGCTTGGTCTCGTAGAGAATTGGAAGAGACGCAGTAGCGTGGTCTCCCGAGTAGTAGCATCAAGGTCGATGGAATTGACAATTTTGAGAAATCCTCGGATCTTGATTTGGATCTTGAACGAAGTCCATGGAATGCACATCCGTTTGCACCAACCGGATGGTGTCGGATCGCAGGCCGTAGTTTGGGCTTGGTCGGGAAGCTCAATGGTGTTCCTATAGCCTAGGTGGCTTGGTCTCGAGTATTCACCAAGAGTACGGGCTCTTGGCGGGTCATTTGGTGGTGGGTTGATGAATGGTAGTGGGTTATCACCTTCCATGATGAAAAGTGATGGAATTACAACAAAGGTTACGAAGAAGGGGATAGACTAAGAGGAAGCTAAAAAATGAGAAAAATTTACTTGATAGGAATCAAGCAAAGAAACCTAAGCGAGGTGGACTACTAACTAGCTATTCTATTCCCAGTATAGCCTAAAACTTGATAACGCTACACGCGTCGTTCGGGGTCAAGGAAACTTCCTTTTCTTGAGCAAGTTTTATAACACCCTAGGCGGTGAACCTAATCGTTGTAGTGTAGTAATTAGGGTAAGCCACGGGTATTGATATCGTTCTCTAGGGAATAGGAATGCTAGTAAGGAGTTACTACGCTAAGGTTAAGGTTGAGGAAGATTATTTTTATCTTTTATATTTTATGAAAATGGAAAGTACGAATCTCGGGTATTGGATTTGGGGGTTGGTATTTCTACCGATTACTCTACTATTATCTAATTATCTAAACTAAGGTTGTGGGAGTCTATGTCTAATTAATGTGTGCTCGTATGATAGTTTAAAGATGTGTTTACTTAGGTTGTATTACTCCTTAATTATCTCTATTGATGGTTGAGTTGTCACGTCTTATTCTTAGTTTGCGTTGTGTGTCTAAAGTTGTAGGGTATGCGTTTCTCCCAACTCTTGAACTTACCAAAGGGTCTCGTCTACAAACCCACTGGGATGATAAACTCCTACTCTAAGGCGCTCTTTGGATGGTTTAGCCTACAACTACTCGTAATTATATTCTAAGGTTCACAAAGATGAATCAAGCATTAAGTACACAACGAATGACCTATCGCATTACTAGATCTTTAATCAACTAAGATAAGAAACAACCAATCAATATTCAATAATTAAGTTTCATACTTCCTAAGCAAACACACAAATAAATTAGCCGGACATGGAGAACATGCAAGCATACACACAAATAATCAAAGACATAATTGAATTAATGAAGTAAAGACTTATCTTGATGTAAGATAGGGTTTAAAACCCTAAAATCTTGTACAAGACACCTTAGGTTCGGTTTTAGGTTTTACTCCAAAAGACTCTCCACTAAAAGCTGAAAAATTGGATTCTATATATAAGATTACATATGCGACGCGTCACTTATGTTTAGTGACGCCCGTCGTGTCGCCGTCATTAGGTTTTCGTCTTGGCGCGTTAACCTTGCGACGGCGTCACCTATGTCTGTGGCGCCGTCCTCTTGACCGGCGTCGTCTCGATTGCATCTAGGCCGTGCGAGTGGCGACGACTACTCTTTCACAACTAGGCGTCGTCGCTTGAAAATCTGAGTTTTGGGTTACGGACCGTCACAATAATTTTGGGACGGCGTCGCCATTAGCACCGTCGCCGCTTCTACTTCAACAACTGTGAGTGTCTCGATTTTGACTTTGGCCATTTTCTTCATATATTCGCCTTTTCGTCCAAATAAGTGCCATTCCAAAGATTTTGCCTTCAAGAGACCTAAAAGTGAAAAGGAACGATATTAAGCAATAACGGATACAAAAGTGATCAAATAAGGACTTAAACGACCCCTCAAATGGTACCTTTTAAAACCTTATCATCGGACAACTTATATCATTTGCGCGTCACACTACACAATAAATATGAACAATAAAAATCACAAAAAGCAAAAGATTATTGTCATAAATTACTAAATAACTTTTAGGATATACTAACTACTCACGGACTTACCGTATTTTTTCCTATAAATGAGACGAATGATGAACTCTTCAAATTAATCCTGGTCTTTAGAAAGTAACTCATACAAATTTAAATGCATATATTACCACACCATGACACCATAAATACTTATTCCTAATTTCAATGTACTTATTTTAGCTTCTTATCAGCTAATGAACAAAAGATGAGTTAACTTACAGAAGCGAGTTCTTCTCTTATGATGCATCGGGTGCCATCTTATTCAATGTAAAAAGAGGCTTTAATGAAAAATGGTGTTACCCGCACATACATGAACGTCTGCTGTATGACCAATTGGTTGTACCAATGGTGAAACTGCTAACATGATTCCTGACTGGATTCTCCACGTCAAAATCGATTGATCAATTATGGCCATCAAGCGTCTTTTACTCGTAATTTGAAATGGGAAGCTATATAGAGCATGCAAGCAATGAAACACAAGCACATATTAGAAAAACATATTCGATTGTTTTCACTTGAAATGATGTCAATATTGAAATCCAACATATTTTGCCTTTACCTTTTAGGGGGTTTGGTGTACATAAGAAGTGAACGTGTAGCAATTTTAGAGTAAGCGAAAAAATGAATCCATTAATAAGACAATTTGCATGTCAAAAGTATGCTTATGGTGGATACAAAGATTACATCTTACCACCCAATAATCAATACAAATATAACTTACCACTTATAGATTCAATCAATAACAAAAGATAGGATATAATGAATTTGAAACGTACATCATTCTTTAGCGACAACCATAAGGAAAAAAGTATCCTCAATTTGTAACTTACATCTCAATTCACATAAGAAGGCCCCACACATAAGGTATCTTTTATCACTTTGGGTATAAAATTACAGTTATAAGTGTTGCAAGTTTCAGGCATAAAGAAGTTCGTCACAATCTGACTTCCTTTTTAACGATTTTTAGTGTTTGACCCGTGGAAACACATAAAACACAACCCAAATCCAATGGAAGCCGCTGATATCTATAACTTGCCTCTGATATCTATACTTTCTGCATAACAGCTTATTGATAAGCTTGCATAAGCCTTCATGTAGGTCTAAAATTAGTTAGATTAGTTTATATTGGTCATAAATCAACTTAAAACAACATTTAGATTAGGTTCAGGTTAATTAAAACTCACTTTAGTCAAATATCAAGTTTTTATAAAAAAGTCAAAAATCAAAATCAGTTTCAATAGGCTTCACTTTTTCATTTTTAGTTTCCTCATTTCTAATCCAAAGCTGTTGAAATTTAGGGAGAATAAAGTTTGGTTGGTGGACTTTAAGCTGGTATTTTTGGTTTATTATTAAGATTTTTAAAACGACTTTTGAGAAGCTTGAAGTGGGTCGATTGTGAACAATCTTGCCTGCACCATCAAGCGACTTTGTCCCAATTCTCATTGTGGCTTTTATACACAATTGTCATAAGAAATTACAAAGGTTCGATATGCAATCCGAAACAACCCTTTAGAATGTATGCTTACCTGACAAAATTTATAAGCTTGCCTTTCAAGAACAATTTGAAACCGAAAAATTTGAAACCGAGACTGGACTAAACTGTAGTGGTCGTATCTTTTATCGAGAAAAATTACTCTCCATCCATCTTTGAAGCTTTCCATGTTTTACCTTGATTACTAATATAGAGATAATTTACAGGTTGATCCTAACCCACCATAAGTATCTCATGAAAAAACGACATCCGAGATCATTACTGTATTCTTCCACCTAAGCAATACATATGCTAAGTGAACCAAGAGCTCATCTTGAAAAAAGATAAATAGTATGCAAATGATCTTTAATATATACCATTTTGCTCACCATGACTATATGTCTTGTTTTGATGTTGTGTAAAGACCTCCTAATAATTCTCCTTTGCATTTTATTGTCATTACCACCTATATCAGAAAAAAAAATCAAAACATCAGTTAGTTAAAGAAACTTTTGATCTTAAGAGAAGAATAGAGCTTTATAGTAATTTGTACATTAAACCCATGACTCACCTCTTCTAAAGAAGCATTACCAGCTCTCTCTCTCTCTCCAATTCCATTAATAGTACATTTGAACTGTCTCGCACCTGAATAAGCTCCCTGAAATCATCTTTCATAAATTGGTCTAATCATAAAAATATTCCAAAAGGGTAGACTTAATCAAACTTTCATAAATTGCTATCAAGTCCTTACGCTAAATCTTTGCCAGCCACAAAGGGGTCATATGTAACATTTGTCTCAAAAGTCAAGTTTTGTTCAAGTCAATGCTACCAATGTCCCACATTCATTGGTATCTTCATATTCTAATTCTCACTGGTTTTTAAGTATAACAAAATAACTAAGCTTCTTTAGCAAATTACCAAACATTATGGAAAATTATATGCTAGTCTTTATTTTGGTTATGAGCTTGATATCGATAGCAAACGGCGAAACAAAGACAGAAATCAAAGTAGGGGTTACATGATTTCTATCAAGAACATGACAATTATACCACCAGAATTGTCCTCACATTCGCGACTCTAAGTAAGATAACGTTGAGCGGCTTCGCGCAATAGATCTCTTGAAAAATGAGCAAGTCGTGCCAATTCTGGGACCCATGACATCCTCACAAGCCGATTTCGTGATAGACATTGGTAACAAATCAAGTGTTCCTATAATCTCTCCTGCCACAAGCCCATCTTTGTCACCAAATGACACCCCGTATTTCATACGTTCTTCACATGATTCTTCCTCACAACTTAAACCAATAGCGAATCGATCAAACACTTTGGTTGGAGGAAGTTGTGTTTATTTATGAAGATGGTGATTAGGGAAGAGGCTTGATTCCTTATATATCGATGCTATGGTGAACGTTGATGCTAAAGTTATGTATCGCACCGTCATATATCATTACGCTCGATGACCGGATAATTAAAGAGCTCTATAAGATGAAAACGATGCAAACTCGTGTTTTCATAGTACATGCCTTACCGGTTGGCAACACGTTTTTGAAGAAAGTAAATGAACTAAATAAACAAATATACAAATGTAAGACAACCTAAAGATAAATATCTTGTGCAAATGAAAAAATACATAAGAACTCCCTCTCGATTTGTTTACAACATGATACAAATCAAATTTTTAGTTTATGAGGTTCGACAATATGTAAACAAATTATTGACATCTTGAACAATTATTCTCACGCACTCCAAACACACAATAAAGTTCACGTACACTTATAAGCTGAAACATATCGATTAACACTCGTATGTAATTATGTATATAGGCTGTAATATATGCATATATAGATTAACTACACAAACCCAACATTTATATAAATCGTAACAACTTACTTTCAATGGAACCAAACCGAATACAGGACGATAGTACAATCTAACTTCAGCCATCACGTTTCCATCAACATGAGCTTTGAGGTTCCTAACAATGGGATTTTAAGAACACATATATAGAATAAAATAATTTTATCATTACATCAGGAAAAAAAAAAAAAAAAAAAAAAAACCTTTTGCGGATATAATGAAACAATTGTTAAGGTATATCTATATGTCTTTCATTTATTTGCTTTTTCTATGTTTTAGTGTGTGTTTGGATTTGTGCTTACATTTATTTGCTTTTCTATGTCTTTCATTTATTTGCTTTTTCTATGTTTTTAGTGTGTTAAGATATAATGGAACAATTGTTAAGGTATATCTATATGTCTTCCATTTATTTGCTTTTTTCTATGTTTTTAGTCGGTGTGCATTGTGTTCAAGTGAATTCATCAATAACCGCATTTGTAGCATCAAGGTACCAAGTAAGTTGCTCATCTCTGTTTAATTTGGATTATGATGTCATGAGACATGTCTAAATTATAGTTAGTATCTATGTATAAACATGTATACACACATCTAATGTATAAATATATTGCATTTAGTGGTTGATTTGCTAGAACACCCTTTATAACTTCTATAATCTCGATAATTTACCACATTATTCTATCATATATCATTATCTCACATATAATAGTCATGCAATTACCTTTACATGTGGGCTCTTCTCTTTTTCTTTATTTATAATCTTCGGTAAAGGGTTTGTTGCACCTAACTGTAACAAAGTTCACTATTTTTTTATCGTGTGCAATGAAGTATTTTTTTTGTATACCTTCTGATGTTACAAACGTCTATTCAGTTACCAAGGCTATTAAATATCTTATTTGATTAAGTAGAACCTATGAACTTGATCAATATTGTTGGGTTCAGTAAATACCCAAACCCTTTAATCTAGGATTTGAATAGAAAATAGCCCAAGTGTTTAGCCCGTTAAACACTAACAGTCACCGAGTGCATAGTCTCTCAAAGGAGTCATCTTAGAATACTCGAGATGAGGCGAAGAAGTTGTCTCTCCACTTAGTAAGGCGAAACTTAAAGGGTGAAGACCGAGTCAAGAAGAGATGATGGATTCGGTGGTGATGACAATAACTCACTGAATCCCTAAGACTCTCTCAAATCTTACATTGAAGACAAACCTGAAGTAAAAGACTAAGGATGTTAAGGCGAAGAAAGAGCGGGACAAGGCGGATAAGTTTGAATCGAGATAAGGCAGAAGTCCTTATCAACCAAAGTCAACTTTCCCGAATGGCAAAGATCGGGCTCGGTGTCATCAACGAACTTAGGAAAGTAGTCTTGTCTCTTACCTAGAATAGTCTTTAAATGAGAGACAAAATACATCAAGATTTTGTCTTCAGATGATGTCGGTTGTCACTTAGGAAAGAGTCAAAATCATACATGTATAAATAGCATAAGAGATGGAGTGAAAAGGTTAAGCTTGTGAATTGTAAAACACACATACACGCAAGCCATCTTTTCACCTCCAAATACAACTTAGTTCCCGAGATAGCTCAGGTGAGCTCTAAGAGTTGTGCTCGGACTTAGCTTTGAGCTTAGAGAGAATTCACCCAACATTGTCATTTCAATCCCAAGTACTATTCCACAAGTACTTGGGTAACGATGTTTGTTGATTTATTTCTAATAAGAATATGATGTTGAAAATTACTTTGTGTGTTTTACTTATGTTAATTTCGGTCATTGTTCACTATTAAACTGCTTTTAAGTACTTAATTGCAAGGTTGTCAAGATCGGGGTCCTACCCAAGATCGTTTTCGTCTTTGCAAGATCGTGATCGTAAGATCGGATCGGGATCTTAAGATCCTACTCTAATGTTATTTCTTAATAGTTTATGTAATTTTATACAAATCTACAAATTCCAATACATTATAACCACAAAATACTATGAATGTTTCATATAAATGTTGTCCTAAATTATGATTATAAAATGTTTAAAAAGAGTAAGATGTTATTTTTTAAATTCTACAAACAAACAACCCATAAATTTGTAGTTTTTTAGTTTGTAATCTGAGAAAAGTAAGATCGGATCGGATTAGATCATAAGATCGTATGGTCAAGATCGGGATCATATAAGATCTTAAGCTTGCAAAGATCCTATGTAGGATCCGGATCGTTTTTGCTTTGCAGTATCGTAAAATCGGAAGATCCTAAGATCAGGATCGGGATCCTGAAAACTATGCTTAATTGTTTTTAAACGATAGTGAATAGGGAACAACAAGTGGTATTAGAGCGAGGCTGATTATAAAGCCTTTTATAAAAGTTTTCTAAGCCGCTCTAAAACGTTTTTAAATCAGGATCCTTATGGCTGAAATTGATGTACCACAACTAGTCGATAAAAAGGGTGGAGCTTATTCAGCTGTTGCCCCTAGACTTGAAGTTGGAAAATTCAACAAATGGAAAAAGCGTATGCTTTGCTATTTGATTGGGATGGAACCTTATTATATCAAGTGTATAAATGAAGGTCCATTTATCCCAAAGACTGAAGGTTTGCCTAAACCTCAAGCTCGGTGGACTCAAGATGAGAGAAGAGTGGTCAACTGGACCAAAGACTCAAAAGTATCATCATATCATGTCTTCCGATGATATTATGGAGTCGCTTATAAGTCGTAGTACGCCTAAACAAACCTGGATGACCTAGTTCATAGTCATGAAGGTCCATCTCGATACCAAGGAAAATAGGATTATGGACCGAAACTTGAGTATAATACCTTGTGGCTAAGGACTCGAAACTCGTCTCAAACTTACAACCGTTACAAAACTCTTTTAAATGAACTGTCAAATGATGGTGTTAAGTTGTCCAAACATGAAATCAATGTTGGTTTTGTCAATAGTCTCCTCGAGAAGTAGTTGAATTTCTCTCGTGGACTTAGGAATGCTAATCGCATCCGTAATCTTGAGCTTCACGAAATTTATGGGAAATTTGTCTGAGGAAAACCTCATCAACAGATTTATACCACGACTTAAAGAAGTCTCAGAAGTCAAGAAGTCCTCGACCACCACCTCATCACCAATATCAACTTTCTTTTCTAACAATGTGGTTCAAGATTTCCAAGAAAACTCGGATGATGAGCGTGATGAGAGATCAAGTGAGGAGTACCTAAATGACCGAATCGCTAAAGCAATCAAGACACTTGAATGTATAAGTGTCATAAAGAGGCCAATTTGCAAAAGACTGCTTTTCAAAAACAATTTACGAACCCTCTTACAAACCATCGGGATCTAATCGCTTTAGGCTTTAGCAAATTTCAACCAAAAATCTATCGAGTCTCATCAAAATGTTCAAAACAAATCGATCTTAACAAAACCATTGATTATGAAGCTAAGTATAAGAAAGCAAAGCTAAGCTTGCATTGCTTGAGGCCATCCCTCGAAACAACAAAAAATGTTCAATCGTGCAAGGTAAAAACAATGGTCTCTTTGTCAAACCTTCGATCGATGAAGAGCCAGTCTCATCGATGATGAAATGGTGCATGTCGATTGCTCGATGGCCCTCTCGTAAGAGGACAAGCTAGCTATTGGAAGAATCATGCGAAATGGAGAATGGGTCAATATCACAATGAAGAAGGTAAACATTTTACTTTCTATGGATGATGACCACGATTGGCGCCTTACATGAATTATCTTAATGTTGACCTTAAGTTCGTGGAAGAGCAAAGATCGAATCTTTTTCAAAATACAACAAGCTAAGTTTTGAATTAAACAAGTGTAGGGATGAACTACTCATTTTAAAACAAGCCAAGCTTGAGGTCGTCACTTTGCAAATTCAAAACACCGAACTAGTTAAAAGAAATCGAACTCTTCAAGACGAACTCAAAAGGTTCAAGATATTCTTGATAGTTGGATCGCTAAGAACCCTGTGGTCTTTGATGATGTGGGTGCCCCGGTAGCAAGAAGAGTCTTAGGTGAAGATCATCTTCCCGACTCTCTCAAAGACCGTGGTCCTAAGCCATTTGTGTACGGTGGTATGATTACCGAGATGTTGACTAGTCCCAAGCCCGGTGATTGGATTGATCGGGTTAATCCTCGATAGTAAGCTTCTAATTTCGATTCTAGAAAATTCTAGAGCACGAGTCAAGCTCTTAAGAGCATGCTTGGACTCCACGATGTGCCCAAAGGTCATGATCACATTGAGTCCAAGCGAGTCTAATGCAACACTTCCACCCTCGAAACCTCTTCGGTGCCGCACCAAGCTCGAGCTTACTCCAATGCAATTCAATCCTCATTCACCAAAGGAAATGTCTACGGACTTGGTAGAACCATCCCGAAAAGGCCTACAAAACCAACTCAACAAGAGTCTACCCCACCGAAACATCCACATCCTCTGTCCCCTCAGGCGACCAAATTCAAGAATCGATCGAACTTGTGAGGAAGCTAACCGACAAGATGGAATCCATCGAAAAGGTACCGAATAAATCAAGGAAACTAAGTCGACTTCCTCAAGTTCCTCAAAGTCAAAAGCCACCACAAAAAACAAGCGAGTGTGATATGTGCCACTATACCGTCCACACCATCGACAAGCTGTTATAGAATCCTTTTTGTATGATCTCGCAAAAGGATGATCACAGAATAGCGATCACTTACAATATGTAAGTTCTCTCGGTAAAGCAAACTACACCAAAGTTGGTCATCGGTATGATTCTACATCCAAGCTCGCCAAAAGTTGAGAGCAAAACCTTTTCCTCCTTGTCCACACCGTGGGTTTAATGATCATCACCACGATGATTGTCTTATGAACACATGTTTGTGATATTTGTGGAAATCCAGCTCATAAGACATCCCGGCATGATGATGTCATCCATGCAAGGAGAAGTTACAAACAACCCAAGATCACCCAGGTCATTCTCGGTCTCTAAATGCAAAACACGTGGTAGCACAATGCCTCGACCATCGACCATGAATCAATTGTCAAATTCAAAGAGACCTTGAGACCTAAGCCCACTAGTAAGTGGGTCACTAAGAAAACTAATTCGGTTTACTACTTGTGTAGAGATCGCCGGTAGCCTATTGGCATCTAGATAGTGGATGCTCAAGAAGCATGACTAGTGTGAAGGTATATCCGCACAAGTATGTAAAGAACCAGGACCCAAGGTAGTATTTGGTGATAACTCATCATGTCCCACTTGAAGGTTATGGTTCGATGGCCCCGCAATGGAATAGTTTTCTCTAGAATTGCTTATATCAATGGTCTCAAATACAATCTCATCGATGTCGATCAACTATGTGATGCTAAATTCATTGTGCAATTCAATGATAAACAAGTACCATCTTCAATGCCAACAAAGAAGTTGTGTTGATAGCTCCTAGGAGAGATGATGTTTATGTCTTGAACATGTCAACTCTCTCTCAGATGGAACTTGTCTCTTTGCCAAAAGCCACCAAACTATCAATGGGTCGTGGCACAAGAGACTCTCACATTAAACTTCAAGAACATCAACAACTTTGGCAAAACAAAACAAGGTCCTTGCTTACCATCACCGGTTTTACAAAATATAAACCATGCTCGACTGTGAGAAAGGCAAACATCAAAGAGCATCTTTTAAAACAAAGCAAAATTTCTCAATCAAAAACTTCCTTCACCTCCTGCATATGGATCTCTTTGGACCGGTCGGTCCTAGATCAATCCGACATGAAGTATACTCTTGTCATTGTTGATGAATTCTCAAGATACACTTGGTTATACTTTCTTTCCAAAAGAGTCGGGCGGTGATACCATAATGTCATTCATCGTGAACATTGAAACCGGAATGACATTACTGATCAAAACAAATCAGGCGACAATGGTACTAAGTTCGAAATGATGAGCTTGAGGTTTCGTGATGAAAAGGAATCTCCCAAAATTTCTCATCTCCTTTTGAACAAAATGGGGTGGTGAAAGAAAAATGAACTCTCATTCAGTCTGCAAGAACCATGTTAAATGGCTCGGCTCTCAAGCATTTCTGAGATGGAAAGCAAGTCAAAGCGACTGTTACACTTAAAATAGGTCAATCATTGTCAAAAGACATAACAAAACCCCATATGAGATATTCAAAGGTATACTTCACGACATCGACTACTTTCATGTATTTGGATGTCTGTGTTTATTCATAACCACAAGGATCATCTAGGCAAGTTTGATGCTAAAGGCGATGATGGATACTTTCTAGGTTACTCCTTTGGTCTCCAAAGCCTTGAGTTATTTAACACAAGGAGACAACAAGTTGAGGAAACCTTTCATGTCACCTTTGATGAAAGTGTAGAAAGCATCGGGTTCACCAACACCTCAATGGAGGAAATAGAATTGATTACTCATCAAGATATCCTCACGATGAGTATAACATCTTGAAATCAATTCCTCATACCAAGCTAATCTTGACATCTCATATTATGTCTTGCCTCACAACCTCTCACAACCAACTATCGGTGAATTCATTGATAATCGATTGTCCCTCTTGGGATAGGTAACAATGATCCGAATGATCGGGAACCATGATTCATGAAACCCAACTGAACAAGACATCTCAGCGGATGTTCTAAATGATTCTTGCTCACGAACTCGAACTCACTCTTGAGTTTCCAATGACCTCCTCGAGCTCGTAACCTAGACCACAAAGTAAGTGGACAAGATCTCGGGACATTGAGCTTGTAAACATCATTGGTGAACCGACTAAGGGCATGCTCACTAGAAGTATGGGTGCTAATTTAATCGCAGCTTGACCAATGAATGTCTATATCTTGATTACCTATCGGATATAGAACCCAAAAGTGTCATTGAAGCTCTAAAGCACCCAGCTGGTTCAAGCCATGCAAGATGAACTTCAGCAGTTTGATAAAAACAAGGTCATGACCTTGATCAAATGTCCTCGGGATGTTGTAGTCATAGGAATGAAGTGGTTTTCAAAAACAAAAGCGATAAGCAACCTTGTCATTAAAACAAAGCGAGCTTGTAGCCAAAGGTTACAATCAACAAGAAGGCATTGACTATGATGAGACATTTGCTCTGTTGCAAGAATGGAAGCCATCGGGATCTTTCTTGCATATGCAACATACATGAACTTGAGGGTCTACAAATGGATGTTAAAGTGCATTCCTAAATGGTGATCTTAAGGAAGATGTGTATGTTCGACCTCACGGCTTTGAGAGTAGTGAATTCCCGACTATGTGCAAGCTTGACAAATCCCTTTATGGACTTAAACAAGCTCCCGGGGCATGGTATGAAACACTCTCGACCTTCACGATACAAAATAAGTTTGTCGGAGGAAAGATAGACAACACATTGTTTGTCTATAGAACACTACAGGATGTAATCTTGGTCAGTATATGTTGATGACATCATCTTTGGCTCAACAAACTACAAACTCGCAAACAATTTGAAAAACTAATGACAAAGAAGTTTGAAATAGAGCATGATGGGTGAACTCATACTTCCTTGGACTACAAATCGGAAAACCGAGAAAGGAATCTCCATCGGTCAAGAGAAGTACACAAGAAATCTCTTGAAGAAATATGAGATATCTGATGTGCCTCGGTGAAGACTCCAATGGTCCCACCTAACAACTCGGACTGATCTCACCGGCAAATCGGTCAATCAAACCCATTTGGAGGGATTGTTGGCTCAGCGATGTATCTAAGCGCTTCCGGACCAGACATACAATTCTCATCTGCCTAATAGCTAGATATCAGTCAATCCCAAAGAATCTCACCTCCTTTGCAGCCAAAAGAATACTCGGTACACAAGGGAACACCAAGCCTTGGACTCTATTATCCAAAATGCTCGGGGTTCGATCTCAAAGGTTACTCGATTACGATTATCTTGGCTGCAACATGGACATAAAAAGTACCTCGGTCTGTCAATTTCTTGGAGGTAAATTGGTTTGTTGGAGTGCTAAAAGCAACAATCATTGGCTATGTCTTGGTTTGAAGCGAGTATGTGGTACATTCAGGATGTTGTGCCAATGTCTTATAGATGAAGAGTCAACTCGGTGACTTCGACATCCATTACAAAATGGTACCCATCTTACTCGTGACAACACTAGTGCAATTGCAATCTCCAACAACCTTGTCCTTCATCAAAGAACCAAACACATTGATATCGGATATCACTTCGCCGGGGACCACATAATGAAAGGAGACATAGAACTCCATTTCATCCCTCTTGAATATCGGTTGGTGATATCTTCACCAAACCATTGGATGAACCTACCTTGAGAAGAAAGTCGAATTGGAATGCTTGACATTGAAAGTCGTGCATCCGAAAACCAATCTCGATAAGTTCTACGAAGCGGTTCCTCTTCCTGAACGAAACCTCAAAACATCCTCTCTTTGAATGAGTAAGACTCATTCGGGGACCCCGAACGATCAATATTGAGCATTGAATGAGTAACTAAATGATCCAAGTATCGATTACTTAAATGTCTAGGTTGGTAACTATGCCAATTTAATATAGGAATATATGTCTTCTTTATCGGTGGTCTCATCACTTACCTCATCCCACTTGGCATTAAATGCCTTCTCTCACATAAAATATCCTATGGATATTTTATTCGCAAAAGTGCACTTTTATTGCAGTGCCTTTTATGGCTATTCCATTGAAAAGCGATTTTCTGCGGGTAGTGGGTGGTGGCATTAAATGTGGAATTTTAAGCGTTTAAAAACCGACTTTACAATTCCACATATGTGCAAAATCTACCCTCTCACCACTCTATAAATACCCTCCTCTAAATCAAACACACACACACAAATTATTTTACGCAACAAAACTCTTGCCAAAATCCTTTCTCGAATCCGAAAAATTTGTGTGTTTCAAAGATCTTTAAATCTTCTTTTGGAAAACCCTCTTGTAAACATTTACAAAGTTTTCATCACAAACTTGAGAGATCTAAAACTTTGATTGTTCTAGTCAAAATATTTTTCTTCAAACCCTAAAATCCTTTTAAATGGAAATGGCTAGAACACAATCTCTCGGTTTGCTTCTCAATAGGTAGGGGATCTTACAAATGTTAAATTTAAAACTAATAATGTCATAAGCAACTTTGAATACCACAAGCTGTCTGACCTACAAAGACATTATGAAATTTTGTTTAATTGCCCACCGAAAATGGCCTTTGTTGGGTGTCCCTCCATTGTTTACCAAAATCTCCTCGGGAGTTTTGGGCAACAGCCAGACTTTGACCCGACACCACTGCAGTGAGAACAACCTCGGACCTCTCGGGAATATCTCGCCAGTTCGGTCTTCACGGGGCAACAACAATTCACCCTGGATTACAAAGCGTTTTGCACTTCAACGAGGTTGGGTTATAACAAAGGAGTTTATGTCGCCCATCCCAGAACCCTCCACGATAAAGGATGGGTTAAAACAAATCGTTTTAGATCCAACTTTTTGGACAAGACCCAGTCACCAAAAGCTCATTTCCGTGGCTTGGAGGATCCTATTCACTTTTGTGATTCGGGTCCTCGTGGGAACCACTCATCCAGCGAACAAGTTAACTCTATTCGATTGATGATGGCATCTTGCTTAATGAATGAGGTCACTTTATCGACATAGGGAGATCATTTACGGTGATCTCGTAACAAGCTCTGAGCAAAACTAGGGCCAAATACGTTTCGTATCCTAGGTTTGTCTCTTGTCTTTACAAGTGTTCTTGAGGTTCAAACTATCCTCGGGAAGAAAAATTTGGTGCTTTACGGCATCCCGAGCCAATCAAATTTTCAAAAGACCCATCCCTTGTCACTCATGTTGAATTGACGACCCATATGGTTCTTGTAAACAACCGAAGGAATCGATGACTCTAACCCTACTCCTAAAAGAAAGGGAAGTCTCGGTGGGACTAAGACCAAACCCAGTCTCGGGGCCCGAGGCTTGAACTGTGGCCAAAGGCAAAGAAGGTCTAAGATCGATTTGACACCGTGGAGGCCAATCATCATCCACCACGGTGACAACGAAGGACACCGATAAATCGCAGTCGGTGCCCATGGTCCCAACTACTACTCCCAAGATCCAGAGGAAACAAACAACCCGCTGGTAGGGGCGCCTTCCACAGCGCTTGATGATGACATTAAAATCCAAGCCTTTGTCGAGGCACACTGATCGATCCCAAAGACTCGAGAGGAACCAAACAACCCGATGGGGATACAACTATCATCGACTCCGCCAAAGCCTTTGGGAAATACCACCAGGTGTCTCGGGGTCACTGGGGACAAAGACTGGAGTGAAAGAAACAACCCGCCGATCTGGAACCCAAAACCAATCGACTCGGAGAGGCGGGGAACTCCACGATGTATGTCGAGGGTCAAGGGGACAAAGACTCGAGGGATTAATACCACCACGATATGGAACCCATCACCAACCCCTCATTAACAATTGATATGTTACGGATTACTATTCTCAAGATGAGCTTCGCGACGCGATGATGAAATTCTATCGGTGGGGAAGAAGTGGGCGTTGAGGTTCAATCGAACAAGAGCCTCGGCGATCACGAGCACATGAATCACCATTCCGACTGAAAATGATGACTCTCTTCCTCCACCGATGAATTTGCAAGATTTGATAATGTTCTTCCCGCTTGCATCAAAGGCGGCATGTTCGGTGGATCACCAAAGCTTCAAGGAAATTATACTCGGGGTCAACGCAACATTGTGGGAACAACATCTGAAGGCGGTGCAAGTTATGCGGATCGAAGGTCGAGGTCCAGCCTTTGATGAACATGTTCATGAGCACATGGACTTGATGTATGACACCATTCACGGCGGATGAAAATTTGGCTAAATTCTTGAGACATCTTCGAGAGTGTTGGCTGTGACGGTAGATGAAATCAAGGAATCTGTCAAAGAAGACCCAGCGCTCAACTCCTAGAGTCTTTGAGGCTACTCTTGCGCATTTCTGAAACAATCATCCAACCTCACTTGAACTGCTCGAAACCCTAAAATATGCAAATGTTCATGGTCTTCAATCATGGATCCAGTCTCTTGAGCTACATTAGGCTCTTTGACAACTTAGGTAGCTACTTGAATCGGGCCTCGTCTTCTGGCTGGAATCTTGGACCAGAATGAGCGCTTTGGAAGAATCTCGGGCTAACTTGGAAGCCAAGGTCACTAGTATTCAAGCATATACTTGGACATCAAGGCCATGATTCTTGAAATTTATCGGGCCTTCAAGGGTCAAGCAACTCCGTCCCCTCGGCACCAACACCAACTCTTGCCCTCACCGACGCTCGGCAGCAGGTTGAGGGGAGAATCTTCTTGAAGAAACTCCTCTTCACACCGAGGGGCCAACATCATCATATGCAGGTCTCAAGAACACCCATCTCTTCACTACCACCACAAACATCAACAACAACAACAACACTAACAATCACAACACCAATCATGACAACAACACCACCCTTGGTTGCAACTTCTTCCTCGGGCAGGACAAAGGCAAAGGCATAATGACAATAAGCGAGCCTAAAGATTCCCTTCAAAATCGGTGACCTTTGAATACCTTCTCACCTCCATGACTAAGTAAATATCTTGCTAAAGAAAGGAGATTGAAACAAGGCGAGGAAGATAAGAAGAGTAAGAAGAAGCTGGTTCAAGTGATTGTGAAGAAGAAAATGTGGGAATAAATCCAAAGAAGCTTGAAAAGGGTCGGGCAAAGGCAGAAGTTCAAGGAAGCTCAAAGCGAAAATTAGGCGAAATGAAAGTGCGGTTGGAAGAAAAGAACAAAAGAACTGCGACCATCGAGCTAGGATTGACCATTATAATTGGACAATGACAAGCGAGAGAGGCGCTTGAGAAGATCATGATGTCAAAATCATCCCGGTCTAAACCACGCAATGAGCGTCTCGGGGGTTGATAAAAAGGCATTTCGAGGTTCATGATCCCATAATTCGCGACTTTGGGATCTTGAACTCGATGAACTCGATCAATAATAGAAAAGAAGCAAAATCGATGGTTAAGGGTGATGAAGATGCTCGATAAAAGATATGAAAAGGCGAGGATGCACCGACTGGCCCAGGAATTGACCTGCCTTAGCGCACCTCAAGGATCTCAACCACAATCATCCAGCGGCAAAGGAAAGGGTTGAGTTCCGGCTGAGATAAAAGTGCACGGATTGGATGCAGCAGGGAACTACCGGAAGGTGTTAAGTTCGTGAATTGTTTAGTGATTGAAAAGCACGAAGAGGCTATTCCACATTGATGTCTATGAAACCAGCATTTCAAAGATGGAGTGATATTGGTCGGTGGTGTAGGCGCAATCTTGAGCTACATACCAATGGCCTCTCAATTGAGACCACAAATGCCGAGTTAGGTCTTGACCTAAATGCCAAGATAAGAGACCATCGTGCGGAACACTCATCACCAAGAAAGTCAAGCTTGAAACACTAGGAATCCATACGGGTGGCATCATTTTGATTTATCTTTGTACTAGTGATAGGAACCTTGTAATTTGATTAATAAGCGATGTATGTTTTGTTAAAATATTCGGTGTTCCTTATTGTATTCATTAGTACATTCGGTGTAAGAAGAAGCCATTTGCTCACTTACGATCAAACATAAGCTATTTGTATATCCAAATAGGGGAGGCTGATTGGATTGATAAATACCCAAACCCTTAATCTAGGATTTGAATAGAAAATAGCCCAAGTATTTAGCCCGTTAAACACTAACGGTCCTTGAGTGCATAGTCTTCGGTGAGTCATCTTTAGGATACTCGATCGAGGAAAGTAGTCTCTCCACTTCGATGAAGCGGAACTTAAAGGGTGAAGGCGGAGTCAGAAGAAGATGATGGATTCGGTGGTGATGACAATAACTCTTTGAATCCTAAGACTCTCTCCAACTCTTCTTTGAAGACAAAATGAAGTAGAAGACTAAAGGATGTAAGGCGAAGAAGAAGCGGGACAAGGCGGGATAAGTTTGAATCGAGATAAGGCGAAGTCCTTATCAACCAAAGTCAACTTTCACTGAATGGCAAAAGATCGGGCTCGGTGTCATCGAACTTAGGAAAGTAGTCTTGTCTCTTACCTAGAATAGTCTTTGTGTGCAGAGACAAAATCTTTGTATGATGTCGGTTTGTCACTTGGAAAGAGTCAAAATCATACATGTATAAATAGCATAAGAGATGGAGTGAAAAGGTTAAGCTTGGAATTGTAAAACACACATACACATGAAGCCATCTTTTCACTCCTCCAAATCTAACAGTTCTGAGATAGCTCGATGAGCTCTAAGTTGTGCTCGGACTTAGCTGAGCTTAGAGAGAAGTCACTCAACTTTGTCATTTCAATCCCAAGTACTATTCCAAGTACTTGGGTAGCGTGATTCTTTGTTGATTTATTTCTAATAAGAATATGATGTTGAAAATTACTTTGTGTGTTTTACTTATGTTAATTTAGGTCATTGTTCACTATTAAACTGTTTAAGTACTTAATTGTTTTAAGCGATAGTGAATAGAGAACAACAAATACCTCTTAGAGAGCTAATGTGGGGTTTATCGATCAATCCTAGAACTGGATAATATTACAATAGAAAATAAAGGAACTACGATAAAATTGGCTTACTTGCAAGAGTCGTCGTCGTCTCTAATGATGCTTGACTTTAGCCTAAGTTAGTAACCTAATCAAACAAAATACAAATTTTATATTTAAACAATAATAAAAATCAAAACTTTAAATCATAAACACATGAATTAAACAAAAGATATATTATGGATATACAAAATAATCCCTATCCGACCAAATTATGATGACGGCGTCCTCATAGCGGTCGATCAATGCCAAGTTAAACATAGAATGCACGCACGGTAGAAAATTAAGCGTAGCCATCATCAAGTTTATAAGAAAACAAACCTCGTAATCAATCGTTATTGAATTGAATACGGAATAGAGACATTGATTAATGGATCGCTTATATGTGTTTTAGGGTTACAGTTTTTGATATACAGAAGAGATAATTAAAAGCAACTCTAATTTTTTTAATGAATGATTTATATTTATTAAAAGACTTAAAGTATAATTAAGGAATATATCTGATTTATCTCATTAAAATAGTTCATAATTGGTTGCATGGGTTTATAGGCATTTATAGATTATAATATGCAACATAATTATCAAAATAACTTGTTGCCTAAGTGGTAAACACACATGTTATTCAATTAAATAACTAAGGTTCAATCCTTGCAAGGCTCATTTTTATAAATAATTTTCAAAAATATTTAATAAAATCCGAAATTTACAAAAATAATTATAAAAAATCGAAATTTAAATTAGTACTTAGGTGGATAAAAATATTGCTTAGTTGAACAACGAATGATTATGTGGCATTAAATTGAATTACATGGCATTGATGTGGCATTTGTGGAAAATGCCTCTGTTTTATATATATATATATATATATATATATATATATATATATATATATATATATATATATATATATATATATATATATATATATATATATATATATATATATATATATATATATATATATATATATATATATATATATATATATATATATATATATATATATATATATATATATATAGAGGTAGGGTTTAAATGAAAGTTTATTATAATGAAAAGAATGAGAGGCATGTGGAGGTGACATGTGTCACCTTTGCGCATCACCGTGTCATGTCATGTGACATGTGTACCCCACCCCATAGAAAAAAAAATCCGCAAAAAAAAAAATTTTTGGGCAAAAAAAATTCCGCCAAAATTTCCGCCAAAATTTATTATTGCATCACGATTATAAAATATTGCATCACAATCATAATTGTGATGCGATAACTCTAATCTTAATGCGGTAAAATCATGATTATGATCTTGTAACTTTATAACCGTAATCAAGAACTTATAACCTTAATGCACTAATAAGTTTTGGTGCATCTTTATTATAAATTCTTGGATCATAGTTAATAGTTAAGTGAATCAATTATGATGCGCTAAAATCAAGGTTATAACCTTAATGCACTAAAATCATGATTGTCATGCGGTAACTTTATAAGCGTGATCGATAATTTATAACCTAATGCACTCAAATCATAATTGTGTGTGATAACTTATAACCTTAATGCACTAATAAGTTTTGGTGCATCTTTATTATAAGTTCTTTGCATCATAGTTAATAGTTAAGTGCATCAAGTATGATGCGCTAAAATCAAGGTTATAACCTTAATGCACTAAAATCATGATTGTGATGCGGTAACTTTATAAGCGTGATGCAATAATTTATAACGTTAATGCACTAAAATCATGATTGTGATGCAAGATAACTTTATAAGCGTGATGCGATAAAAAATTTGGCGGAAATTTTGGCGGGGAAAAAAAATTGCCCAAAAAATTTTTTGGCGGGAAAAAATATTTTGGCGGGGGTGTGTGATGTGGCAAATGTGACATGTCACCTCATTCTTCTCATTCTTCATTCTAAGAAACTTTCATAATAACAAACCTATATATATATATATATATATATATATATATATATATATATATATATATATATATATATATATATATACACACACTAACCGTTTAAGCCCGCCCAAGGCGCACGACTTGTGATTTCTTGTTTGTTTAATTTCAAGTGTAATTTTGTTGAGTATTGTTTATGTTTACATAGAGTTATATATATATTAACAAACGAAGGATGAATGGAGTTATAAAATAACGTCTCGTTTTACGGGTTGAATTGGAAATAAGGGAGAATAATGGGTTTTTACACTACGAATAATAAACATAAACTAAAAATAACTCATAGGGCATCTAAAACAATAAAACGGAACAATTATAGCCTAAAACGAACTAAAAACCTAAAAACACGCTCGCTCGGGAAAACCCGAACCTAAAATGTAAACTATTTGAAATAACGACCCTAGAAACACGAAACTAATTTTCCTAAGTTCTAATTGACAAAATAAAATTAAGGGAAAAAGTGGAATAAATTTTTACTTTCTATTTATTTATTATGAATTAAAAACAAAAACGTAAAAACTAATTATTAAAAATACTAAAACTTTTTGAAAATGTGAAATTTTTATGAAAAATACTTTATACTAATACTAATTTATAAAAAATACTAACTTGGAAAAAAAACTTTTGATAAGCTAGAATATATCTTAACAGCTTATTAAGCTTAGAAAGGAAAATATTGGTTATCTATTAAATTTGTAAGATATAAAATTCAAGTCCTTCGGGCACAATGGTATGGGGAGTGTGGTGTGAGCACCTGTGTTCGAATCTGGTTCTCACATTTGGTTTTTATTTTATTTTTTTGCTTTTTTTCTCTTTTGCAACTTAAAAATAAGCTAATGGCTAAACTTTTTAACAAAAAACTTAACACTTGAAAACAGACAATAAGCAGATTAAACAACAGATACAAAAGAAAAATATGATCAAAGGCTCAAGAACAAAATCAAACATTCCTAAATAATGTTTTAAAAGAATGCAATTATATACCTGAACATTCAGCAGCACTTAAGAGCTTTTATAACACTGAATCAACAAAATGGCAGAACTGAAGCCAAAAGCTAAGATTGTTTGTACCGATTAGTTTACATAGAACTCTGTATATACACTTTTGCATCCAAGTTTGCATATGCCTCCTATTTGATACCAGAAGACGCATAAGAGGCGAGTGAAGCCTCTACAATTAAAGATACTGGTTCTCGAGCCTGAAGGCAAGTACCGATGTCAAGCAGACGTTGCTCGAGATCCGGCCAATAGAAGATTGAGACCGGAAGGATAGCTTCTTTCTGTCCATATCATCGTTGCCACCGTTGGGTCGAGGCCTCTTGAACATACCCATGGCGGTTTCATAGACGGTGAAAGAGCATAAGTTCGTAGTATCCATGAAATATATGTCATAATCATCATGAGCTCAAATCTCATCTCAAACATGTGTACAATTTTTCTGATTAATACTGAACCATAAATAACAAACCGATTTAGAGATGCAAAGCTCTCTAGCCTTTTCAATAACTCGTGCAACAATCCTCTTCAAATCAGGTCCATATGTGACATATCCACACCGCAATTTCATCATATTTTAATAATAATTGCATAAAAACTTGATGTACTTCCTTTGTCGTTTCATTGCATATATAGTAGGTACTTTTTACTTTTTAGCACAATATGTGACATTTACATTTTTTATCTTATATCAACGCGAAAAGAAAGCAAAAAAGGTAAAATAAAGAAGCTCGAAATTGCAACTGGTATGTGCCATGAAACTAAACATAATTAGTTTAAACATATCCTTGTCATAACGTAGCAAACCAATGACATAAGAACTAATAAATTTACGTACCTTCAGTCGTAGAAGGTATGCGACTACTATCACCAGGCATACAAAATCATTTTATGCTCTTCGATGAGTAACTGTAGTAACATTCTGTTGCAAAACGTTAGTATGGAATTGTTATATATCGAAGTTTGAAATTAGGATATGGTCAGTAATTATTATCTACATTCAGAAAAAAAGAACAACAGAAACTGAAATTTAACTTATTGCTACTTATTGATTTCATCCCAAATTGCTGTGTAACCCCAAGCCCTCGATAAGCCACATTTTCACCCATTACTCGACCCGAGAGGTGGTTCGCATTATAAAAAGAATTGAAAAAAAGCAAACGGAAAAAGCGATGATCGGCAAATACATGAGTAGATGCACTCAAGGACAAATGTGACACTCATCTTTCACTGCAAGCACATCCGTGTAATGTTTTAAAAGGAAGAGGAAAAAATGACCTTGTACATGTAATCGATGTACTATACCAATACTAATCGGCCATTGGATATGAGTTATCATCCTCGGAATAAAGAACACAAGTATTTAATTCGAACATTGGATACTACAAATAGTGAGGAACTCATGTAATTCGCATCCACATATTACGTTTACCTCATACACATAATTAACTACGTGTCGGTCAAACACCTTCTCAAATGATCAAAACCTCCAACGTCTTCCCATCTGACATTTGGAATGCTCGAAAATCCTTCTTCTAAAAGTTTCTTTAACCTTTGAAAATTACAAAAATACATCACGATGACAATACGACTTACCATGATGATAAGGATGCGAATCGAAGACAAAAGCAAGTAAGTAAAAGTGAGGCCGCATTCTTGATGTAATCCGGATGTTCAAGGTGAGCATCAACCACCACGTGCCCAATAAATACCAAGAGTCCAAAATATATTTGCAACAACAAAAACAAAACGAATATGATGATTAAGCATCACAATCATTGGCCTCATTTTTAACAATAGGGAATATAGCAGGATATTTAAAGACATACGCATAAAAATTGTACTTAGTCCCAAACACTCCTTTAAATAACTCTCATATTGGTTCCATAATATTATAGTCTTAGAGGCTTACATATCTTTAGGATAGAAGCTTGATTAGTAATCTCAAGGGGAAACGACTTATGGCACAATGCTTATTTTAAAGCACCACAAACAACGACCTGCTCTTGTAACCTTTTCTCTAGCTGCAATATCCGATTGAAAAATACCAACTTCTTATGCATGAAAATAAGTTATAAAAACATAAGATTCGTCAAATCTTGAAAATTTAAGGTTGATTATACCTCGCTTCTTCATCATTACCCAACTCACACTGGTGCATTTGCTTGTTCTTGTGCATCATACAATATACAAATAAGTTAGCCCTCGACACCACGTATTGTGGTAAACTACAAAATACAAAGACTTATCAAACAAAATATGGACTTGTGTCGCGTATTTTCCATCCGCTTTTGAATATTAAGATTCTCATGGGTAGTGGCCAGGTTGAGTGAAGGGGTGCTACAACTTTGACTATATTTAGTTCTGACCGACTATGAAATGCGTGTCGTGGTTAAATATATTTAAGGTAAAAGGTCTATACATACCATCCGTCTATCGTTACCAATCATAGGTTGCTGGTTCGAGTCGTATGAGGACATATGCATAGGCATTTCAAAATAGGTTCTCAAAAAAGGCTGTAGTTATATATATGTGTGTTAGGATTTATAAAATCCGGTTGTTAAAGAGTCGGTCACCTCAAGTATATGTATTCGTTAGAAAGCTCGTAGTCGTAGTCACGTAATGTTAATAAGTAGTTTGTTAAGTAACACCATGGAGGACGGACGGGTCTTTACCCACTGTATGCACGATCCACGACCCATAGGAGGCGAGTCTTGTAAGAAACTATAAATACCTCTACCACCCAAGGTGAGGGTTGGGCTCAATACCATTTTCTTTGTTTCATCAAGTTCCCAACTCTCTCTACTTCTCTCTCAAAACCTAACCCATACGCCTATATTTAATATGTTTTGATGTGTTTATGAAATCCAATATGTTACAAATGGTATCAAGAGCCATGGTTTGATCATTCATCTTACATGTTCTTGGATTTCTAGTGGTTTTTATATGATTTTTGGGTTTGAATGAGTTTAGAGTAGTTTGCATCATTTGAATCATCTCTAGTGTTAAAGTTTGGATTTTGATTGTACTTTTGTGTTTAGAATCATTATAAGTGTTTAGGTTTTGATTTGGAAAGCTTGAATCACTGTGGTTGGATAGTTTTTAGATTGAAAAGTGGTGTTTTAGTAAGTTTTCTAGGGTGCGATTTGTGTCTCGGACAAGGTTTAACATGTGCGATTTGTACGTATCTGGATTGCTTATTGAAGCGATTTGTCCATTTAGTGGTTGTACTTGTGCAATTGTGTGGTTAAGCGATTTGTTTAATTAAGCAACTTGTCTTTTTAAGCGACTTGTTTATTTAAGCGAGTTGTATGCTTAAGCGATTTGTCGAAGTTAAGCGACTTGCCCTTTAAGCGGTTTGCTGGGTTAAGCGATTTGCATGTTTAAGCGACTTGATTATTTAAGCGAGTTGACTGTTTATGCGATTTTTCTTGTTAAGCGATTTGTTGGTTTGAGCGATTTGTCTGTTTTAAGCGATTTGCTTGCTGAAGCGATTTTTCATACTAAGCGATTTGGACCAAGTGAGCTATTTGTATTTTGAGACTTATTGTTTCTTCGTGTTACGTTTTACGGTTTTCTCTTGATTTAGTAAAATCCCGTGAAAGAATCTATTTCCCGGTTTAATCTAAGAGTTGTGAAATCTCGTAGAATCGTAATCATGTCTACAATCACCTCTTTCGTTCTTGATGATGTACAAGTGCAGGATCGACACTCGTCCTCCCGTGTTGGACGAGAACCGACTATGACTCTTGGGCTCAAAGGATCGAGACTTTATTGCTTAGGAAAGAAAATGGGGTTAACATACTTAAGTCAATTGATGAAGGACCATATCAAGTTGAGACTACCGAGACATTCTTGAAGCTAGCGATGATGGTTCAATAATCTGGGATTGGATAGACCAAAGGCGTATGATGAACCGGTGATAAGGAGAAGAAGAGATACGATCTGGACATCGAGGCTTCAAACATCATACTCGGGGTTTACCTAAGGATATTTACAAATTGATCAATCACAACACCTGAAGCTAAGGCGGTATGGGACAATGTTAAGATGCTTCTATCGGTTCGAATTGACTAAAGAAGACAGAGTCTCACCATATGATGACTTTGAGAAATTTAAAATGAATCGAGGAAAGTGTCACTGAATATCATGTAAGATTCCACAAGCTTGTGAATGATATGAGGAATACCAAATGACAATGCCAAAATTGACTCAATTCAAAGTTTGTGAACAACATGAATCCCGAATGGCACAAATTTGTCACCCGATCAAGCTAAACAAAGGTTTGAGGAACACCAATTATGAGCAATTGTATGCTTATTTGCTCCAAAATGAGAAGCATCTTTGTGTTTGAGCGAATGATCCTTGAAAAGTTCAACAACAATGCTGGAAATGCTAGCTCTTTAAATGATTCAACTGCATTCTACACTAATGTGGGTATAACTACCAAGGCATCACAAGTCACACCTACTGGAAATGGTAATCACAAGCTCATTTCAGATCCAGGGTATAAGCCTTCAGATTCAGATACATTTATGAAACACCTTGTAAATCAATTGGCTCTAATGGTTAAGCAAAACTTGAACCTCACTCCACACACCAACAATCATATCAGAACAGCTTCCAATCTTCACAGTCATGCTACGGTTAAAGACGGAAAGGTAGTTGTGCAAAATGTGCAAGGAAGACAGAATGCATACCTTCCACATAATGAGCAAGGCAATGTTGGTGCTGGATATGGGAATGTTGGTATTGGCTATAGGAATGTTGGTGCTGGATATGGGAATGCTGGTGGTGGTGGATATTTGGGTAATCAGAATTGTAGAAGGAACATGGCTCGTGGTTAAGCAAAGCCTATCAAGTGTTACAAGCGTGGTGGAGAATGTCACATCATGAGGTTGCACTCTTCAAAACATCCACAAAATACGAGTACTTCGTGGACAAGATGTTGTTGGTGTAAGCTCAAGACAGATTGGGTGTGTTGAATGAGGAAGAATTGCTATTCCTTCGAGGGAAACGCCGAAACTTATGATGCGATGTGGATGAACGACCAAACGGGGTATGGGTCGAACAATCCCAACGCATTTCAAGTTGCGCATCGTGATGCATTTGATTCGAGATGTTGATGATGAACCAACCGCCTGACCATCTTCATGGCTAATATCTCACCAATGGTCACTCAAGGGCTTCTTCACCAAAATAGACCAATCCTTCGAGGAATCTATCATCTCGAGGTATTAAAACTATACGATGAGGTTGATGTGCAAAGATGCATGACAAAGTACAATCATCTCGAAATTATTGAACCGGATATTGAAAATATGGGTAATAGCAATGTTGTCCCATATGATCAATATGTGAAACAAGATGAAGTGAATATGTACCAAGTAATGCATCTTCTGCGATCAATGATGATTATGTTTTTGATGAATACACCGCATGTGCTCCTGATGATTCCATAACCTCTGAACTTAATGCATATAAGGAACAAGTTGCCATTTATGAACAACGTGCTAAGTTTGAATTGACCACCCGTGAGCAGGAGATGGATAACCAAATACGTACAGTCATTAGATAAAGTAATTTTAGAGAAGAAATGTTAAAACAAGAGTTAAACTCCTTACAAGAAAAGCTTACTAAACTGTTAAGCAAAAGCAAGAACTTCAAGAAAATGTTAAAGTGCTTAAACAAGAGTTTAATGCTAAGGAATCAAAACTTTTGAATGACTTTTCCAATCTAAAAACTTTGAAAAACAAACTTGAAAACAAATTGTACGTACAAGGGAACACCATTCAGACTGCTCACATGATCACTAAGCACAAAGTCTTAAGCGATAAGCATAGTATTCCCCTTGTAGAGGAACCAAATCCCGAGTTCTGAAAAAAGGCTAAAGCTTATCATAAGGTTGTATATGATGGTAATGAGATCCTCAAGCCTAGGCAAACATCATCATGTGTTGGAAGCACTAAAGAGGATAGAAAATTAGAATATGCCTCTAGGGAGAAAATGAAAAAGAAGCTAAAAGAACCTCAGTATAAAAGGCAAAATATAACGCTTAAACCTCATGATTACACTAAAGAAAATTGGTTTCCTTGAACAAGTTTAAGCCTCAAACTCAATTAACCCAGACAAGTTTTACGGAAAAAGACATAGATAAGCAAAAGCTAATGAACTTGTTGAAACAAACCCTCCCTTAGGAAAGTGCCTCCGACTCTCGTGTATCCTCTTAATATACCAATGCATTTAGTGCCTAGAACTCTTCCCACTAAGAAGCAAGACCTTAATCAGCACATATGTTGTTTACCAACTATTCGTTGATTTTGAGACGACATGTAAGAAGAGAATCACACCTCTTGGGATAATCAAGGGGAAAGGGTTTTGAGCAAACTAAGGAATGCTATTTAACTAAGGTCATGCCTTTCTTTAAACAATTAAAAATCAATTTGAGAGTCTTCAAAGGGCATAGATTGATTAAAGAAATGGAAAAGGAATTTGATGAAATGATAATTGAGGTCGAGTGATTATGAACGTGAACTCAAATGTAATGAAATTGAAAGGAAGAATCTGCATATCTTAAATGAGAACTTGATTTCTAGTTGTGTTGCTCAAGATGTGTTTTATCTTTGTTACAAAGTATTCTATTCTCGCTTCAATTTCATGAATTATCCGTTGCTTTGAAAGTTTCCCATGATCGTGTCATTGAGCTTGAAAACAAAACTCAAAACCGAATGAAAAATAGACCAAGATGATCATGATAACTTGGTAAAACATTTTCTAAGTCGAAGTTGAACATTTTGCTTTGCAATTAAAATATCGACATCTCAAAGAAAGTATTAAAACCTCAAATGTCAAGACATCCTCGGATGCTCCTGAGTTTGATGCAGTTTTTGAAATAAGCAAACGTGATGAACAGATTCGAGCTCAGTGTAACACGATCAAAAAAATTGAAAACCTAAATCTCACAATTGAAAGGTGATAAGAATAATGTGAATGGCTCCCAAATGCCTCCTTCTTTAGATTCTCATAACTCTCAAAACTTTCGTCTTCAAAACATCATTAATGTGTTACAACAAGAAAATGAGAGTTTTCTAGAAGAAAATGAAAAGGTTAAACAACACTTCAAAGAGCTATATGATTCAATGAAAGTCACTCGTGACAAAAACAATGAAAAAATAACTTCTTTACAAAAGGAAATTGAGAATCTGAAGAGTCAGGTAAAAGGGAAAATGCCACATGTATGTGATGTGAATGGTATATCAAAGGCATCTACGGATTCTAAGTATGTTGTTACTGTAAAGTATATTCCTCCTCATCTTAGAAATAACTAACTTGTGTTTCAAGATTATTTTTCATACCTTAAGGATAGTCTAGAATGTCTATGTAAGATTGTCGAAGAGGATAGCATAAATAAACCACTTGATAGTGAAGTTAGATATGCATGCTTATATGCCAAATGATCTCAGGAGCTTTTATAATGTTTAAGAGCTACATGCCCTAAATCCTTTTGTAAGAAAGATAAAGTCGTTATGCCTTGCTCTATGCCTAGTGTTAAGCATGCAACCCATGATATGCCTTGTTATGTGCCTAAGTCAAGCATGTGAACTTTGATGTGCTGCAAGTACTTGAGATCCAGCACTTCTAGATCGGGAATGCAAAAGTAGCAAAACCAACTAATATTCCCATTATTCACTCTACGAGAGTAATCGGTGATACAAAAGCAAGCGGGTCAAAGCCTCCAGGCAATACAAAGTAAGATAGGACCTCGCAAGCTAAGTGTGATCAATGGAAGAAAGTGAAGACCACCCTAGGAACAATAAGTTTGTGTTGGATAAGGCGAATCGTGTTGATTCTAGTATTAGCTATAAGCGTCTTGTGATTAATTGAATTCGCTACTACTTGCAAAACATGTAATGAATGCTTGATTTCGGTATTTATCATGAATGTGTTGTGAATGATTTGAGTAATCTTTGTCGAATCTTGGTAAAATTATTAACACTAGAAAAGCAGGATAAGAAGGTCGGAAAACCAAGGTGGAAGAGGGCTAGAAAACATTCACTACAAAAAAGGGGCTTTTTGGGACGAACCTTTTTGGAACAGTAATAAAAGAGTGCCAAATACGCGTATTTGGCACTGTCTGAATAACCGTACCAAAAAAATAGGTAATTGGAACAACTATTGTAAAACCGTTCCAAATACTTATGCATTTGGAACATTGTCTAATAGTGGTGCCAAATGCATGTGTATTTGGAACGGTTTCCATTAGCGGTGCCAAATACTTATGTATTTGGGACAGCCGGTACCACCAGTGCCAAATACGTATATGTATTTAGAACGATTTATAGTACTTGTGCCAAATACTTGTGTATTTGGAACAACTTTTTTTTAAGTGTGCAAAATATCAATGTATTTGGAACATTTTTTATAAACTGTTTCGAATGCATACGTATTTGGAATATCTTTTAAAACCTTATCCAAATGCCCATTTCGTCTCACACGTGTTGACAATATTTTTATTTTTGTTGAAATCTATAATCGATTTTATTCACTTTAATATTCAAGTGCCCTTTATTATCAACTTTTTATAATAACAATTCATCTTATTAAAAATGAATTAATATCTATCAATAACCTTCGTCATCATTTAACATAACTCTGATTACTTAAAACGGGTTTATTCTACTTCTTGACTAGTTAACATTGTTGTTTATTAAATAAGAATATTTTATTTCAAGATATAGTTCAAAATATTCATATTATATGTACAAACGGGTAACAAATGAGGTCGTTTATGTACTGGTTACCGTGGAGGGCAAGTGTCTAACTCATATATACGCCGCCGTCTAACTGAGGTATCCCTTAACCATTTTCAACCCTCCTTTCATTGACCATTCCCAAATGTGCAAATAGTGAGTTTGAACCGTAACCTCTTATGACAAAGTCATTGGCATACAACTAAGACATTTGATGATTATCACTAATAGTTTACAATTCGATATTTAGATAGTTAACAAATTATAACATGTATCTTTGGTTTAATGTAGGAATTTTTGTCAACGACCTTAGTTGATCGTATATTATTCATTACTCAAGCATCATTAAATGAATACCTATTAGCATGTGTATTTATTAGTCTTTTCAAGATATAAGACAAGTAAGACATGGCTCGGGTTGGCTCGATTATTAAACAAGGCTAGATGATGCATTACACGCACTATTATAACATGTATAATGAAGACTTTATGAATGATGGGAAAATCCAAAATATTTTAACTATAACTTCAAACTCGAGAAAGCTCAAACCGACACTACTAGAAAACATGGCAACAACGACGGATTTTCGACACACTAATGACGGATGGGAGATGCTATCGGTATTCGTCACAAATTAGCGACGGATGAAGATCCGCTGTTAATCCGTGATTAATTCCCAACAGATTAGTGATAGGTTAGTGACGTAACGGTATTTGTTTGGCAATCTACTAGAGCCAACGACGGATTACCAATGAATTTAAAAATAATTTTTTGTTGCTACACTCGCATTTAGGTTTTTTAGTTTAGTTATACTTAAAATATACAAGACACTATGTTACTATTAGCACCTACCCGATATATCCTTGTCATAGGTTTGTTAGTTTGTTTGATAAACTTAAATTAACAATTCACCTTCTTCATTTTTGCGCACTTCGATTGCAATCTTATTCAAAATTCAATGCTTGTAACTTTATTCAAACCGGTTCTAGAACACTAAACCAATTATTGAACATTATTTACCACACTGTTAGACTAAAGATATTATGAATCAAGTTTAAGTCGTCGCTAAAATTAAATCGCATAAAAAAGGCTTGGTACATTCCATGGAAGGAGAATCAAGTAGCTGTCATAGCCTATTTATCATGTGTTTGAGAAAAAGTATAGGGTCGAGCGAGTTTTTTGGTTTGTTAGTTGATTCATTGTTGTCTTGGACAACTTAAGGATATATCATGGGCTGTCCTCCGTGTGTCATTGTTACATATGTCATTTTCTCTTTTTATTTTAACGAAAATTTTCAAGATAAACCCTTAATCCAAAATAGCTTTGTTCACCGCAATGAACTTTTTTTTTATGAACTATGTTAACAAATTAACAAAATTAGATAAAACAAACACATTTAATCTTATATCATCTACACAAAACTAATAACATTTTTACAAACGAAGTTTCTCGTAAGTCAATTTATTTAATCAATTTGTGATCATACATTTTACGCCTTAAATTAATTTTAAAAAATTTCCTCAAAATTTAGTCTTCCTCCAAAATATTTTCATTATATCCCGCCCCATTTTTCACCCTAAATCAAAATCACTTTTTTAGATCCCTCCATATTTTTGTTCCCTCCAACCTTTTAATAATTCAGTCACACTCATCTTTTTCCCCCAAAATCAAAATCACAAAAAGAATATGAAGAATATGGTGCGGTTGCCCAGCTTCACCACACACTAGTCCTCGAAGTCTCGAACCCATCTTTACAAACCAAAAGCCAACGCCATTCACCATCATTGCTACCGGTATTAAGGCTATTAATATAGAAATCAGGTAATATAATATGTTATACGTTCAATTTAGAAAGGAAATCAAGGTGTTCATGGGTCAATTTCTTATTTTTTTATTTTTGAATTTAGGGGTTTTTGTGAACTTGAATTATAAACTTGTAACATCGAATTTAAGGTTCTGTTGAAACTGATTTGGGTGATGTTTAGTCACTTAATGAATGTTTTATGAGGCTTTTTTGTTGAAAATAAATTCTTATAGTCATGGCGTCCCTTTTCAACTGTGTTCATGTTTTTGGCTATTGGAATAGGGGTATTTTAGTGGGTTTTATGTATCTTAATGGATGCGTTTAGTTCTCATTACATGCTGAATTTGTGGGTGTTTTTATGCTTGTTCATGGCTATAAATAGTTCTCATTACAGCTTGTTTGGTTAAGGTTTTAAAGGTCATTGTATGAATAATCTTATGGTGGAAGTAATACACGAAAAAACTGTGCGTCGAACTAAATTATAGGATTATTTAGTTACTTGCAACAATGTGTGCTCTAAGTGGGTTAAGTTAAATGAGAATGTGTCTAGAGTAAAGTAGTACTCATGAATCATGACAATTGTTTATAAGTTATATTTTGTAGTATTTCAATATTCGTTTTACTTTTTAAGTTACTTGCTATGTAGCCTAGTACTCGTCCTTAGAAGTTAGAACATAAGACCTTACTTAATCATTTGTTTGGCTCATGCATAGTTTTTTGTTTGCAGACATGGGTATTTTTTTGCTGTTAAAGAGGTTTCTTTGCTTGATGAACGAAGCCAAAGAAAGCAAAGCATTGTTCAACTTGAACAGGTTAAGTTGGTTTTTTGTCTAATTAGACGTATATCTTCGATCATGAGTTGCCGAATATACTAATTTCTTCTTGTTTTATGTTTTAGGATTTTTTTTTTATAAAGCCAATTCCAACACGAGAACACAGTTCGGTATCTTGGGACTGATACGGTAGGCATTTTTCACTGAGATTTTTTCTTAACATTGAAGCAGAATAGATTTTTGTTTTTAGAGAGATGCATACAAAAATTCCATCAATTAGATATGAGGGATAAGGCTTCAAGAAGTTTGCAGATTTCGGATCTGTGAAGCTTGCAGATTTTGGGTTGGCAAAGGTAAAGATGGGACATTGTTTTCTTCCTTTGCAGATTTTGTGTTTTCTACCTTTTTCAATTTTTATTTCTTGTGCTTGATTTATATGTCCCAAAACACATTGTTACATGACTTGTTTACGTAGTTATAAATTATCATTATAACGAGGCGATATGAAAAGGGAATTGGAGAGGAAGAGCAAGAGAAAAGGAAAAATCAAAAGATTGATTTTCTTTCTGGCGAAACCTAATCAATAGCTTTTCCAACGCCAAAAATTGAGCCAATTCCAGGTAAACATACTATGTATAGATTTAAGTTGACCCTCATTTTTTTTGTCATGTCTTAATTGTTTTTTAATATTGACATATCTGCAGTTGCTGTTGATACTAGCACTAGCACTCGAGAAGGGAGACTAAATAAGAAATCCAAGTGGGATAAGGTATCTTTTGAGATTTTTGGATGTTACATCTCTTTTGGGTGAGTTTCAACTTATATACATAGTAGATGATTCGCTAAGCTAATTTGTATCATTCTATTACTATCATTTACTCGGTAGATGGGGACCGGAACCACGGCGCACAAGACTACGTGTGTCGAGTCTTTGGGTCACATCAAAGACTTCGACCCAGCGCTAATCTTTGAAGTGGGTACACATCATTTGCGTAAGTCTTCTATGCTCTCTTATAAATAATCATCCTATCTGTTCCCATGGGTTGAAGCTTCTTTTCATGGAGTACCTCCGAACTAAATGTTAGCGTCCTATCTTTCACTGGTAGTTTCAGTTTCTGTTAAGACCCTTTTTAATCGATTAAGTTTATCTGTAAATAAGTAACGTGTTAATTATGATTTAAAAAAATACTATTACTGTATTATTACAATAATGATCTAAATTTATGGATAAAATAGTTTGACAACATTAGGAATTTGGGTGGCTTTGTACTCGTTTGACATGTTCCCTTAAAGCTAATTTTTTCATTGACCTCTTTTAGATTAGGCACAATGCGAATTGACCCATTTGTAAATTTTATTATTATTATTTTAATGGAGTCCCATTTGAAAATTAATTGGTTAAAATTGCCTGTTATTAGATACGGTTTGAAGCGGGTCATATCAGGTTGACCTGAAACATTTTGTCCAAAAAGATGTCATTTTATTATAGATAATTAACGTGCATAGTATGCTTAGGAATTTTCTTTGGAATCTCATAATATAATATATTTTTATATAATGAAATGAATAGGAGATTACATATTGAATTAATATGGAACAGGACTTTAGACACATTTGATTCGTAGCCTTCAAGGCCTTTTTTCTTTGAATTTGACCTGTTTTAGACATTAGAGATACCCATTTATAAGAAAGTTATTAGAAATGCCTGCAACCCCTTTCTATTGCTATTTTCTATATGGAACTTTTTTCTTGTTTCATATATATTTCTAATGTTGGAATATTATATTATGCAGAGTTTATGAAGACGACGTGATCCGATGAGCTTTATTCATTTCCGTTAGTAATAAACCGTCTAAGTCATTTATATTGAGTTCTAGTTATGACTTTTTCATTCTAAAGATCATGGTTTACAAAGATATTGGACGTATTATTTTATACTTTATTGTATTCAAGTGACCATGTTGACTTGATTTTATTGATGATTAATAAAAATTGAGTTCAATTTATTTTTTACTTCGATTGAATTATATTTGCGAAAATTTGAGATATTTGGTTGCTACGATGACTAACTAATTGACGAATGCAAAACCGTGCAAAATGACTTCTATAACCAACACAAAAACGTGCCAAATGTTTTTGGCAAAGTGAGAAAAAATGTGCCAATTAAGTTTGGCACAACAACGAAAACTGTGCCAAATACGTTTGTCACGGTAGATAAAACCGTCCTAGATAATTTTGGCACGGTAAATAAAAACTGTAGCAAATAAGCATTCGGCACAAGAAATGAATTGGTACCAAATACGCATTTGGCATGGGATATAAAAGTGTGACGAATGCCCATTTGGAACGCAAGATTCTCAACCGTACCAAATACCGCACTCATGGCACACCAAAGTTAAATCGTCCCAAGAACCGTTCCAAATACTATTTAGCACGGTTTTAGCCCGACCCAAATGTATTTGGCACCCTCATATTTAGGACGGAGCCAAAAGTGTGCCAAATAGCATTTGGCACGGCTTTTAGAGTATTTGGCACAGTTTTCCACCCTCCCAAATACCCCTTTTTCTTGTTGTGATTGGAAACCAACAGGAAGAAAATTTAGTAATGTAGGCTATCATTGGATACCTACTGGCCATAAATTCAATCTCAATGAATTGTGCCCTAAATTATCTAGATCAATGCCCGTTAGGAAATGGATGCCTACTGGTAGAACTATATCTTTAAGAAGTGAACACACTTTGAATAGATCTCTTAATTATCGCTAGCTCAACATCTACCTCTAATGATATCATTGTTTCTACTTACGTGTGGGTGCTCCAATCACATTTACTAACCAAGTGGAACCCATTCTTGCATGGGGATCCCAATTGTCCGATCATCCATTCTTGTCTCGTGTTCAACTGCAGTCGTTCAAATCGTTACGTGGTACCGGACTCAGTTGTTCCAAGCATATGATTGGAGATCGCTCATGACTCATGAACTTCGTGAGTAAATTTATCGGTACTATTAGATTCGAAAACGACCATTTTGGGGCAATTATGGGTTATGGAGATTATGTGGTTGGTGATAGTGTAATTTCCCGAGTATATTATGTTGAAGGTCTTGGTCATAATTTGTTCTCTGTCGGTCAATTTTGTGATTCTGATCTAGAAGTGGCCTTTAGAAAACATACTTGTTTCGTTAGAGAACTTGATGGTGTGGAACTTTTAAGAGGAAAACGTGGAACAAACTTGTACACCATCTCTATCGAAGACATGATGAAGTCTTCTCCAATCTGCTTGTTATCAAAGGCCTCTAAAACAAAGTCATGGCTATGGCATCGTCGTCTCAATCACTTGAACTTCGGAACAATAAATGATTTGTCTAGAAAGGACCTCGTAAGAGGTTTACCCAGACTGAAGTATGAAAAGGACCATCTTTGTTCAGCATGTCAATTGGGAAAAAGCAAGAAATATACCCATAAACCCAAACCTGCAAATTCAGTAATGGAAGTTCTTCATACTCTTCACATGGATTTGTGTGGCCTAATGAGAGTGCAAACTATAAACGGAACGAAATATGTGTTAGTTGTTGTTGATGACTACTCTCGATTTACTTGGGTTAAGTTTTTGAGGACAAAGGATGAAACTCCAGATGTCATCATCAAACTTATCAAGCAATTGCCGAGTTTGACATAACAAGACCGTTAGAATTATTCGAGCGGACAATGGGCGGAGTTTGTTAACAAAGAACTAAGTCGGTTTTTATGAAAGCATTGGAATCAACCATCAAAGAAGTGTTCCACGACTCCTCAATGCGAATGGTGTAGTTGAAAGACAAATCGGACCCTTGTGGAAGCTTCAGAACAATGCTAATTTACTCAAAGGTTCCAATGTTTCTCGGGTCAAGCCATTGCCACCGCTATATACCCAAAATCGTTCCTTTATACACACCTCTCATGGAAAAACCCATACGAACTTGTCCATAATAGAAAACCCGATCTATCCTTCCTTCGTGTGTTCGGTGCTTTGTGTTATCCAACGAATGATGGTCAAGATTTAGGTAAATTAAGAGCTAAGGCTGACATTAGAAAATGGACACATGACCATCCATTGGACAACATCATTGGGAACCTTTCTCGTCCAAGATCCACTCAGTAAACAACTTGGTGATGCCTTGTGGTGCTTCTACAACCATTACTATCTAAGGTCGAACCAAAAGATGTTAAAACGACCATGGTCGAGGACGGTGGTTCAATGCCATGCAAGAAGAAATTCATGAATTCGATCGACTAGATGTAATGGAATTAGTACTGCTCCCGACTATGCTATGATCATTGCTCTAAAATGGATCTCAAGGTAAAACTTGATGAGCATGGTGATGTGCTAAAGAAAAGGCTCGATTGGTTGCAAAGGATACCGTCAAGAAGAAGGTATTGACTTTGAAGAATCATTTGCTCCAGTTGCGTGTCGAAGCAATCGAATCTTCTTGCTAACGCTAGTAAGAACATGGTAGTTCATCGGATGGATGTAAAGACGCTTTTCTTAACGGAGATCCGAAAGAGGTTGTATCGTCGGTCGGTAGGAAGGGTTTGTGAATCGAGCATCCTACTCATGTCTATCGCTTGAAGAAGGCCCTTTACAGTTTGAAGCAAGCTCCAAGGGCATGGTACGACACGCTATCAAAGTTTCTTCTATCTAATGGATTCAGCAAAGGAGCAGTTGATCCAACATTGTTCACCAGCAAGTCAGGAAAACACTTAATTTATGTTCAAATCTATGTTGATGATATTATTTTTGCCTCAACTGACTCCAATGAATGTGACTGTTTTTCTAAGGAGATGGGCTCCAAATTTCAAATGTCAATGATGGGACAAATATCATTTTTCTTGGGATTACAAATTTTACAAAGTCCCGGAGGCATCTTTATCAATCAATCTAAATATGCTAATGAGATCTTAAAGAAATTTGGATTTGATTCTTGTGACCTGTTGACACTCCCATGGTGGAGCGTACTAAAGCGGATGAGGACCACTCGGGGATCATGGTTGACCAAACTAAATATTGTAGTATGATTGGATCCCGATGTACCTTATCGCGATGACCGTACATTTTGTTCGGTCAGTATGCATGTGTGCGGATACCGAGCTAAGCCTACCAAAAAGCACCTTAAGCGGTTAAGCGGGTCTTTCGGTATCTCCAAGAAACCATCAACTTGGGACTTTGGTACCGAAGGACACGGTATGTCACTAACGACCTATGCTGAATCGACCATGCGGTGTCAAGATACACGTAGAAGCACGTCGGGAGGTGCTCGCTTTTGGGTGATAAGCTTGTGAGCTGGTCTTCAAAGAAACAAATGAGTACCTCAATATCCTCTACAGAGGCAGAATACATAGCCATGTCATCTTGTTGTGCTCAAACCCTATGGATGAGATCCTAATTATCTGACTATGGCTTTGAATTCAACAAAATCCCTCTGTATTGTGATAACAAGAGTGACATTGCTCTCTCATGCAACAACGTTAAACACTCAAGAGCAAAGCACATCGAAATTCGACATCACTTCATCAGGGAGCAAGTGGAGAATGGTGTGGTGGAACTTTGTTTTGTGAAGTCTGAATACTAGCTAGCAGACATCTTCACCAAAGCTCTTCCTAGAGAACGTTTTGAGTTTATCCTTCCACGACTTGGTCTAAAGAGTCTACAACCGGAAACACTCAAACGTCTTCAAGAGGAAGACGAGGAGTAAATGCTTGTCTTCATCCATCTCTTGTACATATTTATTCAAAAAGCAAAATACAAAATTATAAAACCCACAAAAAGAAAATAGAAAAATACAAAATCTCAAAAATCCATACAAATCAGAAAATCTTTGAAAAAAATAGCCCAAAAATATTAATTTCTTTTTCTCCTATTTCTGTTCTTCGATAACATCTATGGACTTTGATTTGTCACTCAAAGAATGGAGCGGGTCTTTAGATGAAGTTCGAACGTGCATAAACCTTTAAAAAAAAAAAAAAAAAAAAAAAAAAAAAAAAAGGGATGGAAAAAAATGGTTGTTTATTGTCATTTCGTGCATTAACCCGTTTTAAAAGAAAGAACAGAGTCATGCTTAATCTAAATTTTGAAACCTCATGCTCTGATTCTAAAAACAAATGTTTGTCGCCAAAAAGACAAATGTTTCCTTCACAAATATTTTTCCTTCTAAATATTCTTCTGAAAAATATTTGTCATCTAATGAAAACAAAATTGCTTTGAAAATTACTCGGACTATATTTTTGAAAATCATCTAGACTTATCATTTGCCAAAATCTCTATCTCTCAATCAACAACTTAGGTCATTGATTGAGGGGGAGAATGATTTCAATTAAATCAAAAAGTTATTTTTCAAACAATTGGCACATAGACGAGCAAGGTCTACTATTGGATAATCTAAAAGAACAATGTTTTACAATGTTTTACACAAATTAGTTCAAGACCTTGGCTAATGTTATGTTTTCAGAAGATATTTACGCATGTTTAAACAATGGAGTTTAAAGTTTCATAATCTGATCCTTATCAGTTAAAATGTTTTTCAAAAGCAAGTCACAATTCTCCTCAAAAGTTTTTAAAATTAATTTAAATCAATAAAGATTACAAATCTCAAAGGATTTGAAAATTGTGATCAGGGGAGAATTTGTGATTTAAATTGGATACAAACTGATAATTTGATGAGTGGTTTGGAAATATTATAACAGGCTCTCCTCCCTACATGTGCCAAACGATTTCAAATTTTCCATGCACATGTTAAGGGGGAGCATCTATCTTAAACCAAAAGGAATTGAAACGTGATGGATTTGTCTCTAAGTGCAGGTTCCCTCTAATATGTGCAAAACTCTTTTGAATCTCAATGCACATATTGAGGGGGAGCAATCATGAGAAAACCTCATCCTTCCCAATCCTGTTTTATCCAAGGTATTTAAAATACTAGATTTGATCGGGAAGTGATGATGATCATTTTAGAAAAAGTTAATCAAAGATTGGATCTTTCATTCTCAATCTAAGATTTCATACGTCATCTTGCCTCCATGTGCCAAAAAATAAATACGTGAAGCACATGTTGAGGGGGAGCATTTCTAAAATATCAAAAACAATCAAGGTACAAAATGCTTGGATTATATATCACAAGTACCTTGATTGATTTTCAAATGGTTTTCAATTGGTTTCGAGGCGAAAGAACAATACCAAAAGACCGACCAATTTTACTTTACGCATGGTGATATAAGGATGGTTAGGTTAGGTATTAGTTCCCACGATCCTGCCAGAGCCGGAGGGATCTACCCAGGGATAATCCACTAGATAGTGTAGAGTCCTTAGGTATATTGAAAAAGGAGAGAAATGAGAAATGGGAAGAGTGCCGACTGAGATTGAGCTAGAACTAGAATAAACCCAACAAGGTTCTAGTAATGAAGTCTCGGTAAGCAATCAGGGTTGAAGAATGAAAAAGAATTGAATGAGAAAAGGGTGAAAAGAAATAGCCCTCCATTTATTCAACCTTAGGGCAGAAATCGGGTTCAATTCATATGCTACTGGTGGTTACCAAGGTAACACCGGTATTGAAGACAAGTCGTCATGGACCCAGTGACGCGTTGCACTACAACTTCCCAAGCTACTCAAGTTCCTCTTAAAAGGACTTGTTTCATTCTCACGAGGAACCTACATTATCTATCGACTTTCTTTTAGAGAGTGTTGATATTGAAGAAGGAGACCCTTTCCCTAGTCTCCGGCATAGGAAACCAAAAGTGCACTATTGAGTCTAGAGCCATGAGATCATCAATAAATCTCATTAGGACACAATCTATGAAGACTCACTGTTTCACACAATGTGGAAATTGAGAATATATCTTAAGAGTCCTACGCATTGTCCTTGTGGTATTGCCAGAACATCTGAGTGATATGTAAAATATTCACGATAAATATGGAAATCCATCTAGAGCCAACATCATTCAAGCTCTTGCTGGGTGACATGTGAGATCTATCCAATAGATCAAACTTGTGACAACTGGATAGAAACGATGGGGCGATTCAATATTGAATCAACCTTGGTCCAGGAAATGGATTGACGGATACCTTTGAAAACCGGTCGTTGTGCTTAATATTCTTTTCTAGCACATCGACTGTATTAGTATTTCAAAATAAAGGTATTTATGATTGATAATTGATTTTCCTTAAAACCTTCGTTGTATTGCAAAAACTTTATATTAAGCAATACACGATTGTTTTTCAAATCATTTTCATCAATCGTGAATCTCAATTATTTGGTTCACTCACTCCGTGTTGTCTTCTTTGAGATGTTACGGTTTGAGAACAACTAGAGCATTCGAAACCTGTCAAGGAGATTCTTGAATTATACCGATCACGAGCGATCTGGTCTTGATCAACAGGAACCGTGGGCGTGTACCTCAATTCTCTGAAAGTGATCAAAGACACTCTCATCGCTTTATTGCTAATCGTTGTATGCGGTACACCCAACGTTGTACCGTGATCGAATTGAGAAGTCAATCCATAGCCGTATGCTCACACAACACATTCATTTCTAAAGAAATCATGATAAGTGCATATCGTCATCAACTGGCTCTGATATTTTCACTCCATGCTTATGCTACGCTGCTGCAAATATCATGAATCAACTAAAGCTTCCGCTACTCTGATGAGAAGATTTCATGATCCAGAATGTGAGCATGTCGGTCCAAAAAGTCACAACTTCACATGATGGCAACACTTCAAAGGATGAGTCAGAGATTTATGGTGGCAGATGATCTCAAAACTGGCTCAACACTCATCATCACGTAGATCAGTTAAAGACCTCCACTTGAAACAATAAAACATGCGGAACATGAAGAATCTAAGACTACGGACTACCGAGCAAAGAACTTAATCAACAATCCAAGAACAATCAAAATGCAATATCTGTTTGTATTCAATGTAAATTGAGGTGACCTCCCTTAGGGGGAGATTGTTAAAATTTATAAAATCCGGTTGTTAAAGAGTCGGTCACCTCAAGTATATGTATTCGTTAGAAAGCTCGTAGTCGTAGTCACCTAATGTTAATAAGTAGTTTGTTAAGTAACACCGTGGAGGACGGACGGGTCTTTACCCACTGTATGCACGATCCACGCCCGTGGGAGGCGAGTCTTGTAAGAAACTATAAATACCCTCTACCTCCCAAGGTAGGGTTGAGCTCAATACCATTTTCTTTGTTTCATCAAGTTCCCAACTCTCTCTACTTCCTCTCTCTAAAACCTAACCCATACGCCTATATTTAATATGTTTTGATGTGTTTACGAAATCCAATATGTTACAATGTGAATAGATAGTCCAGAACAATTTGGTTTCGTAACAGTTTTTCAAGGTTTTCTCGTACCCAACGACAATTACAACACTTCAATTTGGGTATGGTACTCTCATGATTTTGATTATGTGGACACTCAAAATTCATCCAAGGCCAAAAATATATAAATCAGATGTACAAATACAATTATATTACTAATTCGTTATGCATGAATATATGGGAGTGTTTGGATAAGCTTACTTAAGCAGCTGGATATGTTACCAAACATAATAAGAAGTAATTTGGTGGATCCAAACATATTTCAACAACAATGTGGTTAAAGCAGCAGCAGCATGCTAATCAGTTTTCACCAATACCTCTTTATCTTTAGCAAAACTGTATCCTGACCCAACTGGATTATCCTATAACCCAAAAATTATCACTTACTCTGTACAAATTTTAAGGAAAATAAACCTATATATTCAATAGTCCAGTATAAGTACGTGAACTTTGGTATTAAAGACAGAACCTATGCCAACATACCTACACGGTTTCTTTAAACTTTACCTTCACCATGAAAGCCTTTGTCTTTGTTGCAAAGAAAGACGAAGTTTTGAAGTGTCTGTACAAAATGAGCTATTTGATTTCGTATTACCTCGCACATAATTAGATTAACAATCTTAAACGCCTCATCTTTAGCAATTGTATGCAACCATTCCATGGTAATAATGGAAAACGTTTTCCAGCAGCAAATTCCTGAGTATATTTTACCTGCGAACATGCAGCCCCAACCAACAAAGGCGCTTTGTTCCAAATTCTGCAGTAAATGCACTACCAATACGACCAACGAATATAATTGAAGTGATCACAAGGCTTAACCTTATTTTATAGTGAAAACTTGAAAAAAAAAGGCCATGTATAATCGGTTAGAACTCAAGAACATCACTCACTTCTACCTAACCTCATAAATTCAATAGTCACATCAAAAAGCCAAAGTTGACACCTAGTTCTTCTATCTTGATCTTGGTTTTCAGGTTTTGTTGACTTTGGTTGACCTCCTTTTTTTGGTTTAGAAGAAGCCCGGGATTTAGCAACTTCGAATTCTGATTCTATATTGATTACATCAACAACACCATCACCTCTAGCCACAACGCATATCAAATCATTAGAAGGATATGAAAAGTTGGGCTAACTAACAAAAAAATTAATAAAAGAAGGATATGAAAAGTTGTCATGTATACTGAAACCACCAAATCGTTGAACCTGCCAATCGCTTTCAAAAACCTGGAACCACCCAGATCCACCATAGTGACCAGCGGTCACCACTTGAGAACCAAACTGATTGAGCTGTTATAGTTGTTTTTACAACTTCATCATATACAACCATATACCTATCGATTGTTGGTAACGGCTTTGACAGTAGCCCGTAATTTGCTGTCCAAATTTCTGTTTATCAGGTTTTACAAAGGTTTTTATCCTTTTAATAGTCAGACTAATTTGGAATACAGTTAACATTGTTTTCTTTAAAGATAATATAGAATGTTTAAAGGAAGCAAGGATTAATGAATTAATGAAACACAAAAACATACCAACCATGTAATGGTGACCAACCCTTTACCATATGCTCTGGAGAATTCATTCTGCAAAACAAAATCACAAACATAAAAGGATTAGCATTACACATATTGATCATAACAGGTTCTTCATGTTACAAATCTAAAGGCAAAAAAAATATTAGGGTTTTGAGGGAGAAGTGGGTATTTTTTTTATACGTGAAAAGTATATTATGAATAAATTATAATTTGTTTTACGTAGGTTTATTAGGGTTAGAGATAAGGTGTAGGGATTTAATACTTGTCTCATGGTTTACACAGGTTTATAGATTTGGAGTTGCAAAATATAATCAAAAAATGTGTTGGCTTAGTGGTTATGATGCTTGTTAATGTTACCCAACATCCCAAGTTCGAACCCCTCCACTGTCATTTTTGAACAAATTAATTCCGGATTGCTTATGAGGCATACATTGATGACGTGGCATTACGTGGCAATGACTGGAGAAAACGTGGCATTGAGGTGGCATTACGAGGCATTTCGGGTATTTAATGACATCATGTGCATCCTGTTATATCGACGTAATAATACTCATTATAGACTTTAGGTCGTCAAAATATTCATTTTTGTGAAGTCGTGATAGGTTTGTAAGTTTTCTAAACTTTTTCTCGAATTTACATTTTTTACCTTTAAGTTTCAAAAAGTACAAGTTTAGTCCCTCAACTTTAGAAAAATGACATTTTGTACCCAAAAGTATTTTATACTCAGAGTTTTTCCACAAATGGCAGTTTTGGTCCTTGTATAAAACCATTTTTATAAAATATTTCAAAATTAAATTTTTACACTTCTAGTCCCTCGAGTTTCAAACTTTACAATTTTGACACTTAAACTTTTGTTTCCTTTTTAACTAGTTTGACATAATTACAAAATCAGTCCTTGGACTTTTCATGCATGCATTTTCACGTACAAAAGGGACCTTTAACTTTCGAATATGTACCAAACGCACCCTAGACTTCTCATGCATGAAAATTTTCGTATAAAAGCAACCCCTTTAACTTTCAAAAGTTTACATTTTTAACCCGTTTGTCACACGTTTTGCAAAACTAGTCCAATTTTACATTTTCGACCTTTTAACTTTTTCAAAAGCTGATTTTAACCTTATTTGGAGCTTATAGCTTATTTTTATAAACGTTGGGTCGGGTAGGGTGTTAATGGGTCATGGTTTGGAATTGGTTTGGGCCTTAAAGCCAATCGGGTTGCGTATGGTTTTGAAGAGAAGCAAGGCAAGGGGTGGAGGTTTAAGGGTTTCTTAGGTTGATCTAGCGGGTCACAAATTTGTTATGGCGCGCTAGGGATATATTCTTAGTGAGATAGACTTCGAGTGCGATGTGACTCGTTATATATGTCATACTAACGAGTAACGAGACCTAGGTATTAGAAGAAAAGAAATGACGAAGGTCTTAGCTCATCAAAAGAGGTTTATATATCATAGTACCAGTATCTTGTCATGTGTTTAGTCGTTGTACCAATACAACTCATTTATTTGATTCGTTGGTGCCTTGTTTTTATACTTATTCGTTCGTTAGGGTGCATGATATCTAATTTAACGTGTGATACTTGAATGAAAATGAGAGAAACGAGATAAAGTGAGTTAGGGGAGGAAGACTTACTACACTCGTTGTGAGTGGGGATGAAAACAAGATGAACTAGACTTGTGAGAACCCTTGTTCTCCTTATAACCCAAGACGAAATACCCAAAGTCTTTAAACCCTTACACGTTGCGTTCTTCTCTCCTTTTTTCCTTCGATACACCATCGTGGACGATTTAGAGTATTTTGTGAGTTGGCTTGTGAAATTTTGTGAGCTTTTGCTAAGTATGTGGTTGCTTATAAAGAGAGAATGAGTATGGCTATGAGATTAAAATATGCTTGATCTTCCAAATGCCAAGTAAAGAAGGGTAGATTTTTGTTTGGTTTTGAAGTATGGGGGGAATGGCAGCCGGTTTTGTGGCATTCCAAGGTGTAGTCGATCTCAACACTAGCATAAGGGACATATTATCCAAAGGATTACCAAGTCAAATGGTGGTCAAGTGTTTAGATCATTTTAATATTAATGTTAGGGTGGCTAAGACATGTCTTTGTCCCTTCTTTAGCACACACACACGCAACACATAAAAAAAACTAGGGGAGATATATTTTGTTTTTTTTTTTTTTGTTCTTGTTCGATCGGACATAGAAAAGAAGAAGCACAACAAAGTTTTTACAAGGTTGTACTTAGTGTACCCTTGGGCTTGGGTGATGGGGTTGGGTTGGACGCGGATGAGGCCCAAGGAAAGACTAAGAGAAAGTGGGTGGGCTTAGGCCCGGTTCGAATAAAAAATATATTTTTATTACTTATATAAATTTTATATAAATTATTTATATTAATTAAATAATTAATGATATCGGGATCGAGGGAAATTTTGTCGGGTCACAACGGTACAATTTGAGCATTTGTTTCGCATTATACAATGCATATGCCAAATGATATGCATTAACGATGTTCAGAAAATTTCATGATGCTATAATCTCATGCTTTATTCATGATTAAGCGTTATTGACACATGAAATTTTCTGGAAGCTTACAATACCTACCCCTTAAGAGAATCGCATCTCGCGGTTTAACTCGCAGAGGTTGCCATGGGTGATTATGTGAACAGGTGGGGATACTTGGAAAGCATCACATCCTCGCGTTCCCAGGTGAAATCAGCACCTCTTTTCTTATGATTCCATCGAACTTTAACGATAGGAATGCGGCTTTGCTTTAGCCTCTTGACTCCCTGTCCATCATCTCAACGGGTTCTTCTACAAAGCTAAGTTTATCATTGAGCTGTATGTCCTTTAGAGGAACAACAATGGTTTCATCGGATAGACACTTCTTAAGGTTTGAAAGAAGAAAAGTATCATGTACTCGACTGAGCTCTTATGGAAGCTCGAGCTTATATGCTACTGGACCAACTCTTTGCAGAATTTTGAACGGTCCTACGTATCGGGGTTTGAGTTTTCCCCTCTTGCCAAATCTGATCATTCCCTTCCAAGGAGATACTTTTAGCATTACTCGGTCTCTTACTTGGAATTCCATTGGTTTTCTTCTGAAATTAGCATAACTCTTTTGTCGATCTCGAGCTGCTTGTAGCCGTTGCTTGGTTTGCATTATCATCTCAGTTGTTTCTTGAACAATTTCAGGGCCAGTAAGTTGTACCTCTCCAACTTCTGCCCAACAAACGGGTGATCGACATTTTCTTCCATAAAGTGCTTCAAATGGAGCGGCTTTGATGCTGGCGTGGTAACTATTATTATAAGAGAATTCTGCCAGAGGTAAGTGCTTATCCCATCCTTTTCGAAATCGATCATACATGCTCTCGGCACGTCTTCCAGAGTTTGGATTGTTCTTTCACTTTGTCCATCTGTTTGAGGGTGGTAAGCGGTACTCATATCCAATTTGGTACCCATAGCGTTTTGGAGTGTTTGCCAAAATCTTGAGGTGAATCGGCTATCACGATTAGATATGATAGAAATCGGTACAACATGGCAAGAAACAATCTCCTTAAGATACAACCGAGCGAGTGTAATCATCTCGTCGTTCTCTTTGACAGGCAGGAAATGAGCTGATTTCGTGAGACGGTCAACAATGACCCAGATGGTGGTCAAAACCATTAGAAGTTCTCGGCAGTTTAGTGATGAAGTCCATTGTGATTCTTTCCCATTTCCAAAAGGGAAGTTCTGGCTGAGTTAACAATCCGGATGTTTTCTGATGTTCTTCCTTGACTCTTGATCATGTTAGACACTTACTAGCATACTAGGCGATATCGTTCTTCATGTTTGGCCACCAATATAGAAGTTTTAGATCTTAATACATCTTGTTGGGGCCGGGATGGATAAAATACGTAGATTTATGCAATTCATGCATGATGAGCTCACGGATACCTTAGTAAAGTGGAATCCAACTTTGATCCTTGAAACATAATGTTCCATCTGATAAATCCCTTTTCGTTCTCTGGCATGCCATAAATCTTCTCATTCGGCCTATTTTCTTCTTTAAGATATTTGATTTGGGCTTCAAGAATTTTCGATGGAAGGGGTGATATGATTACCATTCCTAATGATCTCACTTTAAGTGGCTTAGGGCGATATTTTCTGCTCAAGGTGTCAGCAACGACATTTTCCTTTCCGAGATGGTAGCAGATCTCACAATCATAATCACTAAGCAATTCTAGCCAGCGGCGTTGACGCATGTTCAGTTCCTTTTGATCCAAGATGTGTTGAAGGCTTTTGTGATCAGTGTACACTATGCATTTGGTTCCGTACAGATAGTGTCTCCATAACTTGAGAGCAAATACAACAGCTCCAAGTTCTAGATCGTGAGTGGTATAGTTCTTCTCATGAGTCTTGAGTTGGCGGGATGTATAAGCAATTACTTTGTTCCTTTGTATTAGAACAGCGCCTAGACCCAAGTGTGAAGCATTGCAATATACCACAAAGTCTTCTACTCCTTCGGGTAAAGCCAAGATGGGTGCTTCGCAAAGCTTTTGCTTAAGGAATTGAAAAGTTGATTCTTGATCGTCTCCCCATCCAAACTTCTTCGTTTTTTGGGTAAGCTCCGTCAATGGTTTTGCTATCTTCGAGAAACCTTCGATAAATCATCGGTAATAACCGGCAAGACCTAGAAATTGACGGATCTCGGTGGGGTTGGTTGGTGCTGACCAGTTCTTAACAGATTCGATCTTTTCTGGATCCACATGAATGCCTTTACTGTCGATCACGTGACCAAGAAATTGTACTGTCTCGATCCAAAAATCGCATTTGGAAAATTTAGCATATAGTTCTTCATCCTTGAGTAATTTCAAGACAGTTCTCAGATGTTCCGCATGTTCTTTTTTATCACGAGAGTAAATGAGAATATCTTCAATGAACACAATGACAAATTTATCCAAGTAAGGCTTACAGACTCTATTCATGAGGTCCATAAATACTGCAGGTGCACTGGTTAGACCGAATGACATCACTTGGAATTCATAATGACCATAGCGAGTTTGAAATGCGGTCTTTGGAATATCTTCTTCTTTCACCCTTAACTGATGGTATCCAGATCTTAAGTCAATTTTCGAGTATACACTCTATCCTTGTAACTGATCAAACAGATCATCGATTCTAGGCAAGGGATATCGGTTCTTGATTGTGAGCTTGTTCAATTCTCTATAATCGATACACATCCGAAATGATCCATCCTTCTTCTTGACGAACAAAACCGATGCTCCCCAAGGCGAGGAACTCGGTCTAATGAATCCTTTATCAGACAGATCTTGTAATTGTTTGGACAACTCTTGTATCTCATAGGGTGCTAAACGGTATAGTGCTCGAGCTATAGGTGTAGCTCCAGGCACGAGATCAATTTGAAATTCGACTTGTCGAGCAGGTGGAAGACCAGGAAAATCTTCCGGGAATACTTCAGGGAATTCTCTAACTACAGGAACATCCTCCAGTCATCTCTCTTCAGACTTCTTTTCCGTTACCTGAGCTAAGAAGGCATAACATCCTTTCTCCATGTATTTCATAGACTTAACATAGGATATGATGCTCAAGTACTTCTTACTTTGATCCCCGTGGATAACCAAGGTTTCACCATTGATTGGAACATGAACAGTCTTCTCGTCGCATACAATCCTAGCACGGTGTTTAGATAACCAATCCATGCCAATTACGACGTCCAAACTACCAAGCTTTATCGGCAAAATATCTGTGAGGAATGGTTGGTCTTGCAAAAGCATAGGGCAATCATGGATTACGGTGTTGGTTCCTATTATCTTTCTATCGGCTAGCTCTATCTCATAATAAGATTTTTGCAGAATGATTGTTAAGGTAATTGGGGTGATTTCAAGTAATTGTGCAAAGGTAGTAGATACAAAACTCTTATCGGCTCCAGAATCGAATAAGATTTTTGTAGAATGATTGTTAAGTGAATACGCACCCGTTACAACATTGGGGGACGCCCTTGCACGCGCATTGTTGGTTTGAGCGGCGTCCCTTTTCGGGCATTGATTCTTGAAATGACCTTTTTCTCCACATCCATAACAGCTCATATTTGCTAATGGCATGTTGTTCCCATTTGTAGGGTTTCAGGAATTCCTACCCTGATGACCCACTTTGTTGCACTTGTTACACTTCACAGTGTAGGGTCCAGAATGGAGCAACAAACATATATTGCACAGGGGATGAGGTCCGGCATACCCTCTACCAACGGTTGGTGCAGCATAAGCCCTTGCGGCTTCTTGTCTTTGGTTTTGTTGGTCGTGATGTTGGTTCCTATTTTGGTGGTACTTGTTGTTGTTGTTGTTGTTGTTGTTTTTGTTTTGATTGTTGTTGTTGTTGTTGTTGTGGTTTCAGTTGAATTGTGATGAGTTGTTGGACTGATGATGGTTGGGGTTCATGTTCACTCGGTCATCAAACTTCCTTTTGTTGTCATTAGAGCCTTTTGCGGTTCCTAGCTTCAGAATTGGTTCCATAAGACAGTGGGATACAGTGGCAACTTTTTCTATAGTCTTTGGGTTAGAAGCGATGACATCTCCTTTAATACTTTGGGGTAAACCCCCGATGAAACTCTCCAAAAGCTTCTCATTCGAAGGAAACAGGTTAGGACACATGGCCCTCAGCTCGTGGAATCTCTTGAAGTATGTCTTGAGGTCATTACCCTTAGCATATAAGTGGTAAAATTCATCCTCTAGCTTCTTAATCTTTATTCTCGGACAATACTGTTTCATCAACAGTTGTTTCAAATCAGACCAGGAAATCTTGCAAGCTTCTTCCATTCCAATTGGTTGGGCATAAGCTTTCCACCCAGATAACGCATCTTCTAGCAAAGTTCCAGTTGCAAACTTAACTTTGCAATCATCCGTGCAGTCACTTAGAAGAAATACAGTCTCGAATCTCTCAAACCAATGAAGAAGACCAATAACACCTTCAGTGCCCTTGATAAAGGTAGGCTTGCACTTCATGAATCCCTTGTAGCTACATTTCCGGGCTACAGGGGACTCACTTTGATTGGTTTGAGTGTTGGTTTCATTCGAGTTTGTCACTTCAATAACACTTGCTGCCGTGGCAACGCTGCAGGCTTCGAAGAAGGCGAGCGACCTCGGCTCACATCTCGCTTGGGCAACACGTTCAGCTTCAGCTTCTCGAGCAATCTCCGCTTCTCTTGCAATCTTGGCTTCTCTTGCAGCAGCTTCAGCTTCACGTGCTGCTTGGGCAACATGTTCAGCTTCAGCGATGCGTGCGGCTTCAGCTTTACCACCAAAGAAGATGTTTGGCAATGGCGGCAATAACATCATCGTGACTATCTTTCGGATAGTGGTTGGAGTAATGGTGGATGAGGTAGCTTTCTTCTTGACCCTTTTTCTAAAATTACCAAGAGATAAACACTAGAATTAAGAATCATCGATAATAATACAAGTGATTACATATTATAAATATCATAATAGTCGAGATCATCACTTTAAATCAATGGAATAATATCGTCATAAACAGGAATAAGTCAATCATGATTTGTCACAACAAAATAATAACATATATAAGAACATAATGATCGGCTCGGTATATATAACCGATGAATGATGAAATCACAACACAAGAATATAGGAATACAACCATGATAACATAGATAACATCTATACATAGCATAAGCTCACAACCAAATGTTACAACATTAATATTCTTGTTCCATAGTTTTACAACCAAAAGATACAAGCCCTCATACTAATGCCACACATGGCGGACTTTATGATACTAAGCTAATACAAGGATGACCCTGATCTATGCGTCACCTGATGTGTCCTCCAAGGGGGTTTAAGGGTTTCTTAGGTTGATCTAGTGGGTTACAAATTTTTTATGGCACGCTAGGGATATATTCTTAGTGAGATAGACGTGGAGTGCGATGTGACTCGTTATATATGTCATACTAACGAGTAACGAGACCTAGGTATTAGAAGAAAAGAAATGACGAGGGTCTTAGCTCATCAATAGAGGTTTATATATCATAGTACTAGTATCTTGTCATGTGTTTAGTCGTTGTACCAATACAAATCGTTTATTTGATTCGTTGGTGCCTTGTTTTTATACTTATTCGTTCGTTAGGGTGCATGATAACTAATTTAACGTGTGATACTTGAATGAAAATGAGAGAAACGACATAAAGTGAGTTAGGGAGAAGACTTACTACACTCAAGTATGAGTGGGATGAAAACAAGATGAACTAGACTTGTGAGACCTTGTTCTCCTTATAACCCAAGACGAAATACCCAAAGTCTTTAAACCCTTACACGTTGCGTTCTTCTTTACCTTTTTCCTTCGATACACCACAGTGGACGATTTAGAGTATTTTGTGATTTGGTTTGTGAAATTTTGTGAGCTTTTTCTAAGTATGTGGTTGCTTATAAAGAGAGAATGAGTATGGCTTTGAGATTAAAATATGCTTGATCTTCCAAGTTTCAAGTAAAGAAGGGTAAATTTTTGGTTGGTTTTGAAGCATGGGGGAATGGCAGCCGGTTTTTTGGCATGCCAAGGTGTAGTCGATCTCAACACTAGCATAAGGGACATATTATCCAAAGGATTACCAAGTCAAATGATGGTCAAGTGTTTAGAACATATTAATATTAATGTTAGGGTGGCTAAGACATGTCTTTGTCCCTTCTTTAGCGCGCACACACACGCAACACATAAAAAACTAGGGGAGATATATTTTGTTTTGTTTTTGGTTCTTGTTTGATCGCATACAGAAAAGAAGAAGCACAACAAAGTTTTTATAAGGTTGTACTTAGTGTACACTTGGGCTTGGGTGGAAATCAGATGAGGCCCAAAGGGTGATGGGGTTGGGTTGGACCCGAATGAGGCCCAAGGAAAGACTAAGAGAAAGTGGGTGGGCTTATGCCCGGTTCGAATAAAAAATATATTTTTATTACTTATATAAATTTTATATAAATTATTTATATTAGTTAAATAATTAATGATATCGGGATCGAGGGAAATTTTATCGGGTCACAACGATACAATTTGAGCATTTGTTTCGCGTTATACAATGCATATGCCAAATGATATGCATTAACGATGTTCAGAAAATTTCATGATGCTATAATCCCGTGCTTTATTCATGATTAAGTGTTAATGACAAATGAAATTTTTCGGGAGCTTACAACCTTGCACCTCAACTTTACGAAATTCTCACCTTTGAGACTCTAGATCATTTCAAGTGCATTGGGACTTTAGGTGTTGGTTTTACGGACATAAATTAGTAGTCGTAAGTTAGGATCGAACTCGAGACCACGGGATTGCACACTTTACGTATGAGAATTAAAGTTACAATAATTAAATGTAAAATGTTATATTTAGTTATTATTTACACGAAACGCATAACGAACGCTAAGTAATTAAACGTAATGGACTAACGGTCATTAAATGTTAAAGGAATGACTAAATATGAAATTAGATGTCAAGTAGGTTCTAGAAACCTTATGGGTTTCCATAACCAATTGGTGGGGGTTTACCATAACCCAATCAAACCCTAACTTGGACTCTAAGTTTCTTTGGGTATATATACAAGGCTTAGGGACTTTGTAAATTATCTCTTGTACACATAAACCTAAAACCTAAACTTTGTGTGTGTGTTTCTAGTCCTAGTCGATCGGTCAAAAACCCTTAGGGGTCGATCCACTGGAATTTTCCTTAAACAATCATTTGTGTTCTTAAAATTAGCATTACTTTAATTTGTTATAGTACGTGTGTACAAGAACGTGGTACTTACACATTATTGTAAGTATCTTGTATTGAATTTCAAAATCGGTAAGAGACAATTCTTATAATCCTATAAACCCTAATTAGGGTTCATCTCAATTGCTAGTTTGTAAATTGATTCTTGTTAGGCTAGAATCAAAAGTTACGCATACTTTATGTTTATGTTAATTAATTATTCATCATATGTTCCTATACGCTTCCGCATGTATCTTTGATATTTATTGCGTTTTATATATGATTGTCATGTTATTAAATTCCAACAATGGCATCACGAGCTTTGTTTAATGAGTACTTAATTACTCGTTATGATCTTATATTTCCTCTAAGTCTCCAACTACTAGGGGTTTTCGTTTGATATCAAACGGGTCGATTGACACATACAAGTTTCTGATAATGACATCTTTGGATCCGGGCTTAATCAATCGGGAAAAAAGTTCAACTTGGAGCTTGAAAAACATATGACCCCAATGTAAAGTTATAAAAAATAGTCAAGTGAAAAAATAGCCAACGAAGTACACAAACAAGTTTTTGTCGTGAACTTTTTAGGCATCTTTGGATTCGGGCTTAATCAATCGGGAAAACAGTTCAACTTGGAGCTTGAAAAACATATGACCCCAATGTAAATTTATAAAAAACACGTAAAAAACGGATATTGTATTGTGTTTGATATGATTAATTCTAGGGTTTTGGTTGTTGTTTGAAAATCCTAATTTTAGGGTTAGGGCTTTTGCCCTAATTTTTTATAAATTTTTTTTTAGTGTCGACCCTAAATTTTTTTAAGTCGAATTATATAAATTTTTTTAGGGTTTATAAAATTGTTTTGTTAATTGATATCTAAACCTAGAATTGTATATATGTTACGTGAATTAATTCGTGCATAATTGTTATGTGTCATGGAATAGTATGTGATCTTGTGACTAATTGAATAAGTGTTAGGTTATATCCATGATGAGACATGCATGTTCGTTATGGATTGTTGCATGAATTATTAATTGTTAAGTTATTCATCACATGTATTTTTTTTTTTTTTTGATAATTCTTGGATTGGGGAAGACTCCAATATATATTAATGAATCAATTATGTGCAATTTGGTATATGTTTGACTATGGCTTACGCAATTGATTTATCGATGTATGAAGCTCACTTACCTTAGTAAGTGAAAGCCCTAGTTAACATATACATAATTTAACCTAGAATTGATTGTTTATAGGTTTTATCAAATAAGTTGCATGTGACTACTTGTTTACGCATATTAATTGTTAATTATGTGCGCATTGTTTTTAGTTATTTATTTTTTATTTACTTGTTTGTTTGTTATGTTTGACAAGTTTTAAGCAAAGGGTAATTTCATGAATAGAAAAATAAATTGGACTAAACAATGGTGAAATTTGACTTGTTTTTTTAAGAGTTAAAATTTTCATAAGTTTAATTGAGTGATGAGTTTTGTACCAATAGTGTGAATGGCTCATCCAATTTTGACAAACTATAAGAGGGGTATAAGGAGGGAAGCGCATTAAATTGTGACCCGAAAAAAGGAGGTTAATTGCTTCGCACTGACCAAATTCTCCATTTCTTTGTGCGTCAAATTGAAGTTACCAAGTAGGCTATTTTATGTACAAAATCATCTTAAGGGCGAATTAGCTTTAATTCCATGCGCCGCTTTGTGGTAATTATCCGAAACCTAAGTCTTTAGACTTATGCGAAAGTACGATATAATGGACGATAATTAAAGGTAAATTCCTTGATTGGTGAAACCAATACCTCAATCAAATTTCTAAACGCCCCAAATTGCCCAACTTTATTACCCCAAAAGCCCCACTTTTTTAACTTCTCAAATGCCCCACGGCAACTCTCCCAACCGAATATTTGGGCAACTCTATCAAATACGTGACATGTGTCCCATTTTTTTCAACTCCAAATATATCCAAGGGCAACCTTGTACTTATCTAAGATAAGTGTACTAAAGTTGCATGCAAGAACTTTGACTTTTAATATCAAGAATCGACAATTTTTGTCTTTTAGCCAAAAGTAATGCTTTTTTATTATTAAAAGTACACAAATATTGGGCAACTGGGTCCCACAAGGTTGTACTTTGGGCAACTTATGATGTATTAAGTGTTGAATGTATTGAAGATATAAAAATTTTAAAAAGGTATAAGTAGTTTAACCTTTATACATCCCTTTATACATTTATACATTTATACGTATAAACTTCCTCAACACACTTTTATTTGAATCCACCACATCGCCACCACACGCTTCCTCAACACAATCTTCCTCAACACAATTTCAAGAAGAGCGAACACCGTGTCCGATCACATTGGCAAGACATCGGCACTACATCGTCCGATCTAATGTCTATCGAAAAACTTTTAGGCTAGGGTAAGTAATTTTACGATTTTCATCTATTGATTTATGGTTTTCTTAATTTATGTTTTCGCTAGTTTAGGGTTTCGATAATTTATGGTTTCGCTAATTTAGGGTTAACTTTAACGTAATTGTTCTTGTTTGATTTTGGGTTTCGATATTTTAGGTTAACTTATTGGGTGATTAATTGTTTCGTAAGATAACTTGTAACCTATCGGGTGATTCATTGTTCTTGTGGTTTTAGTGATTTGTTGCTACTTATTAAGTTTGACAAACCACCGTAAGATAAGTGGTAGTAAGTGAATAAAGCACTCTAATGATGGTGCAAACCGTTGGGTTAACGAAACAAAATACACGTAAAATTAAATTGCGACACAACTAAATATAATCCGGTGATCCCAAGTTCGAGAGTTGTTAGAGTCGTAACCATCGTCAGAAAGATACTCGTAGCAACCTTCAAATCACACCATCCCACTCTGCATACAATGCATTGAATTCTCTCGTCCCGAGCAGCTTCCTCCATCTCTAACAAAGACTTCTTCATCTTGGAGCATAAGTCGCCCCTTTCGCTTCCCATCTCTAACAAAGACTTCTTCATCTTGGAGCATAAGTCGCCCTTTCGCTTCCATCTCTAACAAAGACTTGTCTTTCTCGCTATCTCCCATTCTTCTTCCTCCTTAATAGCAGCCTCCTCCATTTCTATTAAAAGTTGTTGTTCATCAATTTGTTGGCCAAAGTCTTTTGTTCCTAAACTGTCTGGTCAAGTCTTTTGTTGCGAAACAGCCCTAAATTGTTGGTCAAGTCTTTGTAGACATTATTGATAGAATTTTGTAACCTATTTAGCAACACCACTTGAATTTAAATTCACACATATAAGGTGGGTAAGTTTGAAAATTTATTACCCTGAATATGTCAATAAATGTGGTGCAGGTGGAACCTCTCCCATATACTTGACATGGGCCCACATTGTAGTTACTTACCTGATTTATTGGGCAACGTTTGCTTATTTATTGCCAATGCTTATTTATTGGGCCCACATTGTAGTTACTTGAGAAGGAAGGTTTGAAATGTATTTTGTATTTAGTACATGCAAGAGGCTGTGATGATGATTATCTTATTTGATATGCAAATGATATGATTTACCGATGTTGGCATGGCAATTTTAATACATTATTTTGCAGCCACCACCATGTTATATCCTCGATGTTTTTGTGTTTACGATCCGAGCCTATGGCAACACATTATGTATATATGTCGTTAATTGGTAAGAGGTCGTGATGAGAAGTATCTTATTAAATCATGCAATGATGCGATAGTCCGCTTCATGGCGCGGCAATTCTATACTATTGCGCCCATGACGGTTGTATCCTCGATGTTATGTAATCTATTGATTTATACAGATCCGAGCCTCCGTACATGTTACGAAACCAACACATGAATGATCAAAGATGGATCTACGACACTACCGCTTGCGCCATGGCGGTTATATCTTAGATGGAGGCACGTTAATCAATGTCGATAGTTTGTTTACTTACATTCGCTTTGTTGATTGAATGGCATGTCGACCGGATAATTTGTGTGAATCATAAATCAACCTAGATCCGACATGCTATTCAATCACCAAACCCGATTGCACGTGAACAAACAAGTATATGGAGGAGTTTTAGACCAATGTCAAAGCCGATCGCTGCCCATGGTCCATTTAGGAAGTTAATTTTTCATATGTTGATATGATCACTTTATATTATCTTTATATTTTGTTATCGACATGAGGGTAGAATGGTGGTTCAAAGGGTTTAGCTTATCAGAGTTCATAATCGTGTGGGTGTTTTAGTGTGTAATTTTGGTGTGAAACTCGTGTGTGTGTCGAAGAGAGGTCGAAATGATAAGAAAAGAGATGTCAAGGTCATGGTAAGGATAGTGGTGGAATGGTGGCGAGAGATATGAAAGGGTTTGTGAGGGTGCCTCATTAACCCCATTTCACTGCACTATTCTAGCAAGATCATTACAAAACCTTTAACTGCCTTCTTATCATATCTCGCTTCTCTCTCGACACATATAGAGTTTGACACCAAAATTACACACTAACATCACATACACAGCTATGAACTCGAGAGGAAGCTAAACCCTTTGCACCACCTTTCTAGCCTTAAATATTCAAATTAAATTGTCTCACCTTCGATAGCTTTTTATTAAAAATTAGTTTATATATGTAAAGGAGTTACTTAACAAAGAAGGAAAGGATATGATATACTTATGGATTGAAAGTCAAGTTGAAAGTAAGAATGTGGCCAGACGCAACTTCATACATTCAAATTGACTTTTCTAAATGATCACGATAGTGTGTAATGTTCATGACACGCCACACTTCATGATTATCCAACTGAAATGCTTTTCTAGAATCCACGAATTGTAGAAAGGTCGTTGGTACTTTGAGCTTCCCCTCGATAACCCATTCCTATGTCAACTATGTTAAGCAACTCCTTTACATAGGTAATCGGATTTCGAGTGGAGGGTCAAAGTACTAACGTTTATCCACTTGTTTATAACATTTTGACAATCAACTATGTTAAGCAACTCCTTTACATAGGTAATTGTTTGAAGTAGTTGGTTTAGTTTTGGACATATCTGACCCTTGTTAATGCATATTACATTGCACACTCGCTTTGGAAGTTTATATGAGTCTGATATACTTCTTATATACTATTGCTTGGTTTTTAAAAGTTTAAATAGTTGTGTATTATTGGGCCATTGTTTATTTGGTGTAGTATGATAGTAATGTTTCATTTGTTAAATATGATCGCAGATTAGGAAGTCAAGATTAGAAGTCAAGATAATTATTGTTAACTGCTTTTTATGTTTTTTTTTATTTCTTAGGAATACGGCCAATGTCATTGTAAGGAGCAAATTGAAATACTTTCCAATAATTAAAGAAAAGTCAATCATACTAGAAAGAAATTGTTTAGGACAACCTGCTTTGAGGGTGGTCGGATATGTTCTTCTTTGACCATGAACCACATATGTTAGATTATGTTTTACAAAAACAGGTTTCGTGGATAAAACAAGCTATGACATGCCCCTTATATATACTGTTGATGGTCGTTGTTCACATTTTGGTCGACCGGAGTTTTCTCCGATAATGTGCTTTCGCTTTGGGACAAAGAAGTTTTGATTTATATAGTTCGTGGATTTAACATTTAAGTTGAGGGTATTTCCAAAAAATTAGGGTAAAACTTTCCAACTTAGATCTTGTTGGTGTTATTGAGGATGAAGAGTTGTTCGTAAATTAACCGATGAAGACGCAATCCGTGTGTGTCTATTGTTATCGTTAGAGGTTATTTTATGGGTCGCTTATTGGTTGAAGAGGTGGATGATTCACTCCTTCGCTTGGTCGAAGACCTAGAAGCATGGAATTCCTTTCCATGGGGAGCACATTTGGAGGCACTTGTATGACCGTGATACTAGACGTTGTATCAAACCACAAGTGGGAACACCTAAAGGGTCCGAAAGAGACCGAAGTATGTTCCCACATACACGGTTGGTGGATTTGTTTGGGCATTCAAGGTTAATCCTATTTATATTATCTTTTCTTAGTATTATTATTGAACCCAATGTATGAGAGTAATGCATCTTTATTATTGTAGATATGGATTCTTGAGTCGTTTGAAAGAAGCAGTCGTTGGTGGAATAAAGTCCCAGATGTCATACCAAGGGCAGTAGCGTGGTCAAGGAAAGTAATGTTTACAAGATCGCATTATGGATTGCTATTTGGCAAGGTAAAACACATGCATTAGACGAGCACCACTCGGACTGGTATATGCAATTTAATTTCCTTGTTGTTGATGATGTTATTTAGGACTCGAAGATAATTTATGATCTTAAACCAACATTAGACGAGCACCACTCGGAGTGGTATAGTCAATTTACGGAATTTTACCCGCACTACATACCAAGGAGTCTTCCAACAAAATTACCGCATGATTACGATGTGTATCTACGTGTTGGTCGCTTCACGGAAACGTGGTAGGACGTAAAAAGTATTTACCGATTGTGTCTAGGGTATGCATCAAGAGTCTTCTTACGTAAATCACCTCAAGGATTGTGTCATTCAAGAGTTGAATTCTCGTGTTTTCAAACTCGAGGCTATTATTCGTAATTTGCTAGTCAATGTTAAATAATAATTATACGCTTATATTAGAATTATTCTTAAGGATAATACCCTTTATTACTTTGTAGGTCCTTGCAAGTGAAAGAACTTATGGATTTCGGCACGCCACTCATCCAAGTATTATCTTTATTTCTTTGAAAGAACTATCCGCTTTTTTACAATGCACTTTATTTCGCTTACAGGATAAATTGACTTTACTACATCCTTTTCCCACCTCAATTATGAGTTTCGAGAGCAACTAAATCGTGAATTCCACGAATTGGTTGACTCTCTTATTTCTAGCATCTGCTCGAGCCCTACAGATTGTGATGATGAGGATGATGTAGTTCGTAATGTGATATCCAAATGTACACTTTTGCCATAATCAGAAATGTATTTTAAATGCATCACCGTTACTCGTGAGTATCTCTGGAAGAGGAATTAAGGTTGAGGAAAGAAGAGGAAGAACGGTGGAGGATGGAAGAACAAAAGATGATGGAAAAGGATTTTCTAATGGCTATGATAGAGGAGAAGAATCGCAGTTGCAAAAGGCAAAGTTGTTGAAGATTGAGAAGGAAAAGAAAAGAGGTCTATAGCTTTCTATAATTCGCACTATTGAAAAGAGCCAAGGCGCATATAACACCGATATGAGGAGTAAAAAGATGGCGCCGAGTCGTCAGACATCGGGTCAAAAGATTTGTGGAATCAAAATAATCGAACACATGGGTGCCGGATCCGATATGACCGCACAGCTTAAAAATGTTAAACCTTGGTTGAGGTATTAAAACAACTTTAATATATATTTTTTAAAACTGCTTTTAATTTACGTTTGTGTAGGTTCTTTCCCAAGGAACAAGGCTATCGACAAAGTACATCTTATCGATGACTACGACGAATTTCTTGGAAAGCAGGGCCCTTCGATGTATGTTTCCTTGGTCCAAAGAAGTTCGTGTGGATCGGAGATTTTGGGAATCCTTAGTGTGTTTAGACCTCCTAAGAAAGGTTGGCTTATGGACGAGGTAACAACACACATATCTTTCACCCGATGGTATATTCATTTGATATTGTTGGTTTTATACCCTAATCAATTTTTATTGTTGATTTATAGCACATAGAGTCGCTGGTGGAATACATGTTGCATTTCAGTCCGATGGCGCCGATTGGGCTATGGTAATCGTGATACTTTGTTCACCGCTATTACAAGACTCCATCCCCATTTGGTATGTTAATGGGAAAAGTACAAACACCAATGGGTGATGTTGAATGTAATAGTTGTGTTCATGGCTTTATACATATATTGTTATGTGTTTTGTAAACTGGCCTTTTGTGTTATACTGCAGTTTATATGCCTATAAATGAAAAGGAAAACATTGGTTTCGCTCGATTCCATATTAGGACGGGGTTGTAACATTTTACGACAAAGGGCTATAAGCTCAAGTAGAGTGGCGCCCTTGGTACAAGAAGATGCGCATGTTTACAGTACCATTGCTTATAAGTCCTTAATTGATAAATGTTTGTCAACACAACAAAGTTAACAAACTAGTTATTGACTAACAAACTAGTTATTCACTAAGTTGCCTATCGACTTTAAAAGGAACAACATTTTGTAACTAGTACTTACAAACAAACTAGTTCTTGACTAAGTTGCCCATGCGCCATAGTTGCCCAACTATAATTAATTATGTAACATACACTTTCAAGTGTTTATGAACCATCCCTTGTACTTGATCATTAATTTCATGGTAGTATTAAGCACAAGTCAACTCTTTAAACTGAACTTAACTGCTTAACCATTTAATACATGTACTATTTCTTAAATGCATATCTTATGGGTTGGTCCCTAGATATGAATGCTCTAATTGTTCTATTATTTATAATACTCTTACAGCTTAATAGTTGCCCATCCCCATTTCTTGTGAAACTTGCCCATCTTAACCGATCTCACAGCTGCTCAAAAATTTCACGATGTCCGACAACATTCCACTTGAAGTTCAAATGGACATAGTTAATGTGCTCTCGAGGTGTGTGGCTCAATGTCGCAGTTGTTCGCAAGGCTTGGAAGTCTTGCATAGACAACATGCATTTCACCGTCTGCTTTGGTGTTCGAATCACTCCACCGCCTTATACGCTTTGATGTACAAGCAGAGGTTTAAAGGTTACGCTGGTTTGGTAAATCAACATTTTGACTTGCACCCTATGTCCTCAAACATTTCATTTTCTCGACGCCAAACCAATTGGCCGGTCACATGGAGTTTGGGGTTTTACCTATGGACCAATTGTCCGTGATACCATGGCGGTCGCTTGAATCCTTCCATCAACCGATCACCGCCACGCTTGTCCCCTATCTTTTGACATCACAGAGTATGAAAACGCTTATCGCTTTTGGGATTCGCCCCGACAATTTTGATCCGACCTTCCTAAAAATTTCATACCCATTCAATCAAACACACCATGCACTGTTTTAATTTTCACCTTCTCCTCTAAACAATGGACGGTGTTAGATCAGCATTGCTTGCTTCCGAACACAATCAGAATCAAAAAAGCAAGTCAAGCTAATGTTGGGGGTTACATTTATTGGTGTGGTTATCAGCGGTTGTATGCTAACGATGGTAGCACATTCCGCAGCTATTTGATTGTGTCTTTTGACTTGCTCACCAACCGTTTCCAAGTCCCGACATACCGCCGAATTAATAGGCAACCTTCCTTTACCGCTCTATGTTTCAAACATACGAGACACCGTCGTTTCGGAAACATTCAAGGGATGTCACCTGCTTTTCTATATGGGTTTTATCGGTTGGGGTGGTAGGATTGCATCCGCTACACGCCTTCTTAGCATTACCACCCCAATAGCACTCAAATTAATCGGTTTTGACGACAACGACGACCTCAGAATTGAAATTGGAAACCAGAGGATTTAACGCAAGCATTGTACTATACAAGCTTGCATCGGGAACTTTCAAGACTTGGGCATCGAGGGGATGTTGGGTCCTTTACGCTCAAACCGCTACGTGAATCACTTATTTTGCGACTCATCGTGATATGGCGGTTTATTAGGATGTCTTGTTTCCTTGTAGTTTGGTGTAGTTTATTTTTAGTGTTTGCCGAGGTTCAGCAGTGTCGATGCAAACATTTAAGTTGTTATGTATTGTGCTAACTTGGTATGTAAATTAACAAAATATGTATGGATGTATAAATTTAAGTTGTTATGTATTGTGTTGTTGGTATGTAAAGTAACAAAATATGTTTCATGTATATACAGTCGGACTACCAATTGTTCTAGACAAAGCCGTTGTCTTCCATAAGAAAGGTATAAACCGACAACATATGCAATTACCTTCAAGAATGCACCCAACGCTCCGCATCGGGGACTCGCTTGGTGATTGTGGTATCCGGTATGCATATTCTTATACTGATCGTCACATGGGAAGTCATTAGCCGATAACCCCGCATGTGCCGCCTTGCATATCGTGAGCATATGTCTAATTTTTTTTAAAACACGTAGTATGTGTTTGGTAGACATGTTGTTGTCAATGTTGGTTGTAATTGTAACTGCTTGTAACAAGGGATGAATTTTGTATTCGGTATGTAGTAGCTAAACCGATGTACCAACTACTTTAATTAATGTGAACCCCAAACAGGATGTATTATTTTGTTAATATCGTTGTCATTAAAAGTGTTCGTGATCGTTGGGTTTTTGTATCGAGCTCTATGTAAAGAATGTATCGGAGGAATGGTTCGATTTCGCAGATAAGTGCCCTTTTCATGGTGGCCTTTATTACAACTTATTAATTTTATTTTAAGTTATTTTAAATAATGAAAAGCATTTCGGCAGATAAGTGCCCTTTACAAGCGTATGTTGTCAGATCCCCACCGCTCGTAAGAAACAATCACGCAGTTAAAGAATTTAGTCGATGAAAAGATACTCATTTTGCAAGATAAGTGCCCTTTTCATGGATGTATTATTTAGGTTAAGTACTTACTAATTATCTTGTTAACATATTTTTAAATGAAATACTCATCAGTGCCTTGATCCTTCTACCCGTGGTTTCAAGAATGCTTATATCCGTGGTTCCACTGACAATGGAGAGGAAACCACGGCTAGTGTAGAAGAAACCACGGTTTGTTCACAAGAAACCACGGCTAGTTTACAAGAAACCACGGCTAGTTGATAAGAAACCACGGCTAATTCAGAAGAAACCACGGCTACTTCAGTAGAAACCACGGCTAGTGGAGAAGAAACCACGGCTAGTTTAATGTAAACCACCGCAACTAGTTCTTGTGAGGTACTTCAATCCAACAATACTTAAATGCACACATCGTTATGGTAACCACAATTAAACCAAACAACATAGAACACAATGAAAACACACACCAAAGAACACATATTTGGTGATTACGGGTCTTTGTCTCGATGTTTCTTTCACAGTTATTAAACCACCCCGATTATATTTGCTATTACTAGTTTTGCTACCATAGCCTTACCACATAAGTTTTGATTAAGATACGCATGACACGCACTCACTAAGATTAACATAAACATAAATTTTCATGAAACATAGGATTACATGACAACTACCTAAGTTACAAACACTGTGTTAGGCATCCCGAGCCCGCAACACTTTTATTGGAAAACACACTAGCCAACACCGACATACACCATTGCATCATCGTCCCTACCATGGCAACAAACCCTTAATCTTATCTCGTGAAAAGGTCAATATCCCGACCCCTTAGTTCGAACTCGCTAGCCGTAACCTTCACCCATCGCTTGATGTAATCTTTCCTTTGAAGTTCATTTGAAAACTCGCCATTTTCTTAGGTAGAAACTGTGGCACCGCAGCCGCAACTCTTCCACAAATTCACCCTTTCACGATTCATCGATCCACCTTCATGCAAACCTCATAATATCCGCCGCCACCGCCAATACTCGACCGATGCCCTCCGACAAGACAAGATGAACATATCCTCCCATTGATAAGAATTTGACGCTCACGAACTCATTCAACCTAAATTGTCCCGCCATGGCTTATTTTTTACTTTGATCCAAATATTAACCAAAACTTGAATCATGAATAGATGTATATGCATGCTTAAATAGCATAATCAATGACAAAAGATCCAAAAATAATCACATGCAAAGCCTTAATGAAAGGTCGAATTAACCAAGGTAGAAAACAAATAAACAAGCATATTTCAGCTTGACCAACTTTATGAGGTCCGACATCGCCATTTGTTTTTATCTTAGTTTTAAACAAGCATAATCAATGAAACTGCTTTGAGTCACTATTATAGTCAAAAATCACCTCTCATCATGATCGCATTTTGTATCACCAACTTTGGTATAGATTCTCACGCCTTTAGCACAAATAATTGAGATGTTCTATTGTAATTCAAATTTTAGCATAAAAATATGAAACCGTAGTTGGCTAATATGAAAAGTAGTAGTTGGCTAATATGAAAAGTAGTAGTTGGCTAATATGAAAAGAGGACAAATTGTAGGTGGTTTTGCCCGGTCTTTGCATTGACTAACCTTTCACAATTATTTACCATGATAAAATACAAATACTTGGTTAATACAAACACAACGCTTTATTCATGACAAAATACAAATATTTGTTTAAAACTACACAACCATGTGCGAGAGTGTTTAACTTTAAGCCTACAATTTCATTAGCTAAATAAAGAGAACATTGTACTAGTAATTATCCATGTTATTGAAATCATCCAAGTGATATGTATTTGATGATTCAGGAGTGAGTTTAGGTTTATGCCGTAATTATCTACGAACCCTCCCAACCATCGTTATTTGCTTCACCAAATTTCAACGCACGGCATCCCAATCCGTAAATTCTCCCATTTTGAAAATACTCGTCGTCCGCTTGCGATTGTGGGTCATCTTTCAAATGAAAATGAGTACCGACGACGCTTACCTGCTCCTTGTTCAGTGCCATATCTTGCATAACTTCTTTACCATTGTCTCGTCTCGCTATTTGTTTTTTTCTCGACAACAAATATAACCTATCTTGTCGTAATACTAATAAACATTATTAGATGCCCATTTTGAATGAACTATCTAGGTTACCTGCTTTCACAAGAATGGTTCCATGCGCCCAGACGGTATGCCCTACGGTACCACACCTCCCACATTTTCTAACTTTTGGCCCTCATTTTTGATGGGAAGCGATCTTTGTTTTAGGTCTTCCCGCCGCTTTATCCATCAACGGCGGTTTAACCTTTGCAAGTTACCCGGATCATGCCATTCGACTCTATTTCCAAAGGATACACCATTTCATGATATGCGCCTTTCAAAGGCGCTTTTGTAAACCATGTTTCCGCCCATTTGTTACAGCTTAGTCAATTTTTCTTCTACACACACGACACACACATGACCACATGGTAGTCCCGAAGTTGCTATTTCTCGCACGTTATTCGTAATCAAAACCATACACGAATAAACAACAATTACCGCAATTGACAACTCAGATATTGCGTGTACCGCAATCGCATTCATTCTTTACGAAATCAACAATATGACTATGACGATTGTCTATAACTTGGTACACAAAGACACATGGCAATGCCTCTTACTTCCCAATTCGCACTCTTCCACATTCTATGCTCAACCTTCCTAGATGCCCACTTTGTAAGTTCAAATTCAAAAGCCCCGCAAAATAAGCGACATCATGTAACATTTATCGAACAAGTAAATGTGAGACGGCGAAGATATATACCGTAGTATTTTTCGCGACGCTCAAATACCAATCTTGTAGAAGACGCCCAGTAGTACTCCAAGAGCATAGTTATTGGTACCTTTCGGACGTGCCTTGTTAATGAATTTATTGACTCCGCACCGCTTGACGCCAAATAATTGTATCTTTTTCCACCGCAGATGCTCTTGACCACTTTTCGAACCCGGCTTTTCAAGTTTTTTGACGGCTTCGATTTTTGGAACGAAGCTCGAATTGCATTATCAAAATCTTCAACAGATAGCTTTTGCACACCTTCCAAGACAAAGCCTTATGCTTTTACGGTGATATTGCACCATCATCAAGTGACGACAACAATAACCATGAAAGCAATTTGGAAACACCGTGTCACACGCTTTTGTTATTGAATGATGCCTGTCTCAAATAATCGCCGATTAGGCACTTCACCAATGCATTCTTTCAACCACCCCAAAACAATGTCCAGCTTCACTGTCTCACCGTATGCACCCCTTGTAGCGATTGGAATAACTGATTATTATCATTCATACCAACAAAGAAGCATGTTGGTTCCGAGATACTTCCTTTCGTATGCGCAAAGATCAATTATAATCAATGGCCGCATGAAGGCTATAAAACTCCGAATCTAGTATCGTTAAGTATATATTAGTGATTAGTATACGCTAAAGCTTAATAAGATGTGTGTATAAGAATAATAATAGTAAATATACTAATACTAACAATTAATATAAATGTGTCCAAACTTACCGCAAAACCAAATGCTACAAAACCATCTTAAATCGCCACTGTCTCAGATCGATGTGTGTTACAGCCCCTCGCTTTTTAGCTTTAGGTTATGACAATATAAAGCTAATCGCTCAAACGATTGTTCATGTTTACTGCTCAACACCTCAAAAGCCAAATTCCTACCCCCAAGCTCGCTTTGTAAGAAACGCTTACTTTCCATTCAAGACTAAGATCTCGTTGTATGTCCTTTCCAAAGATATACCCTCCGAGTATCTTTCAATTTATCGATTAGCAACCCACTAAGTAATTTCATTGTCGATTACGATGATTAGGATGTAATTCAGCTTTGAACATGTGTGACATTGTTGATGCTAGAAACAAAGAATGTGCTATCCATTTTTTTTTACGGTGTATATGTTCCACGAGCAACTTCATTTATACATTTCACTGACTCGTGGGTTCGATTTAATAACTTTGTATTCAAATCGCTCAAGTAATGATTTCTTTCCAATAGTAAACATGCATTCTCGCTTTATTATAAAATTCTTTATGTTTATAAAAAGGTATCGGTTTTTGGGAATCGATGTTTTTAATTCGTTGTGGTGCAGCTTGGTGGCATGGGCATATTTTTAAATGAGTCTCTTTGCAAGGAGGAAGTGAATAATCGTGTTTGTGAAAAAGGTATCCTCGACCTTTGGGGTGTCATGGTAACTATGATTGTGAAGCAATGGAAAATTCGTGTCTAATGATAAATGATTAGAAGTCAAGATGATTTTACCTCCAAGGTGGCGGTTCTTTTGTTGAAATTAGCGAGCTTGAGTTTGCTCATTCTTACAACATAGTTCACGAATGAAGTATTGGACGCCTTCATCATCAACCACGCCCAATTCCATGGAACCATCTTGGTAAGATAACCCGACTCTATCATTTGGTGTCTCTTTGACAACAGAACCTTTTTCTTCACATACGCAACTAGTTTATTGAAAGTGATATTTTAGGTAGTTTCACCCATGTTTAGATGAAGGATGCACTATATAAACCTTAAAAGTAGAATTGTCATCGTAATCCATGGTTGTGTTTTGAACAAACTTAGTCGGAAAAATTGTTGGACATTACAAGAAAGTCTTTTAGTAAGCCAAATGCAAACTACCATCCCTTTGTACTTGTGCATTTACTTAGGTTGCCCAACAATGTAAACTTTCTAAGGTTGCCCAAAATTATTGTATCAACATTGATACACTTTCATGAGTGTATTAAGTATAAACCACCCATTTGTGATTGTTTATTATAAATGTTGTACTTGTGCCAACTGCCTAAGATTTACTAAGATACACATTTATTAACTTTCCTAAACTTGCCAACTGCCCACTGGCTGAAACTAGTAACTTATCCCAACTACATATACATTGTAATAAGTAATACCAATTTCAAAGTTGTAGTAATGTCTAGCGGTAAAAATTCATTTATTTAAAGTTCATATAATTCACATTCCAGACTTGCATGTTTGTTTCCAGGCTTATATTCTTGGGAAATACGGGAAACTACTGAATCTGCTGAAGAGAAGAAATTGAAGTTAAATTGTTCATTCATTCATTCAAGAAATAGCTTACAGCTTACAAAATGCAATCAACTTCAAATGCCACTACAAGAAAAGAGCTATACAAGATATACTAATCCTAATCTAGTACATCCGCTCCAACATCTAAGAGGTCGTTGGATATGCATGATCGCCACATCCGCCACACTAGATGTCGGATATGCATTCGTGAAGTCTTGCATAGCCACCCATTACTTTTTTCTCGATGGTCGGATATGCATGACCACTAGGACGAGGAAGCTTAGGATCAAAATGGGAAGGATGGATTGATGCAAATAATGATGATGAAGAAAATAAAGTGTCCTTTATGCTTCATCCGCGATTTCACCAAAAGCAATCCATTCTCCTTCACCAAGCTCTTCCTCTATAATGGTGTGAAGATGCACCAAAACTTGGCGCAGTAGACCAAGTACCACCTCCCGCTCGGCACCGTGCCTTTGTTGAGGTTGAGGTGCCGGAGGTCGGAGTAACAAGGTATCTCAAAGAAGGAGTTCCTCCGTGTTATCGTAAGAATCACTTGGATCCACTACACCGCCATCTTCGTAAGAAGAGAGAAATGGGATGTCAAAGGGCGAGGGTCATGTGGAGGTGTCCGAATCGAGAAAATCACCGGATGATGAGGATGATGGAGAAGAGGTTGATTTAGAACCTCCGTGAAGTATTCATGGTCAATTTTGTTGATTGTGTTTGTGATGAAACTAGGGTTCATAATGGTATTTGGGGTAAAATGGTGTGAGAGAAGTATGCATTGGGAAGATTTTATAGACGGGTTAAAGGTTTATCAGAAGTTAATGCGAGTTGTTGGCACAAGAATTCTAGAATCTTACCAAGATATCCAAGTCTTGGGTTGGTTTCATCAAGCGCATAACTTCAGCAGATTGATATATGTTTCATCAAGTGTTAAAATTATGTGAGGTCGCATGTCGTATACGTAAGCAAGGGTCAACAAAACTACCAATACTTTTGACTATTTCTATACACCTTCTACCCAACACCGCCTCTCACTTCCACTTCAAAATATCCCACTTCCTCTTCTAATACAAACAAAACCCTCAAAGATACAAGAATCATAACCCTAAAAATATCAATTCATCAAATGGCTCTTCAATTCAAGAAGGATCACAACAAAGTTGCGCTCTTGGGAAATGCAAAAGGTGATGAGTCAGATGTGCCTATGGTGGAGTTCTTGAAAAGAACAAAGATTCACTATGCCCTAACGCATTCTCCCAACCACATTTATGAAACGTTGGTCAAACAATTTTGGGCTTCGCCCACACGGAGTGAAAAGGAGATTACGCCATGATTGACGGAATGAGTATGTAGTCACAGAGGAGTCGATAAGGACGAAGCTCGCTTGATGATGCCGATGGGGTATTTCACCCAAGATCGAGGATATACTCACTGTGGTCGAGAGCTATTGGGTATCAAGGTACTAGGACCGATATATGGTTGAAGAAGCACTTTGCCCCAAGTGGAGGTTCTGGTTCACACGCTGCTTCAAAGCTTTAGCAACAACTGGGGCATGGGATCAATTCTTCACAATTGGCATACAAGATAGTGTGTCTTTCACAAGGGTTAACTTATAATTTTTCAAAGTTTATTTTTGATAATTTGGTTGAAAATATCAATAGGAAACAACATAAGTTTTAATGTACCCTAGATTCTTACAAATAATTATAGACACCTCTACCCAAACCCAAGGCTTTTATGAAGTAGAGCTCTTACACCAAACTCTTTGCCTCTATGAGAACTAACTTTGAGGGGCACATTATCCATTGACAGAGGCTATGTTGCCTCAAGACAATATCGTCATTGCTGAGGAGAATGTTGCTAACATTGATGAGGGCCCTCCTTTTCTCAATCAGCTTCTCATGTTGCACAAGACCAGCCTCCACCAACACCGACTCTGGCACATTGTCCTAGTCCACCACAAGCACAAGATCCTCTTGATGATTTTGAGTCTGACCTAAACAGATTGACCACACTTAGTCCTCCAAGGATACCTATTGATGAGATACCTATTGATGAGGTACCTCCCATTACCACGGAGCAATCAGCTGGTGGAGAGGACCCTATTACTCTCTCATCTGTCTATGCTCTTGTTAATGTGTATGCAAATGAGGTATCTAGTCCAAAAGGAGCTTGCAGAGACCAAGTCTTCTTGGTAGTAAGATTGACGAACCGCAATATAAAGTTAAGGAATTAGAGGACAAACTAGAAAAGACCAACAAAAGGAAGCTTGTGGTTTCTTCCAAGAGGAAGAGGAAGAACATCGTTATGAGTCTCTTGATATGTTAGCCGATGTATCTATCAATGATCCTTCATCGCAGCTGCGTAATCTCCAAAGAAGAAGGAGCCTGTTTTTATCAAAGGAGAAAGAAATCGATTGAATAAAGCATCTATCAAGTCTCCAAGGATCCGTAGCTTGTCAAAGCCGCATCGCCGATACCCCAATGGAGGATGTTGCAACGAAACTTGGTCAATCTTCACCATACAAAGACGATCGTTGTCCTCATCATCAAGTACACTCACAACATGTTTCTTCCAAGAAGACTTGGGTGCTTCTAATGAAATTCTCATATCAATATTGCTGATGATGCTTGTGCTAAGGAGCCTTCATCTCACACTTCGTACTTCAAAAGGATTGCTGGGAATGAAGTTGCACCAAAGACCAAAAGACCAAAGTTTGTTGAGATAGTGGATAATATTGATGCTATTCCACCAAAGAGGATCTCCCAGCTGGTTACATCTGAAGAAATTCCTCAAGCCAATCCTTCATCTGACAAGGTGACTTCTGCTGAACCATCTTTGGTTTCTGCTGAAGCTCCTACAGAATTTGCTAGCTCATCTGAAGCACCTATTGTACCAGGTCCCACTCCTACTGTCGCATCTGTTGGCTTAGAAGATGATGAACCATCTTTAGGTATCTATAAGACTGGTAGGAGAAAGAAGAGGATGGCCAAAGTAACTCCCTTGGATCTTGAGGATGATGAGTCAACCTTTATCAAAGAAGGGTCTTCATCTGATTTTCCTGATGGAGATCCAAATGTGCTGGTCAATTGGACATTGATAAACAAAGAACTCAATGTCATGCATCGAATGGATAAATCTTCAATGGAGTTCACCTTTTTGAAGGAAATACTTCATTTGGTAGACAGGGCAGACTTGCTTTCTCTGTACACTCTTGTCACCTCCCATTACTGCAACAATGCACCACAAGGTTCTGGATGTTCTTATTAGAGATCTTCATGTCCTGCTTAGCTCTCAATCTCCTAATGATAAAGGACACGCTATCCGCGTAACTCACATTTATGGCGTGTTGAGTCCTCGAGATTCTATCCTCGCCTCGTGTGCATCTAGTTGAAACGGGGTGGAATCACAACCGCATGTTCACGAGAGAATTTATCCATTGTCCAAAAGACTTATGGAGAAGATGTCGACTAACAAGTTGGAAATTCCTCCAAATCCAGTGGGGAATGAAATACCACAAGCTGAACAACTGGTTAGACTGATTAAGACTCAGCCCTTCAAGAACAAGTCGCATCATCGTGTTCTTAGTTTTTATAGCTTGTATTTACATTCCGCTAAAGAATACGAGTTGTAGAGATTTTCTATTAGTTTGGTTGTATTTACATCATCGTGTTATTAGTTATTATAGCTTGTATTATAGCTTGTATTTACATTAGACGCTCAACGGATGAGTCGATATGTTATGGTTACGCATTAGACGCTCAACGGATGAGTCGATATGTTGTGATTACACATTAGACGCTCAACGGATGAGTCGCTTACCTATGGTTACACATTAGACGCTCAACATATATATTTGGAAATTATTCATTAATTTATAAACCGCATCAACCTATGCAACATGTTTACTTTCCATTCATACAATCATCTAATAAGGACTACTATCAAATGGGTATAAGGTGTTAGTTGTTGTGTAGTAAATGAAGTCATTGACTATTTGTCTTGTTGTTTAGCACTTACTATAAGTGGGTAGATGGTTGTGGGCATTCCTAAAGAATGTCGCTTGTGGGCAACCACAAGTGCAATTTTGTTTGGGCAACCCACGGTAGTATGTTTCTAACCACCCCGTGTTTGGGCAACTCAAGGGGTCATATGTAACATGTTGATCTATTAGTATATAATCCCCAAATCATCGCGCTATCAAATTATTCATCTTTAAACACTTGAAATTGGCGATATCACAAACCCTAACAACTCCCAAACCGATAATTAAACGTGGTTTACATCCAAAGGACACAAATGCCGGCTGTAATATCCCACCACACACAACGTCGTTGCATACCTAACCGAGAACAATCATATCAAGGGTTCCATGAGATGATTGCTTTTCTCAAACACACACCAATTCACTATGCAATAAGTGTACAACCTATCATTGTTCAAGAATACATTAATCAATTTTGGTTGAAGGCAAAATTCAAAACGAGTTGGACCCGAGGTTATTAGGAGTCTTGTTGATAAGAACGAGATAATAGTCAACGAGGATGTGATTAGGGATGTTTTGAAGTCGGATGATGCCGATGGGGTTGTCAATTTGTCCGATGATGAAATTTTTCGTGGGTTGCAAAGATTGGGTTATGAGAAAATGTGGAAAGAATTAAGTATCATAAAGGTATGTTCTCACCCCAATGGAAGTTTTAATACATACTTTGCTTCGTGTTCAAGCAACAAGACCACTGGGTTTGATGAGTTTCCATCAAAATAGCAACCGCCGTCATATGTTTATCATGGGAGGTGTTTAATCGGTCTAGGTTGATCTTTGAGGGTTAATAAAGAACATTAAAGAAAAGGGTAAATACTACTTATATCCTAGGTTTGTTCAATTAATAGTCGAGAAATGATCACGGCACCCATTCATCATAAAAAGGAGTATGAGGTACATCATATGTCTCCTAGGGTGTTTACACACTTGAGAAAAAAATGACAAGTTCTCGTGAAAGATTACACCTTTATTCCCTAATATGCTTAACCCGCCGACATTTCCGAAAATGAGGAGGTGCTTGAATCCCAACCCAACCAAAGCAATGATGCTCAACCCAATCCGACAACGCTCGAACATACCGCCGCACCAACAGATCCATCGCTAAACCATTACCTTTACTCGAATCACAAAACACCCAAACCAATGATGTCGCCCCATCGCTACCACCGAACCTCAACCCAATGCCACCGTATCGATCCCACGGTGAGAATATTATAGAAGTAGTTAATGAATTGAAGGCTAAATGTACACAAATGGAAAATACAATAAGAAGGTTGAAGCACGTGGTTTATGTGTTGGAGAGAGTAAGAAGACCAAGGTTTGGTGCATCTAATAGAGTAATGAAGATGACTAAGAAAGGCGTGTCCTCAAGGGAGGAGCAAAAGCATTTGTTCGTGGGAGGAGGTAAACATGGATGTTGACCTTAATGACAAAGACTGATGCGACCTTAATGACAACCTCGGTCACACAAACACCCAAGGAAGTTGAAAAGAGGTTGCCGTACATTGATGAAGTTATGTAAAAGCTACCGAGTCGGACCGATCGGCATCGCACATTTTCCTATTATACTTAGACCCACCGTCCTAAACCTTGGCTAAACCTTTGGCTAAAGGTTTGAAGGTTGGAAAAGCGTAATTGATAGAGGAAGGAAAAGAACAAATGGTAGAACCTTTAATGTTGCAGCTTGAAGACGAAGAGGAAGAAGTTGTGCATGTCGTATCTAGTGATGATACAAATGACAAGACCGCCAGAACATCGAGGTTATTTCATCAACAGCTACGCCGATACACATTTTGGTACTACAACCATCGATAGTACGATTATCACAACCATCAGAACACAACCATCGCAGAGAAGGAGGTTGCATGTACGCCGAAATTTCAGAGAACCTTAGCAATTCCCGATTCTCGTTTGCACTGCTCCCATTGTAATTGAACCCACCGAAATAAACAATTGGCTAATACTTTGAAGAATGGGGAGTCATGAATAAAGTAGTAGATCAACGAGACATAGGAAAGGGTGAAGTTATTTCAACCTCAAGTTGATGAACTTCAATTTGATAGTACGGAGGATCGATTTCACATGATCGTGAATTATCAATACAATTGGATGAAAATTTTAAGGTCAATATCTAGCATTAGAAAAAAAAAAAAGAACAAGATGAAGCGACTATGAGAGTGATTGAACAATTGAACAAGGAACAAGCATTTGTCCGTGGTTCAAATGATAAAGTTGGAATGGAGTAATGAAGAATGGGCACTATTAGATGTTCCATCAAGGTCAATGGTTCTTGCCGCATGAGGGCTAGACAAATGCGTAAGGAGAGAAGTGTCGCACTATACAATAGTAAGAATAACAAAGCTCCAACTAGGGCTCAAAGGAGAAATTTCATGATCTCAATTCTCAAAACGTGGAATTTTGCAAAGGCAAAGATTTCAAAAATTGACGGACGAAGAGATTGAAAAGTCAGATGAACGTTGGTTAAGAATGAAAGATGATTTCATTCCTATGAATTCGATAAAGAAGCGATTGGATCAACAACGAACAAAAGCGAATGGCGTAAATTGGAAAATGTGCTCTAAGAAATGTAAATTGGATGAAGGGATGGAAAGGGAAGAAAGAATGGATTTCTATCTTAAGGTGACTGATATACAAAAGCCGATTAATTGTACACCACTAAACGCCGGTCAACCGCTTAATGATTTGAAAATAATCACCGAGAATGGTAGAGAAGTGATTGAAATAACAAGAGCGTATGGATGCGTAAGAGATACGAGATTTTGGAAGCTTGTTTTTCTCTATCAAAAGAGGATTTGGAACAGCTTATGGAAAGTCATTGATTTTAGATATGGAAAGCATGGGCCAACCGGAGGATTAGCAAGGTTGGTGTGGAGATCGATGAAAACCCGTGTCAACCTAATCCATCGCCAAATTCGAAACAATTTGAAGTAGTTGAATGGATGCTTTATGAGCATTCCGTAGTACATGCCGTATAATCTACTAAGGATAAGTTTTTCATGTTTATTGATAAAGCCTATCCATTGTCCAAAATCGCTGCTGTGAAAATGTTGAAGCGAAGCTTGATCCACAAGGAACCATATCAACAAATCCAATGGTAGATCAATTGCTATTGAAGATTCAAAAGATTGCCGTGTACAAGGTCCTTTGGCAATAAAACTCTCAAGGAAGGTTAAGTAGAATGGGTGGTGTATCGTGAAAGAATGTCCGAGACGGCCGGTGGGTCAAACCATGGATTGAATTATCGTTGGAACCACGGCAAGTATGAAGAAACCACGCTTATAATAACTCATGAAAGCACGGTAGTTCGATAAAACCACGGCTAGTATGAAGAAACCACGGCTAGTTCGTATAAAACCACGCCTAGTTGAAAACATACCACGGCAAGTATGATCAAAACCACGGCTATAAGGACTGTTGAAACCACGTCTAGTTGAGATGATACGACGGCTAGTTTAGAATAAACCACGGCTAGTAGAAGATTGGAAGATGGTTTAAATGTAATATCATAATTTATATGTAATCAGTTTTTAGAACTTAAACAAGCAATAATAATATCAACTAATAATATTTACAAACATTGTCAAAACATTTTGGATATTTACAGATTTATCATTCCAATAGTTACTACAATTGATTATACATACACAAAGAATGACCATTTCTTATGAGCTAACATCTTTATGTACTAATTATATACATACACAAACAATGACCATTGCTTGTAATAAATATAGTCAATGACCAAAGATACTCAATCTTGTATTTCCATAGGTACTCAAACATTCTTTCACGATAGGCAAGAGTCAAGTTCATAGGATCGCCGACTCTAATGGCATGTTATGAGTCACCATATAGGTTAATGCAAGACCATATCCCGCAGCACCGTATTGACCGCTTTGTTCGGGGACGCCAACACATTTTTTAAAGCTAATCCGATAGGCGTTGATATCTATGCCTTTTGCCGCAAAGACCCCGCTTCATCTAGTAATTTTGGCGCCCAATATCGAAATTTTGCAGCATGGTATCCTTCCACCGATGCGCCTGCTTGTAAAGGCGGAAACGAATCATACAATGTCAAAACACCCGATCGATATGCGCCTCCTCCTACCGCCCAAAGGCTTGTCGTTCGCTTATTGGAAATAGTACCTACATCATTTATGACATCAAGATAACGCACGCTACGAACATTTTCGACACCTACCAGAATATGGAAAGAAATAAATACCTTTTCAACATTAGCCCAAGGCACCGGTACTTTACACCATTTGCCCAATAGGTTCGCACTCACCATTAACTACTTGAGTCAGAAAAAGGGACCCACCATAGCCCACGGCATCCGATGGTCGGAAATGCCACAAAGAAATCTACCCATATGTCAAGATGTCATTTACAATTGGGCACATTATTAAAAACATGGGAATCACAAAGAAACATTTATGGTAGAATACTAACAACCGATTTTATACGCACTCGCCCTCACCCATCCATCCTTGTTTGCACCCGTAGCCAATAAATGTCCCCAAAACCGAGATCGCAATAGTGTCTTCATTGCCCCATGGGAAAATAAACCTAGTACCATTATTCTCTTTCAAAATTTTTGAACGGAACATGGCACGCTTACCTTTTGGTTTTTTTCTTCCCAACCCAGCTTCTCGATGATTCTAAATTATTAAAATTAACTCTTTAGATAATGTTTGTATTACAAACTAAGAGACATATAAGTTGACACGGTCAAATACCTCCACAAACGGTTCCAATGTATCATCAAAACTGGAGCGTTAGAGGGATGGGGTTTCACAATTAATCCGTACGAACGCCTTCTCTTGGAGTAGTGGTCGGTGGAGTAGTATAGGTGAGGTGCAATATCTCCCCGGCTTCCTCTTACGCTAAGGAGTTGAAAACTAACTGATATTTGCACCTTTAAAAATAAAACGATTCATCTTTTAACAAACAAATGACTATCCAAACAATTAAATAACTTCAATGCTCAACTGTTATTCTACTAAGATAAATTGGTTTAGTCATGACTAACCATGTGGTGTCTATTTTAAGGACAAGAACAACAAAGCATGACTGCTTGTTCAGGCCCTTTATTATTTTCAAAAGAAAATCCTCTGCAAAGTTGACTATGTATGTTTAACTATTTACATGTGACTTAGCACGTGGTGTTTATTTAATAGCGAAACCATGATCTTATTGTTCACCATATTTCCATCAAATATTTGCTCCTATCCATTTTCATTTTCATAACAATATTTCGATAACATTAATTGATTTATGTCGAGTTCTAAAGGAGTTAGGTTTGAGGAAAACCACGATGAAAGGGAGTGGTCGATAAAGGTAGCAAGAGAGGTAATGTTTCCTGAAATATATGAATTATATGGACCAGATGCTGAACCAACTTACCGATTACCAGCTGAAGTGCTAGAAGACATAAGAAGAGAGATATACGGTATTGAAAAAAAACAAGTTATAGAACCAACTCATGCTGGTAACTCAAAGCAATCACAAAGGTCGGGAGCCAATGCGCAAGATGTTGGTCCTAGTAGCCGTGAAACTAATGTTCTAAGCAAATGAATTGTCGAAGACACTTAAAGAGTCAAGTCAACCATAAGTGAAAATAGTTTGCATGTTTCCTATGTTGTAAAAGTGATGTATTAATGAAAAGATAAATTAATATTTTAATAATTATATCAACTGTACTACATTGTAAAGATAAGATAAGATTCTTTGCACACAAGAAAAGATGATTTTATTCTAAGTGAAGTACAAAGACAATGTAAAAGATAAGATTCTTGTTATCGCTACATATCCTACTACATAATATTTTCCTACTTTCGGTCTCTTATTATCACAGATCTCACTTTCTTCTCTTATTCTCGCCAAGAACAATGGCAAGACCAAATGGAAACTTTCAAAATGATGAAGAAGAGTACGAGTTTGTCTTAAACAACGATTTGCTTTTTGACGCAGTTGTTAGATGCTTTTGGTGAAGAACCAATGTCGAATATGGTTCATATAGGCAAGTGAGTGTGGGATGAGGACAATATCCTTACTTGGTCAAGGCCGCCAAGACTTCTACCGGGATGAGATTTATGGAGTCGACGAGGAAGAGGAGGAAGAATATGAAGATGAGGAAGATCTAGAGAATGAGGAGGAGGTCGAATCGAGTGGTGCAAAGAAGGTCGAGAAAAGCAAAGAAATGAGGTAGAGGAAGAGTTTCAAAGTGAGGTGATGCAAAGAACCGAGGTGGTGCAACAAACGCAGAAGATGATAACAACCAAGTCGAGCAACATGTGAATAATCCTACATTATTTGAAGATATTTATAATTTGAAAATAGGATTACTAGTCTTGAAATACTGCTTCAACGACTCAAAGCAATTAAGAAAAGCAAGGAGAGAGCTCGAACTAAAATGTAGATTATGATGATGGTCATTTATGTATTTAGTATCATATTTGTTTTTAGGTGTCGAAAACTGCTTTAATGTATGTTTATGTGCTATCTATGCAAATGTATTAATGTATATAGTAATCAAATGAAAAGGTGGACTTGTTTGTTGGTAAGATAATTAAATGTACCTTGACAACATCCCGCCCATCCTCATCATCAATGCATATAACTTCAACAGTTGTGTATCCGCCTTCCATAACCGCTTCCTCAACATCCATATCCAATGTGTCTAATTGTGGAGCAACTTGCATAGCGGGATCATAAACGTTGTTCACCGGTAAAGCCCCCGCCGCAGCCCACGGGTCTAACAATGTAAGCGTAAACGCACAAACCATTCCCACCAAAGAGGTGGCCGCCAAACAACAATTTCTTTACCCTTGGCACCGCATTATCTTTTACCGCACCATTCACATCCATCGATTCCTAGATAAAGGGTATGGGGTTTGATTTTGAAATAGAATAAAATAAAAGAAGGGAAAAAAAATATATATATATATGCGACGTCAATGTGAGTTGGATCAAACCCATCATAAGCAATGTCCGAGAACTCATCATTCAAATTTGGTAAGGCAAAGAAATCAAATTTGTTATCCACCGCATTATATCGTTGGAATGATGAGCATCGCCAAGACCTCCCGATAAAGCAATTTTCATAAGTTGGGACATAGGCCCGTAAACTCATCGAATCGGCATACAACACCGCTTGTCATCGGATCCTACGCTACTCCCGACCGGGTGTGTTCATCGGTAGTAGCCAACGGTTTGTTGCCATCAACAAGATCCACCGTAAAAAGTTAACTTACTTAGGCAATCAAAGACACCATTTTGGTGGAATGAAGTAACAAAATTCAAATAATGTGTTTTACCTTAATCTCACCAACATCATCTTGTGACTTTATTCCTAAAGCATCCTCAATTACCACAATTCTCTTTGTACTGTAACTCACATAAGAGTCGTGATACACCAACTACTCCTACACGTGCTTCTATAGTACCAACCTGTGACTTAAGGGATTTAAGCTCAAGACGAAAGTCATCTTTATCTAAGGTATGTGACGATTCCGCTTTGTCACATTTGATCCCATCTCGCAACCTCAACATTACCGGCCACAACATCTTCAACCTTCTCGTGCTCATTCATATTCAACATTTCACCAAGCCCATCAACAATCTCTTCTTCAACAAATTTTGTCATTGACACTAGACGCTTGACCTTCTCTAACTACTTCATCGGCCACACAAAGGGACATTTAAATCGGCTTCAATTCCACCGATACATCCGCATCACCCATACCGCCTCTTCTTCCACCATCGCTGGTCACCAACTCTTCTTCTTTCAACAAGTTGGGAATCTAGTTGACGGATGTACTCCATATCGCGAATGTACCACGGACAACTCAAATTTCGGCATTTGTCGGACAATCTTTCTCAGAGTGGTCCGAAGCCCGAATAACAAAGGAGATAAGTCGATATGCTAAATGGAATAAAACATACAACAGCTTAACTAATTTTGAGTTTTTACTTACCGGATCAAATAAAATTGTATAATGTTTTTTTCAAAGTTTTTACTTTGGACCAAGCTAGACAACGGGATCTTCTCTCGGTCTTTGGTCCGTATCGAGTCGTTTGGGAATGTCTCCATAATCCAAATCAAAAACAAATACATTGAATTAAGAGTTACTGTTTGTGATTATAGTGGTTAGGATACCAAAGGTCGATATGTAGTAACAGGGATATGTAGTAACAGGGATACAATTACATAACGTGTTGTTGCAAAGAAGCTGGTTCTTCCGAACTAGCAAAGGATGAAGACACATTGTCGTGGTTTCAACCAACTGCTTACAAATGAGTTCTATGTATTTATCTACCGCCAAACCATCAACCATAACATCCTTAAATCTACACAAACACTTACACCGACTACGTAAAATGCCTAGGGAACCAAGCCAATGGCTAATGAACAATGCCAACACATTATTAAGATTAACCATCGAATATATACAAGCACAAATAATGTATGTTACAAGTAAAATATAACCTTCAACACCCATGTAAATCCATACACACCGTATGTTTGTTCTTTTTGGATCTTTGAAACGGGCTTTTTGATTCTCGCCTCAAGATGCCTAGGAACAACATTCACCGCTCTTTTATACAGATGAGCCCACATGTATTCGCCCATGGATACTCATTCCATACACAAAATCCTCAACATTCCTTAGCAAATGGTCGAACATTAAACCTTCCTTCCCGACCGATAAAGACAAATGTTGCAATCACCAACAAAGCAACCTCACAAAGATCTTCATCGGATAACAATTCCCACCTTCCGCCGACTTTACCAACGCCAAAAGGTCATCACCCTTAACTTTTTGTTCTTAGTTTTCTTTTATCGGAAACAACCGATCAAAAAGGACTATATGTTAAACCCTTAACAACATGGCCGTGGTCACTTTCACTATTATCTATCGGTCCTAAACGAAACCCGCTAGAAGACTAAATTGTTCACGGCCAAAATCAAAACATTATCACCTAGTACAAAAGTTAAAGGTGGACAACAATCAAGAACTTTAGACACCTCAACCGCATTTTGATATAAATAATGGTATAAGTGGTTGTCGGGAATACTTAGGAAAATCTAACCAAGGGCCAAAGATGCTTTCTAAACAATTTGGTTCTATTAACATTCAAAGGCACCTTTAATAGTACCAATATGTTCTAATCTAGATCCGACCGTTAGCTTTGCATCAAACATGTTCGTGGTTGGATTCTTGAGATGTTGAAGAACCGCGATCGAGTGTAGGAATATGCGCTTGATTGCTTTGAATGTACGAATATGCGCCGATGGAAGAAGAACTATTCAGTGAGTAGGATTGTAGGCTGGATTATTGATTTTGAGAGGATATCTGCTTCACCAATGCGGATGATTTTTCGCTTTGAGAGGAAGGTGTGTGGGTAAAGGAGTGTGTGTTTGGGATGATTTGGGTATTTTGTGTTTTGTATTTAGGTGTATTAGGATAATAAATAATTTTTGAGGTATGTAATTTGGTTTATTAAAGGTGTATTTGTATGGTATAGAGTGGTATTTATAGAGAGTCGCCTCCTGAAAGACATATATGGGCCCAAGTTGCCCAACTTATTTGCATTTAAAAATTGGTTTTATAGATAGTTGCCCAAAAGACATATTTGCGGGCCAAGTTGCCCAACTTATTTGTATTTATAAAGTTAAAATATAAATTTTGAATTTTCACTAAAAGACAAAAATTGTCACCGCCTAATATATTACGTCAAAGTTGCCCAACAGACAACTTGTTACTTTTGTACTATGTAAGACAACGCGGCCCAAATATTTGATAGAGTTGCCCATGGGAGAGTTGCAAATGATATTGAAGCCATAGCCTCTTAGGTTATGATAAGCATGCGGCTCATGCATTTCGTAGGGTATGGATTCCGGTTAGGCATCACAAGGACGCCATGCGTTTAAGTATACCCCGTTCTATGAGTGTTTAAGTGGGAGAGTTTGTGACAACACATCCCACATCCATAGATTATGATATGTTTTAAGTCCCTAATAAGCGTCAAGTGATGGGCTACTAATGCTCTTTCATCACAGGTTTTAGATGAACTGAAAGGGTATCCGAATAGTCCATTTTTTTAGCTTTGGGATCCGTGTTACACAAACATAAATACAAAGAACTTACACATGTGAGATGTGATAGTCCTACATCCTACGTTAAGGGGAAATAAATGGAGATCTGTTATTCTATATACAAAAAAGTTTTCCTAACATCGGTTTTTTTCTTCTATAAATTTAACTGATCAAACTTTTATTCTGGTTTCGTCCCTCATTATTTTTTGAAGTCAACAACCATTTTGGGACGGAGTGACTAGTGAGTAGGGGTATTCACGGGGCGGTTCGGTTCGGTTCGGTTAGAGATTTTAACTATTCATCGCGGGGCGGGTAGTTCATTTTACTATCCAAAACCGAACCGTACTAGGCGGGTAACCGGACATGTGGGTTCCCAAAATGAGCGGTTACCAGTGGTTCGGGTCACGGTTAACCATTTTAAAAAATTAGTCGAATTGAATCGGACGAACAATAACATAAACTAGAACATAATAAGTCATTGTAGTAAATTTAAATAACTTTGAAGAGATTGAAGTCATAATCATGTTTTCCCGTCGCAATAAAAACATTCAAATTATCATATCTAACACAATAACTAATACTGTTTATTTGACGTTTATAGGTACGACCACTTTAATCATATATAATCCATGGACGTTAGTAAATGATCACATTAGATAAGTAAAATGCGTTATACGATAAAAGTAATGCAATACGATAGTTAATACTTGTACATTTTAAGAATGGTTTGTTGAAACCAACATGTATATTATAGGCGGTTCGGTTCGGTAAATCATGATAACTAAGTAAAACCGTAATCAAACATGATAAGTGTGTTTTTTCGCATATCGGTTTTGGCGGTTTCGGATTGAGTGGATCGGCTCGGTTCGTCGGTTTCTTGGATTTTTTGAACACCGAGTATCTTAAAAATCTATTAAGGGTCTGTTTGTTTCGTGGTTATGGAATAAAAGAATGCAATCTTTTATCATTCAGGTGTTTAGTTCATAATAAGGCCCATTTTTTGAAATGCAAAGATACAACCACACCCATAGAATGAAAGATGGGGTGAGGCATCTTTCACCTTTTAATTGGTTTTTTATTGTTATTTTGATTTTCTCTCTCATTTTACACTTTGAATTAAATTGTTTTGTTGTTTTTGTGGGGTCAATGCAATTATTAGTAGATATAATACTAAAAAACTTGAAACTTTATAATATTTGTTCAATCTTTCGAAACAGTACAAGAGCCACGATTATTAAAAAAACAAACAACACTTTATACTATCGCTTCTTTTCTCTCTCATACTTTTTTTCAATCCAATATCAAATCTAAATCCGATTCTAACCATTTTACATACCAAACGCACCCTAAATAATTACCATGTCTTCACATTACCTGAAACTAGTGGTCAAAATCCCCAAATATTTGATAAGAAATGGTTTCCAAGGTTTCAAAAGTTTCAAAATTCAAAATTGAGTGGTAGATACAAATGAATCATATCAACATGATGATTAAGAAGCATATCGTACATAGTACGTACCACAGTAACGTAAATAGGAAGCTGAATAAAAAGCCAAGAATTGTTAGCCGGTGTCGGAAAATAGCACCAGAATTGATTAAGAGCTTTATTGAAAAAGTTCGGAAGTTTTTTCTCAGGTTTTTAATGGTACTTGATTTTTGTATATATATCGAGGGTGGGTACCGGGTCCGGGACACCTTTGAGTAGTGTTAGCCTGTTAGGTGTCATTTGTTTTTTTATGAAGCACTTTTTTCCTCTTTTCACTTCTTTTATCTGTGAGAGCGGATAACTATTTGTTTGTTTTCTTGCACACATAAGTGTGTTTTTCACTTCTTACCTCTTCAAAAATTAGATATAAACTTTCACTTCTTCTCACTTTTTCAACACAAACCCTATATATTTCTCTTTCATTCTTTTCTTTCAAAAGCACAAAAACCAAACGGTTTTCTTCCTTGCAGATGAAGACTTTAGATGTACATCTTCTTCCACAAACATGTTTTGCGTATGAAGAGCATTAATCCAATGGTCGAGCACTTGTGCTGAGTCAATTGACCTGTGTTCAAGTCCCATCATTGGCATTTGTTTCGATAGGTACCACCTTCAAAAACCTATGGGCACACCGGAGAGACTTTGTGGAATAAGAGCTCGTGGTCCCGAGTCTTGGCTCGTGCTTACTCCAGCTGGTGCCCCACCAGGCCGTGAGAGTTCTTGAGTCGTTCCTTGTGGGCGGATAATGGCGGTGCCAAAGGCACCTGTGGTCGGTGTGTTCCCGCCAACCTACACCTTTCTGTGGAATAAAACCTCTGGAAAAAAAACAAACGACACCTTACTCTTTGTAAAATTCTTGATTTTTCATAAATGCAATCGGTCCGTTAAAGTTGTGTTTCGAGCTTTGGATAACTTTTATAAATGCATTTGATAAATTTGTGTTATATTTTCGTTCCTAGTTTTACTACTTCATTCCTGTCACTTCATTCTAAATATATGCAAAGTAAGGAGAATATGATCTCTTGATTCATTTGTGTATTCGTATCAATGAACAGATAACCACTCACTAAATGGACCTCTAACTTTAGGTACTTCGGAAAGGTTCTCCAATGCTCCCTGATTTTACGAAGGCGTTACTAAATGTGTCTGAAAGTGGCACTCTCCAAAAAATAGATAAAATGATGCTTGGTTCTAAGCAGTGTGTAGACGAATCAGCTAAAGATGAAAGCTTGGGTTTCGATAACTTTTGGTATCTTTTCCTTTTGACAGGTGTCACGTCGACTATTTCTCTTGCAATCCATGGCATTAGATTGCATTATTACCTTTTTTTTTTAAAGGTGAATTTCTTATAAAGTGCTTCGTGTCGCGGTTCGACAGCAGGAGGTCTAGACTACGTTGTCTAAACCGGGTCCGCGCTAGAGAGCTCCCTCGAAGCGGAAATGCCTATTTCAAATACCCGATGGGGGGAAACCCCCTACTAATCCGCCCGAAAGCACGACAATTAATAGGGGTAAACCCTTGCCTTTTCCAAGATTCGAACCTGGGGTTACCAGGCCCAAACCCCTTCATTAAAGGACTACCTTGAAGAAAAATCCCTCATTCAACCCCTTGCAGGATTTGAACTCAAGACCGACCTCCCTCCCCCAAGAGCCCCCAAGGACTACTTTCGCTGTTAAAACCCCTCATTATTACCTGGATACCGCCCATACCAGGCATCCACAGACGGCCATGGCTCATATTGAATAGCGCCAAGTCTCATTGATATTATTTCCAATGTAAAAAAAAATGTTGTGTGATTCAAAGGAAACGTTTCTATAGAATAACAAGTTACGTGGAAAGTCTTAATAATCCAAGGGCACCGGAAAATGACTTGAGTATAGTCATTATAACATATTTTTTGGGACCTAAACACAGATTCAAACCTAAATGTTAAATTTTGGGGTATTAATCTGTGGCAAACATGTCACTCTATCAATTGCTAATGGATTTCAAGTTATGATCATTGCAGGACTATTACAGGGGTTAATCATGGACAAAGCATAAATGGTTTAAAGTTCCAAGACGTTCATTTCTGCTAAAGCTTTCCTTGTTTCTCCGATGAGTCATTTATAGTCAAGTAGGGTCTTAGTGTATCTTTATCTCCTATTTAATAAGTCCCTTAATCTAGGGTTAGAGACACCGTGTGTGCGTCATTTCTCACACATTCTTCTCTTTTCTCTGATCATTTCACTGATCTAGTCTCTTCTTTGTATTTGTATGATTATTGTCTCATTGACATTAATCTAATCTTGTAACATTTTGGATACTATTGTTGATTCAATCTAAGCCGACTATTGAGGCTTAGGTTTGAATAAAAGTTCTTCTCGCTTACTTGTTGTTGTTGATACTCTCGCATACGGTATCGTAGATTCGTGCTCATAATCATTATTGATTCTACATCCAAGGGTTTCCTGTGGAAACTGGGGACATCTCTTCAAAGAACAACTTGGTGGTTTGTGGTTATTGCTATTGGCATAATCACCGGTATTACTTATTGTGATTTGTTCTTTCCACGATATTGCTCTGTAAGTCTAAGTCTAATCTCTTCTTCAAACAAACAAGACTTAAGTCTTGTGGTGCAAACGGTAAACTAACATCTTGATCTACCACCTCTGAGTGGTATGAATACCGCCTCCGGGTTTACCCCACTCATGTGCTTGGTTCTTGTTGTTTCAATTACAAAGTCTTATTTATTTTTTATCTATCTATCTCGCTTCTTGTTTTTATTTCTCGCACTGCTCCGCTCATCTTATCATATCTCGCTCTGCCTTATTGTTTGTGTTATGGCTATTGGTGATGATAATATTGGTGGTGGTGGTTCTTCCACCGAGAAAAGCTTATCCTTTGGTGATGCTTTGTATTTACACCCCAATAACACAAATGGTACACCCATTATTACTATCAAACTCACTGAACCGAAAATTACAAAATATGGAATATGGCCATGACCTTTGCCTTTAAGGAACCATAATAAGTTAGGGTTTATTGATGGTACTTGCATAAGAGATGATTCGAACCCTAGTCTTGCTAATCAATGGGATACTTGTAACTCGTTGTGGTTACTTGATCCTTAACTCTCTCAAACTCGAACTATTTCATTGGTGCTATATGCTAAAACTACTTATGAAATGTGGAATGATCTTAAAGATACCTATGATAAGGTTGATGGTTCACCTATCTTTAATTTGCATAAAATATAAAATCTCTTAGTCAAAGTGGGTCCTCTCGTCGATTATTATAACAACCTTAACTCTTTATGGAAACAATTTGATTGTATGATTAGCTTGCCTCCTTGCACTTGTGAGGTCAAAACATTTTGAAAACACAACGCCTAATCAAGTTAATGCAATTTCTTATGGGTCTTGATAACTCCTATGTTCCCATCGAAGCAATATTTTAACCGAGATCCTTTGCCTAATGTCAAAACCGCCTTCTCTTGTCTCGAGAAGAATCTCACGAATGTTTCATCCGGGAATAGCTCGCTAAACCCAATGCTACATATTTTGTCGCAAAACTTCGATGGTGGAAAATTTTTGATAACAAAAAGGATTTAACAACAACAATTTTAAAAATTCGTTTTAATGTCGGTAATACCAAACAACAGAGGACCAAACATGAATCTCAAATGTACTAACCGCAAAAACCCGTCACACTGTTGATAGATGTTATGATCTCGTTGGATATCCACCGATATGTTAAAAGGAATTTTAATTCCAAACCCTTCAAAGAAGAATAATGTTTCACGACACTAATATTTCTACTAATAATGGAGCTAGCAACCTCATGTCTCTTTGTCTAATGAATGCCTCCGCACTTATGAGTCTCGCTTAATGACAACAATGTGTCTTCCGCTAATGCCAACGAAAGGTGTAAAAATTTTCAAGAACCTTCTTTAATGGCGTTGTCAAGTTTAACATCAACTTTGATAAATTCTTTAACAACAACACTAAAACCTTATCTCGAAACATAAGTCTTGGTGGATTGTTGACTCGATGCAACCGCCCATGACTGCTTCTCGCAAAATTTTTAATTAATGTTGTTGACATTTCAAATCTTGGTCTAACCGTTGGTCATCCCAATGGTACTGTGCCTTAATTACTAAAATTGGTGATTTAAAGGTCAATAATGACCTAACTTTTTGTTAGATATTAGCTTTCACATACACATCAAACCATAACACAAAGTAGCATATAGATGGAATTCTAGAGAGAGTTAGAGGTTTAGGAGCTTAGTGAGAAAGTGAAAGATATTATTATGAGCTCCAACTCTCTACCTTGGGAGGTAGAGAGTATTTATAGTCTTACACAAATCGCCACACTACGGGTCATGGATCGCATACAGCCGGTAAAGACCGTCTCCTCCACGGTGTTACTTAACTAAATTACTACTTAACTTAAAAGAACTACGACTACGAGCTTAACGATTACATATACTGAGGTGACCGACTCTTAATACCGGAATTTCTAATTCCTAACAATCTCCCCTGGGAGGTCACCTCAATTATACATCAAAATTACATTGAATACAAATAGATATTACATTAACAGCTGATCTTGCATTCTTGATGTAGTCCTTGCTCATAAGCTCGTAGTCATTGATTCTTCACATTGCATGTTTGGTCATTCCAAGTGGAGGTCTTTACGCATCCACGTGATGATAAGTTTGAGCCATCTTTGAGATCATCAAGAATCAACAATCTCCGACACATCCTTTGTGATGTTGGTATTTTGTGATGTTGTGACTTTGGGACCGACATGCTCACATTCGGATCATGATATCTTCTCATCGAGTAGCGGAAGCATTTGTTGAATCACGATATTGGCGCAGCAGTAGCGTAAGCATGGAGTGAAAATATCGAGTCATTGATGCACTAATCATGATTTCTTTTGAGTTGAATGTGTTAAGGAGCATGCGGCCGTGGATTGACCGCCCATTCTCGATCACCGCAAAACGCCGCATGACTCGCATACAACAAGCTAGCAATAAATCGCACGAAAGTGTCTTTGATCACTTTCGCTGAATTGAGGTACACGCCCATGGTTCCCCGCTGATCAAGACAAGTAACGCCTCGTGATCGTGTAGGATTCCTAAGAATCTCCTTGACAGGTTTCAGTTAGCTTCTAGTCGTTCTCAAACCGAACATCTCAAAGAAGACAACACGGAGTGAGTGAACCAATAAATTTAAGTCCACCGATTGATGAAAAGAGATTTGAAAACAATCGTATTGTTTCAATAGAAATTGTTTTTGCAATACAACGAAGGTTTTATTGAAAATCAATTATCAATCATAAAATACCTTTTGGTTTGAAAAATGAGTACACAATGATGTGCTAATGAAAAGAGTTTTTAAGCACAAGACCGGTTTTTCAAAGGTATCACCAATCCATAACTCGAACCGTGATTGATTCAAGAGATTGAATCGCCCCATTGTTTCGTTCATTGTCACATGGTTGATCTATATAATAGATCTCACATGCCACCTACTGTGAGCTTGTTTGATGTAGGCTCCGTATGATTTTCATCTTCACCGTGAATATGTAAACACATCACTCGGATGTTCCGCAATACCACAAGGATAATGCGAGGACTCAAGATATAATCTCTCTTCCACATTGTGTGAAATGAGAGCCTTCATTGAAAGTGTCCTAATGAGATTTATTGATGATCTCGTGGCTCTAGACTCAATTTGTGCATATTTGGATCCCGTGTCGGAGACTGTGAGAGGGTCTCCACTTCAATATCAACCATCTCTAAGAGAAAGTCGATAGATAATGTCGGTTCTCGCGAGAATGAAACAAGTCCTTTAAGAGGAACTTGAGTGGTTTGGAAAGTTGAAGTGCGCGGCCACCGGGTCCATGACGCCTTGTCTTCAATACCGATGTTACCATCGAGTATATGAATTGAACCCGTTTCGCCCTAAGGTTGAATTAATGGAGGGCTATTTGTTTTCACCCTATTTTCATTCAATTCTTTTAATTCTTCAACCCTTCAAGCTTACCGAGACTTCATAGCTAGAACCTTGTTGGGTTTATTCCAAGATTAGCTTAGTCTTAGTCCGCACTCTTCCCTTATCTCATTTTTCTCCTTTATCATCATACCCAAGGACTTCTACACTAACTAGTGGATTGTCCTCGGTAGATCCTCCTGCTCGGGCGGATCATGGAACCAATACCTAACCTTATCATCCTTATATCACCGTACATAAAGTAAAGTTGGTCGGTCAATTTGGTATTGTTCATTTGCCATTGATCCAATTGAAAACCATTTGAAAATCAATTCGTATACTTGTGATATATTATCAAAGCATTTTGTACCGAATTGTTTTTGATATATTTAGAACGAGAACTCCCTCAACATGTGCATCAAGTATTTGAAAATGTTTTGCACACTGAGGCAAGAGAAAGAATTAACTTTTTGATTACCATTTTCTAAAGATATCAACATCACTTCCTCAACAAATCAAGAAGATATAGTATTTCCGGAAGGATGAGGTTTCCATATTTTGCTCCCCTCAATATGTGCCTCGAGGTTTTGAAAAGAGTTTTGCACATACTAGAGGAACCTGCATTGGGATGAATGATCACGCTTCAAATCAAAGGTTTAAGATAGTGCGCCCCACAACATGTGCATTGAAAATTTGAAATCGTTTGTCACATGTGGGCGGATAGCATGTACATCCTTTTATAACCATTTACCTAATTATCGCTTTAACCAATTTAAATCACACATTCTCCCCGATCACAATTATCAAATCATTTGAGATTTGTGATCTCGTATAGATTTAAATTGATTTTGAAAGCTTTTAAGGAGAATTGTGACTTGATTGTGAAAGTGTTTTAACCGACACGGATCGGATTTTGAGACTTTAAACCCATTTATAAACATGCATGTATATCTTTGAAAACAATTTTAATGCCAAATAACTTTTTAATTTAATTGAAATCATTCTCCCTCAATCAATGACGAGGTTGTTGATCGAGAGATAGAGATTTTGACAAATAAGTCCCGATGATTATCAAAATAGAAACCGAGTTATTTTTCAAAGCATTTAGTTTTCAAGCAGATAAATGTTTATAGAATCGTAGCATAGAATTTGAAAACATGGTAAAACATAGCTCGTTTTTTCTTTAAAAGCGGTTATCGAAATGACAATAAACCATTTTTCTTTCTCCCAAAAATTTTTTTTTTTTTTTTTTTTTTTTTTTTTAAGAATTAACAACATCTAAAGTCCCGTGTCATTCTTTGAATGACAAAGACAAAGACCGTAGATATTATCGAATCGAGAGAAAAAACATGACAAATGACAATATTTTTGAAGATTTTTCGGATTTTTCGATTTTTATGGATTTTGAAAGTTTTATAATTTTCTATTTGATTTTTGAAAAATATTTACAAGAGATAGATGAAGATAGACCTTTACTCCTCGCCTTCCTCCCAAGACGCTTGAGAGTTTCGTTGAAGGCTTTTCAAACCAAGTCGTGGAAGAATAAACTCAAACGCTCTCTTGAAGAGCTTTGGTGAAGATGTCTCGCTAACCGATATTCGCACTCACAAAATATAGTTCCACCACACCTTTTTCCACCTGCCTCGATGAAATGATGTCGAATGTCGATATGCTTTGCTCGAGTGTTGAACGTTGTTGCATGAGAGCAATAGCACTTTTATTATCACAAAGACAGAGGGATTTTGTTGAATTCAAAGCCATAGTCGATAATCGAGATCTCATCCATAAGATTTGAGCACAACAAGATGACATGGCTATGTATTCACCTCCAGAGGAAATAGAAGTACTCATTTGCTTCTTTGAAGACCAACTCACAAGCTTATCACCCAAAACCGAGCACCTCCGCACGCATTTCGACGAAAGTATCTTGACAACTCGCATGATCGGCATCTCAGATAGGCCGTTAGTGACATACCGGTGTCCTTCGGGTACCATAGTCCCATATTGATGGTTCCTTGAGATACCGAAGACCCGCTTAATCGCTTCAAGGTGCTTTTTAGTAGGCTTAGCCTCGTATCTAGCACACATGCACACAGAGAATAAGATGTCTGGTCTACTAGCGTGAGATACATCGTGATCCAATCATACTCCTATATTTCGCTTGGTCAATCATGATCCCCGAGAGGTCCTCATCTAGTTTGGTTCGGTCAATCATGGGGGTGTCAACAGGTCACTTGAATCAAATCCAAATTTCTTTAAAATCTCTGTGCATATTTAGATTGATTTATGAAAATGCCTCCGGACTTTGTGAAATTTGTAATCCCAAGAAAATGACATTTGTCCCATCATTGACATTTGAAACTTTGAACTCATTTCATTTGAAAACGATCACATTCCATTGGGTCACCGAGGCAAAGATAATATCATCAACATAAATTTGAACATGAATCAAATGTTTGCTCGACTTCCTCGTGAACAATGTAGGATCAATCGCCTTTGATGAATCCGTTGATAGAAGAAACTTTGACAAAGGTATCATACCATGCCCTTGAGCTTGCTTTAAACCAGAAGAGCCTTCTTCAAACGATAAACGTGAGTAGGATGCTCTTGATTCACAAAACCTTCAGTTGGCCGACGTAGACCACTTCTTTAAGATCTCCGCTTAGAAATGCCGCCTTTACATCCATCCGATAAACCACCATGTTCTTGCAAGATTAGCCGAAAGATTCGATGGCCTCGATTCGAGCAACTGAGCAAAAGATTCTTCAAAGTCTATACCTCCTCTCGACGATATCCTTTAGCAACTAATCTAGCCTTGTTCTTCAACACATCACCATGCTCATCAAGTTTTACTTTGAAGATCCATTTAGAGCTATAATCATAGCACGCCTCGAGTGTGTACTAACTCCCATACATCAAGACGATCAAACTCATGAATTTCATCTTGCATAGCATTGAACCGCTATCTTCATTCATGGCGCTTTAACGCCTTTTGTTCGATCTTAGATAGTACGGAGTTGAAGAAGCACCATAAGGCATCGGTGCGAAGTTGCTTCCGGGTTGATACAGACGAGAGGGATTTCCAATGATGTTGTCTAATGGATGATCGTGAGTCCATTTTCTCGAGGTGTTCATGTGGCATTTGTCGAGGAACCTAAGTAGCCGAGTCGATGTCTCCTCAAGAAGATGGTTCGATGATGATTCGTGAGTAGCAAATATGTTTTCAAATGGAGCATCTTCAGAGTTGCAAAGGGATTAACTTCATCATTGGTGCCGTAAACATTTTCATGATGTACATTCAAGAGAGATGATTTGTTGATGAGATCAAGGATCGCAGCAGTGCTTCTTGACTTACGATATTGAGACCGATGAATTGACTTCATTCATCGGAAGATGAGCATCCTCCGTTGTAGGGATCACCACCTCATTAGTATTAGACTTATACAGCCATCAAACATGGGATCAAACAGCTTTTACATCATCTTCGATGGAGGTACATATGGAGTTTCTTGAGAGGAGTTTGGAACAAGAGATGAACCAATAGGACTGCTTTTGAAGTGCGGGTCCCGAGTCGGAGTGTCCAGAGCCATTTGACCGTCACCATCAAACGTAACGTGAATTGTTTCATGATATTTCGGTTCTTTTGTTGTAGATTCGTATCCTTTTTGTTTGGTGCATATCCTACAAATACTCCAATGTCGCCTTTAGCCCTAAGTTTGCCCAAGTCTTGACCTCATTAGTTGGATAGCACAAGGCACCAAACACACGAAGGAAAGATAGATTAGGTTTTCTCAGAACAAGTTCATATGGAGTTTTTCCATGACCGTGTGAATCGTGGAACGATTTTGTGTGTAGCATGCAAAGGCAATTGCTTCACCCGTAGAAACATTGAACCTTTGAATAGATCAAGATTGTTCTAGCAAATTAACAAGAGAACGATTTCGCCTTTCAACTACACCGCTCGTTGAGGGGTTCGTGGAACACTTTGATGGTCGATTCCAATGCTTTCACAGAATTCACTAAGTTGTTTGTTGACAAACCCGCCCATTGTCTGCTCGATGATTCCGACAGCTTTGTTTAGTCTAACCCGCAAATGCTTGATGAGTTTGATGATGATATCGAGTTTCATCCTTTGTCCTTAAGAACTTGACCTGTGAATCTAGAATAATCATCAACCACAACTAACACATATTTCTTTCCAAAGATATTCGCACCTCATTGGTCCACATAAACCATATGAATCATATGAAGAACTTCTGATGAGTTAGTAGGTTTGGGTTTATGGGCAAACTTTTGCTTTTTCCCAATTGACATGTCGAACAAAGATGATCCTTTTCATACTTTAGTCTAGGTAGACCCACAACTAAGTCCTTTCTCGAAAGATCGCTGATGGTGCCAAGTTCAAGTGATTGAGACGACGATGCCATAACCATGACTTTGTTTTGAAGCCTTTGATAACAAGCGATTGGTGAAGCTCTCATCATGTCATCGATAGAGATAGTGTAAAGGTTTGAGCCACGAGTCCCTTTCAACAGCCTTTCCATTAAGATCTCTAACAAAGGTGTATGTTTCAAGGCTACTTCTAGGTCGTAATCACGTAATTGACCAACAGAGAATGATTATGACCTAAACCTTCCACATAATACACTCTAGAGATGACACTATCACCAACAACATAATTCCATAACCCATAATAGCACCGAAATGATCATTACCAAATCTAATATCCGGATGAATTTGCTCACGGTTCATGAGTCAGGACCGGTCTCCAATATATGTTGGAACAATGAGTCCGTGTACCACGTAATCCATTTGAACGATCTTGTTCAATAATCATGTAGATAATTTTTTTTTCACACTAGGAATCGATGATGAAACACCAATCAAGTTTAAGCGAACAAAAAGAAGTGAAGGCTATAATGTTGAGAAAGACCGCAAGTATATGCTATGTGATGAAGAACACATATCACGTTAGATAGTTTATATCAAGATGGTGTTTGTTAACATCAATGATCTTGATGACCCTTTTATGATTTAGATAACAACAAACCTAAATATACTATCCTAGATGAAGATATCAAAGAAGATTCTTCACGTGTTTCATTTAATTGAAAAACTAATGAATAATTGTAACTTAAACACAAATTATATAGCGATAATCATGTCGATGTTTTATGATATGTTCAATTACAGGTGACTCAAAATACACAAATGATAGATGAAGGCCACAATGAATCCCTTTAAATGTAATGAAAACATTAACAGCATACGATGGCCCCGATATGGTTGATGTTGACGGAATGATTAATGGTGAATATGCCTACAACGACTATTTCGATGATGAAGCTTGGGAAGTTGATTCTGGGATGCATACAAGAAAGGATCGCATTCGATGGAGACTATGATGACATGCCATAAACGCACACATGTATGGACTACGAAACAACCCGATGAGTCCAACAATCGGACGACGATTATTAAGATTACATACCAACATTCTACAAGTTTTATGTTTCTTTAGGATTTTCGTTTTTGAATAATTAAAGTTGATTCTTTTCATACAATAATAAACTGTCACAAATAATGTTTGGTTAATAATAAAATTTCACTTTTCTTATCATGTTTTTGATTATTTATATTATCAACAATTACATACTTCAAAAAGTTAATACCATTCTGCAAGTCTATGTGTTTTTGTTGTTTTTTATTAAGGAACACAAACAAACATATTCAGTACATTTTCTTTGCGTAAATTAAAATTGAAATAATTATTTGCAAACCTATAATAGTTTTGGTAATCAAAAATTGATTTGCAAAAACCTCAAATATGATAATGAATAGATTAAAATTATAATTATCTATTATAAGTAATTATTTTGTTACTTTATATTGTTATCTTATTCAGAATTTTTTTAAAAAACAAATTTAACAAAAGATTATCATACAAAATTAATATCACTTATCCATTAAATATAAACAGCCACACAAATAAAATTCTGTACAGCATATGAGCTACATTTAAAACTAAAAGAATGGAGGAATATGAACCTGCAAGTATGTCTCAGGAACAAGTACCAGTAACAAAAGATACAGCGATATCAGCAAAACCACAAGGATGGCCTCAAGCGTATCCAAAAGAACCAGGTACACTGATATTTAAAAAAAAATAGTTTTGTTAACTGTGGAAAACACAATAAGTAATTGTTTCCTTATAACAGTTGTGTGTAATTATGAAGAAATTCGTAGAGCATGTACAAAGACTAACAAACATACATCATATTGTTATTCTTTATCTGAAGCCACAAATGTCTCTGAGGATCAACCAACAGGAACAAAACAAACAACTGCCGCAACACAATCAACAGCAATGTCTCCACAGAATCAAAACAAACAAGGTACGCGTATATTGTTAACTAAATATATCCGCTTACATAACTGCAGAAAACACAAAGTAATTTTAAACATATAACACGACGCAGAATGATATAACAATTCAAAGACCGGTAGAAAGTCAAACAAACATACATCATCTTTTACTTCATCATCGTTGCTTGCAAGTGTCTCTCGAGAATCAAAACAAACAAGGTACGCTTATATTATAAATTAAATATATCCGCTTACATAATCAAGAAAACACCACAACTAATTTTAAACATATAACAGACCCGGTGATGATATAAGAATTCAAACACCGTGTAGAAAGACAAACAAACATACATCATCTTCTACTTCATCATCACACCGCAAGTGTCTCCGAATCCAAACAAACAAGGTACGCTTATATCAGTAAACTAAATATATCCACTTACATAACCGCATAAACCACAACAACTAATTTTAAACATATAACAGACGCATTAATGATATAACAATTCAAAGACCGTAGAAAGACAAACAAACATGCACATCATCTTCGTTACATCATCACAATCCAAACAAACAGACGCTTATACTCTAAACTAAATATATCCAGTGACTAAGCGAGGATCATATTTACTATAACAAAATCTAAACATACAACCAACTCGAGGACAATTACACTTTCAACGCTACAACCATCATTCTATCCAAACCAACCGTACACCGATATTGCAAAATAAATACGTGCTTACAAAAGTGCACAAATTACACAAACTAAATGCTCAAATATAACAATTGACAAGAATGATCTACTAATTCAAGACCGGGAGAAAGCTTAACAAAGAGACATCATACTGCTCCTTCAAGTAAGTAAACAAACATAAACAAATTCACAATTTAATTATTCCATGTATTTACACAAAAATATATGTTTAAAAATTAATTCATTATACTTATGTCGTAACAACGATGAGATACTTCTCGTTAATATTGACACGCCCAACGAAAAAAAACAAAAGGTGTAAGTATATTCCATTTTTAATAACATCAAAAACTTTAAGAATATTGTATATTGTTAATAACATTCACCAACAAATGCAGTACAACAAACGAAGAAGTCACTACAACACCTCGACCAAGGGACGGCCACCAAAAACAAAACCCAATCAGTGTATATTATGTAAAAGTATCCGCAAGCAATTATAAAATTTTAAACAAAAACACAAATTAAAAATACTTTTAATGTGCAAAGAACAATTCAAAGATCAACGTATCCGTAAGATGATCAACCGTTAGATATTCACAAAGCGCAAGTCACAAAGACTAAAAGACAAAACCAAAGTTGTAAGATAAAAACATCTCATCAACAAGTGTTGAGTGAGACAAACATAAATATTGAACGTGTCATACAGAGAGATTCATTCGCTGGAATTTCAAACGGTACTAAAACTCTATTTTTAATTGCAACAAACATAATAACATTGTTTAAACATATTTAATACTAATGTTATTTTTTTTAATATCTCTTATTGTCAGATTACATAGATCACGGAGATGCAACTTTCCGATGTGCATCATGTAGCGCACTATTATGGCATGTCGAGTGTATGATAGGCAACACATTCAACATCCGATTCCTATTCGTCGTTTGTAGCAGAGGAAAAGTAACATTAGAAGAGGAAGTGCGACACCACCAAAGTTGTTGATGGATCTTCTTAATGGTGACCATCCAAAAAGCGCAACATTCATTGAGAATATCCGGCGATATAACGCAATGTTCTCATTCACCTCGATGGGCGCCAAACAAGACATGTCACCATCGATGGTCGAGGACCATATTGCTATAGGATACAAGGGCAAATTACCATCAAATAGGTACTTTGTTACCTAAGCAAGGAAAGCCACCAACGCTTGCCCAACAATATATTTATGATCCGTAAAATGAGATACAAAATAGGATTAACGTGAGGTATGTAGGAATCACTTGACATGTTTTTGTATCGAATTATTTCATACATATTCAATAAAATCTTTATTTAACGTTATAATAAATTCTTATTATATTATGGTTATTTTAAATGTGCATTACAAAGAATACGAAGAAAGTCCTCAACCAACCATATGCTCGACCACCAACTAACAGCTTGATCTACGAGACCGCTAGATGGAATTAACCCATTGGTGCGTATTTCCGCATGGTCGAGAACGCTTTCAAAAAGCAAGTGAACAAAATAACTTCAAATTACGACTTATTGGCACTAGAGAGCGTGACGAAGAAATTACAACCTTCCAACATCTACGGAGGTGGCGGCACTAATTGTAGGAGACTTTGACTCTTCAACAAATCAAAGAGACATCATCTTGCACATGAAAGAAGGTGGCCTCAAACGAATAAGTGAGCTACATCCATCATATCTTGCACTCCAATACCCATTGTTGTTTCCGACATCAAGATGGTTATCGAATGTACATTTACCACTTTGGTATCACCGATGTAACAACAACAAATAAAAAACAAGAGTTACAATGAAGGAATATTTTGCATACCGATTGCAAGAAAGACCGTGTACTTTCTCAATGGTTTTGAATGCACGGAGGCTATGTCAACAGCTTATTGTAGACGACACACGATGGTCGAATCGAAAGGATGTCATACATCAAAACCAAAGAAAAGATCTAAGGTGCGAAACATACTCCAAATTAGCAAAATTATCCAAGATGAAAACTCGGAGTTAAGTTGAGGGGAAAAAGTTGTGTGCCATCATCTTCACAGGAAGCCCAAGATATATGATGCGAATTTCCTAGACGCAATGACAATTTGCAAGGTTTATGGATATCCGGATTTGTTCATAACATTCACATGCAACCCAAATTGGCCGTAGATTGAACGTTTTCTTTTCAAAAGGATTGAAATCAAGACAGCCGGATGTCATAACACGTGTTTTTAAGCAAAAGCTAGACACCATGATGAGAGAATTCAAAGACAAACATTACTTGGCTCGATCAAAGCGTGTTCTTACATTTATAAAATTTCTTAAAAAACAAACAAGCAATGTAATTAATGCTACATTACCTACTATCGCTAAATTGTGTTACTCCCGCAATTGCTACAACAATAATTTCAAAACAATTCATCGACATTATGTTATTCACGCAATTGCTCACACCATTGAATTTCAAAAGAGAGGACTCCTCATGCTCACATTTTGCTATTTCGGAAGAAGAATACAAAATTAAATATCCAAAGACAAATAGATCGGTTTATTTCATCCGAGATACCGGACAAAAATGAAGATCCGAACTTTATAAAATTGTTACCGAACACATGATCCACGGACCATGTGGTCCGGATAGACCGACCGTCTGCACACGGTAAAGAACAAATGCACCAAAAATTCCCAAAGGAGTTTAATGATAAAACCTTCATTGATGAGTCCGATATGCAATTTATAAAAGAAGAAATGACAAGACGACAATAAAAAGAGTGGCATCGATTTGCATAACGGATATGTTGTACCGCACAATCCAAAGCTATCGCGGCGTTTTCAATCACATATAAACGTAGAGTGCAACCAAGTTGGTTCCATAAAATATCTATTCAAATATATTAACAAGGGACCGGACAGAGCAACAATGGCAATTGAAGATGAAGATGTCGATGAAATCAAAGATTATTACGATCGAGATATCCGTCGGCGCATGCGGCGTGGAGGATCTATGGGTTTGACATACACTACGGTGTTCCCACCAGAAAGATTACCGTTTCACTTACAAGGAGAGCAATCATTATATTTGAGGCAACAGAAGCATTGATTTTGCATTGAAAAGGCTTCGTGAATGAAACAAAGTTTGTTGCGTGGATGGAACGAAACAAAACCGACACAAAAGCTCGTAAACTTCTTTACCATGAGTTTCCGAACATTATGTATGGAAGCAAGAAGAAAGGATCCGGGTTCCAAGGCAAAAGGCACATGTATTGACGCTGACATCATGTGCCACCTTCTTTTGGAGAAATGTTCTACTTAAGAGTATTGCTAAACAAGGTTCGGGAGCAACAGATTGGAAGGATTTTAAGGAGTACGATGGTGTTGTTTACCCAACATATAAAGACGCCTGTCAAGCACGCGGTCCTTGGAAGATGACAAGGAATATATAGACGGTTTGATGGAAGCCACCATTGGGGAACAGAAATTACTTATGGTCTTTTATGTGATGCTACTTATGACGGACAAGATGTCTAGGCCGTAGATTGTTTACTAAAAAACATGGGAAAAATGGCGAAGACGTTATATATATCGAGCGTAATGAAAAGGAATGACCTGTATGATAACAACCACAACCTTCTACTTAAACATAACCAAAACAAATACATCTTAACCTTAACACTCAAGACCAACATCATCGAAACACTACTTATGTCTTTTACCAACCAAATCTAAAATGGATAATGATACAAATGTAAAAAACATATGGCTAACACTCAAGTAGTAATTCAATAAAAAATATGAAAACAAATATAATACTTACACAAAATGCAAACACATCCACCAGATAATACGTCCGGAAGATAATCCCACCATCGAATAATTTAGTCGTCTCGAACAACAAACTACAGACGCCCGCATGCTCCAATTCCTCGCAAACAAACAATAAAAGTCAAAAATACAATTGTAAAATACACAATACTAACACGTAATACTAAAATATACGACTCAAAGAAAACAAACTCGAACCTCCGAATCAAAACGGTATACGCTAAAACCAACTCGCCAAGATCAAAACACAAACCATGTACATCTCAAGTGACACATACATAATACGATAACCAATAAACAAACAACTTTCAATAACAAAATACAATCAAACCTACGCAACCCAAACAAAATAATAATAAAATATAATGTCATTACACATACAAATATACAACCAAACATATGATGCACTCACAATTTTAAAACACAAATGTCTTGGGATAATAATGTGTAAAATTCATTTAAAACACAAAATAAACCATACAAACACAAAATATAATAACACATCATAATAATATAACATTACAATATCTTACAAACCGTAAACATAGTCTTCCTAATTCACATCCATACTTACATATTACACAACCTACAAACAAAGAACATACATCCAAATGATCGTTTAAACATAAATACATAACCAAATATTCAAATACATATCTACACCTTTCAAATATTCGCACACACTTAAACAACTAAACCATACGACATCATCTTTGAACCAACAACCAAAACGCAAAATACTTTGTGCATCTTCCACCCTTAACACCAACAACAAAGACTCTGCTTTTCAAACAGATATGGAATATCGGATATTCGTGGTTTTCACCTTCGAGCATCCACCGATAACCATTTCCAACATACTTAAACCTAATCGCCTTCGAGTACGGAACCGACATGACTCCGCTAACAGCCTCCACCTCCCAAACACATTTACATGGTTAGTCCTGTAGGATTTTCCGGGTGAAAATCCATACGCACTCTGAATTCGTCCCAGATTCTTGGTGTATGATCAAAGTCCTGTTGTAGATGCATAGGGTTGTTCACTTGGAATGACGCAGAATGGCCTATGACAAAATTACGCTTAAAACAAATACGAATGCCACAGATTTTAAAACATACAAATTGCATCGAAAAGTAAAACAACAAATACCAATATGCTTTTAGCTTGAATATGCACGTAACTCTTATAAAGCTCCCGTGACCTTCTCCAAAGTGATCCATGTGAACGCCAAGAGCAAACATGTTTCATCCTATCATCATCTACAAAAACAAATTTATAAGCACTACATCCTAAAAGAATTACGCAAACAATCAGAAAACATTTGTCCGAAAATATATAACCAACTCAACTTACGCCTTTCATCACCCACAATCAAGCCGCCAGCTTTTTAACGCGGTCGCCTTTGAAAATGAGTCGAAATAATACTCCCATCGTCACTGAAAGCATCAAACCGAATCTCCGTCCCTGCTTTTTTGTCAAGACACATAATGTTCCGGGTTCAAGTCCTATTGCTTCAATCATCACGTTAAATGAATCAGCAACCAACTGATAGTCATTACTTCCGGTTTGACGTATCACATTACACCCAAAAGAAACACCATTTACAGCAACTCTTATTTCATCCTCCTCTCCTAATCCCAACATGAGCTCACCCGGGATTGTCTGAAACGCCAAAAAACAAACGTTAATCAAAATCCTATAATTTTCAGACACAACAACATACAAAAACATTATGTTTTAAAAAATTAAAACAAACAAATAGCATTAAACTACACGACCAAGCACGTGCGGATACGGCAACACAAGAATCTTAAACCTATTAAACGAAGCAAACGCCCTTCATAACCATAAGCTTTTTGCTGCTATAGTAGCCATCACGTAAAAGCAATCGTTCCCTTCCTCCACAAAGTGTAAAACTTCAACCTCCTCATCAAGGTATCGGTTGCAAAACTCCCTCCATTTTTCGCCACACAGGTACCATTGCCCATAACGTGGTTTCTTCAACATCACTCTGAAACGATAACCATCCGAGCTGACAATATAAACGTGGTCACTACCATTATAAGCCTCAAAATTATAAACAAACGGAAGGACCTGCAAAACAAAAAACCACGTATATTAATCAAATTATTAAACATACAAGAGCATACCATAATCAATCCCAACGTGCTAATAAAACAATGAATACCGAGAATCGTGAAAAGTAAAACATCCAAGATTGTAACAAACTCAATGGCCATTTTCCTATCAATTTTAAAGCATACAAGTTAAACCAACATAACAAAACGTCATAGAATTAAAATTACAAAACGAAATATGAGTTCACAACAACCAAATATTTACAATTAATCATAAACAAACAAACTCATAAAATATCAGTATTTTCAATTTCACCCCATTTTAACATCAACTTTATACACAACATTTAACACGTGACTTATTAAAATGTGTCTTCTCACCATTATGCTTACCTAAACACAACAAGATATACCTCATACAGTGTACTTACCTAACGACAACTCGTCAAAAGTATAAAACCAAAATGACTATTCAAATTCATATACCATATTACAAAAAACCAAATAAAAAGTCAAATAACAAGTCAAACTAAAAATTAAACATGTAGAACAAGACACTACTTAAGCTTCTAAAGTATGTTAAACCAACAATGATCACATCATCTACACAAAACAAGTGACAAACACAAAGCTACACAACCACAAACTCCCAAAAACATAAAATCAATACAAAAAGATTATACAAACAATAACATAAGTTCAAAACCAGATGCAAAGAAAATAATACTTCAACAAAGAACAATTAAATTACCAACACCAACCACATAGTACAACATCAAAACAAAACAAACTATTTGTATTCAATACATTATTATATAAAACACTTTCCACCCAATAAAACCAAATCATAAACATCAACCGCAAACACATGTACGCTTTAATCATTAAAAATTAGGCGTTTTAAAATATAATACCAAACAACAATCAAACATAACAATCAAATAACAAACAATTTGTAAACATAATACATTAATCTTTTTTTTAATACTTAACTAACAACCACTATTCAAACCGAAAAGTAAAACAACAAATCAATGGCGAAATTAAAACATACTAATAAACCAACAACAAGACAAGTGTATATACCCAAAAAATTACCGACTATAACGGGTTAGGAAAAAATCGAAAATACCTTGATTGATAGCCGAAAATCGGTGGAGAAAAAGTTAGGTAGGAGATTAATGATTTATGAGAAACATAAAACAAAACTATGTATTAATTAAAAGAAAATATAATGTTGGGAAAAATAGGTGAAATGATTGCCTATCTTCTAAGTTCAATGCAAATTGATATAGTGTGTAACATGCGTAAATACGTTTAATAAAAAATTAAAGTAAACCAAATTTACATAAGCAACCCATTTGTTTCCATTTGCACTTGGAGCTTACAGACATTGAGAGGAAGAATATATGTCTAACATATATTGAGCACATGCTACTTTGTAACAACAAAAGCTTAAAACATATACCAAACATGCCATACCCTAACGAGATGTTAACAATGGGCAACTACAACAGATTGGTGTATGATGAGTCAAATACAACAAAGACGAATTGAGAATACAAGACGGAACGCTTTACAAGACATTGACACACGAACAAAAAGCATATACCGAATAAGAATGGACGTCATACCAATGAAAAGGAGGAATGTACTTTGTATACGGATATGGTGGGACCGGAAAACACATACCTATACAAAACATTATCCGTCGCATTAAGATCAAAAGGCGAAATAGTCATTAACGTTGCATCAAGCGGCATCGCATCACTTTTGTTAGAAGGCGGAAGGACCGCACATTCTCGATTCGCAATCCCTATAAACGTAGTGGAAGATTCAAGATGTCATATTCCAATGACAATGACCTAGCCGAATTGCTAAGAATGTAAACTAATAATATGGGATGAGGCTCCTATGACACATGTACATTGTTATGAGGCATTCGATAGGACACTAAGAGACATATGTCGACGTCCACATTCGAACAATCGAAAAAGTATTTGGAGGTAAAGTGGTTCTCTTTGGAGACTTCCGCAAATATTGCCGATGGTTACAAACGGCACCGACATGATGTCGCTCATGCGCCGATCAACGCTTCATATCTATGGCAACATTGCAAAGTCATGCGGTGACTATAAATATCGTGCTTGGAACAGATCAACTAACTCGAAAGAAAAGAAATACAAGACTTTATGGATTGGATATTAAGCATAGGAAACGGTACAATGGTGGAAAGAACGACGGAGAAGCGACGGTTGAATTCCCCGATGATATGTTGATACCGATTCGACGACCATATCGCTACAATTATCGAACAAACATACCCGGATTTGGTCCAAAACCTCTGCACCAAAATTCTTCAAGAAAAGCAATCCTCGCACCGACTCATGAGCTTGTGGATATGATCAACGATCGAATGCCGCAAAACTACCAGAGAATCAAACACGCATAACGCCTACGACTCACTTGGTATTATCGATATGGATGCGAACTTTAACGACTCACTTTACACAACCGAGTTCCTAAATAGCATTCAATTCCGTGCCTTCCACACCATTCTATAACATTTAAAATAGGAGCTCCAATTATGTGTATGAGAAACATAGATCAAACGGCAGGATTATGCAACGAACAAGGCTTCAAGTGTCGAGGATGGCCAACATAATAGAAGCCAAGATTATATCAGCGGTAATGTAGGTACAATTTATGCAATCCCAAGGATGGTGTTAAGTCCTTCCGATAATAAGATCCCATTTAAATTAAATCGTTCCCACCGACAATTTCCAAAAGTCGCATTGTGTTTTGCAATGACCATAAACAAAAGTCAAGGACAAACATTAACACAAGTTGTATTGTTTCTACTAACGGCCGGTTTTTTCACACGCAACTTCCAAGTCGTATAATATACAATAGTCCTCAAATTGAAGTACAGCTTTTCAAGGGTCAAAAGCAAAAAGGGTTGAAGATTTTATGTTGTGATGAAGAAGGAAAGTACGCAAAATCAACTACTAATGTTTTCTACAAAGAAGCTTTGTTTAGAATTTAAGTTCATCGTTATATGACATTAATAAATTTTCATTATCTAAACTTTACAAACAACCATCGATTCATTAACGGATCAAAAATATATACGACGCCTTACTAACAATCCATCATTTTACATAAACAATGGTTAAATTTGGGTTTCGGTTTTATGTGAACGCCACTTAGCACAAATCAAATAAAATTGCTACAAGGAAATCGCCTAAACGGGTTTAGATTTACAAAAATCAAAATAAACTTTTACTAGCCAAACTCCTAATCCTTTTATTAAATATTTAAATTTTGTGCAACTAATAAATTATCATTATAATAACTAAACGCCTTTTGCATTATTTAAACAAATGTAATCATAGTGTCAAACAAATATTTTCTCCGCCAACTGAACAACCTGCATTCACTTCAATCCATTCCCTACTGAATCTTAATATTTTAATCTCTAAATCTGAATATGCAATATACTCATGTTTCAGTGTGTCAGTTGTCAACTTACCTATACATGCTTCAGCGTCTATACCAATTTCGAGGATGCCAACACAGACAAATAACTTCTGATATAGAACATCCAAATACATAAAACTGATGTCTGTGGCAATTTAAAACCATAGTTTAAAGTTTCATTACACATACATAACACACATTAACTTATAACCAAGTTATCGTGTAGCATTGTTCAACAAAACTATCATGCCATACACAACCACACACAAATTAAACCTACACCAAAGAAATAAACAAAACATAAAATATGTTCAAATCCAACATACTAATGGTTTCGTCGACACGGTACCAAAATATATTCTACCATCCAAACCATCTTCTTCTAACACATATGGAACAATGGAATCATCACCGGCTTACGTACATTCACAGTTTGCTTTTCATCCTTTACCATCCTAATGAGTTTGAACCTCACAGTTTTGTCTTTGTCCCACTCGCACCTCTTCTCAACATCCTTCCAATTAGTCTTGATAGTCACATGATTATTACTGCCAGGCCTATCTTTATGTTTTTCCCACCACATTCACATAGAAAGATTCATCATCGTGAATCGAATCGCATTGTGGTACTTAAACATTTCATAAGGCCCAAGAAAATCCCATGGTATAGTCTCGATTCAACAAATTATTTTGGAATACAAAACATAAGTAAATGCACAATCCAAAAGTAACACAAAACCAGATGTTGCAAACGTAAAACATTCTCGCATTAAATATAACAAACACTTACCACCGACCTCCGCCATTACGTAAGCCACAACATCTTGATAAAAGCAATCTTCCTCATCATCATGATCGAGTGATTAAACCAATACATTTATGTTTCATACGAGGATCTACATTTCGTACATTCCAATGATATTAAAAGATGCAACTATATTATTATCAATCTAAAATAACAAAGAAACACATGTTCTTGAGAATTACAATCTAATAACATACCTTTGTCAATGCAGCTTTTTTTGAACGGTTTTTCATCATTCAAAATCACACGTGGGATGTTCTCCAACCGCATTCCTAAACCATCGACAGCAAATGAAATCATAGACACGGTTCCTTCTTCAATCTCAGTGAACACCATACGCGATCCAACCTTGAGTCCTTCCAAAAAAACCAGCAAATCCCATCCAACTCCACTAAAAACATATCCGTGTGTGTTACCAGGAAGAGCAATGTGATTATGTGTGACGGTCGCAGCCAGCCGGCCACTCACCATAACTCTTACTCTCTTAATTTGAGGCATAAATTGCTGAGGAAGCAGCTGCATAACAAAGTAAATATGTGTTAAACATAGCATATACAATATCAATTAAACTATGACCATCAATAAATTAAGGCCAAATAACTTACATCCGATCGGTCAAGCCTTCCCAACATACCAAAACAAATACTTTTACGAGTTCCTACATCAAGATTCCTATATCCACCAACTTCAGACTGCATTATCATACGCAGCTACATAATACATGTCTTCTCTCGACGTATGAAATGTAGCATTGCTATCGCTCCGTAACGACTCTCATCAACAAATTGCTTCCATTCGTCCGAAAACAAAGGCATAAAGGTTACCGAACTTTTTGTATCCATACTTTGTGCATTGTACATTTGTTGTGAATTAAATACACCATCGATTGCCTGCACATTTCATTCAGAAGACACTTGGTAGAATCTGATTCAAAAATGCATAACGAAATTAATTTCAACTTTATTTATATCCATATTGGAAAATTTAGTAACATATATATATTATAAGTAACAACGGCTAAAAATTACATGTAATCGTTCTAAAGTTTCGTGTGTTTGCAGACACGATAAATTGAGTCTTCATTCTATTTAATCAAAAAACAAACCTCTATTAGAAGAAACTCTCAAGTTTTCAAAACTACAATGTTATACTACAAGCATGCTTCAATTATCCATCATATACAACAATGTTATTTACAAACATCCGCCTATAATTCAAAAAAAAAACTATTTACGACAATTTATGTTACAAACCTACAAACACAAGTACTATTCAAATAAACCTAACTAGCAATAATAGTTCACTTTTATCGGATTTTAACCATATGAAACATCTACCATCATTAACATAATAATTAACTCATACAACAAGTTTCATCATCTGATGATACTAATAACGAATGAAATCTCGCCACTAATTGATCTTCATTAAAAAAAATATTCCTTCAACTAAAATCATATACTATAATAACAAAGTTGTTAAAAACAAATCATAATCTAAAGGAAAAAATCATCAGTCGTTTTACAAATTTCAACATACATATTCATTCAACCAAATATCATAACTCACCATTTGATCATCACTATTATTACCAAAAAAACATGTTTCTTGATGAGTAACCACGAATATGATAACAAACATCTTTAACTTTTCTGCTACACTAAGCATGCACTCAAGATTGGAATATATATCGAAGATTAAAAATCATCTTAATAATCATTCTAACAATGCTATAATCATACAAAGATTCATAGATCAAGTAAAACTACTATATCAAAAACAAGAACAAAATTAAAAAAAACGAACACATATGATACAATTAAACCAAAACTAACCGGTTCTTGATGGCTTTTTCGAGAAGAAAGAGTAGGTGGAATGAAGAGAGTAAACCAAAAGTCAATATATATAATAGACGGAAAAATCGTACCGATAATCTTTCTATACACTAATATCTACTTCTTCTAGCAATGATGATATGCATTGATAGCAGTAATATATTTTCTTTTGTGTATTATGTAGACTTATTCAAAACATACACACACAAAACAAATACAACTTTAAAATTGAGTGGTATTTTTAACTTACCAAATGATAGGTAATATACAAATATAATAAAATTCCATCTACTCATTAGTAAAATACCACAAACGTGAATTTTACAAGAATGTGTTTATGTTATAGTTTTACATGATAGGTATTATACAACTATCGAATATACATGTCGATTTTCTAACGACATGTGTTTGTCATTCCTATCTCAATATATTGTTTTAAGTCTCCGAACAATATGTTTATAAACAGCATACAAAATCATTTTTCTACATCATATTTATACTTATGACGGATATCTTATTTTTAAAAATAATAATAATAATAATAATAATAACAATGTTTTTTAAACAAGTATCAAAAACTTCACATTAACTATATAAGAAGGTTTAGTTAAAATTACTTTACTAACACACTTTTACATGATAAATTATAAGTTGTTTATATTTTAAATGTTATTCAACATATTTAAAATCAAACGCTTATGTTACATGCTAAAATTAACATATACAAACAAATACAAAACACACTACACTATATATATATATATATTACAATTATAATATTCAAAATACTTATAATCAAACATTTATGTTACATATTAATAATTTACATATAAAACAAAATACAAACATACACTAACTATAAATGTTTCATTAAGTTTCTATAATTTACATACACACCACAAATAAAATTCTTTATAAATATTAACAAAACAAAATTTAAAAAAACAATTAAATCAAAACCAAATTATTTAAAGGTTTTTTTAAAACAATTATAAATAAAGCTTTTTAATTAACAATGAAAAACAAACAAATAATTATAAGTCAACACACACTACACTATATATATATATTACAATTATAATATTCAAAATATTTATAATCAAACATTTATGTTACATATTAATAATTTACATATAAAACAAAATACAAACATACACAAACTATAAATGTTTCATTACGTTTCTATAATTTACATACACACCACAAATAAAATTCTTTATAAATATTAACAAAACAAAATTTAAAAAAACAGTTAAATCAAAACAAAATTATTTAAAGGTTTTTAAAACAATTATAAACTTTTTAATTAACAATGAATAACAAACAAATAATTATAAATCATGCCCACCATATTAGTAACTTAACTAGTATATAAATATATATATATATATATATATATATATATATATATATATATATATATATATATATATAATTTTTATATATATATATTTAATTTTTTTAAGATACAAAACACATATATTTGATCAATAATCATGTACGAATTTTTTTTTTCAAACTAGGAATCGATGATGAAACACCAATCAAGTTTAAGCGTGCAAAAGAAGTGAAGGCTATAATGTTGAGAAAAACCGCAAGTATATGCTATGTGATGAAGACACGGATAGCGAATCGTTACCAACAAAAGCGATAAAGAAGATGGTGTTTGGGTTAACATCAATGATCTTGATGAGCCTTTCTATGATTTAGATAACAACAAACCCAAATATACTATCCTAGATAAAGATATCAAAGAAGATTCTTTCACAGGTTTCATTTAATTGAATAACTAATGAACAATTGTAACTTAAACAGGAACTATATAGCGTATAATCATGCTGATGTTTTATGATATGTTTAATTTGCAGGTGACTCAAAATACACAGCGATAGATGAAGGCAACAATGAATCCCTTCAATGTAATGAAAACATTAACAAAGACCTGTGGGGTGATATGGTTGATGTTGATGGAATGGTTAATGGTGAACATGCCTATAAAAGCTATTTCGATGATGAAGCTTGGGAAGTTGATTCGGATGCATACAAAGAAACATCGGCATCCAAGAGAGACTATGATGACGACTTCATAAGCGGCGCATTTATGGACTATGAAACAACCGATGACTCCAACAACGATGACGATTTTAAGATTACATACCAACATTCTACAAGTTTTTTTTTCTTTAGGATTTTTGTTTTAGAATAATTAAAGTTGAATCTTTTGATAAAAGGATCAACCCACGTAAATAATGTTTGGTTAATAATAAAATTCACTTTTCTAATCATGTTTTCATTCTTTATATTATGAAGAATTACATAGTTGAAATTCTAAATACCATTCTGCAAATGTATGTGTTTTGTTGTTTTTTAATAACGAATACCAACAAAATATTCACTACATTTTATTTGAAGAAGCTGCATTGAACGAATTATTTGCAAGCGATAATAGTTTTGTTTATCAATAAATGATTTCAAAATTACTGAAAGTAACACAGAAACAAAAAGGAATTTAAAAAGCACTATATTATACGATATTACTTTTGATTAAGTAGCTTTGTTAATAAACTTGATATTCTAAAACACAATGTGTTTAATGTTTTTACTTATTTCAAAACCTACAAGAAGAAATTTATGTTGTTGGTTTTTCCCATGACAAACGCTAATTCAAATTTTTTATTTACTCATATAAAGTAGGAATAATTATTATATATCCAATTTTGATAATGAATAGATTGAATATTATAATTATCTATTATAAGTAATTATTTTGTTACTTTATATTCTTATATTATTCGTAATTTTTTAAAAACAAATTTAACATAAGATTATCATACAAAATTAATATCACTTATCCATTAAATATAAACGACCACACAAATAAAATTCTCTGACATGAGCTACATTTAAAACTAAAAGAATGGAGGAATATGAACCTGCAAGTATGTCTCAGAACAAGTAGCAATAACAAAGATACAAATGATATCAAGAAACCACAAGGATGGCGTCAAGCGTATCCACAAGAACCAGGTACACTGATATTTAAAAAAAAAAAAAAAAGTTTTGTTAACTGTCAAAAACACAATAAGTAATTGTTTACTTATAACAGTTGTGTTTAATTATCAAGAAATTCGAAGAGCATGTACAAAGACTAACAAACATACATCATATTGTTATTCTTTATCTGAAGCCACAAATGTCTCTGAGGATCAACCAACAGGAACAAAATAAACAACTACCGCAACACAATCAACAGCAATGTCTCCACAGAATCAAAAGAAACAAGTTACGCGTATATTAAACCAAATACATCCTCTTACGTAACTGCAGAAAACAGAGCAACTAATTTTAAACATATAACAGGACGCATTAATGATATAACAATTCAAAGACCAGGTAGAAAGTCAACCAAACATACATCATCTTTTACTTCATCTTCGTTACCGGCAAGTGTCTCAGTGAATCCAAACAAAGAAGGTACGCTTATATTGTATATTAAAAATATCCACTTACATAACTGCACAAAACACCTCAACTAATTTTAAACATATAACAGGACCCAGTAATGATATAAGAATTCAAACACCAGGTAGAAAGACAAACAAACATATATCATCTTCTACTTCATCATCGTTACCTGCAAGTGTCTCTGAGAATCCAAACAGACAAGGTACGCTTATACTGCAAACTAAATACATCCACTTACGTGGCAAAAAAGCAGGCAACTAATTTTAAACATATAACGGACACGATAATGATATAACAATTCAAAGACCAGGTAGAAAGACTAACAAAGATGCACCATCTTCTACTTCATTATCGTTACCTGAAAGTGCCTCTCAGAATCCAAATGCTATAACAATTAAAAGACCAGGTAGAAAGACAAAGAAACATACATCATCTTCTACTTCATCATCGTTACCTGAAAGTGAATCTGAGGAACAATTACTCAAATCTAAACATACAACAAACGGACCAGTTTCAACGCTACAACCATCATTTTATCCAAACCAACTGTACACCGATATTGCAAAATAAATATGTGTTTACAAAATGCACAAATTACGTAAACTAAATGCTCAAATATAACAGTTGTGATAATGATCTGCTAATTCAAAGACCTGGGAGAAAGCTTAACAAACAGACATCGTACTCTGTTCCTTCAAGTAAGTAAACACACATAAATAAATTCACAATTTCATTATTCCATGTATTTACACAAAAAATATATGTTCAAAAATTAATTCATTGTACTTATGTCAGGTAACAACGATGAGATACTTCCTGTTAATATTGACACCCCTCCAACGAAAAAAACAAAAGCATGTAAGTAAATTCCATTTTTTATAGGCATCCAAAAAGTTTAAGAATATTGTATATTGTTAATAATATTCATCAACAAATGCAGGTACAACAAACGAAGAAGTCACTACAACACGTCGACCAAGGGACGCCACCAAAAACAAAACCCACTCGGTGAATATTATGTAATAGTTTCCGCAAGCAATTATAAAAATTTTAAACAAAAAACACAAATTTTAAAAAAATTCAATCCACAACAACAATTCAAACATCAACGTATGCAGAAGATGATCAACCGGTAAGATATTCGTCAAAGCGCAAGTCACAAAGATTAAAAGACAAAACAAAAGTTGTAAGACAAAAAACATCTCATCAACAAGTGTTGGGTGACACAAACAAAAATACTGAACGTGTCATACAGAGAGATTCATTCATTTGGAATTTCAAACGGTACTAACACTCTATTTTTAATTTCAACAAACATAGTAACATTCTTTAAACATATACAATACTAATTAAATTTTTTAAAATATCTCTTATTCTCAGATTACATAGATCACGGAGATGCAACTTTCCGATGTGCATCATGTAGCGCACTATTATGGCATGCTGAGTGTATGATTGGCAACACACATTCAACATCTGATTCCTATTCGCTGTGTTGTAGCAGAGGAAAAATAACATTAGGAGAGGAAGTCCAGACACCACCAAAGCTGTTGATGGATCTTCTTAACGGTGACCATCCAAAAAGCGCAACATTCATTGAGAATATTCGGCGGTATAACGCAATGTTCTCATTCACCTCAATGGGCGCCAAACAAGACATGTCAGTCACTGATGGTCGAGGACCATATTGCTATAGGATACAAGGGCAAAATTACCATCAAATAGGTACTTTGTTACCTAAGCAAGGAAAGCCGCCAACGTTTGCCCAACAATATATTTATGATCCAGAAAATGAGATACAAAATAGGATTAACGGTGTCAGGTATGTAGGAATCACTTGACATGTTTTTGTATCCAATTATTTCATACATATTGATAAAAAAAATTAATTTAACGATAAAATAAAATGTTATTATATAATGGTTAATTTAAATGTGCATTACAGCAAATACGAAGAAAACAACTCCACCAACCATATGCTCGACCACCAACTAACAGTTGATTTACGAGACATGCTAGATGGAATTAACCCATTAGTGCGTAATTTCCGCATGGCTGGAGAACGTTTTCAAAAAGCAAGTGAAAAAAATAACTTCAAATTACGACTTATTGGCACTAGAGAGTGTGACGGAAGAAATTACAACCTTCCAACATCTACGGAGGTGGCGGCACTAATTGTAGGAGACTTTGACTCTTCAACAAATCAAAGAGACATCATCTTGCACATGAAAGAAGGTGGACTCAAACGAATAAGTGAGCTACATCCATCATATCTTGCACTGCAATACCCATTGTTGTTTCCGTACGCTGAAGATGGTTATCGAACAGACATTTACCACTTTGGTATCACTGACAGAACACCAACAAATAAAAAAACAAGAGTTACAATGAAGGAATATTTTGCATACCGATTGCAAGAAAGACCGGTACTTTCTCAATGGTTTTGAATGCACGGAGGCTATGTCAGCAGTTTATTGTAGACGACACACGATGGTCGAATCGAAAGGATGTCATACATCAAAAACCAGCAAAAAGATCTAAGGTGCGAAACATACTCCAAATTAGCAAAATTATCCGAAGATGAGAACTCTGGAGTTAAGTTGAGGGGGAAAAAAGTTGTGTTGCCATCATCTTTCACAGGAAGCCCAAGATATATGATGCAGAATTTCCTAGACGCAATGACAATTTGCAAGGTTTATGGATATCCGGATTTGTTCATAACATTCACATGCAACCCAAATTGGCCAGAGATTGAGCGCTTTCTTGCTGAAAAAGGATTGAAATCAGAAGACAGGCCGGATGTGATAACACGTGTTTTTAAGCAAAAGCTAGACACCATGATGAGAGAATTCAAAGACAAACATTACTTCGGTCGGCTGAAAGCAGGTTTTTATATTTAAAAATTTTATTTTAAAAACAAAAAAATGTAATTAATGCTACATTATCAACTATCGCTTTTTTGTTACTCCATCAATTTCAAAACAATTTCAAAACAATCACGACATTACATTATTCACGCATTGTGTACACCATTGAATTTCAAAAGAGAGGACTCCTCATGCTCACATCTTGCTATTTCTGGAAGAAGAATACAAAATAAAATATCCAGCACAAATAGATCGGTTTATTTCATCTGAAATTCCGGACAAAAATGAAGATCCAGAACTTTATAAAATTGTTACAGAACACATGATCCACGGTCCATGTGGTCCAGATAGACCGACCTGTCCGTGCACGGTAAAGAACAAATGCACCAAAAAATTCCCAAAGGAGTTTAATGATAAAACATTCATTGATGAGTCTGGATATGCAATTTATAAAAGAAGAAATGACAGTACAACAATAAAAAAGAGCGGAATCGATTTGCATAACGGATATGTTGTACCGTACAATCCAGGCTTACTGAGGCGTTTTCAATCACATATAAACGTAGAGTGGTGCAACCAAGTTGGTTCCATAAAATATCTATTCAAATATATTAACAAGGGACCGGACAGAGCCACAATGGCACTTGAAGATGAAGATGTCGATGAAATCAAAGATTATTACGACTGTAGATATCTGTCGGCGTGCGAAGCAGCGTGGAGGATCTATGGGTTTGACATACACTACAGGTTCCCACCTGTAGAAAGATTACCGTTTCACTTACAAGGAGAGCAATCTGTTATATTTGAGGCAACAGAAAGCATTGATTTTGCATTGGAAAAGGCTTCTGTCAATGAAACAAAGTTTGTTGCCTGGATGGAACGAAACAAAACCGACACAAAAGCTCAGAAACTTCTTTACCATGAGTTTCCTGAACATTATGTATGGAAGCAAGAAGAAAGGATCTGGGTTCCAAGGCAAAAAGGCACATGTATTGGACGCGTACATCATGTGCCACCTTCTTTCGGAGAAATGTTCTACTTAAGAGTATTGCTAAACAAGGTTCGAGGAGCAACAGATTGGAAGGACTTTAAGGAGTACAATGGTGTTGCTTACCCAACATATAAAGAGGCCTGTCAAGCACGCGGTCTGTTGGAAGATGACAAAGAATATATAGACGGTTTGATGGAAGCCAGCCATTGGGGAACAGGAAATTACTTGAGGTCTTTTATGTGATGCTACTTATGACGGACAACATGTCTAGGCGAGAGATTGTTCTGAAAAACATGGGAAAAATGGCGAAGGCGTTATATATATCGGCGTAAAAAAGAAATGACCCGGTATGACTACAACAACTACCTTCTACTTAAACATAATCAAAACAAACACATATTAAACTTAACACTCAAAGACCCACATCAACGAAAAGGTACTTATGTCTTTTAACAACAAAATTTATAAATGGATAACAGATACAAATGTAAATAAACCATATGGCAAACATTAAAGTACTAATTCAATAAAAAAAATGAAAAAAGAAATACTTACACAAAAATGCAACAACATCTACCAAAGAATACGTCTCGGACGTTTGAAGAACAAACTACACAGACGGCCTTTAGCTCCAATTCCCTGCACGCAAACAATAAAAGTCAAAAATACAATTTAAAAAATACACAATACTGACACAGAAAACTAAAATATACCACTGAAAGAAAACAAACCTGAAACTCCAGAACTGAAGACGGTATACGCTAAAACAAACTCTGCCGCATCAAAACAAAACGATGTACAACTCAAATGACACGTACATAATACAACAACCAATAAACAAACAACTTTCGAATAACAAAAATACAATAAAACCTACGCAACCCAAACAAAATAATAATAAAATATAATGTCATTACACATTCAAATATACAACCAAACATATGATGCTCTCACCATTTTAAAAACACACCGTCCAGGGTATAATAATGTGTAAAATTCATTTAAAACATAAAATAAAGGATACAAACACAAAATAGAATAACACGTCATAATAATATAACATTACAATATCTTACACAACCAGAAACATAGTCTTCCTAATTCACATCCATACTTACATATTACGCAACCTACAAACAGCAACATACATCCAAACAGACTATTTAAACATAAATACATAACAAAATATTGAAACACATATCTACACCTTTCTGAAATAAACTGCACACACTTAAACAACTAAACCATACGTCATCATCTTTGAAACAACAACCAAAACGCAAAACACAATGTGCATCTTCCACCCTTAACAGCAACAAAAAATACTCTGTTTTTCAGCAGATATGGAATATCGGATATTCAGGGTTTTCACCTTCTGGAGCATCCACCGTATAACCATTTCCAACATACTTAAACCTGATCAACTTTGAGTACAGGAACCGACATGACTCCGCTAACAGCCTCCACCTCCCAAACACATTTACATGGTTAGTTCTGGTAGGATTTTCTGGGTGAAACTCCATACATACTCGGAATTCGTCCCTGTATTCTTGGTGTATGATCAAAGTTCTGTTGTAAATGTGCATAGGGTTGTTCACTTGGAATGACGCAGGAATGGCCTGGACAAAATTACAGTTAAAACAAATACGAATGCCACATATTTTAAAACATACACATTCGATCGAAAAGTAAACACCACACATACCAATCTGCTTTTAGCTTGAATATGCGCGTAACTCTTATAAAAGCTCCTGTGACCTTCTCCAAAGTGATCCATGTGGAACGGCCAGTAGCAAACATGTTTCATCCTATCATCAACTACAAAAAACTAATTTATAAACACTACATTCTAAAAGAATTACGCAAACAATTGTAAAAACATTATGAAGAAAAATATATAACCAAGTCAACTTACGCCTTTCATCACCCGTCAACTGAAGCTGCTGCCTTCTTAACGTTGCTGCTCCTTTGAAAACAGGGTCAGTAATAATACTCCCATCGTCACTGAAAGCATCAAACCAGAATCTCCGTCCCCTGTTTTTGGTCAGCACACATAATGTTCCGGGTTCAAGTCCTATTGCTTCAATCATCGCGTTAAATGAATCAGCAACCAACTGATAGTCATTAGTTACGGTTTGACGTCGCACATTACACCCAAAAGAAACACCATTTACAGCAACTCTTATTTCATCCTCCTCTCCTAATCCAAACATTAGCTCACCCGGGATTGTCTGAAAACCGCCAACAAAACAAACGTTAATCTAAATCCTACAATTTTAACACATAACAACATACAAAAATATTATGTTTTAAAAAATTAAAAACAAACAAATAGCATTAAACTACACAACCTGAAGCACGTGCGGATACGGCATCACAGTCATCTTAAACCTATTAAACGAAGCAAACGGCCCTTCATAACCATAAGCTTCTTTGCGTTGCTATAGTAGCCATCGCGTAAAAGCAATCGTTTCCTTCCTCCACAAAGTGTAAAACTTGAACCTCCTCATCAAGGTATCGGTTGCAATACTCCTCCATTTTTCCCACACAGTACCATTGTCCATAACGTGGTTTCTTCAACATCACTCAAACGATAACCATCCGGGCTGACAATATAAACGTGGTCACTACCATTATAAGCCTCCAAATTATAAACAAACGGAAGGACCTACAAAAAAAATAGCGTATATTAATCAAATTATTAAACATAAAAGAGCATACCATAATAAACCAATGAATACCTGACAATCAGGAAAAGTAAAAACATCCAGCATTGTAACAAACTCAATAGCCATTTCCCTATCAATTTGAAAGCATACAAGTTAAACCAACATAACAAAACGCCATACAAACAAAATTACAAGACGTAAATATGAGTTCACGAGAACTAAATATTTACAAATAATCATAAACAAACAAATTCAAAAAAAATCCGTATTTTCAATTTCACACCATTTTTAACATCAACTTTATACACACCATTTAACACGTGACTTATTAAAATGTGTGTTGTCACCATTATGATTATCTAAAGACAACAACATATACCTCATACACGTAATTACCTAACGACAACTCTGTCAAAAGTATAAAACCAAAATGACTATTCCAATTCATATACCATATTACATAAAAAAACAAAAATAAAAAGTCAAATAACAAGTCAAACTAAAAATTAAACATGTAGAACAACAAACTACTTAAGCTTCTAAAGTATGTTAAACCAACAATGATCACATGATCTACACAAAACAAGTGACAAACACAAAGCTACACAACCTCAAACTTCCAAATAACAAACCAGATGCAAATAAAACAATACTTCAACAAACAACAATTAAATTAGAAATACAAACCACATAGAACAACATCAAATCAAAACAACCAATTTGTATTCAATACATTATTATATAAAACACTTTCCACCCAATAAAACCAAAACATAAACATCAACAGCAAACACATATACAGTTTTATTCATTACAAAAGTCAAGCGTTTTTAAAATATAAAACAAAACAACAATCAAACATAACAATCAAATAACAAACAATTTGTAAACATAATACCCCACTTATTATATTTTTTTAAAAAAAAAATATTAACTAACAACCACTATTCAAACCGGAAAACTAAAACAACAACTCAATAGCGACATTAAAACATACTGATAAACCAACAACAGTACAAGTGTATAAACCCAGAAAAATAATTGACTATAACGGCTTACGAAAAAAAATACGCAAAATACCTTAGATTCATAGGCGGAGAATCGGTGGAGGAAGAAGTTAGGTGGGAGATTAATAATTTATGAGAAAAATAAAACAAAACAATGTCTTAATTATAAGAAAATATAATGTTGAGAAAAAAATAGGTGAAATGATTGCCTATCTTCTAAGTTCAATGCAACTTGATATACTGTGTAACATGCAGAAATACATTTAATACAAAAATAAAATAAACAAAATTTACATAACCTATCCATTTGTTTCCATTTGCGGACTTGGAGCTTCACAGACATTGAGAGGAAGAATATATGTCTAACATATATTGAGCACATGCTACTTTGTAACAACAAAAGCTTAAAAATATACCAAACATGCCATACCCTAACGAGATGTTAACAATGGGCAACTACAACAGATTGGTGTATGATGAGCTTAAATACAACAAAGACGAATTGAGAATACAAAGACGGGCACGCTTTACAAGACATTAACACACGAACAAAAGACATATACCGAGCAAGAATGGACGTTTAACAATGAAAAGGAGGAATGTACTTTGTATACGGATATGGTGGGACCGGTAAAACATACCTATACAAAACATTATCCGCGCATTAAGATCAAAAGCGAAATAGTCATTAACGTAGCATCAAGCGGCATCGCATCACTTTTGTTAGAAGGCGGAAGGACCGCACATTCTCGATTCGCAATCCCTATAAACGTTGTGGAAGATTCAGTATGTCATATTCCAGCGGACAGTGACCTAGCCGAATTGCTAAGAATGTGTAAACTGATAATATGGGATGAGGCTCCTATGACACACGACACCTCATTATGAGGCATTCGATAGGACGCTAAGAGACATATGTCGGACATCCACATTCGAACAATCCGAAAAAGTATTTGGAGGTAAAGTGGTTCTCTTTGGCGGAGACTTCCGACAAATATTGCCAGTGGTTACAAACGGCACCGATATGATGTCGTTCATGCTTCGATCAACGCTTCATATCTGTGGCAACATTGCAAAGTCATGCGGTGACTATAAACATCGGGCTTGGAGCAGGATCAACTAACTCGAGAGAAAAGAAATACAAGACTTTGCGGATTGGATATTAAGCATAGGAAGCAGTGCGGTCGGTGGAAAGAACGACGGAGAAGCGGCGGTCGAATTCCGGATGATATGTTGATACCGTTTCGACGACCATATCGCACAAATCATCGAAGAAACATACCCGATTTGGTCCAAAACCTCTGGACCAAAATTCTTCCAAGAAAAAGCAATCCTCGCACCGACTCATGAGCTTGTGGATATGATCAACGATCGAATGCTACAAAACTACCAGAGAATCTAACACGCATAACAACGACTACGACTCAGTTGGTATTATCGATATGGATGCGAACTTTAACGAATCACTTTACACAACTGAGTTCCTAAATAGCATTCGCATTCCTGGCCTTCCACACCATTCCATAACATTTAAAATAGGAGCTCCAGTTATGTGTATGAGAAACATAGATCAAACGGCGGGATTATGCAACGGAACAAGGCTTCAAGTGCTGAGGATGGGAGTAAACATAATAGAAGCCAAGATTATATCAGGTGGTAATGTGGGTACAATTTGTGCAATCCCAAGGATGGTGTTAAGTCCTTCTGATAATAAAATCCCGTTTAAATTCAATCGTAGACAATTCCCGGTTGCATTGTGTTTTGCAATGACCATAAACAAAAGTCAAGGACAAACTTTAACACAAGTTGGATTGTTTCTACAACGGCCGGTTTTTTCACACGGACAACTGTACGTAGCAGTTTCAAGGGTCAAAAGCAGAAAAGGATTGAAGATTTTATCTTTGTGACGAAGAAGAAATCGCAAAATCAACTACTAATGTTGTCTACAAAGAAGCTTTGTTCAGAATTTAAGTTCATCGTTATATGACATTAATACATTTTCGTTATCTAAACTTCACAAAAAACATTCGATTCATTAACAAATAAAAAAATATATACAACGTCTTGCTAACAATCCATCACTTTACATAAACAAGGGTTAAATTTCAATTTCGCTTTCATGTCAACGACGCTTTGCACAAAGCAAAAAAAAACCTACAAGGAAAACTCCAAAACAGGTTTACAGTTACACAAAATTCAGAATTAAATTTTACTACCCAAACTCCTAATCCTTTTATTAAAGCTTTAAATTTTTGTGCAACTAATAAATTTCATTATACAAACTAAACACCTTCATTATTTAAACAAATGTAATGATAGGGTCAAACAAATATTTGCCACACCAACTGAAAAACCTGCATTCACTTCAATCCATTCACTACTCAATGTTAATATATTAATCTCTAAATCTCAATATGCAATATACTCATGTTTCAGTGTCTCAGTTGTGAAGTTACCAATACATGCTTCAGCATCTATACCAATTTCGATCCTGCCAACACAGACAAATAACTTCAGATACAGAAAATCCAAATACATAAAACTGATGTCTGTGGCAATTTAAAACAATACTTTAAAGTTTAATACGACATACATAACACAGATTAACTTATAACCACCATATCAAGTAGCATTGTTCAACAAAACTATCATGCCATACACAACCACACAGAAATTAAACATACACCAGCAAATAAAAAAAAACATAAAATATGTTCAAATCCAACATACTAAAGGTTTCATCTGATACGGTACCAAAATATATTATACCATCCAAACCATCTTCTTCTAACACATATGAAACAATGGAATCATCACCGGCTTACGTACATTCACAGTTTGCTTTTCATCCTTTACCATCCTAATCAATTTGAACCTCACAGTTTTGTCTTTGTCCCACTCGCACCTCTTCTCAACATCCTTCCAATTAGTCTTGATAGTCACATGATTTTTACTGTCAGGCCTATCTTTATGTTTTTCCCAGTCGACATTCACATAGAAAGTTTCATCATCGTGAATCGAATCGCATTGTGGTACTTATACATTTCATAAGGCCCAAAGAAAATCCCATGGTATAGTCTCGCATTCAACAAATTATTTTGGAATACAAAACATAAGTAAATGCACAATCCAAAAAGTAACACAAAACTGTATGTTGCAAACGTAAAACATTGTCGCAATAAATATAACAAACACTTACCAGCCGACCTCTGCCAGTTACGTAAGCCACAACATCTTGATAAAAGCAATCAACTTCATCATCATGATCAGAGTGATTAAACCAGTCACATTTATGTTTCATACGAGGATCTACATTTTGTACATTCCAATGATATTAAAAGATGCAACTATATTATTATCAATCTCAAAATAACATCAAAACACATGTTCTTGAGAATTACAATCTAAAAACATACCTTTGTCAATGCAGCTTTTTTTAAACGGTTTTTCGTCATTCAAAATCACACGTGGGATGTTCTCCAAACGCATTCCTAAACCATCGTCAGCAAATGAAATCATAGACACGGTTCCTTCTCCAATCTCAGTGAACACCATACGCGATCCAACCTTCAATCCTTCCAAAAAAACCAACAAATCCCATCCAACTCCACTAAAAACATATCCGTGTGTGTTACCAGGAAGAGCAATGCGATTCTGTGTGACGGTCGCAGCCAACCGGCCACTCACCATAACTCTTACTCTCTTAATTTGAGGCATAAATTGCTGAGGAATCAGCTGCATAACAAAGTAAATATGTGATAAACATAGCATATACAATATCAATTAAACTATGACCGTCAATAAATTAAGGCAAAATAACTTACATCTGACTGGTCAAGCCTTCCCAACATACCAAAACACCGCCTTTTACGAGTTCCAACATCAGCATTCTTATATCCACCAACTTCAGCACCTGCATTATCATACGCAGTTACATAATACATGTCTTCTCCTTGACGTATGAAATGTAGCATTGCCACGTTCCGGTAACGACTCTCATCAACAAACTGCTTCCATTCGTCCGAAAACAGTGCATAAAGGTTACCAGGAACTTTCTTAATAAACACTTTGTGCATTGTACATTTGTTGTGAATTAAATACAGCCATCGACTGCCTGTGTACATCTCATACGTAAAGACACTTGGTAAAATCTGCATTCAAGAACACACTACGTCAATTAATTTCAAGTTTCTTTATATCCATATTGCAAAATTTAGTAACATATATATACTATAAGTAACAACGGCTAAAAATTACCTGTAGTGTTCTAAAGTTACGTGTGTTTGCCGGAACGATAAATTGAGTCGTCATTCTATTTAATCAGAAAACAAACGTCTATTAGAACAAAAACGCAAGTTTTCAAAAACTACAATGTTATAATACAAGCATGCTTCAATTATCCTTCATATACAACAATGTTATTTACAAACATCTCCCTGTAATTCAAAAAAATATATTACGTAATAATTTATGTTACAAACATACAAACACAACTACTAATCAGCTAAACCTAACAACCAATAACCGTTCACTTTTACTGGATTTTAACCATATCAAACATCTACCATCATTAACATAATCATTAACTAATACAACATGTTTAATCATCGATGTTACTAATAACGAATGAAATCTAGCCACTAATTGATCTTCATTAAAAACAACTAAACCCTCAACTAAAATCATATACTACAATAACAAAGTTGTTAAAACAAATCATAATCTAAAAGAAAAATCAACAATCATATTACAAATTCCAACATACATCTTCTTTCAACCAAATATCATAACTCAACAATTGATAATCACTATTATTACCAAAAAACAATGTTTCTTGATGACTAACAACGAATATGATAACAAACACCTTTAACTTTTCTGCTAAACCACGCATGCATTCAAGATCGGAATATATATCGCATATTAAAATTCATCTTAATGTTCATTCTAACAATGCTATAATCATACAACGATTGATAGATCAACTAAAACTACAATATCAAAAACAACGAAAAAAAAAAACGCGAACACATATGATACAAATCAACCCAAACTAACCGGTGTTTGATGGCGTATTGGAGAAGAAAGAGGAGGTGACTTGGAAAGAGTAAACATACCAATCAACCCAAAAGTCAATATATATAATGGAACAAAAAATCATACCGCTAATCTATGTAAAACTAATATCAACTTCTTCTAGCAATGATGATATGCATTGATAGCAGTAATATATTTTCTTTTGTGTATTATGTAGACTTATTTAAAAACATACACACACAAAACAAATACAACTTTTAAAATTGAGAGGTATTTTCTAACTTACCAAATGATAGGTAATATACAAATTTAATAAAATTCCATCTACTCATTAGTAAAATACCGCAAACGTCAATTTTATAAGAATGTGTTTATGTTATACTTTTACATGTCGTATTTTGTAACGACATGTATTTGTCATTCGTATCTCAATATATCCTTTTAAGTATCCGACCAATACGTTTTTAAACAACATACAAAATCATTTTTCTACATAATATTTATAATTACTACGGATATCTTATTATAAAAAATAAATAAAAAACAAAAAAAAAAAAAAAAAAAAAAAAAAACTAACAATGTTTTTAAACAAGTATCAAAAGCTTCACATTAACTATGTAAGAAGGTTTAGTTAAAATTACTTTACTAACACACTTTTACATGATAAATTATAACTAAAATATATTTTAAATGTTATTCAACATAATTAAAATAAAACGCTTATGTTACATGCTAAAATTTACATATAAAACAAAATACAAACATACACTAACTATAATTATTTCATTACGTTTCTATAATTTACATACACACCACAAATAACATTTTTTATAAATATTAAGAAAACAAAATTTAAAAAACAATTAAATCAAAACAAAATAATTTTTAAGGTTTTTTAAAACAATTATAAATAAAGCTTTTAAATTAACAATGAATAACAAACAAATAATTATATTTGCTAAAAATTTACATATAAAACAAAATACAAACATACACTAACTATAATTATTTCATTACGTTTCTATAATTTACATACACACCACAAATAACATTTTTATAAATATTAACAAAACAAAATTTTAAAAACAATTAAATCAAAACAAAATAATTTTTAAGTTTTTTAAAACAATTATAAATAAACAAAATTATAAATAAACAAAATACAAACATACACTAACTATAATTATTTCATTACGTTTCTATAATTTACATACACACCACAAATAACATTTTTATAAATATTAACAAAACAAAATTTTAAAACACAATTAAATCAAAACAAAATAATTTTTAAGTTTTTTAAAAACAATTATAAATAAAGCTTTTAAATTAACAATGAATAACAAACAAATAATTATAAGTCATGCCATACATTGGTGGCTTAAAAAACTAGTATATATATATATATATATATATATATATATATATATATATATATATATATATATATATATATAATAGAACCGCTTTGGACCGTTAGATGTACCATTATAGATTTCATCTAATTAAAATGAGTTTAATGGCATTATGGTAATAAATGTTTGAATGGTGGCCTTTTGTAAAGCCCATTTTGAAAAGTTAATGACACACCCACGTGACTAGTTTTTTTTTTTTTTTTTTTTAAATTGTTATTTCTTGATTTTTATTTCTTTAGTCAATGGCCTTTTTGTTTTTGAAAATTGTCAAAGCGACAATATCGCTTTTGATACATAAAATCATTTAAGAATATTTTTGCTTAATTTGTAATTTATATTCAATTATCCACCTTTTTTATTCAAATATTAATAAAAAAAATTATACATCAACATAAAAATATTTATTGACAAAAACCAACTAACACACAAGTATAAAACCAACGATGCATATACTTTTTAACATTGATGCATATACTTTTTAACGAAGAACGATGTTATACAAAATTTTTAGTCGCAAATTCTCTTAGAAAGTATGTTGATACACATATTAAAATAATATGAAAGCACCTTATATGCAAAATATGTTTACAAACATTGATAGAGTGTAGCACATGATAAACTTTTTTTCTACATAAAAGAAAACATATCAAAACCTTTAACTCACGGACAAACTAGTCAACTAATGCACCAATTGCAGTGGGCGGAAAAAAAAAATTTAAGAGGGCAAATTTTATTTCTGAAAGATATTGAAAATAGAGTTTAAAAAATAGGCTCATTGACAAACTTAAGTGCGTGGTTCAAATTACTTAGCTTGTCCAAATAAATACCATAAAGAACCTAAAAAACACGACATAGCTAGGACATGAAGTGGTTGTTTATCATTCTAGTGTATCCATTCTCACGATAATCATCTTCAATTTTGATGTGCCACAACATACTTATAAATACCTATGTTCAAATGAAATTGATAAAATAATTTACTAACAAGAAATAAGCTAAAATGAATATATGTATATATAAACAAAGGACACCCACTAGCTTGTCACCCGTGAAGAAATAAGCTAAAAGCAGACAAATAAAATAAAAAAAAAAGGACATCTTACTTGTTACCATATGAACTACAAAACAAAACTCCTTTAATTTTTACTTATTCTTTTCGCTTAGTGTGCTAGTACTACACTTCCATGGCTTTCTTCTTCTTCAGTTCTTCTTCGACGGACATTTTCCTGAGGGCAAGTTATAATATCTCAAATAATCGAAGAAATTTACACTATTATTTTTTGGGTGGGGGGCGACTGCCCACCGACCCCGACGCGCTCTACCTGCTCCAGTGTGAAAGAAAAAAAAGAACCTAATAAATCTTCCGATGCATGTTGCGATAAAAACACCATCAACGAAGAAACCTTGTAGCGAAATCGAGAACCAACCTAAAAACTTTGGGCAAATAAAAACCAACCGAAAATAAATTTACAAATATAATAAATCAATAACTAATACTATAGAAATAATTGAAACTAAAATAATCTAGTTTTACAAGTCTAAAATGCGCAAAAGAACTTCACCAAATATGAAATTAAAAAGTGAAACACTATGATTGTCCAATAAAGTGATACAAATTCAAGATCCAAAAAGTGATGCACAAATTCATGATCAAAAACTGTACAAAGAATGGTTATGAACAATACAAGATTATGTAACCAAAATGGTGACACACAACCAACTAATACATGATACATGTATCATAATTCAAGATCTAAAATTTACAATACCAAAAACCAACTGGTGCATGAACCACTAAATCGATTAGAGGATAGCCAACGAAGACTGATGTTTCAGATCGAGGATATCAACAATAAAATTATTTCCAACGTCGCGCTGTCATGGTTCTTGTACGAGACTCCGCGACGGAATGGTTAGGGTTGTGCACGAGACTCCGGTTGTCACGGATCCGACATAGAAGGTCTTGATGGTGGTGGTCGCTATACCGCAAGCAACAATGATGGTTATAAAATGAAGATGATGGGGATTCTTTTTAGATCTAAAAAATGCGATTTGGGAAAAAGAGAAATGTGATGGATAGAGATGATATAGAAATGTTGGGGTGGTTATGGCATAAAGAAACGGAGTAGGTTATTTATGAGATAGAGAAAATACCTAATATACCCTTATAAGTTAGTTAATAATTTCTTTTAATTAAAATCGCTAGTTTGGACTTGTTATTAAAACTTGCCACATGTCGTAATATAATTGGTTCCTATTGTTTTTATTTTAATGATGGTCACCACATGAACGCAAATCTATATATATATATATATATATATATATATATATATATATATATATATATATATATATATATATATATATATATATATATATGTATATGTATATATATGCATATATATAAATGTATATATATATACATATATATATATATATATATATATATATATATATATATATATATATATATATATATATATATATATATATATAGTTTTCAAGCCATGATAGCCGGGCATGACTATAATTATCGTTTTGAGAAAATAAATTAATGAAAAATAAGATATAAATGTACCAATTTTTAATTGAATGCGTTAAAACGTTAAGAAATAAACGATTATCGAATATGAGATCGAGGAAAAAGTTTAAAACATCGTCAACAAATTACAATAAAAGTTAATGCATATGTATATAACAAAGCAGCTTATGGGTTTCAAATGGGAGGTCAGTAAATCTCTCATACCATAATAGGTTTAAACCATCGCGAACTATTAACTTGTGAATTACGGAACTATTAACTTTTCACATACTTATTGTCTATTTGACCCGAGCATAAGAACAACTTTTATAGTTGTTTAGAGTTTGATTTTTGGCACTTTACATGCTAGTCAAGTCATCAAAAGTGACTAAATCACTAATGCACCTCAAAATAAGTTGCAAATTCAGCCATTAGACCGGCATACCAACAACATTTATAGTTTTTCAAGACCCGATTTCGGTCACTCTTAGGCTGAATTTTATTTTGATTACTAGGGTATATATATAGTCGATGAATAGCTAAAGGGCTCTTACCATTATAAGCCTTGAAATTGTTTTGTTGCTTAGTTCAGTGGTTTCTTTTGATCATCGGTTGGAAGTTGAGCTGCCAGCGCTTTTAGATTTGGATTCTTGTTTCGGGGAATCATATTAGATACTATTAGAAACTTCTTGTTTATGATGAATAGGATCATCTAAGTGAGAAACAATGAAGTGTATATTATAGGGTGCAAAAAGTTTATGAAGTCATTTTTATGGTTTATAATTCAACCGAGCTTATTTCAATATTTCGATCACAATAAGGTACTAAACCCATTATGCTTATAAAGTATATATCGCTTTTGGAGGTGGCGTGCGTGAATCATTGTAGTATTTCGTTAATATCTTTGGGAAAAAAGAATATTGTACACCAGAGAGGTGATCGGTCCGAGTCCGGTTTTGACATTGCTAGTGTGATGCCACGTACCCATCTTCCTACCGCATGTTAAAGACTTTTAAAATACTGCGGTGTCGTGTCATCAATCCTCATTATGGTAGCCTCACCCGTAAGCACGACATCCCGCAAATCACTTTGTGTATTTGTTACGTATTTCTTGTGGGCTATACGTGGTTGAAAGCTACTTGTGTCATACCACATAGTATTCGGATTGATTTCGATGATAGTAATCAATTTTATCTCGCTTTTGAACCTTTCTGATCTAGCAAGAAGCGATGAAAGAGCTGACTATCACTACTTGTTTTCGACTTTAGATACTGCTCATAATGAACGCTTTTGTCATTTCATTCCATAAAGTAAATCGCACGCGTCTACCCACCGAAAAAGTAAGTATTTGATGGTTCTGATTTGGTTGGTCGGGAATATATCTTGGTTTATAATATACTCACCCCGGGTTATAGATTTCTATGTCCCTTATAGTGGTTCGCTTTGTAGTGGGGCCACCAGTTGTTCTTTCCTCGCACACCCTTTCCACGCAATCGATGTAATGGTATGAACACGAAGTTTTGGCTATTAGTTTATAAATTCAAATGGTTGTTGAAGCATAAGTAATTACAGTTAGTATTGTGCTTAGTATCGGCTCTTGCTTGCACTTCATTGAAAGTGTAACGGATTCCGAAAGAAAAATTTTACCTTAACAATTGCTATGACAACCTCAAGATATACATCAATTATCTACACCGTCATATATAAAAAAATGGTAGAATGCCAAACAAAGTTACCCTTTACAAAAAGAACTTTTAAGTTCGGATGCTTGCATTACATATGACTGCTTAGAGATCCCTTCTATATGACGGAACCCTCACTGGTTGAGGTCTTAGTTGTATTTATGTAAGAATCACCATCATAGCATCACAGTCGAGAAGCATTAGTCGACCCATTATCTTTGCAGCAATTCTTTCGAGAGATATGTCCAAGAAAGAAGAAATATTCTCGTCAATCCAATCATGAACACGTGATGCAAATTGTAAATCTTTAAAACTATCCTTCAACTAACCAATTATTCAACATCACAACAAAATCTCGAACCCTTAGAGATGACGTCTTCCTTACGAACAAAAAGCCATGCGCCTTGCCCAAGTCCAATGGTGTATTTTCCTTTATCGACTCCATCAAAATCCTCAAGAGTGGCGATGGCCGGCCTTGATGATTTCAAGTTTGTAGCTCAAGCGATACCAATCATTATCAGTAAGGATTGAGCACTTGAATCACCGCCATCGTGAATCACACGCTATCGTGACCAACTCCTCAACACTCCTGATGTGAGGCTTCAAAAGCATCTCGTCTTTTCAATTGATTGGCCCGTTCACCTATGTGGACTTCCATATGCATATAAATAAAGATTTATGTTTATTTGCACTACATTCGACAAAATAAGATTTATGTTTAATGAGTTTTGTGTTAATATTGTCACTAATACCGT